>CM076081.1:16394442-17061942 GCA_038088235.1 Zacco platypus | reverse complement strand
GATAGATAGATAGATAGATAGATAGATAGATGGATAGATGGATAGATAGATGGATAGATAGATAGATAGATAGATAGATAGATAGATAGATAGAGACAGATGGATAGATAGATATAGACAGATAGATAGATAGATATAGACAGACAGATGGATAGATAGATAGATAGATATAGACAGACAGATGGATAGATAGATATAGACAGATAGATAGATATAGACAGACAGATGGATGGATAGATAGATAGATAGATAGATAGATAGATAGATAGATAGATAGATAGATAGATAGATAGATAGATAGATAGATAGATATCAATAATTTGGCTATTTAATGTTATGGCTGATAACCGGTAAATAGCAGATATTACATGCTACTATCCTTAATTAAAAAACAAAATAAACAAAACTAGTTTTTACGAGCTCGTTAAGTTAAAGCACTCTTTAGGCTACTGTCTCTTTAAATTAGTGCTGGCTAATTATCTAAATTTTAAAGTACTTGGAAAAAATTAAATATTCGATACTAATAAATAATATAAAACACGTAACCAAGGATATCCAATATGGACATCTGTACTTAAAATAAGGTTGTTTTAAATTATTATTTATATACTAATACATTTGAATGTAAAAAAAATATATATATTTTAAAGTAATTATTCTTGCCTTCAGTGTTCAGTGTTTGTTTATCTGTTTTGCAGCTTATAATACTGTCATCCATGTGTAAAGAGGAGCTGGAACTTTGCAGGTCTGTTTTGATTTTCTTGTCCCTACAGTAGACAACTGTAGGCTGCTGGACTTTAGACCATGGAAATGCAAACTCAGTGAGTAAGCTGACAGGTGCAGTTTGATTGGCCAATCAGAAAGATAATATGTAAATCATGGCTCTAACAACAATTTTGTTAAAGTATTTGCAATAAAAATAAAATATGTTAAAGCACAAAGACAAACACAAAAGAGACCAGACTAGCACTCAAATCTCTGGTACATTCAGTGCAAAATATAATTTAAACACAGGACAAGACTGACATACATATATTACAGCTATATACAAAAATGGACACATCATGGAAGGCATGCAGGTTCACATTTTCACCAACGGTTTAAGTGATGGCTCTTTCATCAGCATCATTTTACATGATCAGTGACCCACAAAGTTTAAGTAACAGCGCAGATGATGTATGAAAAGTATGGAAGTGACACTTTTTTATTTTTTCATTTATTTATTTCTGTCTGTCCCCAATCCCATCCCACCCCACCCCACCCCTTATTAACAGCAACTTCTCATGCAAATTAAGATAATCTGGATTTGTTGTTTCACTAATTCCAGCATGCAATATCAAGCTATGGACACAACGCCATCTAAGGGTCAAACTCAGGTACTGCTTCTTTGACCCTGCATGCAGTATTTTATCCAAAGATCAATTACATAGAGAAAGGAGCTGTTTTAAGACAAATCCATATCCTAGGATCTGAACTTTGGCCAGATCAGCATGTGTGTGGAGTGAATCTGTGATTTCCATGTATTGCGTGTGTGAGGGCTTGTGGAGGGACCACAGACGGAAACGACATGTCTGTAAACGAGGGGTGCAACTTGTCACCCAAAAATGAAGAACTTTTCATTCATTATTTTAGTGTTTAGCTTCGATCTGTGGTTACATTAAATGGAAATTCCTGCTCTGAGATTGTTCCATTATTATGTCATATTTCCAAAACACTTCATACCACTTGTGCAAGAGTGTTACAGTTTAACTTGCTGCTCCCTACACATGCTAAAACATGGGTTTTTTTTCTTTCACTTTTCTTTTTTTTTTCCATTGCAGAAGAAACCCGTTAATCTGTTTTTACTGGTTTTAACCGCTGCAGTCCTGGTTTAAATTACTCCAGTGGACTGCACACATCACCATGATATTAACTATACCCAACTATACATTTTAATAAAGATGATTTCAAGGCCACTGTTTGTGTCTGTCACCACAGTTTAGAACAATAGGTCTCCTTATGATTAACTCTAAGAACAAATCTACCATTCCTGATACACAAATATCTTTTGCACACATTGCACATGGTGAGCAGTGTTTATACATTCATAGTTTTTTTTTTTTTTTTAGTAACATTTGTGGGTTGCATAAAAGGTTGAGAGGTGGGTTTAAAAAAATGTGTGTGTGTGTGTGTTTTATAAAGTACTGAGTGTTGGTGTTAGTTAGTCAATTAATTAGCAACCAAAGTGAATTACTACATTTACAGTCCCCTGGAACAGTCTGGTGATGAATGTCTTGCTCAAGGGCACAAGAGGTGATTGAGGAACTCTCTAGTTCAAAGGTCATCCTTTCCAGGGTTTGAACCTAGGACGTTCAGGTTGCTATTCTACAACCACTACATTTGGTGCAAGGATCTCTATAAGAGAGTGTGCATGCTGTTTTGTGTTTTAATGGATTCAATCTCTTGAAAGACGGCAAAAAAAAAAAACAATTTTCAAAACTGCAGCCAAGATCAATGTCATTTAGACCCCTCAAAACCAAGACTGCTAACCTTAAAGGCACAATATGTAAAATTTTTATATAAAAATATCCAAAAACCACTTGCAGTGATATATATGTCTTTCAGCTGTGTACTTAAAGTATCAAAATGTTTCCAAGAATTTGTAAATTCAGAGAAATTCACAATTTTAAACACTGCCCGTCCCTCTCTTGTTGCCTGCCAATGACGTAATATCTGCGTTATTCCTGGTTTCCGCCTGTACTGCACAGTAACCATGATAACAGATGTGAACAGCTGCGTAATGTCTAGCGGCACGCTGTTGTTGCTTCGTTCAAACATTATGGACCATGGCAAGCAAACTTTGGGACATAAGGAGAAATAAAACAAGGATCAATATCAGCGTGGTGTTTCCGAGATGACGAGAGCTTTGCGAAAAACTTCGACTTGACAGAGACGCTCTTGCACGTTATTAGACAAGGTAAGCAAATGTAGGCTACATAAGACTAATCGATGTTATATAACTTAACATGATGAAGTGTTAGAATATCATCAGTATGATAATCTAATGTTGATCTAGATTACTGTTAAGTCTCATACAGCAAACTACAACAAACTAATACTAAACATTACAACTTTCAACACACTCAAATGCAGTTTAGTATGATAGTGACACACTAGACAATAGTGCTGCGTTACCTCACAGTTTTAATTCATCAAATAAACTGACCTGTATGAGTAGTGTTTCAGCACTTATGAGTAGTTCGGTAGAATGAAATGTCCTCGTTTCTTTATATCCCACTGATATCTGTCTCTCATTAGTAATCGCGTCCGCGATTCTCGGCCACGCCCTGCTTCATTCCACAGTCATGTTAAAAAAAAGAGCATGCATTCACTCATCCATAAACATTATTTCCCCATGAACATTATTAGATCAATTGGCATGAAGACACGTTCCATGTTCCACTCATTCACTGCGTCATCAAACTACACCTTTGTTATTGTTTTGAAGAGTTTAGCGACCCCTAGCGGCGAAAAAATACATATTGTGCCTTTAAGTGAAACCTCTGAAACCAAAAAAAGTCCTTTTTAACTAACATTCTCTTTCCATGACAAAGACCTGCAGCATAAATCATCACAGCTTTGTCCCTTTAAACCATATAGATATAGTTTTGACTTTTTAAAAAAGCAGCTCAGTCAAGAACAAAAGGCAAAGACCTAAAACCCAGATCAAAATGTACTGGTTTAAACCAATCCGAGGACCAAAACCAGATAACCAAGATTCCAGCTCTGATTTCTGTCAATGTGTAAAGGCCCGGGTATACTTCATTTTCCGTGTTCCTCTCTGTCTCGCACACAGTTGGGTGTGCGAGCCTTTCAAAGTATACTCCATTGGCTGTGAGTACGGAAAGATGCGTTTGGCTCTCTATATTCACTATAGAGCAGGAGTTGGCACATGCCCAATGAGTCATTTGATGGCATATATTCCAGTTCTGTAGACTTCAACAAAAAGATAATGTAAGTGTACGGTGACCAAAGTCGTAGTGAAGAGTGAGGGATGAAAATAAAGTCTGTATCATGAGCCAGGTTGTTAGGAACTGGGGGAAAAAGCAGTAGCACTTTTGCTGTGATGGGAGCTCACTCCAGACCAAAGGTGCTGGTCTCCTCCACAGCAGTGAGCATCTTCTCGTAGAGCATGGAGAAGGAGGGGTAGGGAGGAAGATCCAGGCGGTTAAAGCAGGTGTGAGCCCTATACAAACATATAAAGACAACATGACATTAGCTGATTGATCATAACAAGGGTCACAGTAAGATCTTTGTGTGAGGCATTACACATAAAAAGCTCAGAAATACCGTGGGAGGGAAGTCACTTTGCCCCATTTCTCTACACAGAATCGACGTGGGCCGTTACTGCCCCGCAGAGAGGCAAAGCCCTCATAGGGAATGCTGGAAGTGCCTGTAACAAACTGGAGGAAAGCAGAGCACATTTTGACTTGCCTAATTTCACTGATCTACCTGAAGAAGAGCTTTTCTTTTAATGGGAACTCCGATAAGAATGAAAATTTTAGAGCTTTTGTTTTACGTTGTATGAGCTCACTAAGTGAAATTTCTATTAGTTCATGCATTTCCTGGGAGTCAAACCCACAACTTTGCTGTTGCTAGTGACATGCTCTACTCTTTCAGCTACATTGACTTTATGAGCTATAATGTTTTTAAAAGAAGTCTCTTGCTCACCAAGGCTGCATTTTTTTAATGAAAAACTGTAAAAACAGTAATACTAATATATTACAATTTAAAATAATTAAACATTTATTATTATCAACGTTGAAAACAATTGTGTTGCTTAAAATTGATGTGGAAACCATTATTAATGTTTTATTCAATACTTTTTTTGAATCAGTTCAAAAGAACAGCATTTACTTGATATAGAGTCAGTTTCGAACCCTCGCCCGTTCACAGCTGGCAGGCGAGGCGAGTGCACTAACAATGACACTAAACAACAAAATGATGCTTCATGAAAAATAAAGGGCACATGATGAACCAACGATAAGGAAGCACAAAAAATGAACGTACAGTACAGAAGAGTAAATACAAACAGGAGTTTGTTGTTAGTTGCCAACAGCACAGCAGCTCCAGACAAACCCACACGCTCACATGTGGAGCGGAATCAAAGCAGCTTTTCTAATATTAACGCAGGTCCTAAAGCGCTTGGCCAGTCTTAAACCTTCATTCCAGTCATATTCTTTTGAGCTCTTTTGTATTGTGTCTCATCTCTCTTTCTCTTTTTTTTATCTCCCTCTTGCTCGTTCTCCTTGACCGTCATACAACCCATAATGCTGATTGGCTACATGTTTGTTGTTGGTGTGGGTCCGACTAACTTCCAAACAGTGTTTTTGAAATATGGCTTACCCCACCTTTAATTTCTTATTAAAAAAAATACTTTCTTAAAAAAATATATAATTTGTTATAAAAAAAAAAGTTACTGACACCATACTTTTGAATAGTGAATCTGACCCATTTGTGAGATCTGAGTGTACCTGAAGGAGTCGTAGTCTCTGTTCATTATTGAAACGCTCCACTGCTGCCCAGAACCATCGAATCACTATGTGGTTGTCATGATAACCTTCAAAAGGCAGAGATGAGAAAAAAAGTCACATTATGATATCCTGCTGTAACATTTTTACACATCCTATGATCTTTTACAGATCCACCTTAATGTGTTTCAGTAAAAATACCTCCTCTGTATTCTGTATTGCTTCTCCAGTCGGATAAATCAATCTCCGCTGTTCCAGCAATGACCAGCTCCAGTTCTCGGGCATCAAACACTGAGACGAGTCGGACGTCCACAACCTGCACAATCACATGGTCTCAGATCAACTGAGTTAAGCATTAGTCATAAATATTCACAGATTCAGACGACATCATACCTCATAGAATCCCCGCACGAGACTCTCGGTCTGCTGGGCCACTCCCCTCTCAATCCTCCACTTCACCATGCGTTCAATGTACTCTTTCTTGTTCTTGTCTGACACTGCAATGCCAGACCCACCCGGCTTTAGCTCGCGCTCTGTAATCTGACATAAAGAACCTCCAGTTCACTCTTAGTTTGTATAACTTTACAAAGAATATGACTAACCAAACTAGATTTTACATTTCTGGGTGCTAAGGTGTTGCTAGCGTGGTTTGGGTGATTGCTAGGGCATTACTAAGGTGTTTGACTATCCAAATAACTCACTCTCATTTGTTTATGATGTTCAGATGTCTAGATATTTTTATGAATAACAAGCACTAACAAATATTAAAAAGTTTGAGGACCAGTAGAAACAATTGCCTTTAGAAATGTTGCCTTTGAGATGAACTGAAATGAAAAAAGTATTACTGTACTAAAATTACTAAACCGAACCTGAAATAAAAATAAAGCTAAATAGAAATATTAAAAAAAAAAAATAGCACATAAAATTACTAAAAATAAAATCAAAATCGAAGATATAAAAATGCAAAAATATTATCATTAATAATAATTCATATCAATCATTCCAAAAATAACACTATAATACTATAAAAAAATAACAATGTTACGCTTGGGAGGTTTTAGGACTTTTCTAGACATAAATTCAGAACAGTGATCAAATATTTACCGCCAAATATTGAGACATCAGCTAAATCCTCACTCTAAATATACTGATGCTTTCAGCCAAATGCACACAAACACACACACACACAAAACAATTCTATCCCCTAACCATAACAGAAACATTCTACATTTTTACATTTTCAAAAAACATTAGTATGATTTTGTAACAAGGTAAGTAGATATGGGAAGAAGGAGGCGGGAATCAGTGAACATTTTAACTTCAATAAACATAAAATAAATCAATACAAAACTAAAGTAAAATGGCCCTCGCGGACGACTGCCGCCCACATAAACATAATAAAACATAACATAAACCCAGGCCTAGTTCTCTCTCGTCCTTCACTGTCGTCGCTCCTCTTATGCTTTCGGAGCTCCTCCGTGAGAGATGAGAGAGCGATGCAGTGCGCAGGTGATGCTCCTCAGCAACCACGCCACCGGCCTCGCGCCGTTCTCTCACAGCTCTCGGCCCGCCCTGCTTGTCACAGATTTATAACAGGGTTCCTCAAATGCAGTCGTGGAGGGCCACTGTCCTGTAGAATTTAGCTCAAACCATGATCAAGCTCAATTACCTGCAAATTTCTAGTAACTCTCTAAACCTTGACTAGCTTGGCCCTCCAGGACCGGATTTGAGGAACCCTGATTTATAAGCAGTTTTCCTCATGGGGGCCAAAAAAAATGTAGGATTTACCTGAACCACACAAACACACACACACACCCATAAGCCATTCTGACCTGTCCAAACACTTCCTCATTGACAGTAAAGGTGAGGTCTAGCATATCCTCAATGTCATTGTCTTTCATCCACTGCAGACTCTGATGGAACTCCTCATCCAGAAACTCTAGATCACTCAAATCACACGGGCTATAAAGAGAAATACATTACATATTATGTGACAGAATCATACAAAAACTGGAATTTCAATCAAAAGTCTGGAGTCATTCAGTCAAGAGAAAGAGAAATCTGTGATACAGTTTTCAGTAGCTGCTTTATATGAAGCAGATATGAATCATCCTTCAGCGCTCAACGTGAACACTCACATGCGAAGAAGGCCTTTGTAAAAAGGTCGGGTGAAGAATGCATCCAACAGGTACTGATGAATTAGAGCAAGACCCAGAATGCGTCCGCTGAACCGGAACCTAAGAAACACAACATTAGTCAAAAAATCCCCTTTGGACATTGATTGTGAATGAAATCCATCCATTCATTCATTGGCTTATTACCACTCATGATGGTTGTCCACAAAGGCTGACATGGGGCTGATCTGCACAGTGTAAGTGTCATTAGCTGAGTATTCAAATAGTCCATAGTATGGGTTAAACAGCTCTCGGGAAACCAGGAAGAAGAACTCTCTGGATGGACCACTATAGTCCAATCTGGAAAAAAAAGACAAATCAATTCGAATCAATGCACACATATATGCAATAATTGTCACGTCTATTTTTTGTTTGTTCCATGTCTTAGTTTTGAAGTTTAGTCTCTGAAGTATGTTTTTATTGCCATGTTTCCTGTTTATACCATGTGCTTCCCTTTTGCCATGTGTTTCCCTTGTTTGTTTGTGTCATTTGATCCTGCCATGTGCTCCCTTGTCATGTGTCCAATGTTGTCATTGGTTTATTGGTTCATTGTGCACAGGTGTTCCTTGTCTAGTGATTATCCTTGTGTATTTAAACCCTCATGTTTGCCATGTCCTTTATCAAGTATTGTCAGTGTACCACTGTTGGTGAATTTTATGTTATTGTTACGCCGTGCCTTTGTATTATGTTTGAATAAAACTGCCAATGGGTTCTGAAGACTTGCTTCCAGTGGATCTCCTTCATTAGAATAATACAGTGTTGTGGTTTAAATTACAAAATGTAAAAATTTTGTATAAGAGTCAGCTTTGCCATGTGCAATGAGTGGAGCACTCCTGTTGTAATGCAGAGATTTCACATGATCTCAATAATATACAGGTCAGATATATTTCACTTTGATAGAAAATATGATTACCAACCCTTCTTCTCCAACAAAGCTGACGTAAAGCCTGCTCCTCTGGAGGTCTTTGCGGGAATAACACATGATCTGGTTGAAAGCGTCCTCCAATAGGTGATCTCTTCTAATTATTAACCTAGAAAGTGATGGAAACCATATCAGGACACAAAGAATCTAGAGAAGGACAAAAGTGGCTTCATATTTTGTATTAGTGATGACAGTTTGCCTTGACATTGTGAAGCGCCATATTGTTGTGTCTAAAGATTTAGAACATATTAAAGTTTTAGAAACAACCAAGTATTAAATGTCTACAAAACTCTAGTTTAAAAATTGACATTTATGAATTTATTTTACTTATTTTAAATATTACCCAGCTAACAAAAATATCTTCTAAAAAGGTTATATTTGAACGTTCTTTGAAACGTCATCTCAAAAAAACGTTCCAAGAATAATGTATAAATAATGTTTTTGTGCTGATGTTTCTAGAACATTATTAAATATGAGATAACTGAAAGAACATTCTGTTACTGGTGGAATGTTTGTTCATAACTTTGAGAGAACTTGCCAGAACGTTATCCAAAGTTCTGAGAATGTTCCCTGTTAGCTGGGTAGACTCAATTAGACAGGATTTCAATTCTTTCAACCAACCACTGAACTGCACACACAAGAATAGGGATATAATAAGCAGTGAACATTAGCTGCTTGTTGAATCGTAGAGAGAATAATGGAGAATTATCTCTACTTCCTCAAAATTTGTTGATGATGGAACTCACTTCACTTTTCCTGGCCCCTGCCCATAGCCCTTGGTCTCCATTTTGCGGTAGAAGTTTCTTAATTTGGCCTCAAAATCACGCTTGTAGGGTGCTGGGGCTCGAGCATTGGCCCGCGGAGTTCCTGTGAGCAAGACAAGATGTGAAAAACTTGGAACGAAAACTGAGATGAAACCTACCCTGGGAAATTTAGTATCCACAATGCAAGGCTTTTCTAACATTTAAAAGCATGTAATATAATCAGAATAATTGTTTCAAACATGCGTGATCATACAAATTCGTCCACAGGGTCTTCCACTTTCATTAGCTCATTATTTAGTCTTGTAATGGAGGACACAAGGCAGGAAAAAGGAGGGAAATGGGAAATTATTTTAGATGTGAGACCGGGTCATGTGACCTCTCACCAGGGGAGCTCTGTGGGGAGGCATGACAGTAGCTGGAGAGCAGTAAGGCATTGGGCGGCACATACGACATCACTTCCTCTTCAAACAGGCTGCAAGGAGAGAGGGCCAGGTAACAGGTATCTGTATTCTAACCTGAGCTAAGTGTACAAAGTCAGGCCATCATAAAATACGTAGGGGGAAAGTGAGGTAAGATGAGCCATTTTTTACTTATGTGGTCGTCAAGATAAGGAAAAATGAGGCAGAAGTACAACAGAAGTTTCTACAGTAATTTCAGGATGTTTCCTATCATTTTAAATGCATTTATGACAAAGGGTTCTAAAAATATGGCTCCTGTGGCTCAATTTACCCCAGGTTAGGTAAGTTGATCCGAGTCAGTGGGGAAGCCAGTGATTCTAGTTTATAAAATTACAAATATGGATATTGTTCTTACAAAAATGCATTGGTTCGCTTTAGAAGGCCTTTATTAACCCACTGGAGCTGTATGGATTCCGTTTATGATGGATGGATGTGCTTTTTTAGGCCTCAAATTCTCTTTTCTATTCACTCCCAGTATAAAACTGGCAAGAGCCAGGATATGTTTTAATATAACTGATTTTGTTTGGCTGACAGATGAAAGTCATATACAGCTAGGATGGCTTGAGGGTGAGTACATTATGGGATAATTTTCATTTTTGGGTGAACTAACCTTTTAACTACAGTGCCTTATGATGGGGTAAGTTAAAAGGCTGGCTCAATTTACCCACAGCATTTTGTTAACTTTGCACCATAGCTTCCATTTTGGACAAAACTAGCTAACTTACCAATTCAGGCTAATATTTTGCAAAATTATTTGCATGGATATATAAAAATGTTTTTCTTTTATATCTGAATACATTGCTAAATCACCAATATGGATCATAAATATTTTTAGACCAGGACAATTTTGCTTTGATGTAACCATTAAATCTGTTATGCTAAAATTTTACTTTGACCAGCCAAAAACCGTTTTTAAAGTAAATTGGTGTTTTCCACTCCGCCTATGAGCTTCTCCTTTTTACAGTCTGGCAGAAATGATGGGTGGTTCAAAAATATATGGTTACATGACAATAAAAGTGTACAGTTGCCAAGATAAAGAGGGTGGATCAACTTAACCACTGGCTCATCTTACCCCACTCACCCGACACCGCTTTTTTTTTTTTTTAAAACATATACACTACCATTCAAAAGTTTGGGGTCTAAAAGATATGTTTAATTTTTTTTTTTTTAAATCAAAGCTCACCAAAAAAGCATTTAGCCTATTTGATCAAAAATACAGTAAAAACAAAAATATTATTATAATTTAAAATCCCTGTTTTCTATTTGAATACATTTTTGTGATGCAAAGCTGAATTTTCAGCATCATTACTCTAGCCTTCAGTGTCACATGATCAGAAATCATTCTAATATGCTGATTTGGCGCTCAAGAAACACTTCTTATCAGTGTTGAAAACAATTGTGAATATTTGTGTGGAAACCCTGATACTTTTTTCATTTTGATTCTAACATTATAAATGTCTCTACTGTCACTTTTGATCAATTTAATGCATCTTTGTTGAATAAAAGTATTACCTTTTTATACATTTTTTGAATGGTAGTGTACTGTACATGTAAACTCAACTAATGCATGCATATCTCAGGCAAAGGGAAACAGGCAGGCACACGGTTAGCTGGAATTAAATATGTTGCAAAAGGTGCACTCACTAACCTGAGCAACATAACCAGGTCTGCATCACTAGACAGACGGGTCAACCCAGCTGCCCCCTCACTGCGGATGAATTGAACCTTCTCTCTGAAACAACCATAAAAACATATGAAAAACTTTTAGCAGTCAGCAATTATAGCATGGAAATTATAAATAATTACAGCACAATCTCTCAGGTTCAGTTCAAAATTCAGGGCTCTCTGTCGACACCTATAGAAATATGTACCTGAGGGAGTGGTTTCTCACGAGCTCTGGTTGTCTCTCTTGCAGAATCTCAAAAATGTTGGGTTGTCGCAGAAAGGCGACAATCTTCTCATTATAAGCTGTAAAAACACAAACGTGTGATGTTTCTGTACACATGTGATGATATGTCATGTGTGCACACGGTGTAAATGTGAGACACTCACCCACAGGCACCAAGTCCTGGTACTGACTGTTTCTTGATGACCGGCCCTGAACAGGAGGACTCGGAGAGCGAGAGTCATCTGCTACCTGAAACATCAGAGGTTTCACAATTTCATAGTGTATTTTCCTAATGACAGTGCGCCATTTGAGTTTAGCAAACAATAGACAGCCCATTAAATATATGTGCAGGAGCAATGAGATTTCACTGTGGGCAGAGATACCCAGTGTGAAGGAATAGAAATAGAAACCACTCAACTGACAAAATGACAAAACACTCTTTTCTTTATCACTTTATTTTACCCCACCAACCATTCAAAAGTTTTAGGTCAGAAAGAAGTCTCATGTACACCAAAGAACTGTACACAGTAAAAACACTTTTGACATTGCTTAATATTATTAAAATTTAAAATAACTTTTAATATATTAAAACAAAAATTTTCAGCATCTTTGCTCCAGTCTTCAGTCACATGATGCTACAGAAATCATTCTAATATGCTGATTTTGTGCTCAAGAAACATTCCTTATTATTATCAATGTTGAAACCAGTTTTGCTGCTTAATATTTTTGAGGAAAACTTTTTTCAGGATTCTTTGATGAGTCGACTGTTCAAAAGAACAGCATTTATTTGATTTGAAATAATTACTGTCATTTTAATGTGTCCTAACTTAATAATAGTATTTATTTATTTTTAAAAAATCTTACCGATCCCAAACTTTTGAATGGAAGTGTATGTGGTTAGTAAACAATGTATTGCTGAAACTTGTACTGTATAGAGAACTACAGTTCTCACCTCTCCTGCACTGTGGCTGCGCTGGCGGGACAGGTGCTGCCGGTGAACCAGCAGGCCGCTGGAGCGGGAGTTCTGTAAGGGCAGCCGTGGGTCAATAAATGTTGTGGCACGACAGTTATGATCCACGAAGAAGGCCTGTGATGCACATGAACAAGGTTTTAGCAAAGAAATGTCCATGAAACATACAACACTGATGGGCTCTTAAGAATAAATAAGACAAACATATGTTTCCTGTTTCCTGGAAGAAACAATAATAGGGCATCAAGAAGACAACCAGATGGTCCTAGGCCCTACATGAACATAATAACTCAGATTTCAGTGTCTGTCTTATCAGACTTCCCTTATGCAGGTCTAAAGCACCTAGGCCCAAACAAGTGCAGAGTTCCAGAAAGAGAAAACACACACACACACACACACACCTTCCCAGTATGGTCATGTTTCATCTCCCAACCCCGTGGCAGCTCCAGCTGCTTGTTGGAGAACAGATTGAGGAAGTTTACGAGGTCCCGGTTGTGTTGGTACCGCTCAAAGTGTTGGCCGTCCCGTCGCACTTTACTGATCATGTGCTTCAGACACGTGTTACTTGTGAACATGCGATAGGCACTCTGAAAGGGAAATGAATGAGATCAAATCAGGAAATGTGTCAAAAATATTGCTTGCCTCTCTGAATATTTCATTTTGATTGGATACTTAAGCAAGTCAGAATAGCAAATTGGCGATATTTTGCGACTCAAAACACTTAGCTACTGAATACAGAAAAAATGAGAGGACTTTAGAGTTTTGCTAGATGTTTAGAAGCATTAAAAGCAATAAAATGAAAACATTGCTCAGAAAAAATTAGAAGACCTGGATGAGACAGAACTTAAAATGAAGGAAGACATTTTATAATGTAGCTAAATATTGCTAACTAGTTCCGAAAATAATAATAATAATAATTATAATTAATATTGTATTAGTACTGCAGCATCCGTCTTGTTGCTAGGCAGTGTGTTATGTTCTAATATACTGTTTTGCTCAGCATAAGCTTTGAGAAAGATAATTTCAATTCAAAATCAATATTTAATGTCCATGAATTTATTTGGTAAGTAGCCATGTAATAAGCTGGATAATGTCCAGTAAGGGTTAACGTCAGTCATTACTTAAAAAAAAAAAAGCTTCAAGGTTTTGCACTTGTCATCTGGGTTTGTTTTGAACAGAGCCCCACATATGACACAGGAAAATATATATATATTGTGGCCAAAAATTAAAAATTCGCTCCTCTGACCTCGCAGCCATGTTTTATTAATTTATTCAATCGTTTTATTTATATATAATTACTAATTCCTTTTAATTTAGTTAAATTGTGGCCACAGTTTACTTAAAATGAGAGAACAAATTAATAAGTCATAAGTCATTGTGGCCACAATCTCTTGTTTTTTTCCCACATGTAATGTGCGGGGCGCCATAGTATTGTAATAATGCTCGGCTATACATTATCAATTGCTTAGTTTCAGGTGTGCATGTAAGCACTGATATCTGTGTCTCTGTGTGCTTTAGCTCACAGGATTAGAATGCAGAACAGAGAAGAAGTCTGGACTGGAGAGGAACTTTGCACCAGGAGACTGAAGCAGCAAAGCCAGACGAGAACGTGAGCTGGCTTGACCCATAAAGCCGTCCCGCCGGTATTCTACATGAGAACAGACACATCAACAAGCACAGACTAAACAAAAACCTCTCATTCTACCCAGCCTCAGTCATCTTACATTCATCTCAGCATAGCATTCATTCACTTTCCCAGACACTATCATCTGTAGTTCTCACTTTGATTGACTGCTTACCAGAGATGGAGTGGGACAGCAGGTCTGTGTCTTCAGGAGGAGGATCATCCACTCTCGGTTCCTCAGACCTTTCACTGGTCATTGTCCTACGAATACTCTGATACCTGCCAGAGAGAAAATACAGCAATCACACATTCAGTAATGCATTAACCCTTTCACTGCATAAAAAAAAAACTTTATATACTTTTCGTATTCCCAGGTCAGTTTTGACACAGTGGAATGTGAGCTTATAAAACATCATAACTTACAATATATTTAAGCTAAAATCATATTGTAACTGATCACTAAAATCTCATTAATGAGTGAATGTGCAAAATTTGCAAAAAAAAGTTTTGAATGTTACCATGGTTTACTATGTAACCTCAAACCAAATACCCTCATGTCACGATTTGATACAGATCACGATTCTGAACGATAAGATATTATTGCGATACTCCAAGACATGTGGTAAAAGGTTAACAAAAAATGAACTGTTGATTAAAATGCTAAATTTGGAATTACACTAGGGGTTGAAATGGACAGGCTTGGACTTGGTGCTAGTACCCCAATACCCAGGACAATGGTGACACCAGAATAAAAATATTCATGATTCTGAAGCTGAAAATACATAATTATATTAGACGAATATGCTTGCACTATGTCATTGACAAGATAAAAAAAAAGTAGACTTTTTAATGGTAAAAAGTTTTGGGGTCCTGATTATTTGGCATTATTATACATTATATTCAACATTATATATAGTAGTTTAATGTAGCACTGACACTAAAACTTGAATTATTTCTCAGAAATTTTCAATTTGGGTGAACTATACACAATACATATTGTCACTATCCACGATACATAATGTTACATTTTTGTATTTTGATATATTGATACACCCCTAGTTATTACTACATTTACCCCCTTTTTTATTAATAAAAATATTTAGAAATGATTTGAATGATTTACAAAAACTACAGCAAAACCCCTGTGATGCTATGTATATATATATATATAGATAGATAGATAGATAGACAGACAAATAGACAGATAGATAGACAGATATTCATGAGCTCTAACCTGCGATTGAGTTGTTCCATCTGCAGTATTGAGCTGGAGCGGGTCAGACCCTGTGGGGCAGGGGGCCCAGTGGGTCTCTGCCACGTGGTGGTGCGGTTCACATGATCAACAAAGAAGATACGGCCATGACTGTCAATACGAGCCTCCCAATCTGAGAAAGAAAGGTGGGAAATGAGAATGGAGAGTAGGGAGTGCCTGATCAAGCCTAAATGACATCATTTGGCGAAATTGTCTTTACTAACAAACACCAGAAAAGCACATGCGGACGTACAGAAACACATACACACACTCACTGGGAGGTAAGGGCTCGTCCACACGCTGGTATCTGTGGACGTCTTGTCTTACAGATGGCAGAGAATGAACACGCTGCTCTCCGTTTATCTGAGGGACACCTGCACAATATTTTATATTCAGAATCAGGATGTATTTCTGAACTCATGTTCGATTTCATATAAAAATAAATTGTCAAGGCCAGCTCAACGATTCTGTGAATACCTGATTCTGATTCTGTCTCGGTAACGAAGGTCTCAGAATCCACAGATTCTCCGTCACCTGATGGCATTAACTCCTCCTCCTCCTCATCCTCCTGTGATACACCTGCTGTTGCCTCCAGGCTCCACCTTCTAGACATTGTGTCCTCGGTCACATCTTCACATTCCTCCTCCTCAATGACAGATGGTTCAGGTTTTGGAGGGTCCCTCTCTTGCTCATTAGCTGGATGGGTTTCTTCAGCAGTCTCAGCAACCTCATAAGTTGTGGGTGGATCATCTGAAAGATCTTCTCCCCCAGGGTCGATGGCTGCCTCTGCCCCCTGTTCTGCCTCCTGAAGAACAATTCATAGAGAAAGATTACCTTCACCTCCCTCTGCTTTTATTAGCATCAAACATCAAAGTCAGGTCTAATGCAAAAGCCAGTTGCATCAATGATGTGACACTTATAATTTTGCCCTATCTATTAATTTCATAGTTTATAGATTTCTATTTCATTTTTAATTTCTAAATTTTTATATTGTAGGGCATAGATTAAAAAATATCAGGGTATTTTAAAATACATTTCAAATTACTTTTTACTTCATGGTTACACAACATGATGGTCATGGAAACTTTCAACTGAAATTTTTCATAGTATTTATTAATATTGTGAATTAGTTTTTATTTTTATATTTTCAGTTTTCCTTTTAATTTCCGTTTGTTTTAGTATTTTGCTATATGCTTTTGTCATTTTTATTAGTTTTTGTCTTGTTTTATATATTTTGATTTTGAGTTTAAGTCATTTTACATTTCATCTATTTATATTTCATATTTTATTTGTTTATATTTTATTAGTTTAAGTTAATAATGACAAGACTGTTTTAAATTAGTACTATTCATAAAAAATCTAGACACTTTTAAAAGATTGTGGACACTATTATACTGTATGTCATTAGCTATGTTTCCATCAAAAGCTGCGAATTTAACTTAAATTGGAACTTCACATAAAACATTTGCGACATTTCCATGCAGTGAGCCGAAGAGAAAAAAAAATCTCCCGATGAACTGGTGCAAATTATCACTAAGAAAAATGGAAGTTCCTACAATAGAAGAAGTCACTTTACATAATGGTTTATGTGCATGTTTTCTTATCAGATAAAAATGTATCCAACTCATTTGAATGCATACGTTTTTAGAATTTATGCACATCTTTCCATTTCCATCCAGCATTTTTTATACAATATCCCAAAATGCACATAAAATAGGTAGATGGAAACTTGAATAGAGAATTTTCCTTTCAGTTAATCTTCAACTGACCTGAGAAGCAGATGTAGGCACCGGGCAGCAGTCAGATGCCATTGAAGAAATATCAACTTCAGTTGCCAGCTCCTCACTGGGTGCCAGTCCCTCTTCGTCCTCTTCAGCCTCCACTTCTTCCTCCTCTTCCTCTTGCCTCTCCATCAGGCTAGCGGTTTCCACCTCAGGGGCGACTGAACTCGGCATGACCTCTGGCTCAGGAGGCAGCTCTGTTCCTATATTCAGAGTTTCTATTCCAGACTCCAGCCCAGCCTCTCCGAGAGGTTCCTCTGCAGATCCTTCAAACGCACGTTCTGTAATTGGTTTTGGGGGTGTTTGTTGAGTCCTTGAAAAACCATTATATGTTGGCAGCGTGGCCTCTGTAGCCGCGGACCTCTCTTCATCTTCATCAGAGTCGATGTGCAGCATAGCACTGAGGCGCGTGTGTGTGGGAAAGCTGGATCGCAGTTTTGGAGAAGCTGCCCCAAGAGGCCTATCTCCCGGACCCTTAGGGGCATCAATGGCATCAAGCTGCTCACTGAAAGAACCCTGGAGCAGGTCTGGAGAATAAGGGCCTTCATCATCCAGGGTGGCCCCATACATCTCTGTGTCCGGGGAGTGTATGCTACTACCTTCCCCATTTCTGTGGGAACCCAGGGAGCCGGTGGGTGAAGGGCATGCTGATGGGAGAGGGAGAGGACGGGGTAGCTCTTCATCATCTGAAGGGGTTCCAGGAGCTCCATTGAGGGCTGCTGCCCCTAGAATCGTCTCAGGGGAAACATCTATGAGAGGTGGATACAAATTATTTCAAAACCTTTTGAAATTAGTAGCAATAAGGTGGGCCACATTAAATATGTTTGTATGTGATCTCACCATCTTGGCCCATAGTTGTGATGTCCACTTTAAAGTGCATTTGACCGCTCACGTGATCAGTGGGCAAACGACGACATAGAGGGAAGCTCAATGATTGGTTCCTGTAGCCATATAAACATATATTTATTGACCCATGTACACAATCATTCAAAAGTTAGGGGCTAGTAAGATGTTTAATGTTTTTTAAAGGAGTCTCTTATGCTCACCAAGGAAGCATCAAATATACATTAAAAACAGTAATAAAAACTGTGAAATATATAGTGAAAGTAATGAAATAATGTATATATATATTTTTTAAATATAATTTATTTCTGTGATGCAAAGCTGAATTTTCAGCATCATTACTCCAGTCTTCAGTGTCACATGATCCTTCAGAAATCATTCTAATATGTTGATTTGATGTCAAGAAACTTTTTTTTGATGTCAATTTCTTTTTATTATCAATTATTTATTTATTTGAGCATATATTAATAGCATTAATTAATGGCTTTGCTGTCACTATTGATCAATTTAATGCACCGTTGCTGAATAAAAGTAATCAGGGCCTAAAATCAATACTCGCCAAGCGCCAAATGCGAATAAAAATCGGCGTTGGTGAGTGAATGAAATGGTGTCAGTCGCCAATTGGCCAGAAACAATTTTTTGAATTCTAACAATGCAATGTTTTGACAAAATGAACGTGAACAAACATGAACTACGCTCTGTACAGCTGACGGGTCAGTGCATCATCATCAGGAAAATTTCAGCCTTTCCAAAGTAAATATTGAAGCGCTGGAACACGCAAAAGGGAATTTGTGTGGGAAGTTCAACATCAGAAGCAAGCGACCTGAAAGCTGCGTCTTTCAGACAGCACGCAAAGTTGAGCTGTCTTTCATGTCTTCCTGCACTTCAATGGACAAATTCACTCAAAATTATATAAAAAAAACGCCTGTCTCAGCGAGTATCCTAGTCAGTTATGTCTTAAGTGAATGAAAACACATAAAGGAATGATCCGTGTGTGCATTCAACATCCTAATATTCCGGCAACTGTCTGTTTTTTTAATGTTAACCAAACAGCAAAGGGCAATCTAAAATTTTGGTGTCATAACTGCCTGTTTTTGTGTCATCACTGGTAAAAAATATTTTTGGCTGGTAAATTTTCTTAAGTCACCCGCCATTGGCAGGTGTGGCAAAAAATTAGTTTTAGGCCCTAAAAGTAATAATTTCTTTAAAAAAAAATCTTACTAACCCCAAAGTCTTGAACGGTAGTGTATTACTGATCAATTACATACATTGTGACTAATATCAGTGTTTATGTTCTATTAAAAAGATCAGTCAGAAAAGAAGAATCACATGTTTGTTTTCATAAATCACACATTGTGGTGTGCTGACGATCAGATGTGACATTGCCATGACACTCACCCTGACGCGTGTCTCTCCAGCAGCATCTGTACCGGAATGTTCAGCTGACCCAGGAAGCGCTTAATAATTGGGCGACTTTTAGCAAACTTGTCTTTAATCTCAATCACTAAGACGTCTGTCATAAGAGCCACAAAAGTGTGTTTCTGCATGGAAAAACAAAGAGAGAATTGGAAAACAAACACATCTTGGTCTGAACTGTTTGAGTAGATGTTTATTTGACTGTGAATGTGTCTGCTTTTTTAATCTGCATTAGAGTTTGTTTCTCTTTGTGTACTGCATGTGTGTGTGTGTGTGTGTCACCTCTCCATGCCACACAGGATTAGTAGTGTTAGTTGTAATGCCAGATCGTCTCTCTTGGCCATGATGGGAAAAGGTCGGAAAGCAACTTCTCTTGCCTGGATGAATGCTCATCTTCAAATAAGGGTCTGGGTTAAAAAACATCCCCTTCTTCAGCCCCACAGCGCGGATATCTAAAACAAACAACAGTCTAATTAGTAATAAAAACAGCACAGATAAATCTATTTCATTGAGAGTTATTTGAAAAGTATAAATAATCAATGGATCATTCCTCTTTGTCTCTTACATACCTGACAGGGTAAAGCTGACCAATTTTCGACTGCTCTCTGAAGCTTGCTGTCCCTCACCTTGACCATCAACCTAGAAGATACATAGATATGAGTGGCTACATACACCTAGCCTTCTTCTGTAGACTTACAGTGATTAATAATAAGTAATAACAAGTATCTTAATAGTTTAGCGTAATTTCTCACTGTAGTCATCCTGTATCCTCAGTTTACTTTACACAGAGAACAGATTATCTGGCTCAAATGTGTTTCAATAGAGTTGGAACTCTACAGGAAGGCAGGTGTCCAAGAGCAGGAGAGAACTCCCATATGTACACGGCTGAGTTCCCAGCATTCATCCAATGACATGATAAATGGCCTACACTTTTGGGAGCTAAGAAATATCTGACCTCCAAACATACAGATGTGAGGCTGCGGTCAAATAGCCATTTAGCACTTAGCACCTCATGTACTGTGAAACCTTTACCAATCACAGTCTGCCCTGAACAAGACAACTACAGTGGTATATACAACCATCTGCAAGTAAACGTGTTTAATATTGTACAGAAATTGTGTGCCAGTAAAGACGATATAAATATGGTAATGTTTTTGAATAAAATACAGTGAAAAAGTGTGATGTATGTGTTTGAAATAGCAAACTACCAAATACACTGTGACATTGAAAGGGTTAGTTCACCCCAAAATGAAATTTCTGTCATAAATTATTTACTCTCATGAGGCTCCAAACTCGCAAGACCTTAGTTCATCTTCGGAACACAAATTAAGATATTTTTTATTAAATCCAAGGGGTTTTTTTTATGAGACTGACAGGGAAGAGGAAAAATTGTTCAATAAAGTTATTTTTGTTTTTGTTTTTGCGTACAAAAAATTTTCTCGTTGCTTCATAACATTAAGGTTGAACCACTGTAGTGACATGAACTATTTTAACAATGTCTTTAATTCCTTTCTGGATCTTGAATGTGGTAATTTCATTGCTTTCTATAGGAGACTAAAAAAAAACTCTTAGATTTCATCAAAAATATCGTAATTTGTGTTCTGAAGATGAAAGAAGGACTTTAAGTAAGGTAAGTTTTTGTGAGCTATAATGCTGTGTATTTACGCAGGAATGATGTCTGCTGTTGACACACACACACACACACACACACACTCACTGACCGAGGCTCTGGGGTTCTTGACTGTGATACAGGGTGTTGTGGCTCTCAGTGCACCACTGACTCCATGGTAGTATTTAAAACAGACCCTTGTCTCAGCTAGAAGAGATAACCAGAAGAGTGCCAGCATAACAAATCTGCCCAGCATATTTGTAGCATGATATTTTATAACGGAAAAAAATGACATTACATATTTATAACCATAGGAATTTGCAACACCAAGAATGCAAAACACGCACATGCCGTTACAAAAGCATGTAACACCATGTTGTGTTACTCACCTTCAAGAAAGTACGGCCCTGCCTCCAGCCGCCAGACAATCTGCCCACACTGTGTACCGTTAACCCCGCGGTTCTTGCAATCCCACATGTTTGATGGACAGGTCTCATCTGAAAGAAGTACATTGCATACATTTTACTGCATTTGTGTGTGCGCAAGTGTTTCTAACAGTTTATAGAATCCGTTCTGGACATGCTGTGTGCTTATTTATTTTTAGGTGGCAAGTTTACAGGAGGTAGAATAAATCCAATTAGCAGTCCAATAATGATGACAAATTTACTGATAAAGAATCTATGGTGGCTCTGTAAATTACATTGCATTGCATAGTCATCTACTAATGAAAAATGTGAGGCAGATTGTGTTGAGGCCATTACTGAATGTCTGCTTAGTCGTTGAAACTTAGAGCCCCCTAGAGATAAGACCCTTGTGCAGGTAAAGAAGTTTTGCCGGCCTTCAAGTCAATGGTTTGTGGCTTTGTGCCCAGATGTATCGCTTTGCTCTGGTCTCATATTTTTACATGACAGTGAGAATTGTGATCTAAGTGGTTAAGGATGAGGACTGAAGGACACAGAGGGTGAATGGATCTGTCTGCCTTCATCAAGTAAACATGTCTAACAGCATGTCTGGTAGAGTCCTGCTGCTTTTAATTTAAATTCTATTTGTACTATATTGTCTCCCTGTTGTAGTCTGTACAATTGTGAGCGATTTTTAAAAAAAAAATGGAAATGTATTTGATTAACAGGATGCTAAAGTTTCATTATATAAGTTATTGATTATTATTGTTTATATAAATGATTAAGGTTGCAAATAAACAAAACTCCCTTTTATATATGTGCATATTTACTGTGTATTTACTAATTGAATTCAATTTAAATGTATAAAATGGGAGTTTTTATTTTGAATAATGAATAATTTACTTAATAATTTATTATCTGGTTCCCAGCATGTGATCTGGCATGACGAAATTTTACTGCTGGTTTTACTGATGATGGTGTGTTTAAGAGATGTTGACAACACATGATGACACATAACTCAAAATACTTGTTGAGTTATGTGTCATCATGTGTTGTTAACATCTCTTAATTATTAAAATGTGTCCCACAAATACACTCCCATTAAATATGTGGCTATTAAGTGTCACCCTTATGTGCTTGATGAAAGGATCCCAAATGTTCATGTTACAAATGTATGTTACAAGATGTAATTCATTATCTAATGCACATTATCACTAAAAAAAAAAAAAAAAAAAAAAAAAAAAAAAAATTCATGACTAAATAAAATAATGGCTTAGACATAGTGGACATTACAAAATTAATTTAAGTTCCCACAACAGGACTAAATTCAATATATTCAAGATCATTTGGAAATTGTTATTTAATTGACCCTTCGCAAACAGTTTGATTGACAGGCGATCCAGCCAATCATAAACTGCCATTTAATCTGACAAAGCAGTCAGGGGAGTTAGTAGATTAATGTTGGTGAACTTGAACTTCAAAAATTGTGTGTACTCGCATCTTTCCTCGCTTGAAACAACATTCCTTCTGATGTTCATTCATGTTTATTTGATGCTATAAATGAACTAGTATGAAGAGATGATCGGTTCACGAGCCGCTTGAAGGAGCTACAGCGATCTGTCACCACACATTAAAGAGACACTATACGCTATTTATTGTTTAAACTTCTGTAAAAAAAATTTCGATATATTAAATATGAAACTGTTTCATATGTCTGTAGACGTGTTGTCAGTGTCCTCTTTGCCCCAGGATGTATTTTTCACTGCATGAGAACATGATGTGTGGCATGACCCTTTGCGAAGGGTCAATTGCACATAAATGTTTTTATTTGTGTAAGGTAGAGCAAATGTATTGCATAAGACAGACTAGATCATATGAGCAAAACTACTGGAATTTAGATGATACTGTATAGCCACAATAACAGCAAGCCTTACCTATGTGGTACAGGCCAATCCAGTCTGTGGCATCCACCTCTTCCTTAATATCCCATGAGATGACCAAGTTCTGGCCTCGGCCCATAGTGAACTCTAAAGTAGAAGCTGTGAGTGAGGATCGCCCTTGAGAACTGACCAGGTCTGTATCACTGTTGGCTCTAAGGAGTCCAACTCCAGCCTGCTCGGTCCCACCACGCTCGGCTAAGCTCCGAAGATTGTCCGGGCTGAGGGTGTGCCGCACATTTGGGCTCCGTCTACGACCTGCAGACTCCCGTGTGGCCAGGTGATCCCGCCCCTGAGGCGCCATGCCTGACGCCGGGTTGGAGCGGGGCCTGGACGGGAGAACTGCTGTGGCGAGAGAGGGGCGAATGGTGGCAACTGTGTGGAAGCACGTCTACGGACTGGATGGGTTTGAATGGGGGTTTGAGGAAGAGGCCGGAACGATCAAGAACCCTGACCTGAATCCTGGATCGGACCTGGACTGAACTGTAATTGTCTGGACTCTTCTGGCCTGTCGTCTGTTAGAGCACTTGGCTACGATAATGGCTATTGACCTTAACGATTTAAGAATAAGATATTTAATTAATCTTTAATGAATCTAAAAGAGCTCAGTTATTTCCATTGATTGGCCAATGGGCTCCAGCTAGCAAACACAATCCTCTTTGGCTCCGAATAGATTATCATCAAAACAATCTGTCTATAAACACACAATGAAGAAATTAAAATAATTTTAGAGTTTTTAGAACCTAAGAAATAAGTGTGAGGAATAGGAAAAAGATATGGGAATTGGTAAGGAAAATGACAAAGAGACAGAGAGAAGAACAAAGAAAGAGAAAGGTCAGTAAAGAGAAAGTATTTACAGTACTACACAATTTCATATGTACAGTCATTAATACCACAGCTGTAAGTTTTGTGAGCTTTAAGTACACATCACTTGATTGACATTTGATCACTGAAAGCAACTTTCAGTCCAGTAAGGAAATCTAGGATGTTTTCCTAATAATTTCACGAGTTCATCCCAGTGTTATTTTTATCTTATTTATATAGCATTTATTAATATTTTGTATTAGCTCTCATTTTTATATTTTCAGTTTTCATTTTAGTGCAATTTTGTAATTTTACAACCAAATTTTGTTTCTATATAGCTTTAATTTATTTATTATTTCAATTTGAGTTTTAGTCATTTTAGTACTTCATCTTAAACATATTTAATTTATTGGCCAATAAACATTTTGATTGTTCTTTAAATAATTAAGTTTGTTTCTCATCTAAAATTTATATATTTTATTACAGATTTATTCCAGTAACACCTGAATTCAACAGTTTGTCAAAAGAACCAGTTCATAAGAGTCAATTGTTCATTAATTGAACTTTGCACTGCACTGATCTC
This sequence comes from Zacco platypus, assembly GCA_038088235.1. Lineage (NCBI taxonomy): Eukaryota > Metazoa > Chordata > Actinopteri > Cypriniformes > Xenocyprididae > Zacco > Zacco platypus. Next base: position 17,037,006 of record CM076081.1, on the reverse strand, counting down.
CATATGTAACTCGACGGTCCCGCGTATGGGATTTACAACGTTCAGTGACGTCACAACTGCCAGTTTCAAACTTTCGCGCTTCAGCTGTGGACGCGCTCAGCGCTTGACATATATTACTACTCTGCAATGTTTTCAGCCACATAATGTTTTTTTTAAAGGTTTCAGACATTTAAATACACATAAGCACCAGTAAAACAATACATTCAGAGTTAAATACACACTGTCAGACATCAGTGGAAGCAGCAATAACAATGCATTCAAACATAATTTTGTCGTTTATGCATATCGGACGCACATAGTAGGGCTAAGTAACAATAGAGTTTACTCTATTATTGTTCCAGCTCACCAGTCGCTTACTTGCACGTATTTCGGGAGAAAATGATGAATTCACGTGTCGTAAAACCGACTGACAGGACTCTGCGAACTAAGATGGCGCCGCCCATCTCGAGTTATAGATCAAGATAAAGATCAGTTTTAAACGACAAAACAGCTAGACTCACGCGTGAAAGGATTAACCACCATAGTACGATACATCAATGGAAAAACTAACCAAATGACTTAATCACGATTATTTCCTGAAACCGTAACATCTTAGCACCTCTGTCATTTGAACCACATTGGCCACAACTTCTGCTAATGAATCTATTTGAAACCTCCGTGGTGCCGCTGAAACTAACAAGGCTCCTAATAAATACTTCACTGTTTTTGTTTCAAGTCGTTTTGCTTTATTTGATGTTTGATTCTTGGCGGGTTCCCTCATACGTCATACTCCGGAGTTCCCCTGTACATTTTATGCACATGCAGAGTCTTCAAAAACGGTGCAGATTGCTGACATATGTAGATTAAAATGTATATATATTTAAATAGAATGATACAGAAGATACAGGATAAAGATACAGAATGTACTAAATGTTAGCTTGCTTATTTTGCCCAAGATGACCCATTTAATGTCATTTAACAAGAAACAACACATGTTGAGAGCTGTAGTTCCAACAAGTTTGAAATGCTGTTTATGAATGTTTGTTGAAACTATGGTTTCGGGAAACACCAAATCATTGAACTAAGTTGGTAACGACGATACTGGCTAAGCTTTTGGGGAAAGCGACCCCTGGTTGGCAGTATTTTTTCAATTCATTACATTTATGAATTGGTTCCGAAGAATAATTTGCTTATTTAATCAGACTACACTGGTTGCGCAGTAGCTTTGTATGCAGCTTGTGGGCACAACACTATAGAAAGGCCTGTTTTGCTTTGTGGTTAAAAAGAAACCCAAGAATTTGAAACAAGAACAAAGAAGTTGTTCTTACCTTAAGAACTTAAGGTAAGTAATAATGAATTATTTTGGGGTTTTGGCTGTGTCTAGACACTATGCAGTTTTTAATTTCCTCTGTTTTATTAAAATGTGCCCCACAAATACACTCTCTTGTGATCATTTGACAGGTCTTCAGTTCCAAAGGCACCTCAGGTAAAAATAGGACCAGTGGGAGGATGAGTGGATGTCGTTTCTTTACACTCAGCAGCACCTTCAGTTTTTAAACACCTCCGTCTCAGCCTATCACCATCACTTTAATCACCGACATGCAGTTGGGAAAATTAATGTCATAAAACTCTTCCAGATTTCTAAATAGTGTTTCTAAATATACTAATTACATTGATGAAAGGATAATATTTCTTGTGCATTATAATGTATCAGTTGAATAATATATTTCTTGTTGGTTATTCAAACAACATTCAAACTCCACACATCTAATATGAACTTTTAATAATGTATTTATTCTCCAAAACTGAACATTAAAGAGAATTCATAAAGTATCACACATAAATGTGGATCACTGTATTAGTGTATATAGTGTGCTGCAGTGGCTGTTTGCAACATTTTGAATTAGAAGTCTTACGCTGCAGAATGGCAATGTATTGCATGTCTGAAAAATGCTTGAGCGAGCGTGCATGTGTGTATGAGCGCGTTCCAGGAGGTGATGTCAGCACAGAGAGTTTCTGCAGTGTTTGCATGCGGATGACACCTGATCTTACAGTCCATTAAATAGTAAATGAGGTCTGTTCACCTATACATAAATGCGGTGTTTGCTATCACCAGGAACCCCTCTGTGCTCTAGCGGAGGGTACTGCAGTCTTGACATAACGGGCACCTTGGGGAGCTGGCACAGAGAATGGCACAGGAGCAGTTGGTTCTGTTCCACCCGCTATATTACAAACACATTCAGAAGAACAGACACACACTAGCATGCAACTACACACTAATAGACCTTGTCTTACATCTTGCCAGCTTTTAAGACATTTCATTACTGAACAGAAGTGAGTTACTTTCAGGGTCACCACTGAAGTCTCAGTTTACTCTTAAAAAAATTAAATATTAAAATAAAATAAAAAATAAATATTTTCTTCTAAGGACAAGTACCAATTTTAACAAATACCTACGAAAATGTATTATTACTACTATGGCTTTTTTGGTCTCTTGCAACTGGTTGCAGGGAATGAAAGGCAATGATGTGTCACAAATGTCACAGATAATGGTCAAACATTCACTCTGCCAACTCCCGCTTTCCCTCACATCTGAAAATGTGATGCAGCATTATGAATATAGAATGACTGGGGGAGTACGATACTGCAGCATCAGTAGCAAGGATATCAAAATCAGCTAGCAAATAATGCTATGCAGCAATTTTCAGATGGTTGACTTTTTTAGGGATATATATATATATATATTTTTTTTTTTTTTTTTACACATGTTCTTGCACAAGCAGCCTATTCGATCACATTTAGTAAATGCCAATTATTTGAAATATATATATATATAATAGGCCTATAAAAATATAAATTGTTTGTTGTAAGTCTATAATAAAGGGAAAAATAATAAAAGTAGCCTACTTGTAATTGTGCATTGTCGCCCACCTGATAGCAAAAGAAAAATCTAGATCAGCGTTCTGTTGCTATGGTTACCTCCTCACGCGAACGCGACTTAAAAAAAAAGAAGATTTTATTGGTATTAAAGACACACTAACTAACTTGTCATATAAATTTTAACGTTACTAAAAATCTAATTGAAGCGTAGCCTGTGTCGTTTAATTGTAGGCTATGCAAAAAGAACATGTTTCTTGCACCGAGGATAAGGTATTTCATTTCTCTATAGCTGCTAAATCGTGCATCGAATTTCATTTCACCAATCTCTGTTTATTTATCGATTTATTTATTTAAGGAATATTTTTATAAATATATTTTTAGGAATATTATTTACGCTGTCGAAAAAAGTGTAATAAATAAATGAAATAAATAATGTGTAATATATTTGTATTACTCAGCAGAAGTGTATTACGTCATATGAGTCATATGAACTATAATCATCACATGAAGGTGATTTTTTTTTTTTAATCTGCAGGTGAAGCCCAGCGCGCGCACAAGTTCCACAGAGCCGTGACGGCTTTTCTCACGACAGCATATCGGATAACACAGGGAATTCCCTTCGTCATGTATTCACACATCACGATCTGCAGATAAATCAGCAATGCTGCTGTAACGCACCCCTCATCAGCGCACATGCATTTCTAAACCTCCGAGTCAGCCCCGCTAATGCACCTTTTTATTATTACATCCAGAAAAAGATTTCCACGCTAAAATTGCGTGATATGCAAAAGAAACTCAATCACAAGATGCACTAGTGCGTTAAACCGCTGAATCATAAAACACATTTTCTGTTAAAATCTCGGTTGGATAGCCGACCACATGCATTAAAACAACATATTGTGTAACCGCGTACCTGCGCATCAACGTGATGTGTCCATGGAAACGCCAACATAATCCGCGGCTCAAAGGCGAATAACAGACCTACAATTGTATCGCTATATCCTCAGATTCGCCTTGGCAGCGAGACGTCGATACATTCAGGGCCTCTTCATCCAATGAAGCGAGATTTTGTCGTTTACCCGAGCGAGAAATCACGACTGAGGGGACAGTTCAGTTCCCTTCTGCACAGGATGACAGATGAGCTATAACATTCTGGATAACAGCCCGATCTATCTGATCTTAGACTCCTGAATATCTGATCTCAACGACGGGTGGAATTAGGCTATAGCAGAAAACGGCGTTCGGTTTCCCTGTGGACGTGACCACCCGGCTCGGTCAGTCTTCTTGTCACTCCCCGCAGCGCATGCAGCGGTGGTAATAAAGCAGTTATAAGGCGCTCCAGTCAGAGCTGGAGGCAGTGTGAGAGTGGCGGGGTGGCGACTGCTGGGTAATACATCTGTCCTGCAGACACAGGAGCTCTGGGAGAAATAACAGGCTAAAGATTACAAACGCCTTCAGATTTCATTTGTACAGTTTGATCAATCCAGACCTCATTATAATGCAGAATAATGCAGACATACAGGTGCATCTCAATAAATTAGAATGTTGTGGAAAAGTTAATTTATTTCAGTAATTCAACTCAAATCGTGAAACTTGTGTATTAAATAAATTCAATGCACACAGACTGAATTAGTATAAGTCTTTGGTTCTTTTAATTGTGATGATTTTGGCTCATATTTAACAAAAACCCACCAATTCGCTATCTCAGCGAATTAGAAAATGGTGACATGCCAATCAGCTAATCAACTCAAAACACCTGCAAAGGTTTCCTGGGCCTTCAAAATGGTCTCTCAGTTTGGTTCACTAGGCTACACAATCATGGGGAAGACTGCTGATCTGATCATTGACACCCTTCACAAGGAGGGTAAACCACAAACATTCATTGCCAAAGAAGCTGGCGGTTCACAGAGTGTTGTATCCAAACAAGTTAACAGAAAGTTGAGTGGAAGGAAAAAGTGTGGAAGAAAAATATGCACAACCAACCGAGAGAACGGCAGCCTTATGAGGATTGTCAAGCAAAATCGATTCAAGAATTTGGGTGAACTTCACAAGGAATGGACTGAGGCTGGGCTCAAGGCATCAAGAGCCACCACACACAGATGTGTCAAGGAATTTAGCTACAGTTGTCATATTCCTCTTGTTAAGACACTCCTGAAGCACAGACAATGTCAGAGGCATCTTACCTGGGCTAAGGAGAAGAACTGGACTGTTGCCCAGTGGTCCAAAGTCCTCTTTTCAGATGAGAGCAAGTTTTGTATTTCATTTGGAGATCAAGGTCCTAGAGTCTGGAGGAAGGGTGGAGAAGCTCACAGCCCAAGTTGCTTGAAGTCCACTGTCAAAGAAACCTGGGCTTCCACACCACCTCAGCAGTGCCACAAACTGATCACCTCCATGCCACGCCGAATTGAGGCAGGTGATTAAAGCAAAAGGAGCCCCCAAGTATTGAGTACACATACTTTCCAGAAGGCCAATAATTCACTAAAAATGTTTTTTTATTGGTATATAAATGAAGTCTTTTCTAATTTGTTGAGAATTGGTGGGTTGTTAAATATGAGCCAAAATCATCACAATTAAAAGAACCAAAGACATAAACTACTTCAGTCTGTGTACTGAATTCATTTAATACTCAAGCTTTCCAATTTGAGTTAAATTACTGAAATATATATGTATATATATATATATATATATATATATACACACACACACACACAATACACATTATCCTTAGTCATCCCACATCTAACAGAATTTAATGTATAAACATTAAAGAAACAAACTGAAATGCAAATACTTACTTCAAACATGTTCTCTTTTTCCTGTGAAAGATTGTAAATAGCTCTGCATCAGGCATTTTAGATTTCGATAACAATTTACAATATGGTTCAGTTAATGTAATAACAAAAAAATGTACAGCATTTCTTAATGTTAAAAATGTGTAATATTTCAAGTTGTACAAATGTACATTAGTTAATTGTAAATATATTCTGAACAAACATTAACATGTTTAACACAATTAACATTGGCAAAGATTAATATATCGTAATTTGTACAATTTGTTTGCATTAACTTATGGCATGCAATTAATTTTTAACGCCTTAACATTCCATTTTGAATGGTATTTGTACCACGGATGCAGTGGAACGCCAACAGGTTCTTTAAAGCTTTACATTTGGACAAAACTCATGAAAATATGTTGTTAGGGTCGAAACCTCTGGTGTGGAACATTAGAGACATTTCCATTCCATGAACCTTCCGTTTGATGTGACTGTACTTGACTCTGTTGGGGACAGCATTTATATCCATATCCTGAGTTTTATTATGAATTCTTTATTCTGGATCTCACAGACACGTGTGTTCACATTAATTCCGTGCCATCCTGGGAGTAAATACTGCTTGAGCTGCATGCCAAATGATTAATGCATTAAATGAATGGAGAGGTGAAATGTTCAGTGCAGCAGAACACTGCATCAGAACTTAGAAGACTTTGTGATTTTTATCCGTCTTTCAACTGAGATGAAAGAAAACTTCAACATCTCCATCTAAACCCAGTCAAATGGTGTTTTGGCAGCTGCAGTGGCCAAATCTCAGCAGGACTAACAGCCATCTGTTAGGCTGAGAAAAAAATGCTAAATATTATTAAATGTGACTAATTCGCAGGAATTACAATGGCACCCTAACCCAATGACAATATGTTTGAGGGATTTCTTTTTCTTTTTAGGAATTATTAAAACATACCACCCTCTTTTTAAAGGGACAGCGTACCAAAAAAAAAAAAAACTTTAAACAAATATCATGGGCATACTTTTAGACTAAGTGAAAATAAATAATAAAACGAAACACTCATATGTAAAGAAATTGGTGAGTATGCAAATAATAATAATAATCTGACTGATCACAACCACACACAGGTTTGTTTTGCCATCTTAGTGATGACATTCCATTGGCATAATGGTTTTTATACTGGACAAACTGTACATTCTGTCCCCCTATACTACCCCTACCCCTAAACCTACCCATCACAGAAAACATTCAGCATTTTTACATTTTTAATACAACATTTAGTATGTTTTTAAAGCCATTTTAAATACGAGGACTCATGAAATGTCTTGATTTTCATGTTTACGTCGTAATACCAGTGTAATACCCATGTCATTATATAAATGTGTCCTCATAAATCACAAAAACGCACACACTTCAATAAACTCGAGAACCAACTCTGTAAACAATTTTATTGGAACTGCATTAGTGCTCAAATTGCACATATTTTTGGGTAAAATAATGTTAAAGATATAAACACTACAAGCCACTGACTCCACAACACATTATTCGCAACCTGAGAATGTTCAGTTTGTTATTTCACCGTATACAAAGAGTTAGATAGGCAAATACCTTGTTATCCTGCACTGTAACAAATTAATTACAAAACAGGTGTACAACATCTGACACTTTCTAGTATGTCTGTATAATAAATAACAATAAAAGATGCTCCAGAAATAAAGCACAAACTGCCCTAATCACCATATTAAGAAAACAATGATCACAGCAAATCACAGTGACGCTGCTGTTTGGCCAAACGGGCGCAAGCCAATGATGTTAAATCAGCCCGACAGCCAATAGAAGTGCTAATGTGTTAGCATACATGTGCTAAGAGACAGTGCTTCATCACAGATCAGTATAAAAGAGGCATTGACAAATGTTCATTTACACTCTTACAGTTCAGTATTTACTGCACATGAGTGAAATATGTTCATTACAAAAGCACCACAAACCAGGCAAAACAGCACTATAATCACACTTGCATCAACTTCTACATCTCTTGGTAAACATTTTGTAATATTATATGTTTTAGTGAGCAATTTACATCTGCTGATTAATGCTTTCATTTTAAAATATTACAAATGCAAATACCTATTATTCAGCTTTCAAATGAGACAATACCAACTCCGTACAATATTGATTTAAACCTCTCCATTTTATATATATATATATATTTATCAGACGAGTCACTGTAATGAGTGAGTCACTGCAACTATATTAAAAGCACAACAGCATTTAGGTTCATGAGGCAGTGAGCTGCATTTTATAAAAAAGTCAAAACAGTCACAGCTAAACTTGAAACCCATCTGAAACCCAACTCAAAGCCAACAGAAGTACTGATTTTATGTTGCTCACACAGATTGACGGTTGAATGTGCAGGCTTGTAGGCTTTTGTTCCCTCCAATCACATTTGTTCTAAAGGTCAATTATTTTTTGACATTAAAAAAAAAAAAATCTTAATACTGAACATTTTGTTTTCAGCATTATTCAATTTTTAATTGTCAGTTAAATTCAGTCAATTTTAACATTACATTTTTAAATTCAAATCAAAAAATATTAGTTTTAATCTAATCTATGCAATGTTTAGGGTGGAGATGTTTAAAACAAAAAAATATTAAAACGCTCACCAAGGCTGCATTTGTGATCAAAAACACAGTGAAATATTATTTATTTGAATACATTTTAAAATGCAATTTATTTTACTCCAATTCAGTAGCCATTACTTTAGTCTTCAATGTCACATGATCCTTCAGAAATTATTTTAATATGTTGATTTGGTGCTCAAAAACATTTCTAATTACCAATGTTAAAAAAGGTTGCACCATTTAATATTTTGTGGAAACACAGATTTTTTTTTTTTCAGGATTCATTAATGAATATAAAAATTCAAAAGAACAGCATCTGAAATATAATGGTCACTTTTGATCAACTGACCCTTCGCAAACAGTTTGATTGACAGGCGATCTGACCAATCATAACCCAGAATCCGCCATTTTGTCCGACAAAGCAGTCAGGGGAGTCAGTAGATTAACGTTGGTGAACTTGAACTTGAACAATTGTGTGTACTCACGTCTTTCCACACTTGAAACAACATTCCTTCTGATGTTCATTCATGTTTATTTGATGCTATAAATGAACTAGTATGAAGAGATGATCGGTTCACGAGCCGCTTGAAGGAGCTACAACGATCTGTCACCACACATTAAAGAAACACTATAAAGTATTTATTGCTTAAACTTCTTAAAAAAAAATGTCTGTCGACACGTTATCAGTGTCCTCTCCGAGATGTATGTAAAACATGATGTGTGGCGTGAGAGCGCATGGCTTATCGGACATAGCAACGGTAACTAAAGGGGGCGGGTCTTTGCGAAGGGTCAATTGAATGCACCCTTGATGAAATATATTTTACTGAACCAATTGTAGGGAATTCTTGTCTTTAACTGTTAATATTATCACATAACATTATCCCACAACAACCTATTAAACAAAATAAGCTCATGCAAGTTCTTCATTACATTTCTCAGAAGCGTCAATACAAACATTGCTGTCATTGCTGCAGAGTTAGAGTTGCTGTTGGATCTGTTAGGTTTCATTGCAGATGGTGAGTGAACTCATTACATGGCCCCAAATTAGCAGTCTGCTTTGAGACATAAAATCAGATCCTGGCCTCAAAATATTGTGGCACAATCACAGTGAACACCGCAGAAAACAATCAGTCACAATCATACTGATAGAAAAAAGGCATCCGTTCAGATTTTCACCACAAAAACAGCTTAAATTTAGCATGAGGCAGAGCAAGATTGCAACATACCATTAAAAAAGACAACACAAAGCTGACTGCAAAACATCTTAAATACACGCACACATTCATGTACATTCACAGTGCAGAAGAGTGTTTTTTGGTCAAGTACATCCTGTGAGAGAAGGACATCCGATTTAAATATCAGACTACTTCGATGGACTGGATCCTCAACATCCGTCCTCAATGATGAGAAGATTACATTGCAATTGGGTATTAGAGAAGCAGGGGCATTTTACACGAAAGGCACCGTTCTCTCATTTGATTCAGGATGACAAAATATAATTTCAGCTCTCAGGTAAGCGATCCTGAATCATGAGCAGATCAAATGATGAAAGAGCAGAGAGACGCTGCAGAGCAGTGTGTGAGGAACACAGACAGACCATCAATGGCATTCACCAAATATTACATATAAAAAACAAAAAAGCTATGCAGACTGCAACAATCTCATGGCTACTGTGACTGTGGCAGTGTTTCTAATATTTCGTGTCAGGTTATGAAACTGCACTATATAATCATAAATGTAACTGTGATGTCTCTTTAACACCACAAATTGTGCACATTGATGCTGATATAAAATCCTCATATTGCTCTTCAGTACAGTTCTGCGATCGCACCTAGTAATGCCTAAAGACAGAATGTTATGTTCCTTGCCTTACAGCTTCAGCTAATGCAGAAAGGGGTGTTAATATGAAGCGATCTGTCTAACACAGAGACATTTCTACAGGCATTACATGTGCATTCAGAGCTAAATGCTTTAAGGCAGAAATGACAGATCGAAGGTAAAACAGGCAGAGATCCGATCATTCTCACAGACTCCCGTGTCTCACAGACATGTGAACTGCAGAAAAGCTGAACAAACACCTAAAGCTGCTTTTACACCCTTAAAGTCAACATGAAAAAGCATCTGCAACCCTTTTTTAATTCCGTAATGTGACATTGATAATGATGTATCATCATAAGGTTGTATGATATGAAAAAGGATATAGTCAAAAATAAACTGAATGGGAACGGATTTCATCCACTGAAAATTGACTCAAGGATGAAGCGAAGATTTCCATGAACAGCGCGATTTACTCAGAAAAAAAAATCAATTGGATATTATCCTAAAAAAAGAGCTGAAATGATTTGAAAAATAATTTTTCCCTTGATAAACAAAAAAAAAAAAAGCACTAATATTGTGAATAAGAATGCAAGCAAATGCTTCTCATTTGAAAGCGATAACATTAGTGTAAGTGAATAGAAAAGCTCCCAACGCATTCAATAGCACTATGAACTCAGTTACTACCCACACTACAATAAGCTGAATCAATAAGCAAAATAAAATAATTACCATTTATTTAGACTGGGGTGTAAATAGGGGTTTTGTTTGTTTTTAATAACATGCACTAATGAGTCCTGCACAAGAACAGAAAGTAAACAGTGCAAGTTGTTAGAGCACCGTTTTTAAATTTCTGGATGATACTGATAAACGGTGATGTTATGGCTGATAACCATTACTTACAGTTTTAACCATTACTTATATATATATATATATATATTTTTTTATTTATTTATTGCCATTTTATTTAACAGTGGCAATAAAAAGCATTTTTAAAGATGAACTTTGAGTTTTAGATGACATCAAAGGTAATCTAAAATGTTAAAAAAGGGGGAAACGAGCAGCAAAATTAAATACCCAATGTCATCATGTAGTAATAAATAAACAATAGAGAAAAAAAAAATATATGGTACCGATTTATGTTTCCATATCAATTATGATTTCATGTTGACTTTAAAGACTTAACACTAAATCAGACAGATACGCTCCCACCACCCCAACACACACACAAACCAGTACAGGCTCGCTTCCCAGACACTGATTAAATATAGTCTTATTAACTTAGTTCAGGCCAGTGGCGGTTCTAGCTTGTATGGCGCCCTTGGGAAACCATACCTCCTCCCCATACCACCCCAGGCAAGATGCCACCCTGAGCGGTTGCCCATGCCATCTATGCCTATATCTGCCACTGCTTCAAGCCTAGGGCTTAAAATGTGTCTGGGAAACTAGCCTTATGGACAAGAGGTATTGCTCATGAATACAGACATACCATCATTAACAAATACAACACCCTGTCAAGAAGCTACAAATGATGACATACGACAAATCACATAACTCTGGATGTGCTGGTCCACTGATGTGATCCCACTGAATACACACAGGGTTATAAGGCTGTTTTGGTCTGATCTGGATTTCTACAAAACCCAGGTCTTGTTCTAATCTCAATGCAGACTCACATTTAAAGTTGCAGGAGGTCAAAAGTAACAAGAGCACACAAAGAGGGTCAGAGCCGCGGACACGAAGTAAGTGACTCTGTAAATGTGCAGTGGACAAAAAGCCAGCATTCCCACGCACAGCGGCAGCAGTAGATGGACCATCAGGTTAAGCATCAGTTTGCTGTAATACAAGTGTAAATACAGACACACAGCCATGTTTTAACTTTTTTGCAAGAAAGGAATTAACTTAACACTTTTTTTCAACAAGGATGCATTAAATTGATCAAAAGATACAGTAAAGCCATTTATAACATTACAAAAGATTTTGATTTAAATAAATGCTGTTCTTTGGAACTTTCTATGAAAGATTCCTGACAAAATGTGGTATCATGGTTGCTACAAAAATACTAAGCAGCACAACTGGTTTCAACATTGATAAATCATAAATGTTTCTTGAGCACCAAATCATCAATAAAATAATTTCTGAAGGGTCATGTGACTCTGTTCCTGTGATGCAAAGCTGAATTCAGCATCATTACTCCTGTCTTCAGTTACTACTATTTTACAAAAATGACTGTTTTTACAGTGTTTTTGATCAAATAAATGCAGCCTTGTTGAGCATAAACTGCTTTCAAAAATAATGTGCGTGTTTATGTATGAATATATAAAATATGACTGATGAGCCAAAACATTATGACCACCTGGCTAATATGCTTCTGGTCATCCACGTGCTACCAAAACAGCACCGACCCGCCGAAGCGTGAACTCTACAAAACCCCTGAGGGTGTCCTGTGGTATCTGGCACCAAGACGTTAGCAGCAGATCCTTTAAGCCCTGTAGGTTGTGAGGTGGAGCTGCCATGGAACAAGCTTATTGCTCCAGCACATCCCACAGATGCTCCATTGGATTGAGAACTGAGGAATTTGGAGGCCAGGGCGACATCTTTAACTCTTCATCATGTTCCTCATATCATTCCTGAACAATGTGTGCAGTGTGGCAGGATGCATTATTCTGCTGAAAGAGGCAAATTCCACCATTGGAACACCATTGTCATGAAGGGGTGGACCTGGTCTGCAGTGATGTTAAGGTTGGTGGCACATCAAATTTACATCTGATGCTCGTGTGTCCATAGTAGGTTCTTCCGACCGTGAACAGATGTCATCATAGGTACTCTGATTGGTCAGCGGATATCGCACCATACGCAGCAGAGCCATTGTAGACTTCTATCGGCTCGGACAAGACGGGATGGCTTTCGTTGCCCTCATGCATCAATGAAATTTGGGCGCCCAACATGCTGTCACCGGTTTGTGGTTTGTCCCTCTTCGAACCACAGCTGGTAAATTCTCAGCACTGCTGACAGGGAGCAACTCACAAGTCTTGCTGTTTCAGAGATACTATGGCCCAGTTGCCTTGCCATGACAATTTGGCTCTTGTCAATGTCGCTCAGATTTCTTTTTCATCCAAAACGTTGATTATGAGAACTGCTTACCATCTAATCTACCCCAACCATAATATGTGGCCTTATTAGTAGACGATCAACAATATTCTCTTCACCTGTGAGCAGTCAATGTTTTGGATCATCAGTGTGTTTGCGCGCACACGAGTGTATAAGTGTGTATTTTTTATATATATATATATATATATATATATATATATATATATATATATATATATATATACACACACACACACACACACACACATATATATATAAAAATTCAGAATCATCACAAATAATATATGTAGTGAATTTATTATGATTTTGAATTATACTTAAGAAACCATCATCAATACTGAGGTGATTTTAAATGCTCTTTGATATGGCCATATTAAGCTTCCGAAAGAGTGTCAGTAATGAACATGACCATTTGAAATTATGTAAAATTACATGACTAATTTTGTGAGAAATGCACACAAACCTGCGGAGGAGTGTATTTGTGTTAGAGTTGATGAGCAGCACAGAGCTGATGAGCAGGGGTACAATGTGAGGCCAGCAGGGGTCAGGATCCAAATGAACCCAATATCTGAACAAGACACAAATTAAAAACTTCAGCTGTAGAGTACTTTCTCTTCACTTTCAGGCAGTTGCTCTCTTCTAGGAATTTACTTGCTCTACTTTAGTAACTCATATGAGAAATTTATACATTTCTAATGAATCTGCATGTTACATTGCTCTATTACCTGAGATTGTGCTTCCAGTGGATAAGGGAAGGGGTGCAGAACATCATGGTAAGAGTAAGCATTGTAGACAAACTAAAGTGGAGCTGCAGATCATCTCTGACGTCTTGTAGCACTGATTCTGACAGTAAAGGGCTGCCATTACATTCTTTACCATTACTGTGAGAATCAGTGCCATGAAAACCATTTTCTGAGTTTTGTGAAACTTTCTGGGGCGCCTGGATTAAAGGGAACAAAATACTTATAAATGACAGCTATTGTGAGAGAACTAGAGTCAGAAAATTGATAAATGATATAAAATAAGACATTTATACCAGGTTCAACATGTGGCTCAGTGATCTCTCTGTCATCTGTAATCTAAGCACCTGGACAAAGACAGACAATCATAGGATATTAAAATCATTATGAAGACAATTGTATTCAGATTAAGGAAGAGAAATGTTTTAGTCACTATTATAGGCATCAGCAGGAACAATTTCTTAAGTCAAGCATCCAACTCAAGGTAAAACCAACAACAAAAAAAAGTCTAGATTACAATAATGATTCCTCTTACCAACCCTAACACATCTTTATATGAAGTAGGTATGAAGAGGGAAGGGAGGACAGGTTACTCACTCTGTAGAAGTGGAGAAGAGTGGAGACCATAAGAGCCAGCGCTCCACAGGTGACGCCTCCCAGCACAATCAGAGAGACCATCAGGAGAATCTGAGTATGAAGACGGAGTGTGCCGCAGTCCCGGGACACTGAAGGTCTACAAACAGTGTCACACAAATGATTTGTGGAAACATTTCTGAAAAGACCTGCACAGACATAGTTACTAACTAGCATCTATTGCAGAGTTAACTGCAGTGGGAATGATGTTGTTATAACATTTTTTTTTTCTTTTTAATTCAGCATCAAGATTTTAGGTCAATATGTACAGGAAGTCAGTTTATTTTATGTCCTGCAACCACAGTACAGTGCTGAATTGCATTGTATTGTAATATTATTTTAGTATTTATAAAATTATTAATGTAGGGACAAAATTAAATTATTAACGAACACTTAAGATTTATAGACATTTTTTATAGATATTTTTAAAAGTCTCTTTTGCCCAGCAAGGCTGCATTAATTTGATAAAAAATACTGTAAAATAATAATATTATTTTACAATGTAAAATAGTTATATTGCAGAATATTACTACAATTTTAAAATCATTATTTCCTATTTTTAAATTTTAAAAGCAAAGCTGAATTTTCAGCATCATTACTCCAGTCTTCAGTGTCATATGATCCTTCAGAAATCATTCTAATGTAATGATCTGATGTTTAAGAAATTTTTTGTTATTATCAATCTTGAAAACAGCTCTGCTTAAAATATTGGTGGAAATTAGATGCTTTTTTTCCAGGATTCCTTGGAAGAGCATTTGTTTGAAATAGAAAAATATTTGTAACATTTGTAGAAGTCTTTATCCTGCATGGATGCATTAAATTGATCAAAAGTAACAGTAAAGCATTAATTTTTTTCAAATAAATAAATAAATCTTACGGACTCTAAACTTATTAAAAACAGTAGTGTATAAATTTGAAACACTAACACTTAGATTTAAATGCATTGTTGAACTCACAGAATGACAAGTGTGATCATTTGTTTGTTGATTAATATCAAAACATTAAAAAAAATTAAATAATTTAATTCATGCAAAACATCTATTTAGTCAGATAGCCTACTACAAAAAATTAACATGATTTTCACCTGTGCAGTGGAGCAAGAAAAAAGGACAAGAAGTAGACAGACACTCTGAGGACTGTGCTACCCCAGAATGCAATGGCTGCACCGAGCACACAGAGCAGTGGGGACACAAGACGAGGCCATTCCTGCATAGAGGCTTTTGGATCCTGGGAAATGCTTTCCACAGAGTTTAGAGGAAGTGTATCCACCCAAGGAAGACCAATAGAGGACCACACATCCTGAAACCAGCTCTGCCTATAGTAGAAAAAACAAACACAAAAGATTAAATAGGAAAAAAAAGAAATGTATATACACTGTATACATCGTATAAATAATTCTCTCACAACCATTTTTATTTTGCATCTTCAGAATGAGGAATTTCCTGATTAGGCTCCTATGTTTTACAGAAAAAGAATCAGCAGACAGACACTTCAAGACTCACCTGAGCAGCAGCAGCAGCAGGAGGATAGGCAGTTCCAGTTTGTGGAGCTGTAAGGATTTACTCATGGCCTCTTCCATTCCAACAGGATGGCCCGATCTTTTGATGGAGCTCAGCTGAGCCCTGATCATCAGGAGAAGCACTACAGCTGAGTAGACAGGCAGAACTGGACCACAGAAACGTAGAATCTAAAGAACAACAACTCTTTTTGAATACGAGACTCTGTTTTCAAAGTTGAAATGGCAAATTAAAAACCACAATGTACGCATACCTGCCCAAGCACTTTGGGAAATGAAGTCCGAATAGACACCTGTAGAGAAACAAGACAATGTCAGTTGTCTTTCTGGTAGGTTTGCCTCTGAGAAACCAATAGATGTGGATGAAATACCCTGTATTGGCAGTTGGGGGCAGTGTGGAGCTGCAGGAGGGCACTGGAGGCGTTATCTGGGCGGCTGGTGTGAAGCATGCTGTAGATCTCAGACACCGAAGGAATACTTTGGTGGAAAATATACAAAGTTTTAAAAAGACACAATCACCAGTACTATGATGAGAGCTGCGTTGAGATGAAGAAAGCTGGCTGAGACTCTTTCTACCTTGCCATAGCAAAGGAGTCTTCATAAAACCAAGGTACCCTCAGTCTGTAAACACTGGGCAGTCTGTCTGCATAACACAACATGTATATTATCAGACGTGAATCTTTTAAAACACAATGCTGAATTTCTGGTGGATGAAGCCGAATAACTGGTTACCTTTAGTGGTTTTGCAGTGACTCATGATCGTTATTCTAAAAGCCTGATAAACCTGAAAGAACACAAACTTGAGTACAAATTTTTTATGCTTTGGGGTATACATCTTAATTTAAGAGGAAAGGAGAGCAGAACGACAGGGAATGCTGTGAGAGATCACCTCATGAAAATCTTGTAGCAGTAATGTATGGAGAAGACCCGAGGAGTTAATGCTGATGTCACTGACGGTCAGACCTGCAAACAGTCACATTCAGGTTAAAACACTTGCATACATTAAACTTTCTTGGTTTTAAAAAGTAAATAAGAATGACAGTATATGACAATGTACTTTATTCAATTATTTTTTCATTGGCTGCCAGCGAAGAAAGTTTACTTTGACCTGCCCTCAAACACTGTAGATATAGGCCCGGAAGAGTTTGGTTCGTTCAAATCCACTTGTATGCACTTCCAAAGGATGAGGACTCTGGCTCGAATTGATACAGTAAAACTAACGCCACGGTTACGGTTCATGTCACTGTGTATAGAAGTGCCAAGCAGAGTATCTGAGTGGAGCGGAGGCCTGGGTGATGATGAGGCTGAGTGGAGTCGCAACAATTTCCACTCTAAGCATTACATGATCAGTCCGCTCCAGCTCCACTCCGGGTTCACTATTTTCAGCCCCTCGCTCTCTCCCCACTCCATCCTCTCTACTTCCTTGCTCCATGGAAAAAATGTGCCTAATTACCACTCCGTTGTTAATTTTAATTTTATATTAGACAGTATACAAAAAAAAAACATTATGCAAATAAAATTTTTCCTCCTAGAACTAATATTAGCTCAAACCAATAATGAACTGTCGTTTAACTCACTTTAAAAAGATGCTAGCAAAAGTGTAATAAATTACCAAAACATCACACTATTACGAAATGAAAAAACAGCATCGCCTTCTCTTTAAAAAAAACTTATAATAACCTTGATACACTTTTGATCATCAAAACTAATCTCCAATGCTGCATTCACCTTCAGAAAAACTAGTTTTTGAAGAGTGGCAGGTTTCAAGCACATACAATGAATGCTAGACAGCAGGTTAATTTGTAAACTACAAATTAAATTGATGGAGTTGGTGGCTTAGGTCGTCGTGATAATCGGGACGTACATTACAGTTAAGGTGGAGATTAAATTAGAATGCAGCAATTATTATTTGGAGATGAATACAAGGATGCGTTACTAACCTTTAGATTTTTGTTCCATGTGTGCATGGAACACTTTATCGTGTTTCCTTGACATGCCTTTTCAGATTCTACTATGATCCTTTTGTTGTCGTAATCGCCTCTCGGCACTCACTTTCTCCTGCCCCATCTTTATCTTTTAAGATATATTTTTGTATTTTTGTTCACTTTTTTCAATATAATATGTAGGAAAATCCAGTGGAGTTTAACTATTCTTAACACATGAATTTGTTCATGCTATAACGCAGTTGCATTATGGGCAGAATTGTGCAAGTGATGGAGTGGTAGCGGATCACTCTTGGAGCGAGAGAAAACTGCGATGCTCCGACTTCACTTCTCGCTCCGGGAAAAATCACAGCGCTCCGATCCCATTCCGCTCCACTCACATACTCTGATGCCGAGGAAGCCTCCAGAGCTGAAATTCAGATATGGTAATGAGCATTTTCCCCCGATCACAAAAGACTGGGCTATTTGACCAATCAGAGCAGGGTAGGCTCTCGGAAAGGAGGGGATTAGAGACTTCACTTTTAGTGAATTGCTTCAGACACTGTGAGAAAAGAGGTGAAAGCTGCAATGTACATGAAAAAAATTTGTTTTTTGACCTTGGATACAGGTAAACCTATTTTAGGAGACCTCCAAAATAGAATTAGGAACCTTTAAAATGGCATAACAGGGAAACTTTAAATGAGCATAAAAATAAAAGAATTCATGCAGCTGTCATTACAGAAAAAGTGGAACAAAAAAATACCAAAACTTTGCTCTGGATGAAAGTGTCTGGTAAATGCCTTAAAAGTAAAGTGTCAACATATACACGTATGTGATTTTGGCTCACCAAAGGACAGCGTATGAGGAACCTGCAATGAGACAGTCAGGCTCTGCTCTCTCTGCAGCTCACACTCCACTACAAACTACAATCAGACAATCCAGCATTTAGAATGCATCTTTAAATAGGAGTTCATCATGAATCATCCAATGCACGTTTTAAAAAGAAACATGTAGTGCAAGTTTTCAAAATGAACGTGATTATGTGGACTGTAAGTTAACCTGTGCTCCGCTGGGGTTAGAGGCATCAATGATGAGATGAGAGACCGACAAGAGTTCACTGATTTTCACTGTCACAGCCTATAAAAAAAGAAACTCCGTGTTTATATCAAATTCATTTTTAAATGTTGTATTACAAGTTGTGTAATTGCACATGTAAAAAAAACCCTCTAGACTGACCTTATAGGGTGGAAGGAGCTCTGTCTCAGACGACAGATCTATTGCCTGAACACTGGATAAAGAGAGAAAGAAGCACTTTACAAAGCAAATAATATAACACACACTATACAATTTACATCGACAATGTGCCAACTTTGTGAAACAAGCATTTGATTACTGGAAATTGCGGGTACAGGATTCTGTATGGACCCTGGTCATTTTTTTCAATTGACCCTTCGCAAAGCCCCGTCCCCTTTAGTTACTGTTGCTTTGTCCGATAAGTCATGTGCTCTCACTCCACACGTTAATATATCGTAATTTTTTAAAGAAGTTTAAACAATAAATAGTGTATAGTGTCTCCTTAATGTGTCGTGACAGATCGCTGTAGCTCCTTCAAGCGGCTCGTGAACCGATAATCTCTTCATACTAGTTCATTTATAGCATCAAATAAACATGAATGAACATCAGAAGGAATGTTGTTTCAAGTGTGGAAAGACGTGAGTAAATTTTTCAAGTTCAAGTACTAACTCCCCTGACTGCTTTGTCAGAAAAGTGGTGGATTCTGGGTTATGATTGGTCAGATCGCCTGTCAATCAAACTGTTTGCAAAGGATCATTTGCAAGAAGAATTCAAGTGGTTCATTTTACTCACCACATCGAGCCACTCATCTGTGTGCAGCCATATAGCCAGCTGGTCATTTCCTGTTGAACATGCAGAGATACACATAGCTCTTCAAACCATGCTTGAGAACATTCACAATAAGCATATATCATGACAATATAAAGAATGCTGTAACTTGAACCACAGCCTGCCTGAAGGAAAAACTGTATTTTCCAGGAAAATATGTACTTTTTTCCATATTATATAAATATATTTTTTTACAAGTATGAGCAGTAACAATTCAAAGGCTTTGCAAAACAAACAAGCACCAAATTCACTCTTAACAGGTTTCTCTTTTCTTTACATTTAAGAATTTTTACATGAATTTACATTTGAATGCACAATAATAATGCAGTCGTCTTCACAACTGGGACAGCTGACACCACATGAATGTAAAAAAGGAATGCCCTTTGAACAGAAATTCACTGTAATGCTTTGTGACATTCAAATCAAAATGATACATTTTTAAGAAAAGAGGGTTCTGAGTGTGATGCGGACTCTCTCACCATATTATTACTGCGGCAATGGAAATGACTGTAGGCCTTCCTTCGACTGGAGAGAGCAAACAGGAAGTACTTTACTTGAGCTTCCTGCCAAGAGTTGGAGGATGGTTTACATCAATGCAATGTTCAGAGAGAAGCTGCTGGCATAATTCTTCCATAGATAATAAAACATATTGTCACCTTAGGGGCAGTGTAGAACAGACGGAGTGTGTTGACCTCCTTCCACGCCTCAGGAGGAGCTGGAAGGATGGATGAATGGATTTGGATAAAAAGAGTAAGACGACATAAACATAGATTCAGATATTATCCTCCAGCTATGTTAAAGCTGATAAGACTATAAATACACATGTGCACACAAACACACACCTGAGAAAGTGACAGGGGCATCCTGTGCTTCTCCCGGCAGCAGCACTGGGTGTCTAAAGAAGTGATAGTTTAAAACTGAGATTCGCTTCTCAGGACTCTCTGTAAACTAAAGAGAAACATGAGTCATTAAAAACCCTTTTAACTCACACACTAACACTGTATTAGAGCAGTGCTCACCTGCCCTGTTTCAGGTTCAATAAGGTCAAAGAACGCCCGGACTGTGGCCAGAACCAGCTCCTTGCACCTTGTATGAAGTATTTGAAATTACAAAGGTTAAAATTCACTGTCTATTAAGAAGCTAAGTAGCTTAAAAGCAAAATAATTAGCCATCAGTTTTGATGCTGAATGTTAGCATACAAAAACATACCAAACAATGGAAATATGATCTGTGGAAAGCCAGGTTCGGGGAACTGCAGTTACCTAAAACCAATGTAAGGACATTAAAAACAAAGAAGGTTGTACTTTAAAGTTTAAGGGTTAAATATTTAACTAGAGATTTTTTAATAAAGATCTCAAAGGCTAGTAGACCTACCACTAATGACATCTTATTCAGGTCATCGATGGGACAGGACAGCGCAGTCAGGCCAGAACGCACCTGGAAGTCAAGGTAACCACCACCCACAGAGAGAACGGTAATATTTCGAAGGTCTTCAGCATGTGTGGCCCAGCGATGCCTGACTGTGGAGTAAAACTCTATAACAGAGACACAATTCAGATGAGAGCGTACCAGTTAAGTGTTTGCATCAAACTTTTTGTTTGAGAAAATAAATGAACAAATATGCCAGTCCATACCTTCTGACTACTACACTATGGTTCAAAAGTTTGGGGTTGGTAAGATTTTTTAATTTGAAAGTCTCGTGTTCACCAAGGCAGTATGCATTTGATCAAAATGACAGTAATATTGTGAAATATTACGATTCAAAATAACTTATTTTAATATATTTTAAAGTGAAATTACTTCCTGTGATCATAGCCAAGCTGAATATTCAGCATCATTACTCCAGGTTTCAGTGTCACATGATCGTTCAGAAATTATTCTAATATTCAGATTTATTGTTTAAGAAACACTTCTTATCATGACTAATGTTGAAAACAGTTGTGTTGCTTAAAATTGCGGAAACTGTTATACTTTTAGTATTTTTGTACAAATAGAAAGTTAAAAAAACAGCATTTATTTAAAATAGAAATAGAATTGAATAGAAATAACATTAAAAATATATTTACTGTGCCTTATTATCCGTTTATTGCATCCCTGCAGAATTAAAGTATTAATTTCTTTTTTTTAAAAAATAAAGTAAAAGAAAATATATCTTACCAACCACAAACATTTGAATGGTAGTGTACTTTCAAAGCTCTCAAACAAATATTTTTGCATGCGTGTCTGTATTTTTTTTTTCTTACCTAGTATATAAGGGTCAAGAGACAGGACAGGTGCCTGGTGGGGGGAGGCCTGGGTGATGATGAGGCTGACAAGACGTGGATTGAAGCGTGCCAGGGTAAACAACGCTCTTGCCACCACTCCACCCATGGAGTGACCCACCAGAACCACACCTGTGGGGGGGTCTGGACAATCCTGCAGCCATGGGATTATGGTGAAAAGATCATTGGTTTAGATGAAGATCTATTAACAGCAGTGAGCTTAAAGTCACTGAAGACTGGATAACACTACATGACTTTTAAAGTCTGGCATCATACACTTCTAAAATCTGCTCAAAATATAAAACTTTCTCTTTTTTTTATTTTTAATAAATCTTCCAACTGGAATCATAGTCTGACTAAGGCTAATAATCGGAGTCTGTGCCCATCATACAGTACGTGATTTTCTGTAAACTCTGCAGATTATCAGACTACAGCCATTAAAATTTTATAAGTAACTGAAATAAGCGCAAATGTCAGGGCATGTCAAAACATCTCCAGGGCCTCAAAAACACCTCAGAACAGAGGGTTAAGGCTGGAATGACATTTTCACAGATATGTAATTTCAAAGACAGAAAGGGACAAAAAGGATAGAAAGGAAATGGTGAAGGAAATAAAAGAAAAGGTAGAGAAAGAAAATTAATGAAGTGGAAGAAAGTGAAGGGGGAAAAAGATGAAAAGGGAAAAAAAGACACCTTTACTTCTGACCTTATAAAGGCGCAAGATGGCTTTGATGCTTTCATGTAGAAACTGAGTTTGTCTGCGCAAACTGCCCCCATACAGAGCCACCAGCTCCTCGTTGAAGTCAATAGTGAACACATTCATATGGATCGGTCTGTCTAGGTTCTCAGCCTTCCTCAACGCCACTGATCCCAGAGAACGAGCTGCAAGAGGGAGTACAACAACATCAGAAAGTTTCATTAGCACTGGAACAAAATCTGTAGGAGGATAAAGATAGGGCAAAAAAACAAGTTCTGTGTCTGCAAACCGTCAAAACCCACCTTCAAGGAAAATAAACATGGCCAAGCTACTCATATCACATAAGCATGTATGTACAGGTGCATCAATAAATTAGTACGTCATGGAAAAGTTCATTTATTTCAGTAATTTAACTCAAATTGTGAAACTTGTGTATTAAATAAATACAGTGCACAGAGACTGAAGTAGTTTAAATCTTTGGTTCTTTTAATTGTGATGATTTTGGCTCATATTTAACAAAAACCCACCAATTCACAATCTCAACAAATTAGAATACTTCATTAGACCAATTTAAAAAAAAAACATTTAGTGAATTATTGGCCTTCTGGAAAGTATGTTCATTTACTGTATATGCACTCAATACTTGGTAGGGGCTCCTTTTGCTTTAATCAATGCCTCAATTCGTCATGGCATGGAGGTGATCAGTTTGTGGCACTGCTGAGGTTGTGTGGAAGCCCAGGTTTCTTTGACAGTGGACTTCAGCTCATCTGCATTCTTTGGTCTCTTGTTTCTCATTTTCCTCTTGACAATACCCCACAGATTCTCTATGGGGTTCAGGTCTGGTGAGTTTTCTGGCCAGTAAAGCACACCAACATCATGGTCATTTAACCAACTTTTGGTGCTTTTGGCAGTGTGAGAAAGTGCCAAATTCTGCTGGGAAATGAAATCATCATCTTCAAAAAGCAGGACAGCAGAAGGAAGGAAAATTTCTTGGTAAACGGGTGCAGTGACTTTGGTTTTCAAAAAACACAATGGACCAACACCAGCAGATGACATTGCTCCCCAAATCATCACAGACTGTGGAAACTTAACACTGGACTTCAAGCAAATTGGGCTGTGAGCTTCTCCACCCTTCCTCCAGACTCTAGGACCTTGATCTCCAAATGAAATACAAAACTTGCTCTCATCTGAAAAGAGGACTTTGGACCACTGGGCAACAGTCCAGTTCTTCTCCTTAGCCCAGGTAAGATGCCTCTGACATTGTCGGTGCTTCAGGAGTGTCTTAACAAGAGGAATACGACAACTGTAGCTAAATTCCTTGACACATCTGTGTGTGGTGGCTCTTGATGCTTTGACCCCAGCCTCAGTCCATTCCTTGTGAAGTTCACCCAAATTCTTGAATCGATTTTGCTTGACAATCCTCGGTTCTCTCTGTTGGTTGTGCATCTTTTTCTACCACACTTTTTCCTTCCACTCAACTTTCTGTTAACATGCTTGGATACAACACTCTGTAAACCGCCAGCTTCTTTGGCAATGGATGTTTGTGGCTTAGTCTCCTTGTGAAGGGTGTCAATGATTGTCTTCTGGACAACTGTCAGATCAGCAGTCTTCATCATGATTGTGTAGCCTAGTGAACCAAACTGAGAGACCATTTTGAAGGCTCAGGAAACCTTTGCAGGTGTTTTGAGTTGATTAGCTGATTGGCATGTCACCATTTTCTAATTCGCTGAGATATTGAATTGGTTGTTAAATATCAGCCAAAATCATCACAATTAAAAGAACCAAAGACTTAAACTACTTCAGTCTGTGTGCACTGAATTTATTTAATACACAAGTTTCACAATTTGAGTTGAATTACTGAAATAAATGAATTTTTCCACAACATTCTAATTTATTGAGATGCACCTGTATGTGCTGATTGAAATATTGAGGAAAAACAGTTCCATCGAACCTTGCTTGTAGCTCCCAGCATTCCCAGGCAGGAAGAGAACAGGTGCGCCAGTGAGCTTGAGTCCTCTGGTCTCCTGAGCATATGCGCCCTCTCCATACAGATACAGCCCGTATGATGGGTACTGGCGCGCGACACGCCTCGGAAGCTGCACGCGCTGTAAACGCGCACGTACACAAATAACAGCTGTGAGTATTCACGCGCTGAGGATAATGCAAGTCTACTAACAAATCGAGTAGTGGAACAAGATTTCTGACACAAACGGAACTTTAAATGTATGTACAGCTTGTGATGCAGGAGATGTATGTCACCACATAATAAACATCTTTTACCAACTACACACAATATTAAGGAGTGAATATACAAAATACATTTATTTCATTAAAAGAAATGTAACGCTTATTGTCTTCGGTCTGTTTTGACACAAGGCGGTGTTTTGACCATATAAACATTGTATGATGACAGAAGTTGCTGATTAGAAATGTTTGTTATTGCCAAAACAACAGGTAGAGTGACAGGTATGAGGAACTGATGCATGGCCTGCCAGTGAATTGTGCCACACTCAAGTGAGCTATTAGTGTTGCTCTAATTACAAGAAATGGTGCATTTTGCTAAATGCAAACCAAACATGCCAAGAAAACAACAGTGACAAAGACTATGTTTGCATTGATACTCACTCGGTACTCTGGGTACTCGAACATGTATGTCATGCTGCATCGATTCTCCTCGAAACCAAATAACAACTCCCGCACACCCACGAGCAAAAGCCCAAGAGCAAAGCCGTAAAACGCGTATACAGCGAGCCTCATGTCTCCACAAAGTAAGCTTTATTATATTCACAAATTCATTGTAATCTTGTCTCTGCTTTCCTCGTTGTAAACCCACACACTGCCTGTTTAAACCTATAGGAAACCTCCTACAAACCTGTCACGCAGCTCCTAGGTCTACGTCACGACGCAGACAGGAAAGCTAGCCAATCGAGAGATGGAATAGGGTCTGTGTTTGACCAATCAGAATTGAAAGTGGGAGGGACGGCAAGAGAACAGTGGGAACGTCGTAGAAAAATTCTCCTCTATTTAAAACGCAGAAAGCGGTAAATCGAGAGGAAAATCAAGTTCCGTCCTGCAGCACCCGATTAAACATCAAATATCAGTAATTCATGGTGTAGTACACTTTCATATCGCCATTACATATATCTCTTAATATAATTAATAAAACAATAAATATGGAAATTTTCCACAATCACAATTATGTGGCTATTGCCACCGTTACCATGAAAAATGGCTTTTCCCATCTTGTTAGTCTTTTGTATGTTCCCTGTAACTAAGAAAATCCTTAATGACATCATCCTCCATAGCCACAGCACGAGTAATAACATCATCCCTACTTTAGTGCTTTACACTGGAATCCGCTGAAAACTTTTCTCTTTAAATCATTGCATTTAGAAATGACAGAAACCAGAAAAACACTGTTCATTTCTTGCCACTGAGTCAATATTCCAGCTATAATTAACAGTTTAAAGGTGGCTTAGCTTGACCAGAGCATATTTCTGAAATTCTTTGTAGAAACACTCATTAGACATAATTTTGTGTTACAGAGCTCTAAAAAAGGTACTTGCATTTTATGTTCAATAGAGAAAAATAAAAATGATTAGAAAACATTTGGTTATATCACAAAATAAAAAAGATTGCATTAGAATACCTGACCATTTACAATATTATGCCAGAATAATTTAAATGTCCAATATTTTGAGGAATTATGATATTTTAATACATCACATTAAAATAAAACAATTTACTTCTTGCATAATATTTTTGTTTTGAAATTAACCCTTACAGAACTTACTAGTTGATTTATGTTGTGCGCACTTCTTAGAGGTGTTTGCACTTTGACCGTCATGTGGTATCTGTAATCATGTTGCATTCAGTCCTGCACTGTTGGTTTGCTCTAAAGCAGCAACAAATTCCTAGCTCATGCTTGGCCAATGAAGTAGATTCTGATTCATATAAAGTTAAAAAAAACTTTATTATGATTAAACTCTGATCAGTGAGAAGCCTTACAAATGTACAAACATTAAAACACTTCATCTGAAATCAGTGAGATGTGATGCACTGAACACAGGAAACCGATATTCATAACTTTCTATTGTCCATCTGGATCTGACAAATATGTTTTTTTTCCCAGTGAGGGTTAGAGAATCATGCCTACATTTTTTGGCATGTTAAGCAATATTAAATGAATAATAATAAAAATCTCCTTTCCCAGTTCAACACACTTAATCAAGAAGTTTTGAGTGCTCTATTCTTGTGATGATCCAATCTGGAGCCACACCTTTGGTGAACTCCCTTTGGAATCTGCCAAAACAGAAAACAAGATGATGTTTACACTTTTTTTTTTTTTACAATTATAACATAATACTGCCATTTCTGGACAACTAAATGGTAGCTTCTCTCAATCTTAATACTTATAGGCAATTTAAACTACAATAAAACTATATTTAATAAGAATCTCAATCTCACTACGAGACGCAATAATACAATTTATATTATATATATATATATATATATATATATATATATATATATATATATATATATATAAATAAAAAACAACAAAAAACACAATACTCACTCATAATTGGCTGTAAGCAATCTCTTTGTCTCTGGTCTCTCTCCCTCTCCACCAATGGCAACCTGGAAAATTTTCGCTCCCTCCATACTGTCATCAGGAATTCTGGCATTAGTTAAGTACCAGAAACGCATCAAAATACTTACAAATTTCCGCCCTGAAAATAAAAGCAATTATATTTGTCATACATAGGACATTATGGTCAACTATTAAAAAGAATTATATCTTTTTAAATACATCTTAGATGTATTTACAGGCCTTAGTTCAATTATATTTTATAAAAATGCCTTAGGAAAAAATAAAACATGCTGTGCATCTCGAGACAAAACAATGGCACTGACATATATTAAGATGTTAAAACAGCTCAAACATGCATTTTAGTCTGTGAAACCGAGGGCTAGTAACCTTTAGAACCTATTGGTCTGATAAAAAGGATACCAATATGCTGGATGCAAGCAACAAAAGATATTTTTCTGCTATTACTCGCCCACAAACAATGATTAAACATATTACCTGGGCAAATATTGCGTGGTATGAAGCTTATAGGGTCTCACCGCTATCATCATAGTAAATGCCCACATCTCCAGTTGTGGTGTACATGATCTCATCAGACTCGGCTGACAGCGCCCTCTGGTGGCTCAAAGGCAGATGAGCGCATTTTTCCTCAAGTTTTTCTATTAGCTATGAGAGAGAATAAAAAGGACTAAAATGGAGATCAAATAATCTTAAACAGGAAAAACAATAGGATCATTGTTATCTTCATGTACTTACATCTTTAGCCACTAATCCCTCAAGAGACTCAAACTGACACTGAGACAGCAATGTTGAAACGTGTGAGAAAGCCTGTGAGAGAAAGGCCAGGTTTGAACATTCTGTTTAAAACTACAATTTAGTATGTTGATATATTATTTATTTAAAAATTGACAAACATGCATACTCTTTAGTACGTTCATTCATAAAGTATAAATCTTATATAAATGCCTCTTATAAAATGTTAATATCAACGAAGACATTTTTGACCATAATTATTATAGAACAAGTGCAGTTACACCTAACATTGCCGTCTATAACTTCGTAGGTTAAGCAAACAAACAAAATGAAGTCGTCGGAGGAGACAGAGACGTCGATAATAACTCACCTGTTTGGCTCCTTCTGTGAACTCCTCGACGCTAAACTCTTTGTCGAAGTAAGTTCGGATGAGAAAAAAGTATATGCGGGTTCGGAACCAGATGAAGGGGTTCGGGATGCCGACAACCACAACCTTTTGGTTCTGTTTGTGTCTCCCCCGCTCAGAGCTGTACTGACGAACATTACACACAGCAGACGAAACGGGGGCGAGTCGTCTGGACTGATTCACTAAAAGTGGCTTTGATGTAAAGTACCGGATCAGAATGGAAACGGGCCTGTTACAGCTGCAGCACCTCAGTAAGGGCAGCGCCATCTTTCTTCCATCATCGTCAGGGGTCCATCTGTGAGAAAAATCCGACCAACAACACACTAAATAGAGAATAGTTCCACGTTTACAGAAACGGATTTGAACACTATCAGTGTTTTTCGGACAAAAAAAGACTTATTTAAATTATTAAATTTATATTATGTGTGTTGATTGTAAAAGGAATACATTGAACACATGTTTCCAGTAGAGGTGTCCAATTTGTTCAAAAACTGTTCTCTTGAGTCGGTTTATTTATATGAATCATTGGAATCGGTTCTCAAACCGAGCTGACCGATTCGCTAAAGAATCAGATTAATTGCTTCTGAGAGGCTCTCGTGGCAGCAACCCACTTACTCATTTAAGCACCATTGTGAATAAAAAACTCAGTAATACACAACAATATATGTCTACGTGGCTTTACTTTAATTTTACTAGAGCAATTAGTGACTCGGTTCTTTGAAACTAAGAGTTTGAAAGAGTCGACTCGTAGAAACGAGTCGGATTTCATATCTCTAGTTTCTAAGGAAGGCGAAAGGGTGCTGCGAATGGACAGTAAACTTCAGATTATCAGAAATGGACTGTCAGGAAAAGCTGGAGGTGTCCGTATTCTCCGATGTGGACAGAGAGACTTTCTTAAGGGACATATATCCTCTGGTAACTCGTGTTGTACAAAATAACAGCATTTTGTTGTGGTGTTATGGTTGTGTTGCGTATAAGTGAAACACGCGTGTCTCATCCAGCGCAGACCCGTGGTTCTAAAGCGCGTGCCCCTGGGGCCCTGTGTGCGCGTGTGGACGGCGAGTTATCTCGCGGAAAAAGGGGGAGCCCGCGAGGTGAAAGTGCACGTGTCCCCAGAGCCCAGGATGGACTTTCTGCATAAAAACTTTGTGTACAGGTGTGTGCTTTAACACAGAGCACGAGTCCAGCAAAAACGGTGGAAGTTAAAACATTCTGTTTTTCAGGACACTGCCATTTGACAAGTTTATTCAGAGAGCTGCAGAGGCAAAACACTCTGATTTCTTCATTAGTCAGGTTAGTTACCTTTAATGTTTAATCTATTAAAAATGCGCATTTCAAGATTGATACGGTGTTTAAAAGTATATTCTGTAAGATTTTTAATATTTGAATTTTATTAAAGCTAAATTTCAAAGTCTAGAAGTAGTTCTGGCTTCAGACACACTAACCATTTACTATTTATTGCAAAGCTTTTTTGTGAGTCAAACACAAACAATCTTTTTCTTGATCTTCTTGTTCCAACAGAATGAAAGCTATTACTTGCGCTCACTTGGAGAAGATGTTCGTAAGGTAGTCTGAATTATAAATTATTATCCTACTTGTTTGGGACTGTAGAGTTGCATTTGAATAAAGCTGTAATATGCCTCAGGATATTCACTAGAGAATGCGTGGAAAATATTCTTGTCCTTTTTCCTTTAAGGAACCTGCTGATTTAAGGAAGCAGTTCCCTGAGCTGGCAGAGGACTTCTGTATACCCCAGTTCTTTGAGCCGGAGCAGTTTTTCTCCAGTGTCTTTCGTATCAGTTCCCCTGGTCTGCAGCTGTGGACACACTATGATGTGAGTTCTACATACCTATAGGTTTTGCTACTGTTTTGCAGAAGGATAGACAAAGAAAATGTGACCATGCAGTTTCTTGTAATGTTTTTAAAACACTTTTGGCTTTAATGTTTACCATAGGTAATGGATAACCTTCTAGCTCAGGTTTCGGGAAGAAAGCGCGTTGTTCTCTACAGCCCCAAAGATGCCCTTCATCTCTACCTCACAGGTGATCCTCCGTACTTTACAAATGACAACTGTGTGTAGAATATAAAATATATAAATTTTATCTATATTCACAGAAAGACATGTATAATAAAGCTGGATCTACTAATTTGCTAAAATGCATCTACATAGTAGTTGAATTGTCTTTTTTTAGGGGACAAGTCTGAAGTTTTGGACATCGACACTCCTGATCTGCAACTTTATCCTGAGTTTGTGAAAGCGTGCCGCTACGAGTGTGTTCTGGAACCGGGAGACCTGCTCTTCATCCCAGGTATACGATTCTTTACCCATGCCAATTAGTTATATAAAGTAGTTTTTCCAATATGTATACTTCCACACTGCACTCATAACCCAAAGTAATGCTGAACCAAGTGCTTGCAAAAAGTAATGTGGTTTGAATTACATTTCCTCAGCTCTTTGGTTTCACAATACCCTGGCTCTCCAGTTTGGAGTTGGTGTCAACGTGTTCTGGAAGCATCTTCCACCTGAGAGTTATGATAAGAAAGATCCGTATGGAAACAAAGACCCAGTAGCAGCTACTCGAGCCCTGCAGGCACTGGAGAGGACTCTAGGCATCTTGGAAGAACTGCCACCTGATTATCGGGATTTCTATGCTCGTCGCATGGTGCTGCGGATTCAAAGTCGGGCATACCTTAAACAACCCATGGAGCCGGCACAGGAAAATTTAGACACTACATAGTTCTCTTTCATTCAGACTGAATGGAGCTGTATACACGGAAATGCCAATGAAGATTTCGTCATGCAATGGTGAGGAGAATGGACCATGGACAAACGGTTTAAATTAAAATTGACATTTTATTGTAGATAATGGTTCATAAATTTAACCTACATGTTAAAGCATTGTAAACAGGGTGGAGCCGCCTCTCATCCGGGCTGGTGGTAATAAATGGCGCTTGTGATCACAACAGTCTTCAATAATTAATGCTTCTGATCTCAGAATTTCTCAGTTGGTTTGGAAAACATGTTTAGTCTTCTTCATCACCTGGAGGTTGAATGATGAATCTTGTCAAAGGCAGTTACAACATCAAGAGTTGCAGCTCAGCCTGAAATTCTTGAACGACTTCCTGATCAGTGTGTTTCTGTTGGGTGGTTAAATTATCAGCATCAATGCAACAATAACATTTACTAAGAATAAGTATTCATCTTAATTTTTACCACATCACTCTTTCTGACATATAGGGAACAGCATGATAGGAAGATCATTATAGACAATTCATTAGAGGAACAAAAAAATAAAAACAGATGGCATAATCCAGCGGTGAGACCTCAATATTCCAGAAACGTTGGATTCAGATACATAAGGAAGAGCTAACCCAACCAGTGCTAATATCTGAGAGCATCATCCATGGACAATCACACATTCTCATGTCTTGTCTTTGTGAAGCAACATGTGTCTTAAACTCCTAAAATAAACCAAACAAATGACCACCACCCATGAGCTGGACCTGTCTTGATCTTCATAGTCAGAATTCCAAGGCATAACTTCTCAAACCCTTCTCCAAATAATCTCAGACAGCCTTGCATATTAGGTCTGAATACATTCAGTCATAGAAACATTCAAAGGAGATATCTGGCATTCTAACTTTTTGAACTACAGTGTTTGTGCTTCTGAACATGGCACACTAAGAGTCATCTTGCATCATTGAAAGTAGATGAACTCAATCTAAACCGGAGAAATATGGCACGGTTGCAGGAAGTAATGTGTCAGGGTTCTCTTGGGTGTGAAGAGCTCTTTTGGAGGCTGCCCAATGGGAAATGGACAGGCAGTGGAGGTGACCTTGGGCAGATTATGGGACATATCTGAAACCATTACGGAGTTGCTGCTGTTCCCCGGCCAGTCTTCATCTTGTCCAGCCTTTTTGAGAGGTGGCTGTTACTAGACTCCAACTCTTCAATCTTGTCCAATGCAGTTCGCAGCTGCCATGAAGCAAAGTTGAGAAAGCCATTCATTTTATTATATGTACATATAAGTAGGACTTTGTTATTTTGTTGAAAGTAGAGCTATTTGGCTTTTGTACCTCTCGCTGCAGTTTGCGTTTTTCAGCTTTGAGTTCGTCCTCCACTTTCTCTGAATTTTCAGATACAGCTTTGTACCGGGTCACCTGACCCTCAAGTCTCGTGACCTACAACATGAGTTTCAATTAAAAACAGATCAAATTTTAATTTCATATTTTAAAAAGGGTAAAATGTGTTAAAAATGTAAATATAAACACTAATAAAAATATATATCAAAAGAACTCACATTCTGTTCAAGTGCTGTGACTTCTTGCTCTGATTTGACAAGTTTAAATTTGAGGTCATTGATTTGCCTGTTGGCATCCCCTGAAACAAGGAACAATTACACATTTCTTAACATCCGAGGGTGAGAGTCTTATTTGCTTTAATAATGAACCAAATCTTTTAAAAATAATTGCTAATGACGTAATGAATATTGTGAGCTGGAGAAAAGTTCCAAAACTTTTACCCTAAACCTGACAGTGTACAGGCATGTCCTTACTCTGTATATCCATGATGTTGGAGTCAGCACCATTCTCCAAAACATCCCCCTCTGGGCTGGATGCGTCCTCTATGCCATTCTTCTGTTTCTTCTGCTCAAGTTGACCTTTCAATCTCTTAACCTGGAAAAAGAACATGCTTGTGACTGCACAAAATGAGGACAAAAAAGTGTAAAGCAAGCACCTGCCAGATACGCACCTGCTCTATTAAGTTCTCCCTCTCATCAACCAGTTTTCGCAAGCGTATTTCTGAAAAGCAAGTTCAATAGATTGACTATAAGATAACAAATAATTTTTTTTTCCTGCTGTTGTTTTTGTGGAGGGGGATAAAACACCTTAGGGTACATTCATACTCACAATTTTAACAAATTTTACAAACTCTAGTAAAACGTAAAAAAAAAAAAAAACATTCTGCAATAATAAAATACATTCATATCTTCATATCTTAAAACATTCCAAGGTTAGATGAAAGATTTTCACATACCAGGGGTGGGAGGAGCCAAATGCATGAAGGGGGAGGAGTCAGGGCATGCAAAAGTGAGGCTATCCTATGCTGGGATGTGAAGGATTAGGATGGACAACATGCAGAAATCTCTCAGCATTCACTCAATCTGTACATCTATAACATGTCAGTGTTGTGAGCTTTCTTGATCTTATTTAAATGAGTGAATTAAAACCTCCATGATCTAAAAATTAAATTTTAAAGCACAGTTGTATACTATATTCTTATCCGAATCTGTTTAATTAAATGTCCTCTATCATTATATTAAAAACTTATTCAGTTAGCTGGAAAATTAAATTATAACTAAAATAATAGTGTAGCACAATCAACGACAATAGTTTAAAATATATATTTTATAATGTATTAATTTATTTTAACAGACATTCAATTAACATGCACTAGGTCTCAATGTTCCAACACCATATTCACCATT
Organism: Zacco platypus; assembly: GCA_038088235.1. Lineage (NCBI taxonomy): Eukaryota > Metazoa > Chordata > Actinopteri > Cypriniformes > Xenocyprididae > Zacco > Zacco platypus. The sequence continues at coordinate 17,002,910 of CM076081.1, read as the reverse complement.
AAATTGAATTAAAAATGAAATGTTTGTTTTCAATCATATCACTCAAAAAATAAATGGGAAAAACAAAGTGAGAACTACAACACTCCTGTCAAATCCTTAGAGAAATATTTAATAGGGTTGGCACAAAATAACATTTTTTTTTATCATTTACCAAATTTGGAACAACATACCACCCATACAACTTACAAAGTACATTATGGGTCCTCTGCAACAGAAAATACTGTAATTAGAAAGCTGCTAAACATGACCGCAGCATAGACAGAAAGATGACAATTTCCAAAACAGAAAAATGTATTAATTACATATGATGAGAAACATTTTTTTCATGCTTTTGTAAAATTTCTAAATAAATATGACACTTTATATCCATTACTGTTACCATTTAATGTGCGATTTATTTTAGATTTTACAGATTGTTTGACCTAATTTCCAGGAAGTACTTTCCGTAAATAATTGTTAATCAGGTGTAAAATATCCATGTAAAAAATATGCTTGCTGAAAAAGCTGTGATGAATGATAATCAGGCTTGACTGAAAAAAAAACCTTTGGTTTTCTAGGGTTTTCCGAAGTTATGATCCCAAGATAAGACCTATAAGTACAATGTTACTTGTTGAATAGAAGATGCTAAGAAAAGACACTCAGCAACGTCCTTGCATTAAGACATTTTACATTCTTCTTTCCCCTTGCCCTTTCCTTTCCCTTTTCCACTTTTTTTAGATTCTTTTCTATCATTTTCCTTGTGGCTCCCTGTGGCTTCCTGCTCTCCTGAAATATTTGATTCCTCGTTTTCATGGTGAATGGAGCTATCAATCTCTTGGCCTACATCTGTTGTCTTCACCTCTGAGCTTTGACTAACTCCTTTACTGAGTGTCACATCTTCTGATGTCTGCTGATGCTCCTCAGATGCAGCAGGTGTGTCATGCTGCTGATCATTAGGTCTGACTTCACTGTTGGTTTCACTGTCGTCTGTTAAACATCTTTCAACATCTGTTGCGGTTTGTGGGTTTTCTGTGGCATGACCATCATCTTGATGCTCCATTGGCTTTGATTCCTGATCTGAATGTTCCAGACATTCATCTCCTTGTGTCTGGTCCTCATCCTTGACATTCCTCTGGTATTCCTGGCTTGCTTCTTGTGCATTTTCTTTTAACAAAGCAGAGTCCTCATTTGGTTGATCTATAAGGTTTCTTAAAGGGGCACCTGATGACGCCTCAAGGTCCATTTCATCAAAATCAAATGATTCTCCTTCGTCTTCTTCCTCCTCCTCATCTTTTTCCTTGAGCTCTTGAAGAACCACATCTGACTTTACCAAAAGTTCTTCATCACCTTCAGGAAATTGCACATTACTTGTAACCAGATCTTGGATTGGTCTTTCCTCCTGAACTTTTTCTATCTTGGGTTCTTGGACAGAAGCTTCTGACTCTACAACCAATTCCTCATTTGCTTCATTGGAAGATAGGTGATCCTCATGTATAACTTGAATCTGTGTTTCATTTAAAGGAGTGTCTTCAACATGGCATCCATCAAACACTTTTTCACTAGGCACATTAATGTTTTCTTCATCGAGTTCATCTTGTGTCTCAACCTCTTCCTGGTCCACGTCTACTCCAATACTATCTTGAAGTTGACTTTCCATTGGATGATCAAATCTCTCAGCATTTTCATTACATATTACATTTTCAGCTTCATTTTCCACTTTCACCACAGGCAAACTTATCTCATCAGACTTATCTTGATCTTCAGAGATAGTGTCTCCATCTAGATCAATATTTTGGATCCTTTCCTTCTGTTCTTCTACTTCACAGTCCAGATGACTCTTCTCTTCCTTGATTCCTACCAATAAAGAATTCTCAATGTTCTCAGAGCTGCTTATGGACACTCCAACAGCATCCATGGGCTGAGTAGAAGGTTCATGAGGCAGCAAAGTTTCTGTTTCTGAAGCCATAAGCTCACTGCTGAAGATTACGGGTTCTGGATCAGGATTTGTTGAATCCTCAGTGTGGTCATCAATAATGTTTGCAGGGTCAGAGATAATATCCTTGGACAGATCATCTAAAGGGACACCATTTCTAGAATCAGGGCAATCGAAATTTGAGACGGTTTTAGAAATTTCTGCTGAATCAGCTTCATCTGTAATTAACTGAATTTTGTCTTGAGCCACATCAGAATTAATATTTGTGCTTGTTATTTCAATACAGTCCAATTCATTGGTTCCTTTATCATCATGTGGGACAACTGTATTCATTGTTTTGGATTCGTCATTCCCCAAGGGCTTCTCTTGATTTTTTTCTAGACCTTCCATTTCTTGGTTTGGATAGTCTTCACTCAAAACTACTTCATTTTTGTCATCCATTTTTGTCTCACTCACTTGCTTGTCACTTTGTTTCTGCTTCTGCTTGTTTTTCTTCTTCTTTTTCTTCTTTTTATTGGAAGCACTGGCACTCTGTGTTTTGGGGAGTGTTTCCATTTGAGATGATTCCACAAACTCTTCTTTGAGTTCATCATCAAGCACAGCCTCACCAGGTTTATCAGTTTCTTCATGGATTGTGCCAGAGACAGACTCTGAAGGAGTTTCCTCTTTGATTTCCTTATTAGGTTTGACACATTCTCTCTCTTGTTGATCTGTCTCCATAGGTCCATCATTGTGAACTTTGCACTCTAATTCTTCAGTATCATATCTTGAATCTTCCGTTATATGTGCCTCAGATTTGATCTCCTTGGGAATTGTTGCAGCGAGTTCATCACCACCAGAACTTGGAGGTTCTTCAGGTCTATTCTCAAGCTGCCCTACACCCTGATTCATTTGGTCCCCAAGGTCTCCATTCTCATTTGCTTCTAAAGGTGTCTTTGCTGGACTGAAAGGAGCATGTGAAGACTGTTGATTCCCTTGCATCCTGTCATCCAAATCTTTTTGTTGCTGGTCTTTACACACCTTCAACTGATGAGAGCCTGGGAGATGATGGAGGTGTCAGTAGTTAAAGCCAAAAGAAATGTGTCTGTAGAAGCCAAAGAGTATCTTGCAAATGTTTAGAGCAAGAAGTAAAAGGAAGAAGGAAAGGAGGGAAAAATGGAGACTCCTAGGCAAAGCTCTTAAACCAATACAAATCAAACGTTGAAGAAGGTCCCAAAGAAGAAAATCCCAAAGTTTAAAGTCAAGAACTGAAGAAACTACTCTGCAATTTCTCTTGATTTTCAAAGTCAAGAATGATTAAATATTTGAAGCAATTTCATAAACACTTGTCCAGCAGAATACTGAAATATGGACTTAAGAAAGAGACAAGATCATGTACTGTTTGGTTCATGATATGCCATTAATTAGCTGTACAGTATATGCAAAGTGCATACAGGGAAACAGGAAAGTGTGAGATGTTATTGTAATGTGCATTCGTACCAGGTTCAAAGTAGTACTTTAGTTAGACTTGGCTTAAGCTCTATAAGATGAAAATGCAAAGTGGAAAAGATAAAGTAATGCAGGCATGCAATGAATTATGTTAAGAAAAGCAGCTTACCAAGTACACTACTCCCCTCTCGGATTTCAGCTGATGCTGTTTGAGAATTCTGTTCAGCCTTTCCAACTTCTTCTCCTGTTTCCCCATTGGTGGCCAAGTCAGGTCCAAGGACAATGCCATGTTTCTGTACAGGAAAACAATTAAATATTAGTAAACTTATTTTAAAAACAGATTCAGATTATATTTAGATACACTAGGCCTAGATTAGAGTTATTATTTTTTAAATGTGTCTGTATTTGTTGATGCACCAATATAATAATATTTTTTTCATTCAGTCAGAAGTTGAGTGTTAATGAATCAGTCTTGATTCATATTATATTCTGGATCTAAATATTTTTTCTGTTAGGAAATGTTCATTGGAAAAGAATGAGTCCTAGTTTTCACCCCACATTTCAATACCTTCAAAATATCTTTGAGCTGAACAACCTCATCTCTGAGCTCATCCCGCTCATTTCGAATGGCATCAGAAAATTCCTTCTGTCTCTCTAATGCCTGAACAGCACCAGAAGGGATTTGGCAAAGATGCGGCAAAGACGAGAAAAAGAAGGTGAAAGCAATGAAAACATCAATGCTGCAGATGACAAGAACAGTTTGGCAAAGTACAGACAGATTGTAGCAGGAAACAGATGTAGAACCAAGAAAATCTATACTATAAAAGGTGAAATTATAATTCTCTTAACTTAAGGTAAAGTCAAATAAAACTTTTGTAGGAGTTGGATACTGAGGGATCATACCCCAATTTTTTTATTCTTCCACTCAATAGTTTCCTGGAGGTCAGAAATCTCCCTAACAAACCCGTCTTGCTTGAGCCGTAATTGACGGATCTCCTAGAAAGAGGTGTTATGCATGGAAGAAGACCAAATATAAAGGAAAATGAGAAGTTGTTCAGACAGATGAGCAGAAGCCAAGCATTTGAAAAAGACAAAAGTTTCACGACAGAGACATAAATTCAACAATACTCACAGTGAGCAGTTCTTCACTCTGTTTCAACGTCTCCTTCAATTCGCCGAACTGAAACTGCAGTATACTGTGAGCATGCTTCTCACGTTCAAGGTCCTAGAAAATGAATAGAACTGCTTTTAGTTATTTTGTTTGTTTTTTTTTCATTTAAATTTAAAATGAACAAATACTTTCTAATTTTTCTCAAGATATTATAAATAATAACAAAAAGTTAATTAGTAAATGAATTAATTAAAAGTCCTATTAAAAGGTCTAACTATTTAAATGTAATTATTACTCTACAATGTATTACAACAAACCATCACTACAACTTACTATAATGCACACCTGACTGTACAGACCTTATTCTTTTCCTCAAGCTCACGGCGTGTTTCAAACAGCATCTCCTCCAGTTCCATTAAAGAGTCTTTTAAAGTGTCCACTTCATACATCATATTGGTCTTCTCATTGTCCAGCTGTGCATTGGACACCATGGCCTTACGATACTTTTCTTCCACTTCCAAAAGGGAATCCTTCAAAAAGTCAGACACCATATTAAAAATCAGCACACTCACAAAACACCTCTGAACATAAGGATTACAATCCTTACTAAATTATCTATGAACACACTTTTAGACTAAATTTCATTATAAAGATGCGTAACTATGTTTTTTAGAGCAAGATTAAGTCAAAGATGGAAGCAAGACAGAGAAAAATATGAACATGCAAGATGAAAGCCAGATAAGAACCAGAGGTCAGATATAACAATCTCATCATGTTGAGGCACTCGCGGATTAAAAAGCACAAATTTGAGCTGTTGTTCCTTTGTCAGCACTATTGTGTGTAACTCAGATAAAGCAGATGTTGCTGTGCTTTTGACTGGCACTGTCTTTACCAGACATGTACCTTGAGTTCTTTGAGGTTCTGCATGTGCTTCGCCTCCACATCTTGAATCTGATCCTTAAGATCATGGATCTCCTGAATGAAAAGCATGAAGAGTGAGAATGAGGAGGAAGTCTAAAGGATGCAGTGGAGGAAGAGCAATGGAAGGGGTACAGACTGATTTACAGATGAATACTGTGCAAGAAAGTACAAAGCTGTAGAAAATAACAGTGAAGCAGGTGCTCCTGAAGTTTAACAAACAAGCATCTTTGTTATGAGTCAAAATCTGCTAAGGGGTAATAATGAGACAACATTTTTAAAAAGTGATTTTACACTTATTTACAACAGGATGTCATGGATTTAAATAAAAGATTTTTGTTATAAAAGAGAAACCCCCCCCCCCAAAAAAAACACTTTTCTTGTAAAAAATAAATAAATAAATAAAAAATGAACTTGATTTTAAAGTCAATGAATGTGTGACAGCTGAATGTAACATTTTTGACAAGCCAAACATATCATGAGTAACATGTAATGAACAAAATGAACTTTATAACGCAAAATAAGTATAATGAATACACAGAAACCATGTCTCTCGCACATTTTATATTTACACAAAAATCAAACATAGTTCACCCCTTATGCACGTTATCAGGTCCGTCAAAAATCGAGGCTGGCTGTCGTTGGAATATTAGAACTAAAAACATCGACACCCACTCACATGGGAATCAAACATTTCAATGAATATTTGCCGGCAAAGAAACAAATCATTATTACCTCACGATCCATCTGTTTTCAAATTACGACACTGATGTCTGTCAAAAAATAACGTGCACAATACACAGTGGTATTTACGAGAAGCAGAGGTCCGGCGAGTACACGCCTTTTTTCATTTCACACTACTGGATGTTTTGAATGCGCCATCGCTTTCCGAGAAGAGGGAGAAAATGGCGGACTGAGCAGCTTCGACATGCTGTCTGTCAGAGACAATAACGTGCATAATACATAACGCACACAAGTATAAATTTGTTCTTCAATCGCTGAAATTGAATCGGAATGATCAGGCAACTGAGTGAAATACTTCACACTGCAAGCTAAAGAGAATAAACGCCAATCCAACTAAAAGACTTTGCCAGGTAAGTGAACATTGCTCAATATGTGTTGATTTTGATGGACATTTTAATGACCGAACTACGTATTCTGATTCTGAAATTCCTGATTTTAATAATAATTTCAATAATTTTCTATTCATGACTTATCCTGACTCCATGACTGACTTGGCATCTCAAGTACTGCACTTCAATGGTTTAAAATCTCACAGGTAGGTCTTTCAGAGTTGCCTGGGGAGGGGAGGTATCCAAAGCTCATCAACTGATCACTGGGGTTCCTCAGGGTTCAGTTCTTGGACCCCTCTTGTTCTCCATTTACACTAGATCACTGATGATTCCACAGTAGCTGCACGGATCTCAAGCTGTCTGGCAGACATCTCGACGTGGATGGAAGAACATAACCTACAGTTCAACCTGGCTGAGACTGAGCTTCTCGTCTTATCTGCCAATCCAACTCTTCAACACGACTTCACCATCCAGCTACGTACATTAGCAATTACCCCATCAAATTCAGCCAGAAATCTTGGAGTAATCTTTGATGACCAACTGACCTTCAAAGACCACATTACAAAAACAGCTCGGTCATGCAGATGTCACAACATCAGGAAAATCAGGCCTATTCTAACTGAGCAACACAACTTCTCATCCAGGTCCAGGTCATTTCTAGGCTTGATTACTGGAAGGCTCTTCTGGCTGGACTGCCATCAAGTGCAATCAAACCTCTACAAATGATCCAGAACACTGCAGCACGTCTTGCCTTCAATGAGCCCAAGAGAGCCCACGTCACGCCTCTCTTCATCTCTCTGCACTGACTACCACTTGCTACTCGCATCAAGTTCAAGGCTTGACGCTTGCTTACAGATCCACCACAGGCTCCACACTCGCCTACCTCCACTCACTGTTACAAATCTACATCCCTACCAGAAGCCTGCATTCACTAAAGAAGGCTCGTGATACTGTCACAGAGAGGCACAAAATCACTCTCCAGAATATTCTCGTTCACTGTTCCTTGCTGGTGGAATGATCTCCATACCTTCATCAGGAATGCAGAATCCCTGGAAATACTCAAAAGACAGCTGAAAACTCATCTCTTTCGTGAGCACTTAACCTCATCTCCTATCCATTCCTCTAATCTAGCATATGCTACACTGAACAATGTTTGAAACTTGTGTTGTGAGCACTTCCTGTGTCTATTTGCCTCTTCATGATGAATCGCTTGTTGTATTCCTCCCTTGTAAGTAGCTTTGGATAAAAGTGTCTGCCAAATGACTAAATGTAAATGTATATGATCCTTTTCATATTTTTGTATAACTTAAATGATTGATCTCTAGTCGTCCAATTTGACTCTCATGTGCTAATGTAATATATATTATAAACTTGACCGGCGGATTTTTATGAAATGCAGTTTGAATACTATCCTCTCACTTGTTTAAAAGATTAAGGCGATTATCAAAGTTTGATAAAATGTTGTTTGATGTTCCAATAAAAGATGGCACAATTTTACATGATTTGTTAAATTTAATTACCCCTTAGCAGATTTTGACTCTTATCTGGTTCAGGTGTGTTTGATTAGATGGAAGATACTGTAGATCTCTAGGATCAAGACTGAGCAACATGTAAAGAAAGAAAACAACAGTGTACTGAAGCTGAGTGATGAAAATGAGCAATAATATCTTATATTATTATTATTATTATTATTATTATTAATATTATTATTATGTATAATTTTTGTATGATAACTAAACAAAATGTGATGTGTTACAGTGCTGGAAACTACTTAGATTACAGGGCAATATCTGCCCCCTAAAACGGATACTTATGGGCATTTTTTAAAAACCTTTTTTACCATTTGTTTTCTAACCACATGAAAAAACACAGCATGCTGTCCATTTAATGTAAAATACTTTTTGTAGGTCATTTACTGTAAGTCTGTCCAATTAAAACACCAAATGCATACCAGGAAATCATGATATAACATGGTTATATAAACCTGCAGCCTAAATTTAAACTGGCATCAGCAAAATAGATCAGGTACACACCTTGATTTCCCGTATAGATGCTTCTGTGTCAGCAGAGATGGATGTATCTCCACTTCCTCTCCGTGAGGATGTCCCTCCCAGAGACGTAAGAGTGGCACCAGATATAGTTGATGCTCGTGAAGAGCCCTAAAAACACAACAAGTCATAAGTTGTATCAGTTGTTTATACAGATCACCATCACAATATAATTAATTGGTGAAAGTTCGACGAAAAAAAAACAAATCACAAACCTTTTCTACGTAGTCTCGCTCTAACTTGTCATCAACCTGTAAATAAACAAGATGATACAAAAGTCAAGTCGAGCCATTACAAGTCTCTTATTCATTCACTGGGATTTTTGAAGACATGCTGTTGACACAAAAGTTAGTCAAAGACATTTTTCTATTTATTAGAGGAAGAAAATCAGTTCAACCCAATAATAGCATTTGATTAAAAAGACTGATGAATCAAAAAAATGCAACCAGCAAGTAATTTTGTAGTTCTCAAGGTGTTGCAAATATCTTAAAAAAACAAACAAAAAAAAAAACATGAAGCATAATATTAACAACAGGAAAGTTCCATCAAAAATCATGGCACTCAAGACTTTTCTGCACATAACATCAGTTTGCTGAAACAAATGACCACTGACCATCTCACATGCAGACCATCAACTCAATCCAACATGCCATTGCTTTTGTGCATAAATTTTAAAGCAGGGCATCAATCACCACAGATCACATGAACCCCGAGATTGCGCTCTCGTACCATAGACAGCCTCCCATTAACATTCGGCAGGTCAGGAATGATGACACGGTCAAGGTCTCTAGAGAGGCCACTGATACTAGCTGTGCTGCGCATAAAACTAGCCACTGAGCTGCTGCAGTCCTCCTGGAAACCACCAGATGGCAGCAATTAACATCAATGTGAGAAGTATCTCAACTATTTAAGGGTGCGTTCACACTTGTCATGTTTGGTTCGATTAAAACGAACCCTGGTGCGATTGCTCAGTTAGTGCGGTTCGTTTGAACATATGTGAACGCTGCCATCCGAACCCTGGTGCGCACCAAACAAGCGGACCGAGACCGCTAAAAAGATGGGTCTCGGTCCGCTTCCAAACGAACTCTGGTGCGGTTCGATTGATATATGAACGTAACACGGACCAAAGACATGTAAACGAACCAAAAAGAGGACGTGATGCAACAAGATGCGACGCTACAAGTCAGCTGATTTGACGACGCGGAAAGATCGGTGTATCAAAAATGAGTAGAGGGCAAACGTGGAGCAACGAGGAGGTAAAGTGCCTCATCAATATTTGTTTCTGCATACAACGGAGGAAATCCTGGTGCTGTTTTGAATGTTTTGAACATTTTATGAGCTCTTGGTGAGTTCTCAGCTGGTAAAAATAAAGCATATATACACGCATAAAATGATTGTGTTTAATCCAGTGCACAGCATTGATTTGAATGTTCGGTAAGCGAGCTCCGTCGCGAAATATACGTCATAAAAGCCGACCAATCAGGTCGTGACCGTATCTCTATACCTTTGGTTCGGTAACTTAAGGTTCGCTGTTAAAAATGCCAGTGTGAACGCTAAGCGGACCAGGACTATATGTTTTTTTTTTTTTTTTGGTCCGGACCAAACGAACCAAACCAACCGAACTACAAGTGTGAACGCACCCTAAGTCTCAACGTCCAAGTTTGACAGTTGGCTTTTTGCATGCACCCAAAGGAGGAGTGCACACAAACACACACTACCTCAGACATCCTTTCTTAGACTGTTAAAGTAATTAATCAAGATTAATTTATCATTTGAATGCACATTCATGACTCAAGTAGAGACATCCACAATCAATGACGCACACAGTAACTGTACAGACACCAGATTTAAGAGACATTAAAAAGCAAAAGCCACTTAAACTGGTTGCATGTAGCAGTGTAACTGAATCGGTCACTGTGAAATAAAACTGTTGGTCCATGATCATTTTGGGAATCAGTGACACTGGGTTGCTCACCACAGGGCTGCCACACGCAGAATTTGCCCTGGACGATGTCCTAGAGCTGGAGCCTTGGAAACCACTGTATTCAGAGGACTAGAGGAACACACACATACACTCGCACTATGAGAACGTGAAGAATCAGAAAGAGAGAGAGAGAGATGTACAGTACATGTATATTCACAACAAGGTTTGGAGATTGACAGACATTCCAGGCCTCTTGCAGGCACCGCACATCTACAAGCTTCTCAGAAATTAAAAAAAAAAAAAAAAAAAAATCTAACAAAACTTAGAAAAACAAGCTGGTAGATGACAAACTACTTTAAGAACACATGCTTGTTATCGTGTGACATACAACTTCATCTAAAACTACTTTAAACAGCATTTTGTTAATTTTTATGATTATTTTAGATAAATTTATTAATTTGAAAAAGGACAACTATGGAATATTTGAACTTTTTAAGTGGTTCTGGGGTGTGACAAATTAAACTAACGGAAAAAGTGATGCAACAGAAAAAAACAGCACCTGAAATATACTTTTTTTTTTTTTTTTTTTTACAAATTTTAAACTAATATTTTGATGTTAATGTTAAAGAAAACGTTATGTGAAATGTCAAGTGTCAGCTACACAAATATAAAGCGCACTTCACAAAACATTCTTTTCAAAGCCTTACTTGGACTTTTTTGTAATACACAAGCAACCTGTTTTTGCCTCTTAACAACAACAACAACAAAAATGCAGTGTTAAATGTATACAAATAGTATTTTGTGAATAGAGTGCATTAGTGCCCGCACCCTTTTTCAGCGGCACTGGTTCCGGAAGCATTTTTTCCATTCATATTTACGGATTTCAAAAAAACTGCATTAAATAGTAATGAGCCATGAACCAGGAAAATCAGCTACGAGGTGAATCAAAAAAATCAGACAAGTATACAAAAAGGTACAAGACTGTGTACTTAAAACTTTAGTGGGGGAAAGAACTACAAACCCATGAAGCAGTGCAAAGAGCATAATCAAATTAAAAATGGAGAAACATAAAACTAAGGATTTACAAATGTAGATTACATACAGAATTTTAAGTTGATCGCAAAATATCCATATTTACACAAACATTTAAGTATTTTGAGAGAGTAGAGAGATTGACTCGATTACTGCATTCACAGCGCTTCATGACAGTGGGCAGAGCTAATCATCTTGTGGCACATGCTGCTTTTTTGACTCTCTGATTGGTGTAATTTTCTGTATAGCATTATGGGCAATATAGTTTTTCACCTGGAATTCCACTGTTAATCATGATTATTTTAAAATTAAGCTGAAATAATGCAGACTGATGTCACCATCAACTGACCCTTCGCACAGTTTGCGAACAGTTTGACTGACAGGCGATCTAACCAATCATAACCCCGAATCCACCATTTTGTTTGACAAAACAGTCAGGGGAGTTAGTAGATTAACGTTGTGTGTACTCACGTCTTGAAACAACATTCCTTCTGATGTTCATTCATGTTTATTTGATGCTATAAATGAACTAGTATGAAGAGATGATCGGTTCACGAGCCGCTTGAAGGAGCTACAGCGATTTATAGAGACATTATATGGTATTTATTGCTTAAACTTCTTTAAAAAATTACGATATATTAAATATGAAACGGTTTCATATGGCTGTTGACGCGTTGTCAGTGTCCTCTTTGCTCCGGGATGTATATTTCACTCCGTGAGAACATGAAGTGTGGCGTGAGAGCGCATGACTTGTCGACAAAGCAACAGTAACTAAAGCTCTTAAGCTACAGCCTCCTATCTCAACAGTAGGTCTCGTCTTTAAAGGTTTACACGTTATAGTTGAAAAACAATTTCCCTATGGAGGAATGAATGGAGATTTTACTTCCGGAACCCGACTGAGTCTGAGTAACACAACATTATAAACAAGAACGCTTTATTTAATAATGATGAGCCAACATCACAAATTAATTTTAAAAACTCACACTTTTTAATGGTTAGGGAACTGAATCCACTGATTAATAGGATAATAATTTCATGCACAGTTTAGCTCGGTCATTCTTACAGCACGAGCACTGGAGCGTCGAGAGCCACTGTAGAGATTGTCCTCGTATATAGAGCCCTGATAGAGGACAGATATAGACACATAGAAACATTTGTATCACACCTCAAGTTCTGACCCCTAACCGCTCTGTGCAAATGAGCATGCAAACCCTCTACGGTCTCAGTTCTCTTTTTGAGCACAATGCATCAATACAGCTGCACTGCACGTCAAAGCCAAAGCACAAGCAATTAGCTCAGTACTCAGGTGTTTGTTGTCTGTCTGGGTTTAAGATCCAATAACCCTACTGCTGTGGATGAGAAAGTGAAAGCACCTACAACGTGTGTACAGAGCTGCAAATATTATTATACAGGAAGTGCTGTGGGGCAGAGGGTAATATGAGGAGCAGCACAAACCCTGTGTATCCTGCTGTGCAGCAAAGGGGGCTAAACAGACGGAGAGATGAACATTTCAAACCAAATACTGACTGGAAAAGTGGAGAACAGCAAAACAGAGGGTGGACATGACAGAAAAGCTCCAAATGAAAAAGAGAAAAGAGGGGATTTGAACACTGGACAGAGATTAAGTGAGGTGAAAGGAGAGGATGAAGATAACAGACCTGGTAGCCACTGTAGGAAGGGACTTGATGTTTAGAGGAATAACTACTACTGCTTCTGTGCAGCTCAGAAGAATAGTAGGCACTCTAAAATAATGGGAAATAATGTAGATGGAATGAATGATGAACTGATAAATGACACGAAAAGCTGCAATGCAAAGGCATCATGTCAGAAATTGTACTACATCGGCTTTTCACACTTGAAAACATTCACCCAGGAAACAAGTTTTAATGTAATAATTATCTTATTTCAGATTTACACTGTTTATATACATTGTAATTTCAAACTGCTCACACCTTTAATTTAGTAGTTTGGCATTCTGCTCTTCTTTTTACAAGTGTGAATGGTTGCTTGGCTCAGGGTTAAAGGTTTTTAGTGTGAAATGCCTTATTTTTTCGGTACAATTCGCATGCATAAAACCATTAAAACCACACCTGTAGTAGTAATTAGTCATCTACTATTTTTACAAGTTACCTGTACAGAAAATCTAAAGCCTGAGATGTTTAGTTTGTTTTAGCTGGTCTCCCACACAGGCCAAGCTGGTATTCATAAATCAATAAAATAAGATAAAAGACACTTATCGGCCAAAAAGCTGAATATAAGCCAATATTAAATCAACCACAGGGTATTTTGTACACAAACACATGCTTTCTCAAACACAGTGGCAATCATCCACTCATGTTAAATATATTTTCATGTTAATCACATAACAATCACTAGGCCAGAGAATCAGGAGGTTAAAGAGACGCAGGATTGAAACCCACCGACTGCAGATCAAGTCTAGAGGAGTAAGACCTTTTGCTCTCATCACTGAGTCTGGAGCTCTGCGCATAAATACACAGAATTCAGTTTACAACCATCACACCCATCTGTAGCACATCACACCACAGTTAGTCACACTGCTGCATCATGATCACTGTCAATGTGTGAACAACACAGCCTTCCTTATGGGTGAATCAACACGCTATTAATACTCAAACACGGTCATCACACGGGTATTCGGGCCACTAACCCGACTAGACAATGTGCTGAGATCATCATCATAGCCATTGCTCTGTGGGAAAGACAACATGTCATGATTGATATAAAATCCTCCCTTTATAGAACACAAATGTGATGTGCATAGTTGCTATGAACGTACGGTTTTAGAAGAATGTTTTTTCTTTTTCTTGGACTTCTTATGTGAGTGAGAGGAGGCGGCCTGGGGAAGCTGGACAAGATGGTGGGAAATGGAAGTAGGATTAAAACCGCAGAATTTACTGGTCATAGTTGACATGCAGGTGAAGATTCAGACTCTTAAAGGTGCAGTATGTAAAATTTGTGCAGTAAAAAATCCAAAAACCACTAGGCTAGTGTCATATATTTTGTTCAGTTGAGTACTGACAATACCCCAAATGTTTCCAACCATTTGTAAATCATGAGAAAATTGTGATTTTAACCAAGGCTCTGGGACGTGTGCAGGAATAGCCTGTCAATGACATCATATCCGCGTTACCCTCGGTTTCTGCTTTTACTGCCATAGAGACCATGGCAGCATAGTCTCATAGACAAATGTGGAAATAGTGGTTGTAGTGTCTATCAAGTAACTAGCTTGTTTCACGCAGTCGTTATGGAACACAATTATTCTTTACTGTTTCTAGCTGGTTCTGTCAAAAAGACAAGTCCCGTAAACATAAATGTAAACCAAACGAAGGTTTTGGGACAAGAAGAGAAATAAAACGAGGATCAACATTGGTGTGGCATTTCCTAAATGGAGAGAACTTCGCAACAAACTTGCCGATCTTGCATGTGTTTTAATAGACAGGTGAGTAACTCTCTGGATTCCTTTACTGACAGAAAACTTGTGATTATTATATCGATCAACAGTGTTAGTCTTATTGTTTGAATGTTTTGTTCTTGTCTGTGTGTATGATGTGAAAAATGGCGAGGTGATGTTCAGTACAAACACTTCAAGGCATGTCATGAACTGTTGGCTGTAATTTAGTTTTATACTGAAGCTTTAGTGAAATACGTGTCACTACATCAAATGTGTCAAATGCCAAAACTGCGTATGAGTGGCATTCTGTACGAGTAATGTTTATTAAGGACAACGTTATTGCATTTGGTTTGTGATTAGTTTGTTAACATTGCCATACACTTCACCCGACGTGATAAACAATGGAAATTAATACAGTATGTGTTATACATAAATATTAATCAGCCTTTTTGCAAATGTGGGTAGGTTCAACTGTACTTTTACTATGATTGTTTTGAACACGTAAAACTGCGCAGCGTTATCACACCAATGAACTGGACAAATACAGTAACATCTGATTGATTTAAATCAGCGGTGGAGTTGAAGACAACAGTTCCCATAATTCAAGCTACGCAATTGATGTTGTTGTTTTGATTGTACGTCCTCTAGCGGCCAAAAAGTTTACATATTACACCTTTAATAACAGACATTTAACTGTCACATACAGTCACCAAAACCCAGAGTACAGATCACAAGAAGAGCATTTATAATGTTGATGAAACACTTCAAAACATCACAAACGTAGCATCAGCAATAACAAGTATTAGCAATACTTAGTTGAAACACACCACAGTGCAAAAATAAAAATGTCTTGTGAACTCAGTTATGTGCTCATCTCACTTTAACAGGAACCCGAAAGTAATGACACAAAACCGGTGCCTGAAGAAACATTTCCCACCCTGAGATTCTTACCCCGCCATAAGCACCCGCCGCATCCAAATCCAACTGCCCAGACAAACAAAACCATCATCAGCATGTGGAACATTTTGGACTGATTTATAACCTTTAGACAGCACACTCACATACATCTTCACAATACACTCTGACCCACAGTACAGAAGGTTTGAAAGGAGCTATACAGTTACTGATACTGACCCGTATGTTGCTCCTGCTCCCCACTGACATTCGTTCTTCATCATCTGACACCTTGGATGGAAAAAAAAAAAAAAAAAAGAGGTAAAATGAGATGGAGCCCAAAGTTAGCATAAGTTTACAGACTCCCCACCGTGCTCATATACAGTAGTGAGCCCCAAATTGTAAGTCTATATAATTGCATTTGAGATGAAATAAAGTGTTTTTCTGAGGCACAAACTTGTGAAATGTTTTGCTTGACAAGTGTAAATGAAGGTTTGAGAAGGACAGACAGTGAAAAGACAGAAATACAAACCGAAGCATGTCTCCGTGAGACACGTGTATATCGCTCACTGTCCTCCTGAGAAGAGAAGAGAAGAGAAGAGAAGAGAAGAGAAGAGAAGAGAAGAGAAGAGAAGAGAAGAGAAGAGAAGAGAAGAGAAGAGAAGAGAAGAGAAGAGAAGAGAAGAGAAGAGAAGAGTATAATATATGCAAGATGGCAAAAGTGACAGACACACAACACTCAGCAAGCAAGGTGAGCAATGGAAGGATGCAAATCAGTAATAATTGATGCAAAAGCATCAATACAAAACACAACCCACACTATTAATTGTACACGGTTGTTATATTTGTAAAATAACACGAAACACATACACTCACATTACTGTTCAAAAGTCAGTAAGATTTTTTTTTTTAAAGAAATTAATACTTTACTTTCACTTTTGATCAACTTAAAGACATTTATAAAGATAAAAAGTTTTTTTTTTTTAATAAATGTTTTTTTTTTTTTTTTTTAAATAAACAACCCTGTGCTGATATCCAACATCAAACCTATCTTAATTATTAACAGATAAAACGTGCATCGCAATGGATGCCAATCATGTAAAAGTAGCATGCTGATAAAACTAGAGTCCTGAAACATGCACAAAATCCCAACAGTGAATGTACCATCCACTGCTCAATGTCCCCCCATTTGTTGTCCAGGTTATCCAGTCCATAGTATTTCTGGAATGAGAATTTCAACAGAAACCAGGAGAGAAAAATAAAGCAAGTTCAGGTTACAAGAACAACCTGAAGGTGATTAAATTTGACTAATAGAATATGACAATATATCCTTCTAATAATATACAGTAGATCAGTGATATCCAGAGAACTAGAACCTCATTAAAAACACAGCTAAATAAGCAAGAACAGAAAGAAAGGAATTAAAATATGTAGAGTAGATCTACAGAATCAGATGTCCTACCTTCTGGACCTGATAAATCTACATCACAGGAAGCCAGGAAAAGAGGATCAGATGAGCAAAGGGAAGAAAGATGGCAGATTGGGAAAGAAGGGGGAAAAGAGAGGGCATTGATTATGATTGTGTACACAAAGATAATGAAAGGGAAAGGGAAAGCTGTTATTAAATGTTTAGCGATCCATCAGGCTGGTGTCATCTTACCCCGCCTTACAGGTGAAAGTAAAAAACACCAGTTCACACACTTGACTCAAATACATGAAGGTCATGGGGATCAACAAGCAGCAAAATTCAAAGGCATTACAGATGCGATGGAATCATCAGTCAGGAATTTTAAAACACTGCAAGTTAATAAAAGCATCTGAATTATGCCAGGCAACTGTTCAGATATCTAAAGATATACTCAAGAGTTAAAGATGGTCATGTGATCTGGTCTATTGGGTAACAGGATTCTTTCCACTGATGTTTAAGGTTTCATTGCATCAGTGACCAAATAGCACTAGATGGTGAGTTTACACTAACACACTAATATATTTGCTATTGACCATAATTATTTTCACAAGTAAGCATTACATCTGCAGAAAAGCTGAAGATTTGGGTTTTAAAGGGGACCTATATTGTAAAATGTCAGCATTGTGTGTACACAACCACCCTAAAATGGTAAAAATCCACACACTCCTTTTTTAAAACCCCATAAATCATAAGCAGTGTCTCAGAATAAGCTGTTTGCAGTTTCTATACAATGTGACGTGGGACTGCTGATGGACTCTGCCCTATTAGCATTGGACAGATGCATGTGCTCAGAAAACCATACATCAGAAGTTTAGACTGATATGTCTTTAAAACACATACAGATAATAAACTTGCATGATGATGAAGAACTGCATTGTCACGTTAGCGTGACCACGATAGAGATGATACAAATTAAAGCCCATTCAAATTTTTCTTGATTAGAACAATACATATCTTTAACAGTTTTAATAATTCACTTAAAATTCTAAATCTAATTAGTTTACTGTGTAATATTCTACTGGACCTAAGCACACTTTCATTCTCACATACTGAAAAACCTACAGAATCTCACCCAACTGCTTTCCCTACTTTGCACCAGCTTTAATGAGTGTTTGTTAATCATTCCTGTAACAAAAATCTCTTTCTTGGAAAAAAAAAAAAAAAAATTATTAGGTATAAAATTTAGTATTTAAATTGAGACTTTACCACAACATCAATGCTCAACACTGGCATTCAAACAAAACAAAAGATTAAATCCATGTAACTTTGCAGAGCTATCCTTTGCATTTAGTAAGCCCAACCCAACTTTCTGATAAGCACACACCAGTTTCAGAACCTTTTTCATTAAGGGTACGTTTACACGACAACGATGTACAAAAAAATGGAAAATAAAGTTTTTCCTTTGTATTTTTCGCATACAGATGACAACGTTGTCAAAACGATCTCCGTTCACATAGATCTGCGAAAACAGTTAAAAATGTTTCATTATAAATGCCAGGGCAGTAGTTGGCGAGGTCACTTTGTAAAGAAACACTATTCATGAAATATGCATGCGCATGACATCACCGTTGTCATAAATTCACATGTTTGCAGTTTACAATAGAGACAAAAACAAACCCATTTTCACCACTGTAAATAAACGGCCAAAACACACAAAGTTTTCAATTGAAAACAATGTTGTGTAAACGGCCCCCCAAGTCAACAGATCATTCAATAAATAAATAAAACACACCTGATCAGATCACCTAGTTAAGCTAGTATGGGACACTAACTGCATCAATGAATCAGTTACTTCTCATTATGTCTGTCTTTTCTTTCCTTCCAATGCTCATCTAGTAAATTCAAGCTCACCTTCCTCAAAACAGGTGTCTGGGGCCGCCCATTGATCACTTCCCTAGCCCCTCTACGCACTAGTCGCTTACAAGCCGTCCTGCTAGTGTCACGGTGTCTCCGTCTCCCTCAGGACTGAGGGAGACAGAGGCTTTCTATGATCCCAAAGATATAGTCTGTGATATAATCCAAACCCCACAGTCTGTGGTGCGCTACAAGTTCATCTTCACAAAATCCTGAAAGAACTCCTCTGGATCTATTTTATGTCACAGCATGTTCAATCTCGAGTCATCCTGATTACCATAATGATCACATCCAGATAGTGAATGGGAACCGAGTCTGTTATCCTGCTGCAGGTACGGCTGAAAGCTCATAATCTACTTTAAGACTTGGCTGAAGTTTTAAAGCCACAAAGCGCACACCCTTTACATTCTCACACACCAGGCTTAACTCTGAATGCTAGCTAATCTTTCAAGTGTGACCGGGGTATGTGTGAAGGCTGTGTTTATCTTCATTACATAAGTTTATTGCGTCTGAGCTCAGGTACCGCAGTGTGAGCTTCTGGTTTTCCGTTCAGCTCTGAGCAAAAGTTCATTCATATGCACCTGGTCAAATGACCCTAAATATCTGAAGGAATCTACATATTCGTTTGTATTCGTGCTATACAGAACCCATGTCATAAATGCTTCGCTTACTGTGTGCAGTCGGCTGTAGCAGACCAGCATGAGCAGTCATAGTGCATTAACACTAATTACACAGAATAAATCATTATATATATATATATATATTAATGAGTTGGAACCAAACAATACCCTTTCTTTGAATCCAGCTCTCTTTAATCCAACAAAATCAATTTCTTGATATTTTTCAATTGCTGTTAATAGACTTTAAAAGGATAGTTCACACAAAAGTGTAAATTCTGTTATAATTTACTCATGTCAAAAATATGAAAAATGTCTTTTTGTCCAAACACTGGAAGTGAATGGGGTCTTAAGCAACACTGGAACCCATTTGAAAAAAGCAAATCACCAAAGTGCTCATGATGTAACCTGTGATATTTCTGAGCATCAGCTGAGGCTGAAGTTCCAATTTGACAGTTCAAATGGGCTCTTAGGAGGTCCTGACCCAAGGGGTGATTATCTGACCCTGATCCCCGTTAACCCAGCCAAAACATGTCCTTCAAAGCCCACAATCATGATGAAGATTAAACAAATTGAACATAATCGGCTGACAGCGTTGTACAGGAGCAAGTCAACAACACCATAAGAGACATTTAATTCTGAGAATAAAGGCCTTTTCTGCTGTTCAAGTCCAAGGCTTGATAAACATCATCAGTGGCAACATTATTTTAAAAGCCTAACACCAGGGTTGGGGAGTAACTTAGTAACTTATAATTATAATAAGTATATATATAACTTATAATAAGTAACTTAGTTACGTATTAATAACACAAAATTTGAGTAACTGTATTTCATTACAGTTACATTTTAAATGGGTGGTAATCAAATTACAGTTACATCTGAAAAGTATTTTAAACTACCAAAGTGATTACTTTGAATTTTAATGTCATTAAAGTCTGAAAAAGCATCATAAACTACAGTTCTGCTCATAACCTTGCAGAATATCCAACATTTTAATAATTTTAACAAAATAAGAGGGATCATAAAAATTGCATGTTATTTTTATTTATCCTGAATATCACATGACAGAGGTTTACATACACTTCACAAGACAAAATGACTAAATTTATAAAAATTGCCCCATTCAAAATTTTACATGTGAATTTTACCTGTCCTGTCATTACTGGATGATCCATGACTTATGTTTTGCAGTAGTTGTTTGTGTGTCATTGTAAAAAAAAAAAAAAAAAAAACCCTTTATCTCACATTTTTGACTTTTTCCACACAATTGCGTTTTATAAAGTCAGAATTAGGAGATATAAACTCACAATTGCAGGTTATAAAAGTAAGAATTGCGTGATTAAGAACTTGCAATTCTAACTTTTTTCTGGAAAATTGCTTGTTTATCTCACAATTCTGACTTTTTTCTCAAATTGAGAGTTTATCTCAGGATTATGACTTTTCGCAATATTGCAAATTTATATTTCACAATTCAGACTTTATAACTCGCAAATTCTGAAAAAACGTCAATTGTGGGAACTCGCAATTACCTTTTTGCTTGTTTGTCTGTTTGTTACATATTTATTAGTATTTAGATTAAGTTATAAAACTTTGGTAATCAAACGAAATACGTTACAAATTGCTTTTTAAATCATGTATTATGTAATCTGTAGCAAAAATACATTTTAAGAGTAACCTACCCAGCCCTGTGTACCGCGCAACACACTCTTGAACACTGTTGGAAAGGTCTCCCTCCTGTGTTTCAACACATTGTGTAATGCAGGTTATTTGATTGTGAGGTGCTTTCAGTGTTTGAACTGCTCGTGTGACGATTATGACACCAGTCAAAGGGGACATATCCACTGTACTCATAGGATGGAGTTAAGCAGGTAAGACCATATGAGGGGGAGGTTTCCAGGAGGTCACATCTTTCTGGTGGGCATCTAAAACATCTAGCTACAAGTGCCTTTTTTTTTTCTTTTTTTATAACAGTTCTACATATATTTGATCTATACTGAGATCAGATCTAAGTCCTATAACTATGAAAAAGGACAGATTTCTGCAAAGATTAATATCAGGAGGAACCGCTTAAAAGAAAGAGTGTTAATAGTTATAATTACTATTGTTTTATTTTTTTTTATTTTAGCAGACCAATCATATTTTGACATATGAAAACAATTAGCAACGCTAAGGCTAAATTTCACCCTGAGATTTAGCTCACAGTGTTTATGTTTCTTCACCTCTTTCTGTTGTCTCTCCAGTTCTCTCATTCTGATCTCACGAGCTTCTGCACGGGCTGCCCTCTTCGCTGCCAAACGGGCTTCAGCCTGCAGGGGGCGGGTGGGGACACAGAAAAAGAGAGGTAAAGTCATTAAACCATGACCATGAGACCATGAGCAATGTGTTAAATGCAAAAACACATAAAAGCGTTGCACTAAACTTAAAAACAACCTCAAAAAAATTAACAGTAGGATCACAGGAAAAAATAATGTCATACATGTGATTACATAAACATGTTTGAGTACCTCCCTGCCATAATGTTTCACATACTGTATCTGTACGTTGACTGCACATGCTATGAATGTTTGTTTACATGAGTATGTATGCATGTATTTGTGACTTTAGTCTATCACACTATAAAAGTCCTTTTAAGGAAAAGACTCCCTTTCAGGCATGAGGGGGGAGAGAGAGCGCATGCACACTTCCTTCCTGTAGATGACGCCACAAAATGTGCAACAACCTCAACTCAACTCCAGTATTTCATCACATTGTGACATCTGCACCTTAACTCCACCCACTCTTCCCTTCAGTCCTGTGCTACAGACAATCTTTCCACCTGAGTTGACGACTGTAACGGTCACAGATTTGCAGCAGTTCCACAACACATTCTGGAAAATGCAGCAAAATTTTATGATTTAAAGTATAAGAGTTAAAATACTGAAACTACTAGGCATGCAAAGCTTACAAATGATTTCCTGTGTTTGTTAGCTGATGGAGAAATCCATAATGAAATGTTCCCAAGTAAATACCAGATCATATCTTAATGTCTCAGACTGAGGCCTTCCGTCCGGAACATAGTCAAGCAACTTTCCAAGGAAGCAGCTGTTTCTCACCACAAAGGTCTTTGAGTTCCTTTGCCAACAACGATGTTCAAAAAATATGTAGCCAAAATAAATATTTACAGTTTCAACCGTAGTTCTATTAGTAGTTCTAACAGAAACTGATGACTTTAATTTTGCTTTTTAATTTTAGAAACTGCGTAATATTTCTGTGGAAACTGTGATACATTTCTTTAATAAAAAAAAAACAGCATTTATTTGAAACACATTTTCTGTAACATTATAATGTCTTTGTCACTTTTGATCAACTTAATGCATCCTTGCTGAATAAAAGTATCAATTCTTTAAAAGAAATGACAGACCCCAAACTTTTAAAAAGGTATGGGAAGTAATTCAAACAAATCGCACTCAAAGATATTTTCCATGTCGGGATGGATTAAACTTTTCAACTAAGCAAATCACAAATGCTCTTAAAATTCAAAATTCAAATTCAAATGCGCTTAAACTCTGGACAAATAAAGGGAAACTGTAACCTTTCTCATCCTTAATGAGATTTTACAAAACCCTTTACTCAAATATGATGGTGCTGAGCAGCTGTCATACAAATTCAGAATTAAACGTCTAAAAATTAAAGAAGCATCTTTAACATCTAAATTCACTACTGTATGTAAACAGGAAATATATGACGTGACCATGTAATGTTAATGTTAGTCTGTACTGTTGTAATGAAGGCAGATAATTATGTAGATAAACTGCAGGGAGAAGTTACCACTGCTAACCCCAGCAATTAAGCAGCTGTCCAAACATGTTTATAACAGGTTCTCACTAATGTCAACACACATTTTCCACGAGCACAACAATACACCTATGCGTACATGCTTTAAAACAGCATTACCACCTGACAGGGCTTTAACTGTGCTGAAAAGGCTAAATAAAATTTTATTTTTTGGAGCGGGGGACTTAGACTAAACATCAAGAATAATAAGAGTCTTCTGAAAACATACAGGAATATGCACTCAATGACTGCATGACTAACAGGGTAACCAAAACTATGCTTTTATTGACCATAGCAGGAAGTCAGAGGGCTGAGTCATTCACGACCGAGCCTGGATCACACCCTTCCTGTAGTATTTACAGGACTAACTGCTGATCGTACTAACACCCATCACTGCTGCTTGGTCCTGATGTGGAGGGCATGTACATGTGCAGACAGCATGGTTTACATCAACAGGAAATAATAATCCATATTAATAAACAAAATCTATTCACTCAATGCATAAAAATGCATATGCACCTGAAAAAAAAAACAGGTTGGCCACATTAAAAAAAAAAAAAAAAGCATACTTTTTCCTCTTTGAACTAAAAAAGTTTTTTTGAAAAACCCATATTCATGTTAAGGCCTACCTTCTTGCAGTTATCAAAGTAGACCATGATATTGGTCACGGTGAGCATATGATAGCCTGGGTCATCCGCATTTCCCCCCATCATGACAATCCACACACTCTTATCACAGAAGAGGAAAACAAACTGGCCTATTTCACACACCTCTCTCCTCTCACTCTCTCCTTAACAGCTATTTTTAATGACCCAAATGGAGCAGGCTCTATCAATAAACCTAAAATGCTCCAATTTGATGAAAGCTCTGTAACATGGCAGTTCTCAATGGCAACGAAGAGCTACTTCCACAGCTTTTTTGGAATATAAACAAATTTCTATTTTAATTGCTCTAATTAGCCAGAGAGTACATTAAGTTTACGTCAGGCCTGCAACAATGTTAATTTCAGTTGTTAACAAAATCAAGCCTGCTTGGTAACTACATGACAATTTTTTGTTTATGTGGCGCTAGCTGATACAGTCCCATGTAAACTACTATACTATAAAACACAATAGGGTCATTCCGTGTCAACTCAACCGGAGGTCCATGCGTATAACTCAAGAAGTACTAAATATATCTTAATATCTGTTTCGATTCTGGTTCTTTAACTTTCCTTTTGGTGTCTTCATTTTAAAGGTCCTCGATGGTTCAATCCCAGAGTTATGGACATGTTAATGTGGCTCCATGAGTAATTGTACACATTTTCAGTGGTCAAAAACCAAACGTGGGTCACTTTGTATACAGGCAATATTTTTTTCTGTTAAATAGGAATATCTAAAGAACAAATAACGTTAAACTAAAAATGTATCCACTCAGTTACATAGAACATACCAGTCTAAGTGCCAAAAATATTCCTTTTCCAAAGTTTGCATGCCTGTAGCTCTAAAAAATAGTCAAGATATCCTTATATCCTTCTAGATTCTCGTTTTAAATAAACTTTTCCTATTTAATCTTCATTTTTGAGGCACTATATAGCCCAGCCCCACAGATATTGGGACCCCAATGTGAGTCCATGTCCAAATTGTTTATTTTACACATTTTCAATGGTCAAGAACCAAATATAGGTAATTTTTAAAACAGCAGATAGTTATTGTGCAAAGACAAATGTCTGAAGACCAAATAACTTGGAAACTAGAAATGTATCTTGTTTCCCTCAACCACTACAATTGATCTGAAACTCTTCTTTGAGTGCTAAAAACAAACATTTTTACAAGTTCACATGTCTGTAACTTGTGTTCTAATGAAATAATATCTAATATCTAATGTAATCTTCATTTTTAAGGTTCTATATGGTTCAATCCCAGAGATGTAGGGATGTCAATGTGGTAATGTTATTTCAATACTGCGTATTTGAACCCTTGGTTGCTTCAGAAGCTGTGACAATGAACAAATCCCATCTTCCAAATATCCCTAAAACTGATTCAAATATAGATTCTTATAAATACACTTTGTAGAGCAAGTTATTGTGCCTCAACTTTTCCATTTTCAGTGGATTTTTGGTACTCCAGAGATATGTTTCATGCTATTCTTTTCATAGAGGGAAACAAGAGTTTAAACATTGTTTATTCTTCAGACATTCATATTTCAGTGCAGTAGGTATCAGCTGTATGCAAAGTGACCCACATTTGGCTTTTGACCACCCAAAATGTGTACAGTTTACTTATGGAGCCACATTAAGATCTCCATATCTCTGGGATTGAACCATCGAGGGCCTTTAAAATGAAGACACCAAAAGGAACGCTTGTTAAGAACCAGAATCTAAAAGGATATTAAGATGTCTTTAATACTTCTTGAGTAACAGGCATGCAAACTTGAGGAAAAAAACAAAAGTGCTTTTTGCCCTGTTTGAACTGTCACCATTGGCATAAAATGTCATTTTTACACCACTGTAAATTGGCACCATATCTCAGGTGAAAATGGTCAAATCTCAGGTAAAACCATTTTGGTCATTTTGACCCCCCCTCTACAAAATACATAAAATAACATTTAATATTTTGGCTTTCATCACTTTTATGTTTTTCCTTTCAACAGAAAAAATATTAACAATATTAAAAATTTGAGCCAGCGAAGTTTCCTAAATTTGGTTGATTCGACATGGAATGACCTCATAATAAAATTCCCAGACATTTCCAGGTGTTCCATGACCACTGGAATTCTACATGCGAGTGTGAATTTTTTCCCCTATAAATTGCAAATATGAGCACCCATGGAACGCCACATAAACATGAAGAATTTGTGAATTGTTTGGAATTTTGTTAGACACCAACATATTTGATTGAGATGATTGTGGACAGGCTTACTAAAACCCTTTATTTGGTGCCTTTTAATGTAGACATGCAGAACAAGCTTGTCATTTAGAAGTCCCTGGGAGTTTGATGAATGCCAGGACAATATGAGTCCAGAGTTCTTATCTGTTGACATAAATACCACAGAAGGAGATGCCAAGTTCACCAGCTCTATCTCTCCCACGGCCTCTTGGACCAGTGTGCCAGGCTGAGGGGGTACATGCTAATCAGCTGGACTGCTAATAGACAGAACCTGAAGGGAACAAACAGAAGACATGCAATACCACAACTGCTCCTTGTTTTCGCTGTGTTTTTGGACAGTACTCTGGAAGCAAAACTTACTATAGTGTAATAAATAGGCATTATTAACTCCAAAACTATGACTTATATAAACCAAAAGAGCCTCTGGCCATTTTAATTCATTTTAATGTGGAAAGCTCAATATTCAAAATGTGAATCATTTTGCCATCTGTGTAAACTGGATTAACTGTCTTCAGTACGAGACATAAACAGTCTTTTCTCACTCCAGTACTAACGTAAGAGCCAGAGACTGGAACATATGAGATCACTGGAGACGTCTGCCACATTTCTGGTCTGCCCATATTAATACCTATATAAATTGTGCCAGCCTTCAATGTCAAACATAAACCAAACAATGTCTGATCTGTGCATGGTGGGTCCATATTTAAGCAATCCCTAAGATCTGTGGCAGATTTTAATATAAAAAGTGAGTTTGCTCAGAAAGAAACTCACCATGTAGGGCTAAAAGCATTTAGGAACATGAATTTGGGTCATTCCGAGCATGGAGAAAATGATGACAAAAAGGGAGGGCAAGAAAAAAAATGAGGAAAAGAGCTGATAAGATTAAGTGACCATTACTTAGCGATGATACATTGCATCTAATATAAACCTCAGACAATGTAAATGAGAACTTTCAATGTTAGATCTATTATGTACAGTATACTCACGTTAAGCGGTATATAAACTATAAAACAAGTCTCAACTGCTTGAATTTTTATACCATTGCAAAATATTAACTATAAAAAGGTATGAAAATGTCAAGATCATCATTAATGATTTCGCTTTGTGTTTTATGAGAATTAAGCGCTATACAAATAACATTGACTTAATTTGAATGCTGCCATCATTTACTCATTTTTGTTATGGATTGTATGTCTTTGTCTTCTGTGAAAATCCAAAAGAAGACATTTTGAAAAATGTATAATTGTTTTGGACCACAAATGACTTTCATTACATGGACAAAAACAGTTGAAACATTCCTCATAATATCTATTGCTCTCTGCAGAAGAAATTCATTCAGGGGATGATTTATTACTTTAAATACTTTCTTCCCAGTTTAATCTGCAAAGGAAACAATAAGTAAGCCATTCATATTGACTTCCCAAAGACTACAAATACTGTAGATCAAAACATTAGTACTTTGTTTGAGCAGTTCAACATGTCCTGTTCTGTCTCAACCAATGATGTTCATTATTTTGACAGTCCCTTTAGATGCCGCTAGTGGCTCAGAAATGACACACCCCAAGAATGACTTCCTTAAACCCTGTGAAATTTGAGGCAGGGTGATGTTTGATAGATGCCAGTATGCCCGTCTCAGATGACTGCACACAGAAGCGGCTCTTCACGGAAAGCGAAGACCTAGTGTGCTTGGCCAACACACAACATTTGCTTCACTGACCACAGGAGTTACTCAAAAACAAGCGCAAGCTTGTGGAAGAAACTCTAGCTTGTTGAAATGTAGGAAAAAGAGTAGCATGACGGTGATGAGATGAAGGTGAAAGAGTGTCTCATCGACTGGACTCTGGTTTCTAATGACATTCAATGTACTCTCTGTTCTAATACATAAAAAAAAGACCTTGATCTTGGGTGAACTAGACTGTAGAATAACTGATAACACCATAGATTTTGTTAGAAGAGATTAAGAGTACGAGTCAGAGCTCATTCAACAGACTGGTGAAAGAGGAATTATCAAGCATTTGCTGTTCCTATAGAATTTATTGAAATGTTATGCGTTTATCCTACATTTTTAATGTGACATCCAAAACATTTACATAAAAATATTCAAATGGAAACCCAGATATTTAAACTCGAGGCCTTTTTTTTGATGGACTACTTTTTAATATGTCTGTGGACTTTCAATTATGAAATTATGAAATATGAAAAGATGAACTGAATCATACAGAGGAATGAGCAGTGTCTTTACAACATAGAATTTTTTTTTTACACATCAAGCCGTTTCACACCTACATTTGTCGAATAAGAAAACATCTTGCACCAAGCGGCCAATTGGAGACCAGAGCGAGAGTTTGTACGAATTCCTTTCCCCTTAACAAATGGTCTTATCAGACCAAAATCCACAACATGACCTTGTACACCAAGTTAATAAATCATGAGACAGGGAACATTTTCTCTCTCTGTCTATTTTTTGTTTTTGAGCCTAAATGTAACTTAATAGAATACAAGTTGAACACAGTTTTTAAAAAAAAAGGAAAAAAGGGAGTGTTTTGTTTGTGTAAGATTATCATGTACTGTAACTCAAATCCAACAAAATATTTTAAAGATAAGACATTGTTGGTGATACTGAGGATTAGGC
Organism: Zacco platypus; assembly: GCA_038088235.1. Lineage (NCBI taxonomy): Eukaryota > Metazoa > Chordata > Actinopteri > Cypriniformes > Xenocyprididae > Zacco > Zacco platypus. Next base: position 16,973,907 of record CM076081.1, on the reverse strand, counting down.
ATCATTGTATGGTGCTAGGTCACTAAAAACCCTCTTTAACCTTGCTATAAACTGCTGAACTACTAACATCACCTCATATTGTGTTTACATTTACTCATTTAGTAGACACTTATCCAAACACTCAAATACTTGGGTCTAAATCTAAGATTCATGTATTTGTATTTCATATAATATGATGCATTTTGTCAGTCACACATACATAAATGAAACAAGAATGAGATTTTTGTAATAGTACTTTTAAATACACAATTACCAGGTTACATATTTATCATTAATAAATAAAACATCATATATTAACTCAATGAATCTTGCTTGTTCCACAGCTCGCCATATTTATGCCATGGTCATACTTTTTAACTGAATAAATTGAACCATTTTCACAATTGTCCCTTCTCACAAAGTGAAAAAAACAATCCCGGAGCAAAGAGGACACTGACAACACGTCGGCAGACATAAAAGAAGTCATGCGCAATATTTAAAATATTGTAATTTTTTACAGAAGTTTAAGCAATAAATAGCGTATAGTGTCTCTTTAATGTGTGGTGACAGATCGCTGTAGCTCCTTCAAGCGGCTCGTGAACCGATCATCTCTTCATACTAGTTCATTTATAGCATCAAATAAACATGAATAAACATCAGAAGGAATGTTGTTTCAAGTGTGGAAAGATGTGAGTACACACAATTTTTCAAGTTCAAGTTCACCAACGTTAATCTATTAACTCTCCTGACTGCTTTGTCAGACAAAATGGCGGATTCGGGGGTTATGATTGGTCAGATCGCCTGTCAATCAAACTGTTAGCGAAGAGTCAATTAATAGATTCTGAAAGATTCTGATTCTATTATGCCGATTTTTAATTTGAAAAAATTATTTAAATAAAATCAAGTAGATACTAAATCCTGACAAACTATGCCTTTATTAATTTTTTGAATGTAGAAATGAGGAACAATTTGTCGCAAGAGCAAATAATATTCATAGTACACACACAATGGCAAGTCAAGCAAAAAGTAGATTTGTAAACAAGATAGAGCAAAGGTGATATACAGAAAAGAAGAAAAAGAGAACTTTAAAATGTCTTAACTGCTACTTAGGCATAATGTCTATTTATTTTATCACAGCAACCATACTTATTCACAAACATCCTGACCAATCATGATCAAGAGCACTAGAAATATGGACTCAGCATTAGGCCTACTCCTTTATATGGGATGTGTCCCAACAGCAGAGAATAAACAGGAAAGCAATTGTGATAACAATCTTCAGGGGCCCGTCGGTGACGTCAGAAAAAGGAAGAAACCCCTTTCTGAATCCTTTTCCTTATATGGAGAGGTTCCATTCTTGGTGAAAGATGTCAGCATGTGAAAAAGGTCTCTGACATATAAGTGTGCTGACATTATTTGAGAGTTTTCTACACAGTGTCTTGCTTCAACCTGTATCAACAGTTCTGCAACAAGGCTCTTGAAGAAAATTCAAATGAATAATGCATTGTTGAATACAATCCAGTTCAAGTTTAACCTTGGGTCGCTCAGAGTTTAGTCCTGAGGGAGGCAGAAAAAAATGTTAAGATTGTTATGGACCAGTGATAAGGAGGTGATAATGTGTCAATGCGCTACTCAGCTTGGTTTTCATAAACCCATACAGTATATGTGCGTGGCCATATAGGAACACAATCATGTATTATGTGGACTCCTGACAATGAGTTTAGATTAACAGACAGCTCTCATCCCACAATCCAAAGTCTGAGCCCAGATTAATCATCTAAACACACACCGGAGCACAAAGCCTGGCATACTAATCTACTTGTAACCATCTCAGCTGCATTCTGGCACTGTTACAGTGTCATCCAATGACTGAGCTTGCTAGTAGCTTCCAATGGAGAAGTTTCAAGCATTTTTAAAATGTTGAGACTTTACAACGAGATAATATAAGTTAGTTTACACCATCATTCAAGTGTTTGTGGTCAGTAAGATTTTTAAACATTTTAGAGCCAAGGCTGCATTCATTTGATCAGAAATATAGTGAAAACAGTAATATTGTGAAATATTATTACAATTTATTTACATTTTTTTCACGGATTAGCCTATATATTATATTAAAGTCTCATTGTTATGATTTATATGCCCTGTTAATATACACATGTAACCTTACACACAATTAGACAACTAATCGCTTAAGAGAGACTAGTTGACTAGAAAATTTTAGTCGAAGGCAGCCTTGGCTATGTTCACGGAAAAAGGACTACTGTCAAATAAATAAAGAAAATAAAAAACAAATAATCAAACTACAAGCAACAGCGCAAATAAATACAACAGAGAAATATACTAATAAAATAAACTGTGCTTTTTGGATTTTTCAGGCGTCTAACATTGGTTTTCAGGTACAGAAATTGAAGTTATCATGTAAAATGTAAAACAACATTGCATATAATCGTCACTGTATAAATTAAAGATTAATCACTATGAAAGTTATAAAAGCTATTCACTCAAGAGCAGTGAGTGATTTCCTTGTCTCTTGTTTGATTAACATTAAAAACAGACAGCAGGAATATTAGGCTACTAAAAAGACATAATGCGCAGATCCAGTACGTGGATACTGCGCATATGCATTCTTTCTCCACCATTTTATCTGACAAAGCCAGTCAGGGGAATTAGTAGATAAACATTGGTGGACTTGAACTTGAAAAATTGCATGTTTTTCCTTCTGATGTTCATTCGTGTTTATTTGATGCTATAAATGAACTAGAATGAAGAGATGATCGGTTCACGAGCCGCTTGAAGGAGCTACAGCGATCTGTCACCACACATTAAAGAGACACTATACGCTATTTATTGTATCCACTTCTTTAAAAAAATTACTGTTTCACACGTCTGTCGATGTGTTGTCAGTGTCCTCTTTGCTCCGGGATGTATTTTTCACTGTGTGAGAACATGATGTGTGACGTGAGAGTGCATGACTTGTCGGACATAGCAACAGTAACTAAAGGGACTATGAGAATGGTCAATTATAACTATTCTCACACAATTAATTGATAGCTCTGCATTTGTTTTGATCCAATCTAAATCCAATCATTCTCTAATCACAAAACTATTGAACACATTTTTACCAGACTTTCCAACTTACATCTGTCTCAATAGCCAATTTCCAATTGTAAGCCTCTTTCACAGCCGTGCCAGCTATATCCTATTGAGTTAATTGCTCTAAAGACTGGAAATCAACTTTTATCTTACTTGAAATAACACTGGTATAGTGACAGTGACAAATGAGCTTTTGACACATTGTCCTGCTCACATCTGATTCAAACACATAATCATACAGACTGACAGAGTAGAGTTACTCCATGAATCACATCCTAAATCAGTCTGCATGCAAAATGGTTCATAAGCAGAGAGCATTTCTGATTGACCAGTTTTCTGGCTTAAATAATAAGTCTAGAGTCTAGAATTATTGTCAAATATTAACTATTCGAATTAGCCGTTTTCTGTTTGAAAATATCATTTATTCCTGTGAATCAGCTGAATTTTTAGTGTCACATGATCCTTTTGAAATCATTCTAAGATGAGGACTTGCTGCTCATTTATTATTATCAATGTCAATAACAGTTGTGCTGCTTACTATTTTCATTAAAAAAGTGATACCTTTTTCCATGATTCTTTATAAAGATAAAAAAGAACAGCATTTACTTAAAACAGAACTATATGTACTTCTTATGGCAAAACTTTTATAAGAACATAATATATCATAGATCAGCAATCATCGCCTTCAACTGGAGTGGGTCTGCACCTAAAAAATAGAAATGCCTCATCTAATCAAATGAGGAGTGTTGCTGTATGAAACTTTTTTCAGTATGTGCCAAAACTTTGTGGAACGTGGTCATTAACCAAACACATAGAGCTGAAAACAATCTATTTATATCATGCGTTTGTCTAACAAGATTCCACAACTTGCATCTGTGGAACTAGAAGGACAAACAAAACACTGAATCAAAGTGTTGAGTAGCAATTGTTGAAATTGTTTTACAGGAAATCCTTCACCGACTCATGTTCTACTGAGGTCATATCTCACACTTGCCAGCTTGGCTACATTGGAGAGCACCAAAAAAAAAAAAAAAACATGGCCACTGAGGATTACTTCAGCAGATATCATCAGCAGACGTTTCCATGGCATCTATTATCAGATGCCCGTTCTCTACTTCTGCTCTACTTCTGTTCTGGTCTTGAGGCTGCACCAACAGCTGGTCTCAGAGGGCCTTCTATTTTTAAAGCTCTTGTTACTGAATCAACGATCACACAAGGGCTAACATACCAGCCTGTCAGAGAGCAGAGAGTGTGGGTCCCAGCCTATATCAGCAACAACTGCAGGTAAAGTACCAGGTGAGTAAAGGCGGGACAATGAAAATCAGGGAGTAAATACTGAAAAAGGCCCTTAAAAGGAGATAAAGTGGCTCTGAAATAAATATATAAACATTAAGCCCTAGGAACACGCAAATAATTTGTGAAGGCTTTTGAATGTGCTTTATAATGTGTCAAGTGCCAAGTAAAAAAGGTATAAACCACAGTATCTTGTTTTCATCTAAATATTTGACCTCGCTGTTTAAATTTGCAAAAGCTCTGTTGCAAAGCCACATGGGTAAATACTAAAAAATTAATTTCCATTTCAAGAGAAACAGGTTCGATCAGAAAAAGGAAAAGAAAAACTTGATGCTGAAATTATGCAAATGTGAAACTGAAATTTGCTTCCTGATTCAATGCTTCAAAAATGATTTTCATCTGAATCTCTCTTCATCCACTTACTAGAGGTCAACTCAATGTGCGACAGAAAACAAAATGCACACTTACAAATAGGAATTAGTCAAGTTTGGCTACTTTTAAACATTTTGAAAACTTTTAAAATGGCTAACCTGTCCTCTTGTTGAGAATGAGCAGTAAATTAATTTTTCAAAATTATTTTTGAAAACATTTTGCACAAGGTTTTGCACATCCTCTGCCACTTGTGTATTTATTACTTACTGATTATGTATTAACCTACCAAAAAGTGTTTCACACTGTGACTCAGACATCCCCTAAAATCACTGCATAAATTAGAAATAAAAAAAATAAAATAAATAAAATAAATCCATCTGCAGATTCTGTCTGGGCCTGGTCATGACCAAGAAACGAATCATGTAAACACAAAGAAATGTTTAGATGCATATACACTGTATTTCACACTCTAAACTGAGAGGACAGCTCATGCTGACAGAAGTGTGAGAAGGCCTCTATGCTGTCTACTACTGAGCATGATGTGTCAAGCACAGACACACTTACTAATAATAGAATTAAACATTTGCTACATATAACTGTCTATTAAAACATGTGCACTTCTCATCCACTATTTAGTTTTCACTATGGGTGTGCAATGAAGGAACAGTCAAAGATCTGACTGGACCAAAATCATTTCCTAAGCACTCAAATCAAGGTTCTCTCCGCCATGACCCCAGCACCTGTTCCAGCACATCAAACTCAGCTTATGTTGCATTCTGCTAGACTAGCACTTTCAAACACATTACTGCCATGACACAGAACACCAAAACTGCTCAGAAACTTGCAGTTAGGTGTAGGAACCTACAACACAGGGAGGAAGCAGACATGAGAGGAAATGATCTACAGCTTGTAAATAAGAATAATATATGAACAATGAGGGCAAAAGCATGGACTTTACCTTGCTGTTATGTTAATTAGATACTCGTGAAACTGTGCACTGCTCTTTGGTTTAATAAATAAACTGACTGAGGATGTAGAAGCATGTGATTTTCTCCTTTTCCTCGTAAGTTTAACCCTTCACTTGTGCAAATAAGACCATTACAGTAGTTTATCCCTTATGAGATAAATTTACCTCTTTTGCGATTACGTTGAGGGCATCTTCCTCGCCAGTCAAACCATTTTTGCTGGGGGTTCTTCTGCGTCCTGGCCCTTGAGACCCCATTGGTAACCTTAAATAAATCCTTCTGAGAAACACGCGCTCCTTTACGCGTTAAACAAGATCCTTTGGAGAGCTATTCCTTCAGCAAAGGCATAAGAAACAGAAAACACGTTTCCAACTCTGCCCAAAAAAAACAGCGAGGCTACGTCGTGTCGTTCGCGACGTGGTTCATTGTGCTACATCCGTGTTTTTTGCGCTCTTCCTAGTGCTGTACTGTGAAAGAGTGAAGAGTCACCGGCGCGGAGAGCGCAAACGCCTTTTCATGTCACACGTGTCGCCTCTGAGGAGCTGCCAAAATGGCTGGAAATGATCTTGACTGGAGTTTGTTTGCGCAGAGAGTTGTGACTGTCAGTGTAACCGATGGGATAAAAGTTTCCTTCTCTTGCTTTAGTTCGTTCTTGTTGCTCGGATGGACTGTGAGTGTCTGTTGGGGGAGTTTCAGGGCTCGCAGACCCTCTTTGCTATTTTTAATCATGGGAGTCTGGTGCTAAAAAAAGAAACCTTATCTTTCTTGCATTTCTTAAAGTCATACCCATGTGCTTACACACCTTTCGCAATAATAAGCCGAGTTTCATTCTGAATAAAAAAAGCGCTACTGGGGGAAAATACATTAAAGTTTATGTAGTCTCAAGCACATCATCCATATTAAATGCCCTAACTCTAATCCTGGTTTAATCTAAGCCCTGTCTGTGAAACCGAAAAAATAAAAATTAATAAGTAAATGAATTTGATAACTCAGATAACGAGGTGTTTTACTAATCATTTTTTTGTGACTACAATTGTCTTTGCTGATCTCCCCGGTGTAGTTTGCGGTCTTTAACTGGTTAAGTAGCTTTTATAAACTTGGGAAAAAATATATTGCTGTGCATCTTGACAAAATAATGACATATTTTGAGATATGTCAGTGCAAGTTGCTTTCAGTTAAAACATCTTAAACACACATTTTAGTCTGGGACTAGGCTTAAATTGATTATTTTATCCTGATCATACTGGTATGATATGTGTAGGACTCTATGGACGTGTGTGAAGCTCCAGTTGTTGGTGCATGTTGACATCTAGTGGTAAAAAATTAAACTTACCAGTAATAATGCGATTCTAGTTGTTTTTTAGTTTAGTTTTGTTTTATTTTATTTTTTACGTTTTAAAGATTCATATGCCACTTTTGAAAATAAATGCATCCAGTTAAGAAACACTTTAAAAAATAAATAAATAAAAGCCTATTTTAGTTTTTGTTTGGCTGCCATAACTGATTAGTGAGATTATGCAGCTGCTCTCAGGTGATTGAGAGTTTAAAAGAAGCTCTCAAAGCTGTTGGTGGTTAGTAGATTCTTTGAGACTCTGGTTGAGAAACATGGGTATGTTGTTTTGTTGTAGTAATGTTTAACTTTTTGTTTGTTTAACTGTTTGTTTTAACTTTGTTTGTTTGTATTTCAGCTGCAAAGACAGTGTTGATCGTGTACGCGCACCAGAGTGCGGGATCTTTCAATGCGGCCGCTAAAGATGCTGCTGTGGATGAGCTGAAGAAACAGGGCTGCAATGTGCTGGTGTCTGACCTGTATGACATGAAATTCAAGGCCACAGCAACCGAGGAGGATATTACTGGTGTGTGAGGCAGTGTTTAGAAAATATTAAACTTAAAACAAGTGATGTTATTGGTGCTCAATGGCAGTTCTTTCACTTTTTTTTTTTTTGTTTGTTTCAGGAGCAGTAAAGAACCCAGAGCACTTTTGCTATGCTCAGGAGACCATGCTAGCCTGGCAAGAGGGACGACTATCTTCTGATATCGTAGAGGAGCACAAGAAGCTAAAAGAAGCAGATATTGTTATCTTTCAGGTATTTTTATTTTTTTTTTTAAATCGGGGGTGTACTTGTAGGGGTTTTTTTTCCACAAAGTTTTGTTTCTCTTCCAGTTTCCCATGTACTGGTTCTCTGTTCCTGCCATCATGAAAGGTTGGATGGATAGAGTTCTTACCCTTGGTTTTGCTTACACTTTGGAAAAACGCTACAGTGAGGGCCTCTTCAGGGTGGGGGCCTACAGATCATAAATAAAATTCATTACATTCATTGTATGAGAGGCTCAAATGTGACAGGGATGTTAGTATTGGAGTAATTTGAGTTTAATTCACTTCAGGGAAAGAAAGCCATGTTGTCCTTCACCACTGGTTCCCATGAGACCATGTTCAACTCCAATGGGATCAATGGTGATATGAATGTTACTCTGTGGCCAGTTCAGGTATGAAGCTTCATCCCGTGTTCTTTTAACTCAACCAGGTTTAATTTTGTGCTCTTCTGAGTGCAATACTAACATGAGACTTTATTTTTTTAAGAATGGCATCCTCAACTACTGTGGCTTCCAGGTCCTCGCACCACAGATCTTCTGGGCGCCCATGCATCTCTCTGCTGAGGCTCGTTCCAGCCTGTTGGAAGGCTGGCGTACTCGTATTCAAGATCTCACTAGTGAAGTGCCGCTCTCCTTCCCACCAGTAGACAGTTTTGATGAAGGAAAAGGCTTTCAGCTGAAGCCTGAAATCCAGGAGAAGCAAGTGGATTCTCCTTTCGGTCTCACTGTGGGTCACCACCTGGAGAAACCTCTGCCACCGCACAGCCAGATGAAAGCTGGGGTATGAGAGAGCTACACTGTCCCATGTGGCCATGTCCTTGTCTAAATTTTTTTTTTGACCTGAATAAATTGTTCATGTCATGGGTTTGAGTCTAGTAATTCATTATAAGCCATGTTAAAGCCACAATTGCTCTTTGCCTATATCTGTTACTCTAATTTCAGGCATTTAGAAGCCAAGACATTGATTTGTGCTCTCTAGTCTTTATCATCTTTCAGTGGTCTTGTAATTTACCTGGATAGTTTAAATCCATGGGATCTGAGAGCTTGGTGAAGTCTGTATTCACCATATTTAATGGCAGGTAAACGGGCAGCTCGAACATGGCATAGCTCTTGAGCTTTAAAAGTAAGAGCAAAAGTATAATGAACCTTTATTCAACCACTTTTCCCTGCAGTCTCTCAACAGCACCCTGCATTGTAATGCAATGCATGTAAATGCCTTGTTTTTGGCAGGGGGGGGCTTTATCCAAACCATTCTATGGTCCAAATACGTGTGTTTCCGAACGGCAGCACCTTAATGGTGTGCAAATGGGATTCGTTTACTCTGTAAGGTATTTGTCCCCCAGCTGTGCAAAGATTTCCCATTTCCTGTGGAAATTCCTTGGAGGCCTGCACTCTTTTGCCACACAGTTCTTGGGCAGATGTCTGCCGATAACCCTTTGATATGCGTTTGCGTTCTTGCTGTATTAATCTAAAACAGATCCCAAATGGTAATCAAGAAGCTGGTAGCCTTGCAGTCTCAAATGTGGAATAAATTACTTTTATAGTAAGGGTGCTTCCTGTGTGAAGAGTGATCATATGAAAGTGTTCATCTCTATTTAAACGGACATTAACTAAAGTGTGACATTTAATTTGAGTTAATGAGTTTACAAGGTTGAGAATGTGAGCAGTGTAGCATATTGCCTTAATTTATTTGCTTTTTGACAATATTTTGACGTATACTGCGCTGTAAGCCAATCCATTCCCAAGATTGTCCTGGATGCCCGCTGTCTTGCAGAGCTTAGCTCCAACCCTGATTTAAAAACTTGCCTGCCTATACCTTTCTAGTAATCCCAAAGACTTGATTAGCTTGTTCAGGTGTGCTTCATTAGGGTTGGAGCCAAACTGCAGGACAGTGGACCTCCAGGACCGAAGATGGACTCGCCCTACATAGGGACCTCTTGTGGTGGCACTGAGAATTGCTCGAATATCCAAGGGTACCAGGTTTGAGTGGTTAGCATGGTCTTTAATCTCTCCCTGGTGGTGCTGTAACTAGACATCACAATCTCAGACACAACGGCTTATCTGTCCAACTGCAGTACATTGCTGCCGCATTATGATTTTTTTTTTTTTCTCTCAAATGTCGTAATAACGAAGTAATTTAAAATTAAATTTACTAATTTAAATGATATATATATAGGCCTATTTAAAAAAAAAAATATATAAATAAAATGATATTTTCGTAGTAGTGTCACGTCAAATTATTCCCGTTCAAAACAAATTTTGTATGTGCCGTGACGCATTACTTCATGTGCACTTAACCAAACCTCTACCTTTAAAGGGATGGTTAACTTAAAATTCTGTCGTTTACTCGCCCACAAGTTGTCCTAAACCTGTATGAATTTCTTTCTGCTGAACACAATATATTTTGAATATTGTTGGTAACCAGTTTCTGGTCTCTGTGGAAGTCATTGGGGACCAACTATTTGGTTTCTAACATTCTTTGAAATATTAAGTTCAGCAAAATTCTTACAGTTTTGGAACAACTTGTGGGTAAGTATATTTATCTTTTCGCGAATGATCCCTTCGACATAATACACTCACATGCACTTTTTTTTTTTTTTATAAATAAACTTGGCGTTGTATACTAATGTTATTGGCTCTGTGACGAATTGCTTTGTTCTCCTGTTAATTGCTTTGGGTAAAAACATCTGCTAAATCATCCAATTTAGGATCCAATTTCAAGTAGATTTTAAATCAATGCATGCTGGAATGCATAACCTTTGATTGCTCTGTTGACATATTTGTGTTATCCATATTCTGGCCCCATTCACAAGGTGGATTTTCCGTACAGTAATTTGATATCAATACAAATCACCAACAATGTTAACCAAGAAATGATGCAACTAAATTTATAATGGTATCTCTAGCTCTATCGTTATAATGGTCACAAACTTGCTGTACACTTCACAATCTTAATCCTCAGTGTCTGTTTCTTGACAATGCAACCTTTATATTGTCAAAGGACTGAGAGGCAGGTGACAGGTCTTATTCATTCATTTAAGACGGTTATGTGGCTCCGGAAGGGAAGCACTTGCGGTTTAGGTGACAGTCTTGATGCGCAGTCTCCTGGGTGTAGTGCAGTTTTTGCATTCACCACACCTTTCCTGATGTGCCAGCCCATAACGGACACTCTCAACACTCATACATGCACACCACAAGCAAGTCTAGAATTTAAATGACAAGACATTTTCAGAGACAACTGTTTAATACTAATAATAAACATTGAAAGTGACAGTTGAAGGATTGTACTAGTTCGCTGTAGTACAATGTTTATTGGAAGGACAGATAAGTCAATTGTTAACCCAAATTAAGCCTTAATTTATGTTCCCAAGATACACTTGAAAGAGAAGCTTTTCTTGAGACCACTAATAGAATTAAACCAATTGTCAAAATTGATCGATTATTTGGTTTGACAACGGATGAATTACTTCTTTGATTTGGATATAAAGCACATCATGGGATTGTTCTGTTTTTTTTTTTGAGTGCAACACATAAGGAATCACTTATATCATGTTTCCATTACCAGAAACAAGGAGCCAATTAGAGACTTCAAAACACCACACAGTATTCCGCCGTGTGCGTGTGGTATATCAAAGGAGCTTCCTCAGTAAAGACACTCTTTCTGGGAAAAACGAAAAAGCTTGACATGATTTTGGTTTCTGTCCTCAGTTACTAGATGAAGTCATTTAAACTTATGACCTTTCATTCAATAGAACCTGATGGTGATTTTTCAACAAAAATATAATCAAAAAATTAATCAAGTGACTAAAATGGATTGGATTCAAAGGACAAAATATGAGAACATTTTTTTTTTTTTTTTACAAATAACGGAAACGTTTCTTTCTAAATGATGCATTAGCATTGCTTTCACTTATTTCAGTTATTCATTATTTTCAATACTGTTAAAGGGATAGTTCGCGTTATTGTAGTTTACACGGGGACAAAAACGGTATAGTTTTCAAAAACTTGCACTTTGAAACCTGTTTTCAAAAGTTCTCACACCCCCAAAGCACTATTGTTGTCTAAATGAATGGCCAACATGCATGAGTGTAAGCAGCCACTCAGATTTAGTCTTTACTTCCATGTCATTTCTTTGTAGTTTTTGTCCATAAAACTGCCAATAGTCAATGTAGTCTAAAAAACAATATTGATTTTCATTACATTGCGGCCAAAAGAGGGACCATCATTTTCAAAAGAGGAGTAAATGATGAAAGAAATTTAAGTTCTCTATGAACTATCCCTTAAATATCTTGTATACAGTCTTAAAAAGGTTTCACCTCAAAGTTTCATTGCTTTGTGGTCACAGCTGTTTTGTTAACACAACAGGGGGAGCTTTCAACTTAAAATTTCAGAGTGCAGAGTAATATTAATTACACTATGCTTTTTGACTCCGGATAGAACAAAATGAGGCAGTTTTATATTGTTAACACCAATGAGGAGGGAGTTTTTCCATAAACAGCACAGACTGGGAGTCACATACTGTAAATTCCCATCTCCAATAAACTGTCTCCTTCAGTTAACACAACTAACACATGAGCTCCTGATGTCAGTGCTGGTCCATCCCCCACACTGCTTTCAGCCCTTCATGGCACTGAGAATGCACACAGGGAGGCTTGAAACTGGAACCACCTGGAACACAATGGCGTGGCCTGGAGTCTGTTTTCCTCACACGATGGCACTCACCACATGTGCATATTTCACAGCATTGCTTTTTTCTGCAGGCTAAAGATGTTTTTTTGATGTGCGCCCCTCCTGCGTGATCTTTGTTAATTGATGGAACAACAACTCAGCTGCTGCAGTGTGAAATACCAAATATCATTTATTTACTGAATGGAACCATTAATAACCTCCATTTGCTGCACGTGCAACACTAAATATTTAAATGAAGCGTGTACACGATCGTTCAAAAATACAATAATATTGTAAAATATTATTTACTATTTAAAATGACCGTTTTCTATTTTAATATTTTTTTAAAACATAATTTCCTTGGATGCTAAAGCTGAATTTTCAGCAGCCATTACTCCAGTCTTCAGTGTCACATGATCCTTCTCCTTTCCATCATTCTTATATGTTGATTTGGTGATCAAGTATTATTATGATTAATGTTGAAACTAGTGTTGCTAAATATCTTGCCCCGCAGAATTAGTAGAAAGAAAATCGTTTGTTGTAAACTGAAATCTTTTGTAACATTATAAATGTCTTCACTGTAAATTTTTATCAATTTAATGCATCCTTGTTGAATACAAGTACTATTTAAAAAGAAATAAAAAGGAAAATAAAAATCTCACTGACCCCAAATTTTGAATTTGTATTTTAAAGTCATTTCTTTATTTATGCCACCTGGCATTGACAACATCAGTTCTGTTGATTATTTAGAAATGAAAGTTTGCAGCCCCCCAATATTTGCACATGAAACACAATGCAAACATATCCTCCAGTATGTTTCCTCCTCTTCCACACTGAGAGTAGAGACTTTTTCTGGTGCTGTTCATCACATTAATGAAGTGTGTTGAGTGCATGTGAGAGAAGCTGTATGCCCGTATAACCAAAAACCAAGACCATGCTTTGCAAATTGCTGCCATGGGAGCTGATATTGGTTACACTATATAACTGCCCAAATGAACCAGCTGAGCCGTTTTTCAACCAATTATAGAGAGTGAGCTGTTGAGGCTCTGGGAGCTGTAGAATAATTGGACTGAAACTGGCCAAACAGAAACTTATCAATCAAACCACTGTAAATGTCTCCTACTTAAGTAGCGATACAGTAATGGAATGATGCAATTAATTTTTTATTTTATTCTTTGTATAAATTGTCTTTGAAAAGACATATTAAATCCAAATTAATATCAAGCCTGTTATGTACCATAATCATAATCAAAACATAATCTACTTTGCCACATTCCCTACCAGCTTACATTAATTATAATGTACTTAGAAATATTAGATTCTATGAAATAATAGATGTCAAATAATAAAAATATTCAGTTGGCCAGAAAAATAAGAGTCCATTTCTGTTGTGTTTAACTTGAATTACATCTGACACTAAAATAATATATAAGAGAACTTATAAGAGAACATACTTGCATATCAGTTATCTGCTGGGCAGCGACGAGTTGTTCGGAGAGACAATGTGATCTCCAGTGGCCTTGACCCTAGCAGAAGAGGGCACGACCCGAGTGACACCTATGGACAAGTTTATCCAGAGCAGTTCAACCTTCAGCTGTCACCACCAGTCTTCCATGTTTATTGAGACATCTGTGGGATCCAGATTAAAACCGGAAGCTTTAATCTAATCACAATGTTGTACTATACCAATTGACAAAATGATGCTGTTTTCTTACACATTAACTAAATGAAACAAATTAATCCTCCACTGCAGGAAGTTATTTGAAGGTCTTTTGTTCTCAAACACTGAGTCACTCATTTTACCACAGTTGTTGCTTAGCAATAGAGGGAAAGTGTGTGTTTGAAAAGTAGAGAGATTTTTTCCTTCTTTTTTCTGTGTTCCAGCAGCTTTGGACCCCTGCTCTCTTCCCTCTTTAATTCACATCATTCAATCTCTGTTTCAAAGCCTCCACCAAAAAAGGAGCCAAAAGGTCTCTCCCCTCCTATGTAGAAGAAAGCTCAGATAAAGAAGCTGGCACAAGTGTTAAGGAGAACCGAGATGCTTATCAGTGACTTTTTGAAATGTGCGCTCTGATACTTTTGATAGCCGGGGACAATGGATATCCGTGCATGCTGAGGCTGCCCTTTCATGCAGGTTATCATGATGGAAACAATCACTCCCTCATCGATTCATGTCCTTCATGAGGTCAGACTTATTTTCTGTCTGATGATGAAGAAAACCATTACACATCCATCCATACATGTCTTTTCCATAAAAATAAAAATATGATGTTTTATTTCCATCGCATTTGGCATAGACGCAATGACAGCCTTTAGTTTGAGGTTTTGCCGTACAGACTCTTCCTGCTTCTGCCTGATGGTGATTCTGATTGTACTGATTTTTTTTTTCAAGATTGTAGATTGTCGTTTTGGGTGGTTATGTTTCATAATGTGTAATCAGGCATGGGAAATAAAATGAGAGTTCTAAGGTGTCAGGCAGGCAAAGTTGCATTTGTGGTTAACTGTCCTCTTGTAACAAAAAAGAAAAAAGACAAACAACAACTTTATATATATATATATATATATATATATATAGTATATATAAGAGAATAAGATTTGTTTTTATTTTATAAATTTATTTTATTAGATATTTTGTATTGTTTTATTAATAATAATGTAATAATAATAATAATGATAATGTAAAATAATAATGTGATGTAATATTTGCATTGATTATTTATATATTTATTTAGGAAATTAGTTATAATTTGCTAAATTATTTATTTATTTAGTTATTAGTTATAATTTTACTTATAGTTAATTTCACTTTTCCTGTTGCTCAAACTCTGCATTACGCTAGCAACGCCATGGGCATGGGTTCGATTTTCGAGGGAAAGCAAGGACTGACAATAAGTGACAAAAATACCCTTTGTAAAAGCGCCTGCCAAAAGTGTGCATAGCCTTAATAAATATTATAACAATCTATGGTTTTAATCATAAAAAAAAACTTTTTGTTTGTTTGTTTTTAATGGGGGCACCCATTATAATTAGATTTGGGGAATTGATTTGGCGAGCAGCGCACAGTTGTGATGATCGTGCTCAGACTGAGGAACACGGGTGCAGCTCTGGTCTCGGAGCCGCTTTTGTCGGGCGCAGATGGGCGTCACCACTTTCATTCACTCTATTTAAACAACCTGAGCCAACGACAGAAGCGCCGACAGGATCACTTCATCATCGGCTGATAACGAAACCGTGGATTAATTTTGCGCACTAACCAAGCATTAAAGGCACAATGACAGAGGTGAGCAATATTTTTTTGTCCTAAAGAACAAGAACAAGTCTTGATACAAGTTTTAGTAGGATGCATTAATTTCACCACTGCCTCCTTCATACACCTGCACTGCACTGGACGATTTGTTAAAAGCTCCGCAAGGGTAGGCTGAAACTATGAAAGCACATCTTTTTGCTGGATGTCTCTTTTGTTAGTGTAATGGGGTTTCGTAATAAAGTTGTAAGAATATTAACTAGCTAATGTAACTGGAAATTACTTATGTTTTTTTCCAAACGAGTAATTGAGAACATAATCATGGCAACACTATGCTTGTGCGCTTTCCGTTTGGATATTGACAACAAACAAATGCTGAAAATGTTAAACACTTTATGACAGATTTATTATATAACTATCTTAAGCAGTATTGTTGACTCAATGTGGAAGGCTAGGTATTACGCGAAAAATCAGACACGGCCACAGTGAAATTCTACCAAGCTCTACAGTTTGATTCACTGGCATTTTGCTTTTGAAAAAAAGTCACATATGCTAAGAATTCTCATTGTTGTTCATTATGTCCATGGTTTGGCTTTACACATAAGTTTTCTGCTTTCTGCCTTTCAGTCTGTCATATCAGTTCCTGCTTTAGAGCGTTTCTCAATGCATCATTCTATTACACTGTTTGCATTTGTCGAAATCCATAACCTCAAAATAAATAAATAAAAACAGGAACAGAAATGCACTTCATTTTAATTGAAAAGAAAGAAACATTTGCTGCGTTCGTGGCTACTTCCACTGCACCATTTGTGCTCAGTGATGAACAGAAACAGGCACTAGGTAATCATGAATTGGATCTTTAGTCTGTCCATTGTTCTTTTAAAGATAATTCACAGTTTTCCGCGAATCAAGATTTATTTAACATGTCTAACTTCCTACCAATAGCAGAGTTACAAGTTCAAGGCCCTTGAGGTGTTTGTAGTAATAAAGCATTAAAGGCACAATATGTAATTTTTTATAGTAAAATATCCAATATCCTGTCAATGACGTAATATCTGCATTATCCCTGGTTTCCGCTTGCATTGCACAGTAATCATGGCAACAGACAGGACATCTGTGTAACGTCTAGCGCCACGCTGTTGTCGTTTCGTTCAAACATTATGGACCATGGCAAGCAAACTTTGGGACAAAAGGAGGAATAAAACTCAGCACTTGCGAGTAGTTTGGTAGAATGAAATCTCCCTGATATCTGTCTCTCATTAGTAATCGCGTCCGCGATTCTCGGCCACGCCCTGCTTCATACCACAATCATGTTAAAAAAAGAGCATGCATTCACTCATCCATAAACACTATTTCTCCATAAACATTATTAGATCCATCGGCTGACAACAAGTTCCATGTTCCACTCATTCACTGCGTCATCAAACTACGCCTTTATTGTTTTGAAGAGTTTAGCGACCCCTAGCGGCGAAAAAAATACATATTGTGACTTTAACACTCCAGTGTCCTTGCTGCTTATACCACTGTGTACTGCTGGGAGCCCAAATAACATTTAGATGTCTGTCAGAGTTTACATGGATAGCTGCAGAGCTGGACCAATGGACCATCTATTATAGATTGAGTTTTGATTATTTATGCATACATATCTAAACGTATAGAGTGTATTTCCACGTGTTACAGTCCTTAAATGATTCATCATTTACTTTTTTTTGCTATGAACTTCCTAGACTGTTTCCTCTTAGGGCTAAAGCATATAAACCGTTCTTAAACAAACAAACATAAACGCTTTTAACAAACAGCACTATTGTGTACTTACTAAATGGAAAACAATTAGATTTAGCTTTGTAATGAACTTCAAACAGAACACAGGTGGAGCAACAGGAAATTTTCTTTTGAAATAGAACATTATGCGTAATTCAAGCCACCAAATAAAAGATTTTTGTGCATAAACACATGATTATAAGTCTTGCAACACAACATAAGGCAGACTTATTTTATATGTATTCAGAACAGCTAACATTCACATCCATTGTTGCAGCTCTGCTGGAGATGGAAAGGTTCCACTAAAAAAGGATTTAGTGACCAGAGAAAAATCAAGGGTCAAGGGTCTGTGACCTCACCAACTACATAGCAACATGTCTTTTAGAAAGAACCACTTAGAAGTTTAAGATGGCGTGACAAAATCCCTAAACAGAAATTACTTTGCTCATAGAAATCACTGTGAAGTCGAAGAAGTCACTTTGATTTTTGAAAAGCAGAACAAGCTTAAAAGGTACTTCAGCATGACTGGCTTGAAGCCAAACAGCTTTGTGCTTTTGAAGTAGTGTCAACTTTCGAACTGAGCTGAACCATGAAGTAATAATAGGATACTGTGGCAATTTCACAATATAACAGGCTCTAGTGCCATACAGGTTTGTCTTGCATGATTGTCAAATGTCAAATAATTATTATAATATTATATAATTATTTTTATAAAACATTAATAAATGAGAGAGCGAGAGAGAGAGAGAGAGAGAGAGAGAGAGAGCCCAAGTAATCTTCTACCCAATCCCATTTTCTACCCATCAGTTCATGATATTAAATTAATATTTGATATTTAAGTTGGCTTGACTGTTCTGACTATATCTTTTCATATTGATTAGACTTACAGTTTTCCTAAAAATCACATTGACTTTCATTGACGGAATGTTCAGATGAGCCAAGACTACGGAAGCCCATTAGACTCAATTAAACTGCCATTCTATGTACTTTTTCTAAGCCATTTAAACTCTATCTATCTATCTATCTATCTATCTATCTATCTATCTATCTATCTATCTATCTATCTATCTATCTATCTATCTATCTATCTATCTATCTATCTATCTATCATCTATTTATCTATCTATCTATCTATCTATCTATCTATCTATCTATCTATCTATCTATCTATCTATCTATCTATCTATCTATCTATCTATCTATCTATCTGTCAACTACAAGCTATCTGTTCACACTTCAAGCTTTTAAAACTACTTCAAACTTTCTGGCTGGGCTTTTACTAGCCAACTTAAAGTCTGTCTCGACAAACACTTTTATATAGTTATAATTTACTTTTAATAATCGAAGGATACAGCTCTTTCGGTAATCATAACAGAGATATGAGTACTTTACTTCATCTTGATGGGTGTTTCACTTCTGTTTCTTTCCCCTTCCACAGTTGCAGTCTTCACCACCAAATGAAAAGATCAGTCTAAGTGGCAGCGAACTGACTGATATCTTCGCCATGTGGGAAGTATCAAACTTCACAGATGCCAATGACAACAGCTCACGGGTAGATGTGCAAATGTGCCCCACCTCCTTCAACCGTTCTGCTCTGCTCAATGCTATGTGCACCCTCTATTCCTTCATTTTTGTTGTGGGCCTGGCCGCCAATGCGCTAGTAGTGTGGGTCAACTTGCGCTCGGAGCGTCATTACCACGGGACACACTTGTATATATTAAACCTAGCGGTGGCTGACCTGTGTGTGGTCGCTACTCTCCCGGTGTGGGTGAGCTCGCTGGCACAGGGTGGCCACTGGCCGTTTGGCGAGGCGGCTTGTAAGCTCACACATCTTCTCGTCAGCGTCAACCTTTTTGCCAGCATCTTCTTCCTGGCCTGCATGAGCGTGGACCGTTATCTTTCGGTGGTACGCTCGGAGGAGATTTCTCCCAGACGAGGACGACAAATACGGCGTTTAGTGTGTGCAGTAACATGGCTGCTTGCTTTATTCGCCGCAGTACCTGACACATACTTCCTGCAGTCTGTAAAGTCACAACACAGTCATGTGACCTTGTGTCATCCTATATATCCAGAGGACAACCCTTTGCAGTGGATGGTGGGCATTCAACTGAGTTTTGTGGTTCTTGGTTTTGTCATTCCCTTCCCTGTTATAGCAGTGTCCTATGCACTGTTGGCAAAAGCTCTGGCTTCCTCTTCCTCTCATTCCCCTTTAAATGGTGACCAGGATCGCAACGTGAGCAGGAAGGTCATCCTCACTTACATAGTGGTTTTCATAGCTTGCTGGGCACCATATCATGCTGTGCTCTTAGCAGATGCTCTAGTCATGCTAGGTGTGCTCCCTCTAGGCTGTGGTTCAGAGAACGTCCTTTTTGTGGCGCTGAACCTCACGCAATGTCTGTCTCTGCTGCACTGCTGCGTGAACCCTGTTGTCTACAGCTTCGCTCACCGTCACTACCGCTCTGATCTCATGAAAGCCTTCATCTTCAAATATTCCACCCGTACGGGGCTGGCACGACTCATGGAGGGCTCTCAGGGCACCGAGACAGAATATGCAATGGTGGAGAACAACCCTACGGCTGTGAGTTAGGACCCTTGAGACGTCACCCTAAACCAAAGTTCTGCACTGCTTCAAAACAGGAACTCCTCTGACATGTTTTCCTGAAATTCTGATATGAATTTCAATTGCTCAACAGTGACCCAAAGATAGTGAATAAGTCATTTGAAATGTGCCAAAAACTGATGGGATTTTATTGTAAAATCAGAACCATAAACATTTAATCAATGAATTGATTCCAAACTGACACGCAGCCAAAATTGTATCATTTTAAACCACTTAGAGAAACATGTATGTTACAGCTTGGTGCTGTATCATTTAAGAAACAAAATCTCCTAGAATTGTGTCAAATAATCACTTCTTAGAAATGTGTGATTGCTTTCAATCGTCATAATGTGATCATTTAAGCAAGGGGGAGGTCAACAAACCATTAAAAATTTATAAAATGTATTGGACAAAAAACAAAGTTTTTTTTTAGTAACTCCTGTCATTGTAAGCATAGTGATGTAGGTCTAGATCTCTTCTTAATTGTGTTAATATCTAGATATTAAATTGCTTCTCAATTGACCCTTCGCAAACAGTTTGATTGACAGGCAATCATAACCCTGAATCCGCCATTTTGTCTGACAAAGCAGTCAGGGGAGTTAGTAGATGATGGTGATGAACGTTGGTGAACTTGAACTTGAAAAATTGTGTGTACTCACGTCTTTCCACACTTGAAATAACATTCCTTCTGATGTTCATTCATGTTTATTTGATGCTATAAATGAACTAGTATGAAGAGATGATCGGTTCACGAGCCGCTTGAAGGAGCTACAGCGATCTGTCACGACACATTAAAGACACACTATACGCTACTTATTGTTTAAACTTCTTTAAAAAATTACAATATTTTAAATATGAAACTGTTTCATATGCCTGTCGATGTGTTGTCAGTGTCCTCTTTGCTCAGCGATGTATTTTTCACCGCATGAGAACATGATGTGTGGCGAGAGAGCGCATGACTTATCGGACATAGCAACAGTAACTAAAGGGGGCGGGGCTTTGAGAAGGGTCAATTGATCAGAGCACTTTCTTTGATAAAAGAGGGGATTTTGTATCTGTGCCAAGAGAATTGCCATTACTTTTGTATTTTGATCAGTTCACATGTTCTCCACAAGAATCATATCCCAACATGTCTGAAGAATAGAACAAGTTAGAACTTATTAACTGGGTTTTAATATGCAACTGTGTTTATACTTTACAGTCGGCTTTGTTCATGTGTGTATATGATTTTGTATGACTGGCAGACATCTTGTAACAGAGCCTCTTGTGTTTGTGCACTTGGAAGGACATTTACTTTATATTGTCTTTGATAGATATGTATATTTCAGTTATCTAAAAAGTAAGTTAAGTGTATTGTTATATTTATCTTTGACATATATTTTGGTTGGTCTGTATTTTTGTAGTTCTGTTGGAATGCTGAAAAGCCTATTAAATGTGCATGGAAATAAACAATTTGATTTACAGTGCCAATCAAAGTCCATGTAAAGTCAAATGAGAATTGTTTCTGAACACATTATAAATGTTACAAATGTATTGCTGAAACACATTACAAAGACTGAACTATGTAGTACTGAATTGTGGAATTAGACTGTTTTTCACCAATTCTGTGTTCAGGATTTTTGGGCGGGGCTAAAACAGTGGCTCGATGACGCACTGGAGCCCCCGATCATAAACGCCCTCCCATTTTGAAACTTGAATGCGACAAGCTCGTAATCACGGCTTCAGAAGTAGGGATTATCAAATTTCCAATAGCAAGCGAAGGCAGCTTAATCCTCCCGTTACACAGTGCCGACATCGGGTGCCACAGTTAGCAGTACGTTCCCACCAATGAGTGTAAGTTGCCTTGTGTGCTTATGTTATAATTAGAGGATAGTTCACAGTAAATCTACTAAATTTTGCAGCCCTCTAACGTGATTCTTTTGTTCATGTGCTTCAGTATGTTTGACTCATTAGACAAAGAAGTAGAGGGTCGCCATCTTTCTCTCGAGTGGGCGTGGTTTCAGTGCCGACGGCAGACACGCCCCTGGCGTTTGAGAGCAGAGAGTACTGCTTAATTTTTTCAAGATTTTGATAACTTATTTCATTTACTTGGTTGTTTTTAATCATTCAAATTTGGCTGGGTGGTCAATAACACATTTTTTCTGTGGTGTGACAAACTCACACATATATTAATATTGTTTACAGGGACTTTAAATTAATCTCACCTCAGTTTAATTTGAGAAATAATTGAAGATATGTTGTCTTTGTTTAAAGATTTTTCTCACACTTGCAAGTATTGCTTCAGTATGGTATCTGCTGGTTAGGATTAACCCATGCTTGAGATGGATGTAATATGGATTCAATCTGGCGATGCCTTTTATGTTTGATTATTAAAATCAACACTGTAGTATTACTGGTTCAACCATCTGTTCATCAATGGTGGCCCTTTTTATTTACACCCTAAAGGCATCATAAAAACTTAAAGGTAATGACTACAATATTACAACAACATAAGTTATCGTGGTGGTGGAAGTTGTAAATATTTTGTCTCAAGATGGTCATAACTACAGGATATTAACTTGCAGTCAAACAGATTTAATCACATTCTGTGCATTAATTGTAGCTAAAATATGTTAAAAATGTTGAAACTTAAGGGGATAGTTGGAAATACATAAATGCCTATGGAAATAAATTTATCGTCTTAACCCTTATGAAAATGAAGCTTTTTTAAAATATATATATATATATATATATATATATATATAGTAAAAGTGTAGGTGGTGGACAGTTTTACTATAAATACCATGGTAAAACCATGGTTAGTGTAGCAAAACCATTACTTTTGTGGTTAACTAGTTTGGTTTTATTTGTAGTAAAACCATGATTAATTTTTATAAGGGAAGTATTTCACGCTGACCTATAAACTCAAAGAAGTTTATTAGAATTTTCATTATAAAAACAACAATTTATAATACAACTTACAATGAAACATTTCAGACTGCAGCCCAGTTTCTCCAGGGTAATTGTCAAAACAATAATTAGCTAAGCAATCTCAAGTATCTCTTCACGGTTGTAATTTGGCCAAGTAATTTATATATTTTTTTTAAAACAAATCGATTGTATTGATGATTCAATGACTCATCCATAAAGACAGACAATTGTCGCCTACTACTGACTAATCAATGTAATTTGCAGAAACAGTCCCATTAATTTCAATATTTAACTTTTTATATAACTTTTTTTCAATATATAGATCAAAATTTCAATTTCAGATTTAATTTAGCAACAGCAACTTAACTGTGCAGGTTGACTTTTAGCAAACTTTATAAAACTCTGATCCCTGCTTTTTTTTTTTGCAAGTTGTTCAAGGTGTACATATTTATGCAATTCATTGGTTTAAACTCTTTAAACATTTACCAGCTTTTAGTGGTGCCAAAACCAAACTTGAACGGTACAGCATATTCACTTCTCAGAACTCTTTTTTCTCTCAGTCAACTAATGCTGAGCAACATTTCCACATCAAACAGATGCAGGCAGAACAAGGACACATCAGAGTTTGATTTATGCTGATCTGAACATTACGTGCAACCAATGTCATGTCTATAATACTTTCAACACTTTCCTGAATTTAGACACCTGCAAGGCCCGAGCAAAACGACTTAAGGTTGCTTTAGCGGCTGGATCTAAAAGTCTTCTGCAACCACAGTTGTTCATAAGCTGCCTTGTTATTCAACATCTTCTGATGGCTTTTCTCAAAACTTGCTTTACAAACCCAAGGTCTCTTATATTTCTTAAAAAAAACCCACTACGTAATATGTACAAATGACAGGTTGCAAAATAAAAGTTAAAAAAAAATATTTCAGTGGTGCAATTTTATTGTCATACAGTCAACTTTGTAAACCAAACACAAGGTCAAACTCATTCAGTATGTTCCACACTTTTGAGCATCAAAGAAGATTATATAACTGAAGAGTTTTCTCATGATTAGCGGTTTGGTTGATTAATCCAGTTTGACTCATCTGGTATAAATTTGTCTCTAATCTGTTAATTCCTTTTCACACTAATCATGGTGTGACATATTTTCATCGCTAAACTTCCCCTGTGTCTTTCTCAGCAGCTATTAATTTATTTTGTCTCTCTCAAAGTTTTTATGTCTGGAAAATGCCACAACACAGCAAAACTGTCAGACACTTAGACAGCACAGTTAAAACTTCAAAAACATTATAAAAATATATTCTTTCAAATACAACATTGTCCTGAATGTAGGCTGTGACCGTGTTAAACTCACACAGGGAAAGAAAAGAGACCACCAGATTGAAACAGGTCATGACTCACAGCAGTTTTGTTTGGGCTTTAACTTAAAAGCTGTCCAACAGCAAAGCCAGTGAATAGTCCGATTTTAACAGTGCTGAGACTAAAGGTTTAAATACATCACAGCAAGAAGTATCTCACAAGAATATTGAGAAACAACAAACTTTTTCCAGAAACCATGAAGGCAAAACCTCGCTGTTTTTAGACAGTAAGGTCATCAAATTACATTTATATTGTATTATATTACAACATCTAATATGTAATTCAGTAGCAATACTGGTTGGTCTGAATACTCAGTGTGAAATTTGATTAAATGTTTGTAATGATATGTAATGATATAATTCATCTGTTAGTTCATTGTAGCCCTTCATTACATTTTTGGTTGTGCAGAATCAGAAGACAAATGTTGTCTTTCATTTTAGTCTCCTCCTGTGGTTTGGCTGGTGCTCCAAAAGGGATTGGAGAATGAGCCAGAGAGCCACTGGTTCAGGAAAGGCTGAATGAACAGCCCAGGATGGCGTGTAATGTGAACAGCCGGTATTCCTGTATGTTGGTTTTACAACAAAGCTAAATGGATTTGTCTGTGATTCAGCAAATACTGTTTATGGAATTTGTGTCCATAAATCCGGTTTTTGCTAAGGATCTGTAATGAGAGCAAACCAACACACAAGAGAAAAAAACCCCGGCCACATTTCTTCCCCGAAAAATTCTAGCCATGGGTTTCCTCAGAAATTTCCTATGGGTTTTTAGAATAATGGTTTTTGATTTCAGAGCAAAAAAAGTATTGTGGTTCACATAAATTATAAGCATTCCTCAAATGTGAATTGTGATACCATTGTGTGCTTTAAAATATAATTTGCTAACAGTACATAACTACCTCAAAAATATGTGACCTTGGAGCACAAAACCAGGCATAAGTCGCACGGGTATATAGTGAAAAATACATCGCTGAGCAAAGAGGACACTGACAACACATCGACAGGCATATGAAACCGTTTCATATTTAAAATATTGTAATTTTTAAAAGACGTTTAAACAATAAATAGCGTATAGTGTCTCTTTAATGTGTCGTGACAGATCGCTGTAGCTCCTTCAAGCGGCTCGTGAACCGATCATCTCTTCATACTAGTTCATTTTTTTCATACCACAATTTTTGAAGTTCAAGTTCACCAACGTTAATCCACTAACTCCCCTGACTGCTTCCCCAGACTATTGGGTGAATATACAAACACTATCACATCATAATGTTCCTGGCTTATGCATTACACTTGCAAATGGTCACAGATTCATACTGGCAAAGATTTGAACAAAGATAAAGACTTTATTAATGAACATTATTAAAGCTTTGAGATTTTTTGAGTAAAAGTTTCTTACAATTTTCCACAATGGCCTACACATTTACTGCTAGTGCCAAAGCCAGAATCCTGAGGTGTTGTCTCTCTTTTCACTTTGCTTTACAAATGTTGATGTCTCACATTACTGTCATGTCTTGAGTGAGTTATAGTTAAAATTCATTTCCCCCAACCCCCCATTTCCAGCCCTGAAAAAAAAAACTGACAAAAATTGACAAAAAGAAATTAAAGAGATTTAATTTAAATTGTCACAAAATCTATTCCAGCTCCTCAAAAGCTTACACAGTCAAAATATTTTTGAAGGAACTGGAATGGATCATTTGGTAAGGATGACTGGAAGGTCACATGACATTTCATTTCTTCCATGTCTTGCCCCGCGTCATTGGTTGAATAATTTTCCACATCTACACATGTACAGTTACACCATTATTAAGATGTGGATATGTGACAGTGAACTAGAATGAACTTCACTGGAAAACAGCAAAATCTGTAAAATTTGACTGGCCAAGTTTACTGTGGTCCACTTGTGATGTCACTACATCATGGAAATGTACAGATGCTCTAAAGTTTATAGGTGCTGATACTAAAAGCATTACTTTCTTGAGCCGTCGGCATCAAATATATTTTTGATATATTGTTGGTCACATTCTATATATTTTACAGGACAGATCATCTCTTGTTCTATTTATACTCAGAATCTTGTCATTTGGGTTCCAGTCATCTTAAATCACTTCATTTTTGCCTTACTTTTCATAGAGAAATATCTCAAATCATAAGGATTCTAGAGCATATGTGCCATATGCTGATTCATGTAGACAGAACCTGAGAAGTTTACTTGCCTATTTTTGATTTAGACTGTAAATTTAATGGGGGATCTCAAACTGTCATTGGGAGTAATATGCCATTGTTTTGTGCATTTTGTATATTTTCTCTACTCTGCTATTTCTTTTTAATTGGCTGGTTGAATCTTTCGGCTGGTCCTAAGTTTAAACCCTGGAAGGAGTGATGTATGAAATGGAGACTTTTTAGTTCTTCCATCATTAGTGCGACCTTGAGCGAGACACTTTTTTGGACAAAAAGCATTCATTAAATGATGAATAACCAAACCCACAGTCAAGGAGAAGTCAGTGAGAGTCAAGTTTCTCTCCAGGGGTAGATAAGTGTGTGTAGATGGACACAGAAACTTGTTTTCACATCCCTGAAATGTCAGTGTTTTGCCCTATAGACCCAGCATAAATTCCCACGGAAACCTCTGGCCTGCTTTGGTAAAGGGAGCAGAACAATCCTCTGTCCCATTTCACGTTCAACACAAACATCAGCTCATACAATATGCTGAATCAAATATGTATAGGATTGAGTTTCACATTGAAACTGTAGCTTGATTAGTAAACGAGGGAAGCAGGTTTTTCCCACCCACTATTCTTTCTATTCATCCACACATTTATGTGTCCCAAACTTGATCGCTGAGTCAGACAAAGACTCCACCCCATCTCTGACTCAGTGAAAAGGAGATTAAGGTTGTCCCTTGATGTGAAACTACAGTACTTATCTTCCTTTTATTTCATATCACACAATTGTCATTTCACTTCATATACAGTGGTGTGAAAAAGTGTTTGCCCCCTTCCTAATTTCTTATTTTTTTGCATGTTTGTCACACTTTAAATGTTTCATATCATCAAAAAAATTTAAATATTATTCAAAGATAACACAAGTAAACATAAAAGGCAGTTTTAAATGAAGGTTGTTGTTGTTATTAAGGGAAAACAATATTTAAACCTACATGGCCCTGTGTGAAAAAGTGTTTGCCTCACCTGTTAAAACATAACTTAACTGTGGTTTATCACACCTGAGTTCAATTTCTCTAGCCACTCCCAGGTCTGATTACTGCCACACCTGTTCTCAATCAGGAAATCACTTAAATAGGACCTGCCTGACAAAGTGAAGTAGACCAAACGATCTTCAAAAGCTAGATATCATGCTGAGATCCAAAGAAATTCAGGAACAAATGAGAAAGAAAGTAATTGAGATCTATCAGTCTGGAAAAGGATATAAAGCCATTTCTAAAGCTTTGGGACTCCAGCGAACCACATTGAGAGCCATTATCCACAAATGGCGAAAACATGGTACAGTGGTGAACCTTCCCAGGAGTGGCCGGCCGACCAAAATTACCCCAAGAGCACAGCGACGACTCATCCGAGAGGTCACAAAAGACCTCACAACAACATCCAAAGAACTGCAGGCCTCACTTGCCTCCTTTAAGGTCAGTGTTCATGACTCCACCATAAGAAAAAGACTGGGCAAAAATGACCTGCATGGCAGAGTTCCAAGATGAAAACCACTACTGAGTAAAAAGAACAAGGTGTGTGTCCTATTACATCTGAAGTAAAAGTAATACTGCATTTCAGAAAAATAACATCATACCAGCAGTAAAATATGGTGTTGGTAGTGTGATGGTTTGGGGATGTTTTTCTGCTTCAGGATCTTGAAAACTTGCTGTGATAAATGGAACCATGAATTCTGCTGTCTACCAAAAAATGGCTGAAGAAAAAATGAAGACTTTGGAGTGGCCTAGTCAAAGTCCTGACCTGAATCCTGTCGAGATGCTGTGGCATGACCTTAAAAAGGCAGTTCATGCTCGAAAACCCTCCAATGTTGCTGAATTACAACAATTCTGCAAAGATGAGTCGGCCAAAACTTCTCCACAGCGCTGTAAAAGACTCACTGCAAGTTATATCGGAAACGCTTGATTGCAGTTGTTGCTGCTAAAGGTGGAACAACCAGTTATTAGGTTTAGGGGGTAAACACTTTTTCAGACAGGGCCATGTAGGTTTGGATTTTTTTTCCCTTAATAATTACAACCTTCATTTAAAAACTGCAGTTTGTGTTTACTTGTGTTATCTTTGACTAATATTTAAATTTGTTTGATGATCTGAAACATTTAAGTGTGACAAACATGCAAAAAAAAAAAAAAGAAAAATCAGGAAGGGGAGAACACTTTTTCACACCACTGTAGGCTACTGTATATATTGCCCCTTGTACTAGCTAATGCATAAATCCAGACCGTATGTTGTATTTACAGATTTGCTATGATGAAAACCCAGAGTATTACATGCTGACAGAAACCAGGTTTAATGGTACACATCAATATAATGCTTTTTTAGAAAAATGTAAAGAAATGCAACTATCTATCAAATAAATTAATCAAATCAAATAATTATATTATCATTTCACTATCACTAACACAAGCAGTATTACAGTAATGTGAATAATGATGTGATCTGAGGATCATAAGTATTAGGAAATATCGGACCTATTACACTACTTATAATAGGAATGTCTTTGTATCCACACAATTGTGTTACATACTGGGTATATTTCATTATTAATATTTTTTACTTCATACATAAACCAATTTATTGTTTGCTAACACATTTGTCATTCTTTTTAATGGCTTTTTCACATTGGTTGGTCTTTTCTTACCAAAACATTGACTGTTTCCTTTGGCCTGTTCTGTGCCCAGCTCCATTTACACCGATAAACAAACAGGTGACTCCAGACTCCCTGAAGGCATCATTCATCACTGCTGCAGCATGACAGGTAAACGCACCATGAGGAACATGAGCCAAACCACAGCACAATATAAACCAAGCAGAAAGTCTGCTTACAGTCTGATTTGACAACCAAAGAATACTGTTTTATCAGCTTCATCAATAAATAACATTAAATAATACTTTGTAAAGTTCACCAATGTCAGTAATTGTGTTATGATTGTGATGATATTCTTCATAGCATATAAATGTAATATTAAACCTATCATAAATATCAGAATTTACCTCAGAAAATAATCACGAGAATCACAGAAACATATGGAAATGTTGTGTTACACTGTGTCTGCCAAAGAGCAGAATATGTGTGCTTGACCCCTGTCTCATCTTATAAATGTTCTGGTTTGTTGTGTTAATACCACAGGAATGTGAGACTCTGAAAAGCTGCAGACAAATGAGCAAGATTTCTGTTATTAGGGAATATGTGTTTTACAGTTTTTGTTTGTTTGTTTGTTTATTTGTTTTGTTTAGTTAAGATGATGAAACTAGGAATAATGTAACTTTGTAAGCCCTTCCTTCGTTCTCATTTTTACCATCTGTTTCTGCTGTTGGCTGAGAGACCGGACCCCTGCAGAACTAGTGCTGTCCTCTAATGTGAGGAATCAGAGGAACGCAGCTGAGACAGTGCTTCTCACGTCAGAGCCATTAGGAATGAGGTAGGAGAAGCCAAGACTATTCCCAGAAGCGATGTGCACCATCATTCCCATGCAGACACACAGCGCAAACTCTTGTTAAAAGATTTCAGATGGCTCTGGCCAAAAAAATTAACATTATGTGCTGCACAGAATTATTATATTTCAATGAGAAGGTCAAACAAGCAGATTTTCATCTGTCTGGCAAAACTTTTTTTGCTATGAAGGGCCTTTACTATGAAGCTTCAGTGGAATGTTTTTCAGTGCAAATTAAAGGTCATCACAGGCCCACTTTGATTAGACAGATGCTTATTCCTTTTATTGTCATATATTTTCACACAATTGACACTTTGCAAACAATTTGATTGACAGGCAATCTGACCAATCATAGAATCTGCCATTTTGTCACATAGTGAACTTGTATATATAAGTTTGTGGTTGTGCTGACATGAGATACTGTCACATACAAATGCTAACAACTTTTCTGGCATAAAAACACCTCTAAAATAAATTAGAAATGCAGTGTTTGGTTGTGTATCTCTTGTCAGATTTCCTGAAAGCACATTTGTGCTTTGTAGTGCTATTTTTTGTGCAGATGCTTTTGTGTCTCAAATTTACATTTAAATATTCTCATTTTATAAGCTCAAAAGCTTATAGACCATTTAAATATGGCCTGTTTCAGCTCATAAATGTGAAAAATAGATAAAACGCTTTGTCAGCACCATTGGTTTAATCACCAGTGCCAGCATCCATCTCTCTTTTAAACAGTATCCTTACCCAAGTACAAAAAACAGTTCAGGAAGAAACAAATTTCCGAAGACAATTGAAACTGTTTACTCCTGTGGAGATGGAAAGACCTGGAGGAGGAGATGGGAAAAGGACATATCCGTCACAGGCCGAGTTATCAGCCGGACTCAAAGGATCGGAAAGGAGAGGCTTTCAGGATGTTCTTTTGTAAACAGTCAAGCTCATCAGAGCCACTACTGTACATCAGTGAAAGCTGTAATTAATATATGGGTAAATCAAACCTTAACATGAAAGGGGGAGCCTATAATGTCTGATTCATCTTATGTGATAAATATTTGTGTTATAGCTCTACATGAGTGAGTTACGTAAACATGAAAGCATCAGTACACATGCATTGCAGATTGGAAAAAAAGGGTAATCAAAAAGCAGTGGACCAGGAGTCATGCTGAAAATATTGTGAAACCCGTGTTTATGTTCACAATACATTTAATAACCCACATCATCAAAACAGCATACAGTAACATTCTTTCTCAATATTTCAAAGATCTGTTGAAATTTCAAGCTACTGGCACCTGTGGTGAATTCTAAACTACTCCTCTGAGCACACATGAGAGCAGAAAAACTCTTTCACTTAGGAAACTATGATTAAATATATTTGGTAATGCTGCATATGTTTTGTAATAAGCTTACAAACTATTGACATTTTGTTTTTTACATTATTGTCTTAATTTTTTACATTACAGAAAGAGTTTAGAAAGACCTTTATTTTCCAGGTGTGCTTCAACACACAACTTGTGAATTCAGAATGGTCAAAGCAGTTCACTTGTGCATTCCAAGGCGTCAGAGAAGTGTAGCTTGCTAGGAAGGTTTCTTAAGAATGTCAACCCCAATTATTATTATTATTATAACAATTCAAAATATAAAGCAGTGGATTCCCACCACATTCGACGATGATGAGTAAAAAAGAAGTTAATAGTCATTGTTAGGTATCTGGGGATCGACAGATATTAGACGGTTTTTCTTTTTTTAAATCGCGCCACCGCCTGGCGGTAATGGAATAACGCATGACTTTTGTTTTGAAATGAGTGTGAATGAATAGCGGAAGTGTGCAGTAGAGGCAGCAGAAGCAGCATGGCGTACATGGCGAAAATCGGACCGTCTATTTTGAGTAGTGATCTGGCGCAGCTCGGGAGGGAATGTGAGCGCATGATGGAGTGCGGTGCTGATTATCTGCACCTTGACGTTATGGATGGGTGAGGAGGAGTAAAGTTTGCAATTCTTCATGTAACTTTCTCATCTCACCTAATGTTGACCTGCAGACAGTTACATCGATCAAATGTCACAGAAAGACCATATTAAATCATTTTAATTTCCAAAAACACAATATGTTGTCCAACGTTTTGGCACGGGAGTGCTACCGCATCAGTTCACTCACATTACAAAATGTGAAACACAAGTAAATGATCTGATTTGACTTTTCACATAAAGTGAAGTGTTGACTAGTTCCAAGCTTAAGCATTCTAAGTTTGGGTTCGATAAGATTTTTTGTAATGTTCTTGATAGCAGCCTTTTGTGCTCTCCAAAGCTGCATTTAGTTGATTAAACATACAGTACAAACAGGAAGAATGTGAAATATTATTACAGTTTAAAAACTGTTAATTTCTTATACAAAATAATCCAATATTTGGTAAACTAGTTTGCAACTCCGTTATCCGTTCTGTCCATTTATTTTGAGTTTCAGGCTCTATTTTGTACCTTAGTCATGGAGAGTGGCATAAATACATAGAAGGTTATAAAATTAAAAGTTGATGAGTCATATGTCAGAAGTTAAGACATCTAATTTTGCCTCCCTGGATTCTTTCCTTCATCTTTGTATTTAAAGGCATTTTGTTCCAAACATCACATTTGGGCATCCAATGGTGGAATGTTTGAGACGCTGTATCGGACCTGATCCATTTTTTGGTGGGTTCCAGTCTTTGCAAAATTTCATCTACTCTTGTTTCCAATACATTTGAGTTGCACACATTCTGGCCCTCATTTTTTGGGACATTTTAGTTGATAATCTGCTAAAGTGGGCTTCTTCATGAGGTTCTTTCACCTTTTCACTTAAATTGTATTATTAAATAAACATTGCTCGTAGGTTAAACCAGTTAAGCTAAACCTAAAAGTGTTTGGAAACTTTACTTATTCTTTTAGCTTTGTTACAGACATGCATATGATGGTGTCTAGGCCAGAGCAATGGGTGAAACCTATGGCAGCAGCAGGAGCCAGTCAGTATACTTTCCATCTAGAAGCCACAACTAACCCTGGGAACCTCATCAAGGAAATCAGAGAGAGCGGCATGAAGGTCTGTGTGAAAGGGAGGAACAACCTTTTTTTTATATATATATATATATATATATATATATATATTAAAAATTACTCCAGTTTGCGTGCTGCAAATTGCTATAGTGAATGTTAACCTGCCATTTAAATGTGAGCAGCAAGCTCATTGGCTGCAGATCCAACATGAACCAATCAGCTTGTGGGAAGTAGTTAACGCTGTGAATATCATCAGTTTGTGTTAAGGACCAATCTGCCTGCACCATCTAGAGATTCATGACAGAACTTGGCATATATCAAATTTGGTACATCTTAAAAAGACCATGGCTGGTGATTAACAACTATCAAATGCTCCATTGCACTGAAAAGTACAAATAAGCATATAAAATGATGCATACAGAAGCATATCATATAAAAATATGAATTAATTAAATAATTAGGCATAAACTTATAGGCAGATGCAACAGTTGCTTTGACTGCAATGGCCCTGATTATTTAGATTTTAGGCGCCCTCTGCTGACAAACAGGAATTTATTTTTCTTCATTCAAGGCATGTTGCAAAAAAAGAAAAGAAAAAGACTTGCAAGATTTTGACTTGGACATGAAATTATAGACTTTTTAACAGAAGTAATTCAACTGGTTTAAAGGTGTCAGTAAACTCAGATTTTTTATTTATATATATATATATATATATATATATATATTATATTTGATACTTATAGTAAATGATGTAACCATCTTATGATTTTTATTTTTGATGCAGGTTGGTCTTGCCATCAAACCTGGAACGACTGTTGAGGAATTGGCACCGTGGGCTGGACAGATTGATATGGCTCTCGTCATGACAGTAGAGCCTGGCTTTGGTGGTCAGAAATTTATGGGTGATATGATGCCAAAGGTATGCAAGTGTATTTTGCCTCTAGTAGTCTCATTTAGATTCTTCAGACAACAACATTGTAGATGCTTGGGTGTC
Organism: Zacco platypus; assembly: GCA_038088235.1. NCBI lineage: Eukaryota > Metazoa > Chordata > Actinopteri > Cypriniformes > Xenocyprididae > Zacco > Zacco platypus. Next base: position 16,939,918 of record CM076081.1, on the reverse strand, counting down.
TGTACAGGTGAGTTGGCTCAGGAGTCAGTTCCCTTCTCTGGACATTGAAGTGGATGGAGGAGTCGGCCCTGACAGCATCCACAGATGTGCTGAGGTACACAAGTCACTTAGCTCTCACACATTTATTGGTTGTAATACAAAAGCAAAAAACTTTTAAAGTGTTTTTCTTATCTTGTTACTTCAAAATTCCTAGGCTGGAGCAAACATGATCGTGTCGGGCAGTGCCGTGGTGAGCAGTGATGACCCTCGTTCTGTAATCGCCCTCCTCAAAAATGTTGTTATCGAGGCGATCCAGAAACGCTCTTTGGACCGCTGAGGATCTTGACTTTTTACCTCGTTTGTTTTCATCCACCACTGAAAGTCATTCCTGCAGATTCTGAGTCCTTATTAATGTATAAATTTGTTATTGAATGCTCAGTGGTGCTTGTGAGCCGGTGTGCGGAGGGTTTGTTTGCACATCTACACAAAAACTGCTGTTGCAAGACATTTGTTTGGATTCGGCAGGAGTTTTCAGATGCATATGCCCTTTAAGAACTGTGATCTGACAGGATCATCAGGTGACATCAGTTTGACGATTCCCCTCATAATTAACCTCATTTGGTTTGATTTCTCACTTATTGTTTGTCATAGTACCAGTCACAGTGCTTAAGCCAACAAACTGTTATACCATTGATGAAGCTGCTCACAACTACTTGAATGGTTATTTGTCAATTGTTCAGGTTTGTTGGTTATCAAGTAAAGAATGACCTTGTAATGCAACAGCATAATCTTTATATACTGTAACATATTTTCTGCAGATTGGATTTTGACTTTATTGAACATTCCATCAACCAATCTTTCTGATACCCTGAGATGATAAAAGTGTAAATCAGAATACTTTAAATTGTGTTATTTGTCTTTTTTGCCCATTGATGACATGAACATGCATTGATCAGTACTGAGCGTTACAGCAATGTTTCGACACACTGAAGTGATCAAGCAAGGCTGCTATGTTTGTTAAGTTTGAGTACAATGACACATTTCAACACAAATTAATATGTACAGTATTGTAGCAAAGTAATTTTAAAACAAGTATGTACATAACAGAAACATATGCTTTAATGTCACTTGTAATTATCTGTAAGTTTAAGTCAGTCTACAGCCAGAGCTTCAGGAAAGCAAAGCCTGTGCTTCCCAAAATATGATCCTTCACCTCTTTGTGCGATCCTTCGGCCAAATCTCCCAACAGGTCGTATTCCTCTGCCTTTATACCAAACGGCATTAATGTTCGGATCTACAGGAAACGATATTAGGAACAGGAACATCTGATATTATATATTACTATAGCAAACATTTAAAATATTTTATTCAGTAAAATCGTACCTCTGATCTCCAGTGAGCGTAATGGAAGCTCATCATGAGGTTTTGGCTGGGTAAAACATGCTAACAGCATAAGGATGCAGAGCAAGGCACACAGCTTTACAACCATGGCTTAGTGTCTGCCACCAGACTGAGAGAAAAGTGTCACCTGTGAAAAACGGCGAGCAACATTAGATAAACTAGTGAAAACAACAACAAAAAATGACTATATAAAATGCTTTGTTTTCTATGTTTTGCGGATTATATATGTATATAAATCATGGCTATAAAAATGGGAAAATATGACAAAATATGGCCTTTACTAATATAATAGTAGAATAGCACCATATAATGACTGTTCTTTAAATTTAATAGTAATGTTTTCTATTTGAGGCTGCTAAATTTCTTAAATTTCATGAAAATAGTAATTGTACTAAAATAGTAAAATCTTCTAAACCATCATATTTTGTAAATTGCAATGCATTGACACTTACAGGACGTTGTAAGCTGTTCACCTCTTGGTATTCTGTGTTCCTCAACTGTCAGATGAAAAATCCTTTAATGTAGAAGCAGCATAAATGTTTCTTGTCTTCAAAGTAGCAGTTGTTCAGAGGATTCGCGATCTTATAGTCTTGTCATAGCCGTGAGTATATGAAAGAACTTCTGAGCAGCTTTCTTGAGTCTGAGGATATTCTCCTCTGGATAGCCTGATCCACCAATTTATACCTCCTCTGGGGGAGGGTGAAGACCTCACAGCTTACATGTACACACAAAACATCCTTACACTAAATATGCAAAACATAGTGGTAATGTGGATATGAAGAGGGTGATAACCCAGCATATGTTGGAATTGAGCTTGGCAATGATACGTAAATACAAAAGGAAATGGTTTAATATATTTAATGAGCAGAAAAACAGACATTTATAATATATGAAAAATACATCAAATACAACATCATGAAATATATCAAAGGAAACTACATTGATAATATATTAAATATTGACTATATTATAAATATCAAAACTACAACAGTTATCAAGAGTAGTAAAGACAACATTTCTAATATGTGCATAATTGATATTTTCTATTCTAAGAAACAGCACATGCTACAAAGTGAGCCTCTCAATTATCTGAATAATCTGATGCAATCTTTCATTAGATGAGTAAGTATTCAGCACACAAATCCTTGCAGCTGACTTTATTAACATATGAAATATGTTAATATGTTATAAGAATGTTTATGTTATGTGAGTTTGTATTCTATCATGGCCCACTGAAAATATGTGAAAGAGCGCTAACTTGCTGAATTTTCTTCACATAATGACCAGCTTCCGTAAAGATCTTGCTTCACTGCTGCCTCCTTCAGAGGAAACAAAAAGAACATTATTAGTACATAAGACTTGTTTCCTCATGATGTGTCGTACATGAATCCTGAGTGAATTTTGATTAAAACCGACCAGTAGTAAAGAGATTTTGGTGAATTACTAAAAAGGCAACCTTTAAGCAGCAAAGCAATTAATTTCATTACAGCTCCCATTATAACCAAAGCAAAGATTTTTCATAGGCCCTTTCATGACCACAGGAGATGGGTAGTCGATTTGTTCCAGACGCTGAGCAGGGGACCTGATTGCTATCAGTTTATGCGTTAAAATCACTGTGTGTGGTTCAGAATCTATTATGAGGAATGAAGAAATTAAACGAACATTGCAAATAGTGGGATTTGAATCTGGCAACTGTGGTAGCCATCTTTCTTTGTTTTCATTTGAAACAATATATCTATTAAACTGGATAAAAATCAGTGTGTGAAATGTTTTGCTTAAAAAGCCTGTGCTATTTTTAAAATAACTGCCATTTGGTTTGATATTTTGTTTTGAACTTTCAACACATTTAAAGGGATAGTTCACCCAAAAAGTTAACATTCTGTCATCATTTACTCACCCTCAAGTTGTTCCAAACCTGTATGAATTTCTATCTTCTGCTGAACACAAAAGTAGGTATTTTGAAGAAAATGGGTAACCAAACAGTTGATGGGCACCAGTGACTTCCATAGTATGGAAAAAAAAGTACTATGGGGCCCACCAGCTGTTTGCTTTCTGACATTCCCAAAAATACTTCTTTTGTGTTCAGCAGAAGAAATTCATAGAGGTTTGGAACAACTTGAGGGTGCGTAAATGATCAGAATGTTCATTTTCGGTTGGACTTTGCCTTTGAGTGTAGTAAAAGAAGAGGAAAACAATCATAGCTCTTTGCATTTTTTACAACACAAAGATGATGGAGTTAAATGAATGTAAATGACAGATTACATGTTATCGAAAATGCAGTATAAAACTTTGCTCTTACTAATTGGAAATTCATGCAACACCCTTGATGGCTGAGGAGCCTGAATGGAAAAGGGAAGAACAAAAAACTATATTTAGCCTTTTTCTGAACTTGCTATGTATTGCTAATAATGTGTCGAAAGAAGAAGAAAGAAGTGTGTGTGTGCGTGTCTGTGTGTGTGTGAGAGAGAGAGTTTCACTACATTTTTCTGTACTGCCAAGGAGCTGGAAATCTAAACAGGAATATGTGACTGTTAGTATCTCCACATACCCGTCTGCGGGACGTCTCCACTGTCATCCCTGCAGCACTCAAAGCAGCGATTCTTTTCTGAATGTCTGTAACCTTTAAGTAAGCAAAAAGCAAGTGAGATGCTTATGAATTGGAGTGCACTCTTAAGTACATTTTGATGTTTAGACTGAGTGGCGTACCCCGGTTTGAGTGCTCTGGACACTGGCGGCTGCCATTGCAACTTTACCCTCTAGTTGTAGCAGTTCACAGCTGGTTGTGTTGCTAAACTCAAAGGAACTCATCCGCTTCTGCTTTTTTAAGGATTTATGTACATTTGGCTTTGCTTTCTGAAGTATACAATTAGAAACATCAAATTAGTAAGAACAGCAGAGTTAACTAAAACATTTGTAAGGAAACATGAATAAAAATTCACACATCATGTTTAACAGGTCTTTAGTTCTGACTGTTTACTCTTACCCACTCAACCTCAAGAGGCCACTCATGTCTGACATTTCCAAGTCCAGCTGAAGCTCCTCTCACAGATGAAGCGTTGTAAAGGGCCCCTTTCTTTGGGGAGTCCTCAGAAGATTTCATTGCATCCTCCTCATCAGACGACAGGCCTTTGTCACTTATTTTTTCAGTAAGTTCATCAAGCTTTTTTCGGAGCTCAAGCTCCTCTAAGTCAGCTGGAGACAAATCCTCCTCTTTCTGCTCAACCTAAAGGGAGATCAGAAGAACTAGCAACATGAGAATTTAATGTAAGGAGGTTCCTATTGATGAAAGGGTTTCAGAGACACTAAGATATACTTCATGGACTTATCCGGAGATGATGGCACGTTTCTCCTTTTGTATGTGAAATGAATATCGGATGCTACAAAAGAATTTTTTAAATTCGTAATGTACAAATTCATACCATTTGAAAGTTTGGTGTCATAAAGAAATTAATTCTTTTATTCAGCAAGGATGCATTAAATTGATCAAAAGTGACAGTAAAGATGTACATTCTTACAAATAAATTATATTTCAAATAAATACTTTTTAAATGTTCTTTTTATCAAAGAATCCTGAAAAAAATCTATCACAGTTTCTACAAATATATTAAGCAGCGCAACTGTTGCTAACAATAAGAAATGCTTCTTGAGCAGAAAATCATCATATTAGAATGATTTCTGAAGGATCATGTGGCACTGAACACTTGAATAATGATGCTGAAACTTCACTTTTAAAAACAGAAATAAATTAACTAAATTAACTAAAATATTGTAATATTACTGTTTTTACTATATATTTTTGAAGCTACAATATGTAGATTTTTTGCCGCTAGAGGTCGCCTATTCAAAACAAAAGATGAAGCTTGATGAAGTTTGAGCGTGGAATTTTGGGAGATGTCGTCTTCACTTTACAGCCAGTGCAAAAGAATGGATGGGATTCGGGCAGAAATCATGTTCATGGATGAGATTTTTAACGTTACTGTAGTATGAAGCAGTGCAGGAGGAACTTTTATTGTGCTACAGGTGCCACTTCCGCTTCTTCCGGTCAAGTGTATAAGGTAACACAGCTCTGTTTATCATATTAGAGACATCTGTGTGTAACGTTACTCTGAGTGTTCGCTTGTCGGCTGCTGTGAGACACTTGTTCAAACTGCAGTAAGGTAGATCGATGTTATATTAATGTTGGGTAGCTTGCGTTGATAAATGACATGTAATGAATTTTAAAACATATTTATGATGGAGAAAATTCTGTATTAGCTACTTTACAAAATAGTGTTTTTCTCTGAGGCATGGTACTCTTGGAAAATCAAGAAAACTAGATTTAAACAATAAGACTAAACATGTTGAGCTATATAACAATGATTCGTTTTCTGTCTATAAATGTAACCAAATAGTTGTTCCCTTGTCTAATAAAACATGTAATATATTAAAGCGTCTTTGATGTTTCCATGGTTTCTACAAAATAAAACCGGAAATTGAGCATAACTCAGATATGACCCCATTGACAGGCGACTCCCGGACACGTCCCATATCCTTGGTTAAAATCGTGATTTTCTCACGATTTACAAATAGTTGGAAACATTTGGGATATTGTAACTGAACTAAATATGTAACTCTGGCCTAGTGGTTTTTGGATATTGTACTGCAAAAATCTTACATGTTGTAACTTTCATCTTGGCGAGCATAAGACACTTCATAAACCTAAAAAATATCCTGTTGGTTGCACAAATTTACTTCAAACTTACCAGTTCTGCTGATCCCCCAATTACCGGTAAGGCAATTTTCTTCTCCAAACGGCTCAGAACATTCTCGATTGCTGACATACGCTTGTTGAGCTCAATAATCTAGCGTCATAGAGATACAAAATATATTGTATGTGTTACATGTGCCAAAAACACCTGCACTCTTTTTAAAGGAGGCTGTGAAGCCTCATTAGCTTATAGAAGTATAATGGATCTTAGTCTTTATAGCTTTGCACTTGAACAAAGACTTTATGACAAATGTTAAATCAGTTTGATAGATGATCATTACCACAGCTTTTGTCATGAATTTTGACTGTACCTCTGGAGGAACCTCATCTGGTGAGGGCTCCCTAAGTAGGGCAGGACTATATATGACATTCATCTCAGATTCATCATCATCATCATCCTCTGAGTCTTCCAGGCTGTAAGAAAGCTCACGGTGGAGGTGATAGTTAGCGCTGCCAGCTGAAGAGAGACTCATCTTAGAGAGGGAACGAGATTTTGTCATCCTCTGTTCTAGGTGTGGAGTGCAATCATCTACAGAAAGCAAACAAAATACTTCTTCATGAGTTATTTTATAATACTGAAATTAAATATAGAGGAATTTATGAGTCGATCCAACAGGCCTGGCAAGAATTTTGTCCAGTCAGTTCGATTAATGTAATTTTAGTATTGTGTCGCTGTGTAGTGTATAGTGTCAGAGGTTTATATTCCCAGCACGAAGTAGCCTAAACCTTACTGACAGCAGGAAAAACTATTGGACGGCCTGAAGGGGAAACGCATTCACCTCTACAGAATCTTGGAAAAATATAAATCCTCTGAAATCTGTAAGGGAAATTGAAGCGGACAACACATCTTACCAAAATGAGAGGGTTTGTCCAGACTTCTCTGGCTGACTTGCAACATGTCCTTCATCTCATCACTTCTGCCATGAGTTCCATTCTCCAGGATCTGCTTAAAGGTTGTGGACCAGTTGTCTTCATTTTCTGAGTGCTTACTCTGAGTTACTTTCTCTTGGCCACCTGAATACTTTTGAAAAAAGCAAAATACAAGCAAACAAACAAAAAAATAATTCATTTATTGAATTATTAAAAAAGGGTATGATCACATATAGCACTGACCTGACCTGAAATCGTGTGCTTAAAACGTTTGCATATTTAACCAAATAAAATAAAATGTATTATTTTACAAACTAAACTAAATATTGTCTATATACCAACTCAGTAAGAGTCTTTACTGAATAAAAAGGAAACAAACCCAGATACTGATACTTTTAATCTTCGCTTGACTAATTTTGTGATTATTTGCTTCAGAGAGGAAACAATCAAGATTTATACACACAGTCTTATCACTGTTAACAGTCAGAAAATGCTCAGCAGGTGCACTTTACAGCATTTGTTTAGCACACTGGTTGGACAAATCACAAATTTTTCACACCACTGCTAACCGTTTATTCTTCACTTGTCAATCTAATGTACTTTTCCTAACAATTTAAAATTCAAAGCAGAGTGTGGTAATCTTTCTTTGCTTGCTTCAGTATTTGCTGTATTATATGTTCACAACATTTTCTTATTTCTGACATCAGATGTGCAAGAACAGAACATACGAACCAGAAGTAATGGGGTACGGCAATAAGCGGAGTTCTCAACGCCAATATTAAATTCAAGGGGATCAACAGGAAGCAGCCGTCTGCCTTTTCTCATCTTTAGGGAGAAAGAAAATGGTTAAATAAAGGCAGCTGATCTACAGAATCGCATATTGACTTTCTCACAATAGATAAGTAAAACATATTAGTAAAAGTTGTTATTAAAGATTAGAACAGAAGGGTTATACTAAAGGTTTGACTGTCTAGTAAAGCGGGCAGTGAACATGCTCATTCTGTTCTCTCTTTATTTTCCTGTCTACTCTCAAAGGCCCATAAAACTAAAAGGGATTGAGATATAGACCGATTTGAACAACGATTGAGCATGTCCTTCTGTCGGTAGAATTACAGCTGTTCATGTGATCTTCAAAACCACCTCCAGGTGACAAAGTGAGGAGTCAACATCGTATAATGAGAGCAAGGGAAAATTCAGTCCATGAACTAAATAAAACTAAAATAAGATTTGAACACCAGAGGGCGAGCTCGCACTACTGTTTAACTGATAGAACTGCTAACAGGCACTGGTCCTGCCTCTGGTTTTGCCTGTCCTCTAATAATATCAGTTTCTGATATGTGTTTAATGTGTGGTACAATACCAGGCTGAAGTGGCGTCTGTCAGCCCTCTCAGATTGCTCATCTTCCTGGTTAAACAAAGAGCCAGCTGTGTGGATGACAAGAGTTACACACATGAATCTGTTGATCTCAGACAAGAAACCCTGTAGTGATTATCAAGTCTGACAAACACATTTGAACTAATATATTAAAAAATATGTTTTGTCATTTTGTGTTTTAAACACTTCACTTGGATTTTTCATTAAAAAATTATGACAATTCATTGTTTTGTTTTTTGTGTTGTTTAACTAAATGGCTTTCTCTTTTACAGCTCCAAATGTAGAAGTTGTCAGATAGATGAATATGGCCCAAAATTAGGGAATTATTAAATATGTTTTCAGGTACTGTTATGCTGGCTAACATAGATGAGATTTACCATATTACTGAGAATGAGGTAACACTTTACAATAAGGTTCATTAGTTAACTACATTAGTTAACATGAACTAATAATGAACTGTTTTTCTACAGAATTTATCAATCTTTGTTAATGATAATTTCAGCATTTAATAATACATTATTCAAATCTTGTTAACATTAGTTAGTGCTCTGTGAACTAACATGAACAAACAATGAACAACTGGATTTTCATTAACTAACATTAACGAAGATAGTAAATACGGTAACAAAAGTGTTGCTCGTGGTTATTTCATGTTAGTTAATACATTAACTAATGTTTAACTAATGAATCTTATTATAAAGTGTTACTGAGAATGACTTGAAGTAAATTCTAGAAGGATCATTAATGGGTTGTAAATCATAAATAAATTAAAAAGAAAATGTTCTACCCCAATGGCATAATGTTTTCGATTTTTTCGATTTAATTTATCGTTTAAAATGTCATATAGCTATTGTCGTGGAGTTACAAAACTGTATTGTTTACAGCTATTATTTAAAAACATAATACATTTATTTTTCCCCCTGATATATAACTATCTTGCTAAAAAGCATATTGTGGCACAAGTAAATATATTTACAGGGGAAATCTGAATGACTGGCGTGACCAGAACAGCAGAAAATATATTTATTGTTGATCCCTGTAAAAGAACCAAGAGCTAAAACTTCTGTGTTCAGTTCTTTTCATGACTGTGTGGTGTTTTTCTTCCTCAGACATTTTGTTCTCCATGTTACCCTGCCTTATTAAACCAAAGATAATGTGAGAGCAGATGGCTGCTGTATTGTTTGGACAGATGAAAGACATTCACTGATTACTTTAGATTCTTGTATGACATCACCGTTTATAATGTCTATATCACAAAGGAAGAGGGTTTTTTTTTTCTTAACTCACTGTGAACTTCAGGCATGCTGTGCGTGTCATCATCTCGAGGCTCTATGTGATGGGGGTGGGGGGTTAGAGAGGAAGAGCAAAAGACAAGAGATTGAAAATTAGCTGTGATTGGTTACAGAAAGCAACAGCTGTTGAAAGCAGCAAAACAGGAATTAAACAGTGGCTTCAACTGAAGCTAGTTCACACTGCCTCAACAAACAGCAAATATCAATAGCTGTTGGTATTTTGCTGGATCGGTGTGTTATCAACGTTGGTGTTTTTTGGGGCAGTGTGAACACAACATTTAGCCTACTTTTCCCAACGTTTCAATTCCAACAGCAAACTTTATAGTGTTAGTGTTTGTTGGCCTTTATTCGTCAGTGTGACCCAACCTTAAATATTATGTACATCATTATAAAATTAAGATATAACATTTTTGTTTGGAACATCGTTAATCTCATTTCAGCTGGACAGCAATGTTCTCTTGGTGACCTCTGTATTCAGGACAGATAGAGCTTGAAAATTGGATAAAAGAGAGACACTTGAGTCCAGGCACTGGAGAAAAAAAAAACATGTGACTGTGTAAAGAAGTAAATCACATGGATGATTCGGCCCAGCCAATTCTCTCTCTCTCTGGATTCCCTTACTAAATCCTTCAAAGTTATGAGGGCCTCTCTCCTCTAAGCTCTGCCTTCAGTGTTCCTGCTGTAAGTCATCTGTCAGACATTGCTTCAGAAATTGTTTTCCATTAAAAAATGACACAGTAAGAATCAAATCTCATTTTCTAATAGCTAACTGACTTTCTAAATTAGTTAGTTTTCTTATTAGAATTCAGTAGAAATAAGAAGAATGCAGCATGCTAACTTAAGTGGTTGGAATAGGATAGGTGCTCTACCATTTTTTATTTAATTTTCCTTTTCCCTTTTTTATGGGAATGATTACATCTATATGTATTAGTATTGCAAAACCACCATTTTTTATTTTTTTTTTACTTGGTTTAACCACAGTGACTGTCTTTGTGTCATGGACCAAGTATATAAAAATTTGCAAATTCTTGTTCCTTAGACTAACAGACTTTGGACTATTTAAGTCCAAATGTTGAGATTTTTCACTGCTCAGGGTTTCAATTTTAGAGTCAGTTTGACCCTAAAACCTTATGACCTTGCTCAATTTAACATGCTACCTCTGAGGTCAGTTTGAGAGCAGGCACGGTCGCTGGTCAGCCTCTTGAAAAGTGAATTCATGACCTTTGCACTGCCAAAGCGCTTGAAGCGAGAGCGTACATTCTCATGGAACCATTCCAGAGTTCCAATCTTAAGGATTCTATAGGAACAGAGATAAAAACAAGAAAAACAAAATTTATTTGGTTAATCCAACCTGATCTCATGAGAAAACATATCTATTTTACGAGGTGCTGATTTCATATTAATTCATACGACGCGACTTGTATGAAAATGTTTTTAGAAAACATAAGTGGGAAGGTCCAATGCTAAACCATAACCGTTGGTGGGGTATATGAAAAAAATATATACAAATGAGATTGTATTCACCAAATGCAATCAGCTCACCAAAATGTAAAATAGTTACAGACTGTCATGAGAGTGTGTTGGTCTATTGTCATTTCATAGGCTGGATCTACCACCAGTATTGTTTAAATTCAAGTGACTTAATCTCTACTTGGCTCTTCTGTTTCTTCTCCATACAATATAATTTACTTAAGCAAGACATGAGAGGTCATGCTATATTGTGAACTAATAATGTTAATGTAAGACTAAAGGGCATTGTTAACCCATCAACAATGGCCAACAATATTCACAATTCTAGCAGAGGAAAAGTGAAAATGCAGAAAAGTATATATATAGTATATATTTATATAGTATATTATATAGTATATTATTATATATATAACCACAAAGTTCACTTATATATATATACATACAGTGGGTACGGAAAGTATTCAGACCCCCTTAAATTTTTCACTCTTTGTTATATTGCAGTCATTTCATTTCCTTTCAGTTCATTTTTTCCTCATTAATGTACACACAGCACCCCATATTGACGGAAAAACACAGAATTCTTGATATTTTTGCAGATTTATTAAAAAAGAAAAACTGAAATGTCACATGGTCCTAAGTATTCAGACCCTTTGCTGTGACACTCATATATTTAACTCAGGTGCTGTCCATTTCTTCTGATCATCCTTAAGATGGTTCTACACCTTCATTTGAGTCCAGCTGTGTTTGATTATACTGATTGGACTTGATTAGGAAAGCCACACACCTGTCTATATAAGACCTTACAGCTCACTGTGCATGTCAGAGCAAATGAGAATCATGAGGTCAAAGGAACTGCCTGAGGAGACAGAATTGTGGCAAGGCACAGAATTGGCCAAGGTTGCAAAAAAATTTCTGCTGCACTGAAGGTTCCAACCAATTCTTTGTTTTTCTGTCAATACGGGATGCTGTGTGTACATTAATGAGGAAAAAAATGAACTGAAATGATTTAACCAAATGGCGGCAATATAACAAAGAGTGAAAAATTTAAGGGGGTCTGAATACTTTCCGTACCCATACGGAACATACACACACACACACACATATATATATATATATATATATATATATATATATATATATATATGGCTGGGTAGGTGACTTTTAAATTGTATTTCACTACAAATGACAAAATACATGCTTTAAAAAGTAAGTTGTAACATATTTCGTTACATTACTCAAGTTTAGTAACTTAATCTAAAAACTTTAGAATACTTTGGAAGACTAATAAGTGTGGAACAAACACAAAAACGTAATTGCAAGTTTTTATCAAGACTTTTTCCCTCAGTATTGTGTAATATAAAGTTGCAATTGAGAGTTATAAAGTCAGAGTTATGAGATATAAACTCGCAATATTGAGAAAAGTCAAAAATATGAGATATAAACTCACAATATTGAGAAAAGTCAGAATTATGACATTTAACTCACTTACTAAATTCACAATTACAAGAAAAAAAGTCAGTATTGCAAGTTCATATCTCCCAATTCTGACTTTATAACTTGCAATTGTGAGTTTAAATCTCGCAATTCTGAGAAAAAGAAGTCAGAATTGTGAAATACAAAATCACAATTGTGAGGGGGAAAAAACAAATTGTGAGAAAAAGATGCAGTGACCTTTTTTACAATTATAAAATGACTCACAAACAACTATCACAAAACATGAAAACAGTCGAAAACATGAAACTTAACTCTGCTTTTTCAGACTGTCAGAGTCAGAGAATCACCAATTGCTGTTTAAATGACATTAAAACTCAAAGTAATCACTTTGGTAATCTAAAATACTTTTCAGATGTAACTGTAATCTGATTACCACCCATTTAAAATGTAGCTGTAATGAAATACAGTTACTCAAATTTTGTATTTTAAATGCGCAACTAAGTTAGTTGTATTTCGTTACTCCCCAACCCTGTGTATATATATATATATAAATGTATGTATGTATGTGTGTATAGAAGTGAACTTTGTGGTTTAGTTAAAGCAGAACTGGTGAAGATGAGTCATCAATCCAAGGCATTCAAACAATATGTAAAACAGTCTAAAACTTAGGCCTTATTCATGAAACAAGCAGAATCGTTCAAAACCACAATCTTACATAAATTGCCCTATTGAATTGAATGTTACAATTTACATAATACTGGTTTTACATATTCGTAATAATTGTGTTTTATGTCCAATTTCCCTGTGTGTTGTTCCTTTGGTATCAGAAATCACATCACACAAATGTGTTGGGTGCTGACCTGGACATATGGCATGGATCACACACCCAGCCGCGGTCCTTCTTGTTAAAGCGGCTGCAGGACTTGCAGACAAATAGTTTGCAATCCAGACACTGGCGCTTGTTGTTGACAAGGAATTTGAAGGGTTGCAGACAGCGGATGCAGAGGGAATCACTGAGTTTAGGCTGATATTCCAGCAGCTCTCTCTTCGTATCCTCTTTCATTATTTTGGTCTTGAGTTCCCTGTATGAATAATAAAAAATTGAGATTTACTTGCTCACATCCTGATTCTTTTCATTGTGGTGTGTAAAACAGTTATGGACTCTATGCCCGACAAGCCATGCACTCTCACGCCACACATCATGTTCTCACAAAGTGAAAAATACATCCCGGAGCAAAGAGGACACTTACAACGCATCGACAGACATATGAAACAGTTTCATATTTAAAATATTGTAATTTTTTTAAAGAAGTTTAAACAATAAATAGCGTATAGTGTCTCTTTAATGTGTTGTGACAGATCGCTGTAGCTCCTTCAAGCGGCTCGTGAACCGATCATCTCTTCATACTAGTTCATTTATAGCATCAAATAAACATGAATGAACATCAGAAGGAATGTTGTTTCAAGCGCGGAAAGACAAGTTCACCAACTTTAATCTACTAACTCCCCTGACTGCTTTGGTGGGCAAAATGGCGGATTCGGGGTTATGATTGGTCAGATCACCTGTCAATCAAACTGCTGGCAAAGGGTCAATTCTAAAAGTTTACTGCATAAAATCTTGGTTTCATGAAAATTTTTCGGAACAAAATAATAGCATTAATAGTGTACCAGTTGTTTAAAAATAACTTTTTCATATTTTCACTCTTTTGGTTTTGTTCATTGTATTGTTCTTGGCTAGCCCTCTAGTGGCCAATGGGCAGCACCATTTGATGGCATCACATGACACAGGTGTACCGGTGAGGATGCTGAAGCCGTTTTGGAAACGGGATTTAAAGTGACCAATTCATTTAATCAATCAATCATTCAACCAATAAATCAATCAGTTCAGACAAAGAGATAAAACAAACATTGTAAGTATCTAAAATCCTTGTTATAATCTTATATGACTTATACATTAATTGGAAGTAACAGAACTTTTTTGATCAGTACAGTTGTCTAAAATAATCAATCGGTGCCACAAATATTTGACAATACTGCTTTAAATTCAGTACCACAACTATGGAAAATTTAGCTGGGAATCAAATAGAGAATTTTAAAGTTGAGATCGTGAATGAGAAAAGTGGAGTTTCAGCTGATCAAGGACCAATTGTTAAAAAGTGTTAGGTCATCTCAGAATGATCAGATCTGGAAATCAGGGCCTATATTTTGCTCTCCAGGATCAGGTAAACCATTTTACTTTTGTGCCGGTTTTTTCAAAGCAACATGATTGGATCGCCTTCCATTTCTTATTAACAGTCTGACCCTCATATGACCCCAATAAATAAATAAAAAACAAACAAATATTTCATGTAATGCAATTGCTAGAAACTAGTTCTAACTAGTTCATCTCTGATGATTGTGTCTTTGTGAACTAATATAGCCTACATTAATAATACATGAGAGTTAAATTATTATTTCTTTGATACTTAAGTGCACTGGAAGGCTTAAAAGGTTGCCTTATGTCTACACTATCTACTTTATCACTGTATAACAAATTAAGTACAAAATATAAAAGTGTATAGACTATATACTATATGATACATGTATTTGACCAATTTGAACATTTTATTGCATTTTGTTCCTGAAATCCAAAATTCCCTCTGAATCTACCTTAAGGATAATCCTGTGTTATTTTTTTCTTTCAAAGATATCCCATCTTACTACAATGTTTAGAAAACTAAAATGTTCAATCCAATCAAATGTCTTTTTAACAACTATAGGCCCAGG
The DNA here is from genome assembly GCA_038088235.1 of Zacco platypus. NCBI lineage: Eukaryota > Metazoa > Chordata > Actinopteri > Cypriniformes > Xenocyprididae > Zacco > Zacco platypus. The sequence continues at coordinate 16,924,584 of CM076081.1, read as the reverse complement.
TTGCTTTAGATCATGAGCACAAGTCAGCATAATAGAGAGAGGAAATGACCATGCCATGGTCTCTAGTCTTCTTTTGAAAACCTCCATTCTTAATGTGCCAGTTTCTCAAGCTGTATGGCCAAAGTGATAGCTAGCACAATGGACTCTCTGTATCACAGCTGTGTAGCATTAAAAACGGGATATTTAAGCCATTTCTGCTAAATCTGCGCTTCTCAAGAAAAAACCTAAGAGCTTTCCTCCACATGTTGAATGCTTATGTGCCTGTGGCACTTTCAAGTTTTATTTGGCAAAAGTTGAAAGCACTTCAGCATAAGTCCAAGTCTAAGTCAAATATCTTACATCACAGCATAATCAATTCATAAAAGACACATAGAAATACGTAGAGAAGAACTCTTTTTAAAAATGTAAATTTGTCTTTTTTTATATATTTTTACAATAATATTTTTCCACTTGCATATTTCATATTTCATAACAGTGTGCTTGGTTTAAAATATGTGAATTAGATCTAATCAAGCCTTGAACATGAAACAAGATCAGTAGCAGACTATAGTATTCATATTTACTATGAAAGTTTGAATTGACCCATCACAAAGCCCCGCCCCCTTTAGTTACTATTGCTTTATCTGACAAGTCATGCGCTCTCACACCACACATCATGTTCTCACGAAGTGAAAAATAAAAGAGTAATATCGTAATTTTTTAAAGAAGTTTAAGCAATAAATAGCATATAGTGTCTCTTTAATGTGTGGTGACAGATCGCTGTAGCTCCTTCAAGCGGCTCGTGAACCGATCATCTCTTCATACTAGTTCATTTATAGCATCAAATAAACATGAATGAACATCAGAAGGAATGTTGTTTCAAGCGTGGAAAGACGTGAGTACACACAATTTTTGAAGTTCAAGTTCACCAATGTTAATCTATTAACTCCCCTGACTGCTTTGTCAGACAAAATGGCGGATTTGGGGTTATGATTGGTCAGATCGCCTGTCAATCAAACTGTTTGCGAAGGGTCAATTGCCTTAATTCATTTGGTTTATTCAGATCATTTGCTTAGATCAGCACTTGTTTTTTATCTTAAATAGTCAATAAAATTGAAAATTGCAATGCATGAGTGAATGTAAAATTGCACTATCACATCATATTTCCAAGATTTTGATCATCACCACATTACAAAGTCTCCACAGGACTATTTTGAGCTAGCCTTCCAACTGTGAGAGAATTGAGAGAAAAATGTCAGTCATGTGATGTTATTCAATACTCTGAGACAAATCCTATTACCTCTTTTAAAATGACTGGAATTTAGACATACATGGGCACAGCCTGCTGATAAAGTGTCTGAGGAGGAGTCTAAAGCTTAAAAATTCAGATGTTTTTTAACAAACAACATAAAGTAAAATCATCACAACAAATTAAAGACAGCATATTCATGAATATCAAGCCTGTCACAAGAAATTGCTTTTTACATGCTCTTTTCATGAACATTGCCTACAAAGGCAAACAGATATGCAGGTGGCGTGAACAAATACTACATGAGTGTGACTGTGGGCTACATCCGTGACTTTATTATAAAAGGATTAAGAAAAATTGAATGGTTATGGTCTAGACAATATAGGCTCACAAGATATTATATAACCACGACTTACTGCATTCACAAGACCTTTTCTTGCCTGGCGGAGTCACTAAGCCACTCCTTAAAAGAGATTAAAAAAGGCCAATAAACTGAACTTTAGAGAATGATGAGACATGTTTTTAGTGGTTTGAAGGGTCTTTCAGAAAGTATCAGTGGCGATAGAGAAGTAATTCTCTTCATAACATGTTCTCAACTGAAAATTATTTCAGATTTATGTCAAATGGGTTCACATAAGGCTAAGTGCTATGGAACTGTTCCTGAGATCCATATTTTCAAGCAGAATTAATTAATGACAGGCAGATTCCAGTGAAATGATAAATCCCAGATGAACAGACTACAGTAGATCTTTAGTCAGCAAATACCAGAAAACCACTAAAGGTTTACCAAATTCACCAAATCAGTAAGCAGTCGTTCAGACAGGGCCAAATGATAAGATAGTCAGACAAAACCATCAAGGAATATCTGAGATCAGTGATTCAGTTTCTTAATGTCCAAAATACAGTGTGGCATAATGATTTATGGTTGGTTGTCTTTTTGTTCTATGAGATGTTGGATAAATCATTTCAAGATTTTCATTTAGGAACATGTACTGGGAGTTAATACCACATATTTTGCTTGGGGTCCACTAATGTTATGAAAAGTTTTTTTTATTTTTTTTATAGCCATTTCCTACCCTATCTCTCACTCCTCACCTTCCCCCCGGCCCCCCTTTTTTGGTTTCTTATCCTTTAACACTAATATGCAGATTGTAGGTCAAAAATTGCCATTGTCTATTTGCAGATAAAGAGATGGTTTAGTTTAGTTCTCCTAAAAGAAAACAACGGGATATTTAAGTCATTAAGTCATTTGTGATTCATTAATGTGTTCATCATGGGTGTCTCACCCTAGCCTGTCCTCTTCTTTCTGTCGCAGGTAGAAGTCTCTCTGGATCACCTGCCAAACATGCTTGGCTTCATCATCTGTCAGCCTGGAGAGATCCAAACTCTTCGCATTGCTGCTGCTGCTGGGCATCATCTCGAATCTCATCTGGTAGAATGAGGAAGGCAGTGAACCAAATGCCACTTTGTTACCAAATGTGTTTGAGTAGTTTTCAGAGATATAGTTCAGGACATTAAAGCAGCAAAGAGATTTTCCTCCTCATTTGTCATTCTGCTAAGGGAAAGGGTAGGTTTTGTTGACATTTTGCATATAAAGCACAGTTTCAAAAATACAAATTGTGGAATAAATAAATAATCATCCAGTCTACTACATTAAATAATTTTTAGGAAAATTATTCAAATAATTAAAAAAATGAATATTTGAATATGGTGAATATTTTGTAACATTGCACAAACTAAAATGATACTATTTGTGTATTCATTGGAATAGGTTCATACTGTACTATATCTGCCATTCCACTCAACATCTGTCCTTAAGCTCTTATTTCCTACCACTGGCCCTTAAGATCTTTATACAACGGAAAACTGGTTTATTGTTAAGCAATAAGAAATAAGACCGCAGCCCTCTAGGCATGTTCTTTCATTCATATATAACAGGAGGAGACTACCTGATGCACAGCTATGGCAAGCTTGGCTTCAAGTATAAGGATAGATGAATGTTGCAAAATCATTAACAATATACAAAATACAAAATAACTAAACATTTTACACTTATGAAGTATACAGGACCTTTAAACAGATTTTGTCATTATAACACAACAGCTATGTAGAAAAAACAAAGTTTACCTGAACTTGTTTCAGCAGCCTGTAGTAGTCCAGTGGGATTTCAGCTGACCAATTTCAGGCAGAAAATCAAACTGCTGTGTTTATCACATGTCCAATTAACTGTGGGGTTGGGAAGGGCCAGAATTTAAACCCCACCTCAGAGTTCTTTTTGAAACAACATCTGATTTAATCTTTTAAATTAGCTTCAGCTTAAATCAGCGTAATTGTCACAGTTTTAAAACTCGTGTTCCAAGTTAGTTTTTAGTAGCATACTTAAAGTATATGTGTTTGTAATGCATTACACTTATACTTTCTCCACTAACAACCTTTTTGTCCCAAAGTATCTGCACAAGTTGTGTTTACTGTGAAGCTATATGCATTTATTCATGTTTTTTTTTCTGACTTGAAGGTAGTGAAGTTGGTTTAACTTATTTAGTTGTTTAAAACAACAATTATTATTAAAAAATTTTTAGGAATACAGTTTCCTAAGTGTGTGTGTGTGTGTGTGTCTTTTTAAACCCTATAGCATAACATAGTGTTGTTATTGCTGTTTGGGTCTGATACAATTTTTATCGAAATTATTGATCAACTATTTTGTATATTAAAATTATAGTAGCAGATCTACAGTTGAGATGTGACTCATGAACTAAAACGCTCTCTTTATTCTCTGCTCAACTTCCATATAATTATTCTTCTTAGAGACCCCTCAGTAGTGGTTACAATTCGGTTCATCTGCTTTAATTGATTTTCTACAGTGTTTATACTGTTTCCATTCAAAGCAAGTTTAAGTTATTGCCTTTGCATGGCCATGGAAGGAAAAGTGCCTATCGCATGACTTTATTTCAACCGGAAAAAATATTCATTCTAGGCTGGTGACTCTGATTAAGTTTTCCCAAGTTAGATTCTTTTGCAATACATGTAAAATGTTCCAACCATTTGCATTTTCTTTATACAAGGGCATCTATTCATGACTGTGGGAAGATAACAAATCCCAAGCTACAACTACCTGTGAGTTTCTAAAATACTACACATCCTGAAGCTTGGCTTATCTGGACTGATTTGGACTGATAATCTATAAGATTAATGCAATCTGTAGACTGACATATGGTAAAAGCAGTGTTGAATCATCTATTTGTTTGTATCAGATAAATGCATACAAACTCAAATAGAAACATTCAGGTATATGTTGTGCTGAGGAGCCTAAGAAATTGAAAAATATAATGAACTATCAGCAGAGTCTAGTTCTATTTGGAAGAGGTTGTTAGCAAGACCAGCCCCCTCTGCCGTTAAGAAAAGAAATAACATCTCTAATGTGTTGCAGTGGTGTTTAGATAGATGGCATTTTTCATTTTACACAAATTACTATTATGCTTTGTGGGGTTGGCCAGGCAAATAGTCTGTTCAATGGGTTTTTACTGTTTTAAGGTAATTTTCACAACCCATAATTTCCTTTAAAAGATATTTAACCCATCGAAATTAATGTTCGTCTATCAGCATTGTTTTTGTTGAATGTAATATTTGAATTAACTATGACACTTAACATGGCTGTACTCTGGCTAAGTTCCAAAGCACATTTTTAACTATATGTTACATAACATCATTTAGCTTTCGTTTTTTCCATACTGACTGTAAGAAACCATCTCTCGTCACATGATATTAATTGTGCTTTAGGATGTTAAAGCAGGAAATGTTATGTTTTTAGTTTACTTGGCACAGACAAGAAAGAGATGCCTATCAGTTTTAGACAAAACACGAGGAAATAGCAACATTCTGTTCTGAACATATGAGTTCATTTATCTTTACTTTGAGAGCATGTTTGCTGATGGAGTTTTGTGGATTAGGATACGAATATTGTTCTCATTATTAGTAGGAGTACATTACTCCTTCGATGTAGTTTCTTTTCTGTACTACACAGTCTTTCCTCTTTACTCTCTCAGTTTACACAAAAACCTTTCCGTTTGAGCTGGACGGGAGTTGAGGGAAATGTTATGCCTAACGAATGTGATGCTTCCCAAACAAACATTAGTCATGATTCATTTTAATCATGGAAATTCTCATTTCCAGCCTCAGTACATATGAACATCATGGAAAAAATGAGTATGATTTTCAATCACACTCTCTTTTTCAAAGGCACATTTTGAGGACTCATGTTCTGCAGTATATTCTAAAAGTTCCATCACACCCAGTTTCACTACATTTCCAGCCCTGAATACTGTATGCATTATGAAGCGTTAGTCATTGCGGCATTGTAGTCATGGTTACTAGGTTCAGAATTTTAAAACAGCAGCTGCTGGTACAGGACACCCAGTGCGATTTCAATCGAATTCATTGTTCAGATAGATTGGTGATTCAATGAAGCAACAAGGGAGGGTTAAACTGTGGCTGCTGTTGGCAGCTGGAATGGGGGATTTGTTACACACTTAGACCATTCTGAGGGCCAAGGACTTTAACACAGGGTTTTTATTCCAGATTGTTAGTCTCTTAAATAGTGGGCATAAAAGTGATTCTTGTACATGTTGTGAAAACCTATTCTAAGATGTAAACTGCAAATAAGTAAATGAAGGCATGATTGCAGTTTCTCTTTGATGGAGAAAAAGAATATGTAACACTGCAAGAACTTGGTTGATCATAACACCAGTTTTTATTTAAGTGCTGTTTGTGATTTATTATATTTATAACAGATTTGCTGAAATACTGTCACAACTTTAGCTAGCCAGAGAAAATCTGGACACAGTATGTGACCACGGCTTTTGTTCTCATCACCAACATGTAATCCTGACTCAGTATATGCATATTTTTATCCACTAAAGCTTTGGATGTGCAGAATTGTTTGGTGCCAGCTTCTTTGTCTTTAGGCTGCAACACCACAGGAAGAATCTTAAAATGCTGAAGTCAAATTCAAAACAGATATACCCCTCAAACTGTCCAGAGAGAGAAAAAGGAAAAGATTATGGTGAAAGGAAGACTTTAGAAATGTGTTTTGCACATGGTGTGCACAGCTGCCAGCCATCTCTGAACATCCATTTCATCTGATTTAGAGTCTTCTAACCAAAATTAAAGAGAGAAAGAGTTTGAAAACCAGCACAATCAGATGTTCAGCTGCGATCTACATGAACATTCTGTCTTGTAGACCCTTTGATTACAATCAAAGGGTCTCCTTATGAGGACAGCTGATGCCTTTTTGCACCTCGATCTCAGTTGCAAATTCATTTAGACGTCTTGGTTCAGTTTGCTTTCATTTTAGGTGCATCAGCGCCTTGAAGTTCCTTTTAGACAAAACTTCCTTACTCAGTTTAGTTTGTGTTGCTTAGACCCAGCCTGTGTCCAGCTGGAACTAATCTGCAGTCTGTGAATCATCTTTATTGATGGTCTGTGCCCACCTGGCCTTGTGTAAAACTATGCAGCTCATGTTGAAGAGAAGGGGATTTAAACTTTCAAAGTCTAGTTAATGAAACTTTCTGAACATATAGCTTCATATATTTGCTTCGAAACAGATTTGCTGATTTAACATTAGAATATTTGGCATTCAAAAGAGTTTGTTGAGTTGTTCTGGAGTACACTGACATCTTTGTTCAAATTCTTTGCTGGAGTAGTTCTAATAGCTGGATGAACATTGGTGAATTTTATAGTGTAAGCCAACACTGCTTGGTAAACAAGCTAAGTATTTGCAAATGATTGGCAGTGATTGTACCTATTTACTTTTTATTGTAATTGGATCTCGCAGCAGGCTGTAGTAATTCAGAACCAAAAAATGAATTCCATCTGGTACCTTGCCAGTGTAGCAGCAGAATGGACAGAAAACTGCTGCCATTAATAGTTTTTGTTTTTAATGGAGCCATTTTGTAAAAAATATTATAATGATATTTAACTATAATAATAAATGTAACATTGTCATTGCAATTGTACATGTATCTTTAATTAATTTCTCAAAAACAAAATGCACATATCAAAATATACATATTTAGCTCAAATGTATTTATATGATATAAAGAAGCAGAAAAGAACTCACAGACCAAAAAGTAAAGGGAAATTATTTGATTCTTGCCATTTGATGTGGTATTGGCAAAAACTTTACCAAAAGTATGTGCACACAAACATGCTGAATCGAACTCAAAGAATGTCATGGCTTAGCGGTTAGAGCACAAGCACTGACATATTGAGTCGCTGTATGTGTTCGTGCAAGATGGGTCTGACTCACATTCTCCAGTTCTCCAGTCCCTTCTCTGCTGTATCTTTAAAAAAAAAAAAAAAAAAAAAAAAATATATATATATATATATATATATATATAAATATTTTAATATAATTTTTTATAAATTAAAAATTTATTTAATTTAATTTATTTAATTTAAATAAATTAAAAATATTTGAATATAAAATATATATATTTTTATATATATATATATGTAGAAAAGGCGCAAAAAATAAACCATACATCAATAATACTTTTATCTAATTTTAGTTCTTGCAAGCTGGTTTGCGGATGTGTGTGATTCAGTCCATGACTAAGCAGAGGAAACGTTGATCAGGGAATTTCACAGAACTCCATAATATGCATCCAGTTACCCATGGAAAGTTTTAGACAACACATCAATTTTTCCATTAAAGGTAAACAGAGGTTTAAACCCACCATTAAAAGCTTGTTACTGTACAAGCATGTAAGTCAAGCAATATTTCCAAAATTCAGATGCATCAAAACCGTGATAAAACACAAAACAATTGATTAAGTGCCATTCTGCTACTTTCAATAAATTGTGAAACAAACCCTGATATCTGCTAGTCCTAATGGATTGATATCTGCTTTAAACTGAGCCCACCAGCACAAAAGATGAAGCCTATGTGACATGGGTTTACAATACAGGTCCTAAAGCATATTAGATTATTGCTGACTGCCTTATATAGTCTCAGCCATTTCATTGGAAGAGTGTGGTCATATTTAGAATAGAATATATTTTACTTATTATTTTGATATGTTGATACAAATGTTGATACAAATATATTGATACAAATGGGAAACTCTTGTTCATCTCAAAATTGTTGTGCATAATTTCTCAATAACTTACCTTTTAATTTCTTGATTTTCACATTGATCTGTAATAATTGACCCTTTGCAAACAGTTTGATTGACAGGTGATCTGACCAATCATAACCCCGAATCCGCCATTTTGTCCGACAAAGCAGTCAGGGGAGTTAGTAGATTAATGTTGGTGAACTTGAAAAATTGTGTGTGTTCACGTCTTTCCGCACAACATTCCTTTTGATGTTCATTCATGTTTGTTTGATGCTATAAATGAACTAGTATGAAGAGATGATCGGTTCACGAGCCGCTTGAAGGAGCTACAGCGATCTGTCACCACACATTAAAGAGACACTATACGCTATTTATTGTTTAAACTTCTTTAAAAAATTACAATATATGAAATATGAAACTGTTTAATATGTCTGTCGACGTGTTGTCAGTGTCCTCTTTGCTCCGCCATGTATTTTTCACGTCGTGAGAACATGATGTGTGGCATGAGAGCGCATGGCTTATCGGACAGTAACTGAAGGGGGCGGGACTTTGAGAAGGGTCAATTGCACACAGAGGAGCTGAATTTGTCAACACATCTCTTATTGTGTTAGCTGCATTGAATCATCAGGCATCAGTTGTGCAAAACTCTTTCATTCTCTATGATTCTGACATAATTCAGAACACATTGAGATGAACTAATTGAACACTGAGATACAGTTGGATTATCAGCAACAGAAACAGGTGTTATCTGGGCTCAATTAGATGTGTATGCTAATATTACTTTTCAGATTAAACACAGCCATAAGCGTGTGATTTCTCTCAGGTCTGACCCCTCACTTTGATCCATCCATCTTAGGTCAGCTTGCACTTACATTAACTAGAAAATAACTTCATTGTGTGGAATACTCAAATATGTAATTGAACTTTTGTTATCCCACATATCACAAAACATTTAAACACAGCCATAAGCGTGCAGGTCTGACCCCTCACTTTGATCCATCCATCTTAGGTCAGCTTGCACTTACATTAACTAGAAAATAACTTCATTGTGTGAAATACTCAAATATGTTATTGAACTTTTGTTATCCCACATATCACAAAACATTTAAACACAGCCATAAGCGTGTGATTTCTCTCAGGTCTGACCCCTCACTTTGATCCATCCATCTTAGGTCAGCTTGCACTTACATTAACTAGAAAATAACTTCATTGTGTGGAATACTCAAATATGTAATTGAACTTTTGTTATCCCACATATCACAAAACATTTAAACACAGCCATAAGCGTGTGATTTCTCTCAGGTCTGACCCCTCACTTTGATCCATCCATCTTAGGTCAGCTTGCATTTACATTAACTAGAAAATAACTTCATTGTGTGAAATACTCAAATATGTTATTGAACTTTTGTTATCCCACATATCACAAAACATTTAAACATGTTATTCATTATCTGGATGTATTTTCTGATCATGTTGCTATTGAAGCAGATGTGACTGTAACTGATTTACATGTTTTATGCCTTTTTCACAGTTTAGTCCTAAACTAAAATGCATGTTTGTGCTGTTTTAATTGAAAGCAACGTGCACTCAAAATATGTCAGTGCCATTTTTTTGTCCATGTCTGTGAAATGAAGCCTTTGTGTATTATTTGTCCATATCATAGACTGTAAAAAATATATATTCTTTATTTATGCTGAGTTCATAAACAAATGCTCCAATCCAAAGCTCTGTTTGTCACAGTAATCCAATCAAGTTCATTACAGAAAGTGATTTTTTTTTCATATAATTTTGTTATTATTCCACACTTTTTTATAAAGAGACTTGCTAGAAAATTCATATATTGTGTTTGTGATTATTCCTTCTGTGGGTAGGCAAGGATACAAGTTGACATGGAGCAGTGTACAAAGAAAAAAAAACTTGCTTTGGTTTGTTACATCACCTTCCCAATAAGGAACAGTCATACCAAACACGGCCTTGGGTCTGTTTCTCATTTATGACTCTCTCACTCTTTTTTCTCCTCTTTGTGCTTTTTCCTTCTTCTCTCTGCAGAGGAAAGTAGGAGGCGTGGAAAATTTGGGTGGCTTTTCTCCAGGATTCTCTGAGTTGTGTGTTCTGTCCCAGGCTGGAGTGAGTGGCACTGCTCCTCGGAAGAGCACACAGTCAGCTCAACGGACGAGAGTCTCACAGCAAAACTCCAGAACACAAGCTAATCAGCATCATCTCTGCCTGACCCGTCAGGAACAGTTCACAGACGGGAAATACCAGGAAGATAATGACCTAAGAGTTGTCTTTTTGCAGATATTTGAAATTCCACAGAAAGACGGCGGAATACAGTGCTCTGAATTCTGTATTCCAAAGGTAAGTGTCTTAAATGTCCAAATACATCTTTGTAAAATGAGAATATGAGTGCATGAGTGAGACTGTGCAAGATGGTGTGGTTTTTAGTGTGGTTTGATGCATGTATTCTATAAATGTGCTAAAATCCACTTTACTAAAATCTCCCATGGCATACACCCTTTTTTACCCTATAAAGCTTGGTTTGTTTGTATGGCCTTTCCAACGCACAAAATGTGTAGGCACTTTTACTTCTTAATTATAGTTTTAACGTTAAGAATTTTCTGGGTACAGTAAATTCCAAAGCTTTGGGAGAAAGAGGGAATTTTTCTTGCACCACAGGAAAAGGCATTGCAGCAGATGCAGAGCAAAGTGCTCTGATAATAGAATACATGAGGAGGGGCTCTGTGCTATGGGTGTGTTAGAGTGAGAACTTCAGCAAGAAAGTTTTTGAGACCACTGTTACACTATGTAATCAAGTCTTTGTCTTATGGTTGCTCATAGCCTAATTGATTCTGTTGTGTAAAATCCACATTTTACTAGAAGGATGTTTTGCAGAATTATCACCACAACACTCTGGTTCAGATGTTATGCTGCTTTTTGTTTATCAAGATGATATCTGTCATACCCGGATGAAGATAATTCTGTTTATGAGGTTGTTTAAACAGAAAAAAGAAGCAGAAAGGAAGTCAGGAAGCTCTGTTGCACTTTCCACTGTAGACACTATTCAGATCACACCTTCTGCCCAGCACTGTAAAGACAGGGTGATGTGAAACACTTTTTCCACTGTCCCTGCCAGATGGATAAAGAATGCTGGGAGAATTAGAGCTCAGACATTAAACTTAAGTGATGCAGAACCAGATGTGGACCATTGAAAACACCAGAAAAATTAGATTAATTACAGTTCTTTTCCACTGACATATTGTCACACATGCACAGGACCATTGTAATATGCACCGTTTAGGGGGTAGATAAGGTATAAAGGTTTACCTTTGATAGGACTGTCCCAAAGGTACAATTTTTGCAAATTTTTTCCAGAAGTGTCTGCCTTCGCTATCCAGCATTAAGAAAGACCGACATGGAGAGGCTGTTATCCCCACTTTAACCACTAGAGGACAATGTTGAGACAACTTGCAATACTCATTTGGTCCTTTGGTTTTCAGACTGAGCTCAAGAGGACAGGAATTGAATTTTGTTCAAACACATGTTTTTCATCCATTACTGTTCATTGGGCATTGAAACCTTGAATAGCTTTAATGAAGGAGTTGCAAAAGTATGCCTGTAAGAGATTTCCATGATTTAAAGTTTTTTGCGCTGTGCTGTGGCTTTTTTTGTTATAGTTTTGCCTCTGATCCATTAATTAGATTGATTCGTTTATTTATTTCTTACAATGATAACAATTCACATGCACATGCCAAGATTTTCATACAACTGTAATTGCACTAATTACTTCTCAGACACACCACTAGTTGGCACATGTAGGCCTAGTGCACGTTATGTTATTCAGTGTACATTTCCATGTAACACCGTTGTGTGCTAAAGTTTGAAAATATTTTTTATTATTATTCTGCATCCAAATGAACTAAATGTCAACCAAAAGAACTCACAAAGTAATCTATACAATATATCTAAATGTATGGACTTTTTTTTTAGGTTCTAGCTGTGATAGATTTGATCAGTCAGTTTTGTTCTGTTCTGTTCTGTCCAAAACTTGAAGTTCAGGAAGGTAAGTTTAGTCCAAGTTTAGTTTAGATTTTTTTTTTTTTTGTCTCTTGTCCTTTCTTTGAGAAGTAAGCTTCCTGTTATAGGTAAACACTTTTTTATTATGTTAATAATAATGATTTGGTAGAAATTTATGTTGCAACTTATGCTATTTATTTATTTTTTTAATTCATGTTCTTGGTCTTTTGTGCACAATGCATGTTTTATATATAGATAGATAGATAGATAGATAGAGATATAGATAGAGATATATACATGTTTTCTTGTGAATATCTTAATTATAGAAGTAAAAATGTATTATTGTGTTGTAAAATGCTAGGTGAATTTAATGATTTATAATAGATTAATTCAAACTATGATTTAAAGCCATATTTAATTAGACATTGAATCAAATCAAACTGGAATGTTTGACTTGGGCCAAAAAATTATTTTTCCTCAGAACAAATTAAGCTGAAGATGGCTTTGATCCCTTTACTTTGTTAATAGTGAAGAAAAAAAAAACTATGAGAGCCTGTTAACATGCAAAATTGTTTCTAAAAGTAGTATTCCTCAAGTTTTTTTGTTTGTTTAATTATATTTGCGTGTATTTTAACAAACCAAATGCCAAAACTAATTCATTTGTATCGTGACTCAAGGCTTCCAAGTTCAGCAACTCTGAGAGTGATGTGATGGACAGCAAGTCATTTTCCTATAGTCCTTCTGTCTAAAAGTTTTTAAAACAGTACGTTTCAGTATGATTCTGAGCTCAACAAGGAGGGGACATTCTGTGTCCTGACTCTGTCTGTCTGCATGTTATTGCATTTTTGTTTGTGTCCAGTACTCTGTTGCTTTTTTTTCTAAGTGTGGACCTTTTAGTGGTTTTTACTGGCAAGTGAGGACAGTTGATGTGGGAAGAAATCCTTTTAAAATCTTAAATATCTGACAGCTGTGTGGATTTGGCTCACGGAGTGGAAACAGGTCACATAAATCTAACTGTGCAGCCAAAACTTTTCCTCTCCTCCTAAAAATAAGCGTAAACAATCCTGAGGTATTTCAGAAAATGTTTGTGTCATATTTTATGAGAAAAGATGGGAACACAAACAACACAAGAAGTGACTATAGATTTTTTTATACCTATAATTTGATAGCAAAACATTATCAAACTGTTCAAAGTTATGACAGAACGGTGGATGAACAACAGTCATATGTGTTAGTGCCATTACAAGTGAGTTAAAGTTCTGATATAAAGTGAGGATGTATGAAAGTTACAAAGCTTCAGAGGAGTATGGTGTAAATTCTTCTCAAAAACTTAAAAGCAATTTTGTTGTCTTTTTTTCTAGCTGTCTATTCCGATGCTTTTGTGGAGAATGGGGACGAACCGGTTGTTACTGTATGCCCTCTTGGGTATAATGGTTTTTGGTCTGTTCCCAAAACTTGAAGCTCAGGAAGGTAAGTTTAGTCCAAGTTTAGTTTAGAATTTTTTTTTTTTTTGTCTCTTGTCCTTTCTTTGAGAAGTAAACTTCCTTTTATAGGTAAACACTTTTTTATTATGTTAATTTTACTGTGCTGCAGACAATACACAAGAAAAAATTATAAAATAAATAAATAAATGTTTCCTTTGATTTGATTTATTTTTTTATTTTTTTTTATTTGTTTCTTTGCAAAGCTTTTGTTAGATGTTCCATTTTATTACATCTATTTGTCTAACTGCAAGTAATAATAGGAGTATTACAGGTTGGTTTTTAAAAGACCCCCATCAATGCTGGTCACTTGAATTAAAACTTTGAAATCTCATTTTAAAGACAGTGAAGAGAAATAACTATAGTTTCAGTTAAAGGGAGTTGACTTAATTGAAAATACGGTGAAGCCATTCAGAGTCATGTGCTGTAGTTTGTTTAGAACTCCTAATGATCAAAACAATTCAACAGATCATTGAATTTTAAGTTTACATCACTAATCCTAAAGGGTCTCAAGAGCTACCATCAGCATCGGGAACGACCACTGGTAGCTAATACTGACAATGGGTAATTCATGCAAAATTTTCCCAGAAATAACCCAATTAACCATTCCTCCAGATAACATGATAACATGTATAGTTTAGTCACATGTTCTGCATGCTGTGACTCCACTGCAAACAGAGGTGAGATAATGGATTTTAAGCGTAAGAGAATTTCAAAACCACCAACATCCATCCAACTGTCTTTCTGTCTCTCATCATTCATTCACTAATTTATCCATCATTTCTGTACTAAATTCTTAAAACATAAAAAAGTAGATTCACTTCAAATTTGATGCCTACATTCTCTAAAGTATGACAAGATGTCACTGATTTATGTCTTTGAGACTTTAGAAATCATCAGCAGCTGATGATGGCTAACCACCCAGCACAGCTTATGTCTTGAGAGCTTAATGTCTGATTCTTATGTATGTGCTTACTGTCTTCACTGTGTAACCATAAAAATAAAAATGTTCCTCCACAACTGATACAGTGATGAACCCAAATGTTTTCATCTTTGAAATGTCCACTAAACAAAAGAGCATTTTTCACTTAATTCAAACATTAAAGACCCCATATATCAAAATGAAAAGTTTTGTCCCTTTTTTTTAGTCAGTGTGCACTTTCCATTTAGCCATCAATAATATTCTTCACTTTTAGCAGAACTGTATTATTTTTAAATGTATAGTTTCTCTCTCTTCTGGAAAATCAGATCTAATGTATTGATGACTTGTCCTAGTAATGTCCCAACCCCAATCACCTGCAACTGATTATCAAGCAGTAAATCAGGCTCACGTCTGTGACATAACTAATGATTATTGGCTATTTAAAAATGGGGCCTTCAATACTATACCCTGTATATCCTGGCAAAACCTTTTGTTTAATCAGGAATTATGTTATCATGAGAAATACTGTACTCATTGAATGATTTCATGGAGTCTTTAATAATCAAATATGTGAAAAATGCCAGTTGAAAGAAGTAACAGTATTGTAAAGAAGTCTAAAGATGAGACAGAAGGGTCATGACTGGTACTGTTATCACTGAATACTGTAACATGAGTCTGCATGGTCTGACTGAACACAAGAAGATGGAAAGATTCAATTGCCCAGGCAGCCTTTAGAGGTGCCCAAACACATATACAGAAACTTTGTAATGTACACACAATTGCTCTAAATACACTGTAAATTAAAACCCCACAACATAATTCTACACAATTTTAGAGTATGTAAATGAGAAAGTTTCAAAGCATCTTCCTTGGTTCACCAGGCATGCAGTATATTGTGTTTGTGTTGTGTTTTTATGATGGATTGTAATTATCCATGATTATGTTTTATGCTTGCACCCTTCCCCTGTCTCCCTCTTTCTTTTTTTTTTAACCCACACATTTTGCATTATATTTTGTCTGTCTCTCTATCCTCTCTCCACTTCTCCTTCAAAGCCCCTGGGCCAGCCGACCTTGTTCTCTTAATTGACGGATCAGAGAACGTTGGAGCTGCCAACTTCCCCCTCGTCAGTGATTTTGCTGTCCAAGTGATTGAGGGGCTTGCCGTGGGCAGGGATGCAATCCGTGTAGCCCTCTTGCTTTATGGTGACGATCCCCAGATTCAATTCTATCTCAATAGCTATGACAGCAAAGAAAGCGTCCTCAGTGCTATCCGGGGACTTAAGTACCCTGGTGGGTATGAGGCAAATCTGGGGGCCGCCTTGGAGGAGGTGGCAGACAGTCTGTTGGGCCAAGACGCAGGAGGCAGGGCAGAGGAAGGGGTGCCCCAGGTACTGGTGGTAATCAGTGCTGGGGAGTCCACTGATGATGTCAGTCAGGGCGAGATGGCCCTAAAGCAGGCCAGAGTGTACACTTTTGGTATTGGTGTGGGTGATTCTGCCACTGCCCAACTGGAAGCATTTGCTACAGACAAAAGCTTTGTTCTGTCCGCTCCTGATGTCAGAACAGTGGCAAACATGGGTGACCAGATACTGCCGTACATTAATGGGGTCGTCCAGCGCAACATTCTGATTGAAACAGATTTCACAGAAGGTATGTAATTACCATATGAGAGGGATTCCATAGAGAAACAGAAGAAAAGGAAATAATAACAGTACATTATCATGGGCGTGGACATCTAACCAAGAAAACAAAACTTAATATTTTTATGTGAAAGTGTAAAGGTTTTTGTGCAAACCCCAAATTAATGTTCTCTCTTTAATTTTTCTTTTCTTTTTTTTTTTTTTTAGTGGCAACACTTATGTACCATAATTTTACAGCATTTGAATGCTGTAAACAACATACGCATGCTGTGTTTGCATACAAAACAGTTTTTGTAGTTCACTTTTCTTTTCAGGGTTTGTAAAATAAAATATTTAGACTAAACCAAGAGTAGTACATCATGCAACCCATTAACACTTCTTGTATGTTTATGTTCAGGATATTATTTAATTTAGGTCATAGCATTGGAATCCATCTCCATGCTGTGAAATAAATGATCACTTTATGCTAATTGATTTCCATTATTTTTACTACTTATATGATTTTTATATGTTAGCTTTATGGCAAGTAAAAATGGTGATAGTTTAGTATCTGTAAAACAACAAATTTTAACTAACTTCTTCATAGGTTACTTGATTTTGGTTTGAAATTGCAGAAGGACTAAGTGGAATTGTTTTTCCCCCCTCTTTAGCTTTGGCTGTTGGGAAGAGAGATATAATTTTCCTCATTGACAGTAGCATGGGTACCATCGTAATCAATGCAGTACGAGAATTCGTCAAAAGGTTTATTGACACCATGCCAATTGGACCTGATCAGGTGCAGGTCGGAGTGGCCATGTTTTCCACCACCCCAAGATCAGAGATCAACCTCAACGCATTCAATTCAAAAGAATCCCTAACCTCTGCTCTTGCAAGAATAAAACCCAAACCTTCGGTTGAAGTCAACATTGGTGCTGCCCTGGATTTTGTGAGAACCAACATGCTCAGAGCTGAGAGTGGGAGCCGCATTCAAGACCAAGTGCCACAGCTTGTGTTGCTCATGACCAGTAAGAAATCTAAAGACGGTGTCAAACAGCCGGCTGAAGCTCTTCGTCAAATGGGTGTTCTTACTTTGGCTGCAGGCTCCAGAGCTGCTGATGAGGCTGAGCTCAGGGAAATAGCTTTTGATGAAAGTGTGGTTTTCATGCTGAAGGACTTCAGGGTATTGCTGCGCAACCCCAGAGAAATCATCTCCCCTCTCTCTACATTGTCTGGTGTTGTTGTGACAGAGGGTCCAACTGAAACGGGTAATATTCTACAAACATACTCATTTTGTTTTTTAAAAAAATGCATTTTGTGTTGCTCATAAGTTATTAATTTAAATTAAATAAAAAAGATAAACAGATAAATGAAATACTGTACAAAACTATATATCTGTTCTTGTGAACTTTTGCACATTGATTTTCTCATACAAAGTGAGATTCTTGAATTTCATGTAAATGGTACTTAGATATCTAAAATTGTGTTCATATAAAATCTTCTAGGCACAATTGTGGATGTTACTACAGTCCGTACCCAAAGAGTTGTCCGAGACATTGTCTTCTTGGTGGATGGATCTAGCTATGTTGGAAATAACTTGCAAACTGTGCTGGACTTCATAACTGCCGTGGTGAACAGACTAGATGTTCGACCTGAGCGAGTGCGCATTGGACTAATGCAGTTTGCAGAGAGGCAGAAAACTGAGTTTTATCTGAACACTCACAACACCAAACAGGATGTTCTCTCAGCCATTGCTCAGATGAGTTTGATGGGAGGACGTGCATTGAACACTGGCGCAGCCCTACAGTATGCCCTAGACAACCACTTCCAGCCCACAGTTGGGTCTCGTAGGAGACAGGGGATCCAGCAGGTACTGGTGCTCATAACAGGAGGACCATCTCAAGATGAAGTCAAGCGGGTTGCTGACCGTTTAGCTCTAGGGGGTGTTTTGACGTTTGCTGTTGGAGCTGGCCAAGTGGAAGAGCGTTTCCTGAAAACTATTGCATTTGTTGAAGATTTGGCATACTACAGAAGTAATTTTGCTGACCTGTCAAGTGTTGTTGACGAGATTATGACACCACTGATCACTGTTGTTGGGGAGACTGATACAACAATACCAGGTGAGCTGAAGCATGCTGAAATGACTTCATTAAAAATCTTTCAGTTTCATTATTAAAGGGCCATTGCCCTAATAGTGGTCTTCCCAAATGTGGAAAAAAACAACAACATTTAGTTTCTTATATTAATTCCATGTTAAAAGTGGAATGTGACAAAAATGGTATCCTCCAGTAGAACCTCTATGAACTCTTCCAAAAATGATAGTTCTCTGAAAAACTTGCCTGGAGCTCACAAAATAAACCAACAAGTTTTGTTGAATAATGTTTTAGTTAACAATTGAAGATTTGATTAATAAATAATATAAAATATATTTATTAATATAATATAAAAAATAGGTGAGGTCATAAATATTACTATAAAGTCTGAGAACACTGTTGTATTTGTCAACCTAAACAAGCTACTTTTTGCACCAATTTTTTTTAACACTTTCATTGTTTCGCTTTTGTATTCATAAATGTACAATGTAACTTCTATGATGTAAATATTTAAGTATGTTATTGTATTTCATTCATATTTTCTTTTTCTTTTTAGTTACAGAAATTGAAACACCAGGTCCCTCTGGTGGAGAAAGAGATGTTGCATTCTTGATCGATGGTTCTGATGATGTCAGAGTTGACTTTCCCTACATCCGTGACTTCATTTCCAAAGTCATTGAGCCTCTGGATATAGGCATTAATAAAGTACGAGTTTCTGTAGTCCAGCACAGTGAGAGACCTAGTCCTAGCTTCTACCTGAACACTTACCAAACCAAAGATGAGGTGCTGAGAGCTGTAAATGGACTCACTCTGGCAGGTGGCAGAAGTTTGAATACTGGCGCTGCCTTGACTTTCATGAAAAACACCATCTTGTCAGCAGCATATGGCAGTCGAGCTGGTGAAAATGTTCCCCAATTTTTGATTGTTTTGACGGGGGGAAGATCAAGAGATAGTGTCAGAGAACCTGCGGTAGCCCTAAAGACTGAGGGAGTTGTACCTTTTGGTGTTGGAGTGAAAAATGCAGACCCCAAACAGATTCAGGCCATCTCCCACAATCCATCATTTGCTTTCAATGTGAAGGAATTCAGCCAGCTCAACACGGTTCAAGAAAGGCTCAAGAACTACGTGAACCTTCCAGATCAAGAACTGAAGGTCTTTCTTGAGAAAGGTAAGAACATTTTAGATTTGTATCTCGCTGTGGCCTTCTATACGCTGGTGCTTTATTATTGATTTATTTGTGCTGTGCTGTGCTGTTCATTGTTTCTAAACATTTCTCATTGGTGTACTGTATCTTAGTTGATGCCAAAGATGTTGCAAAAGATATTGTGTTCCTTTTGGATGGTTCTGATGGTACTAAAAGTGGATTTGGTGCAGTGAGTGATTTTGTTCAGAGAGTTGTTGAGAAACTCTCTGTGGAAGAGAGCAAATACAGAGTATCTGTGGTTCAGTACAGTGACAATCCAGTGGTTGACTTCTATCTCAAGACTTACTCAACAAAGATGGAGGTTCTAAATGCCATAAAGGTCTTGAAACATAAAGGTGGACAACTTGCTAACATTGGTGCAGCCCTCCAGTTTGTGAGGCACCAGGTTTTCACTTCTTCATCTGGGAGCAGACGATTTTATGGAATTCCTCAAATACTAATATTGTTGAGTAGCAGACCATCTAGTGATGAAATAATAGGACCTGCCATGGCCCTGAAAGATCTTGAAATAGTGATAGTGAGCATTGGTGTGGAAAATGCAGATCTAAATGAGCTGAAATCTATGTCAATCCAGTCTCAATTCACACATTATATTGATCGATTTGATGACCTTCTTTCAGTAGAGCCACAAATTGTTTCAACCCTAAAAAATACAAGAAAATATGGAGAAATTCCTAAAACAGAAGTTCTAGACTCAGATGGCAAGAGCTTTTACTACAAGCAATAAATAAACAATTATTTAAGCATTGAGTCTGCTATAAGCCTTAAATGTAAATGTCATATAAACCGCTAGGTTGATGTTTTAGGATACGTGGAACTGAAAATTCTTTTTTACTTAAATCTTTCTTCTTAAGTTTTTCTCTCGTCTTCCATGTCTTTAGTTGACATCTTTTGCACATAAAGATGTTCATTCCATGGGAGTATTTTTGAACTATACTTGCAAGAGCTTTTTCTTATTCAACGCTGTTCATATCCTGACCCACAAAATAATTTTTGAGGGGTCGATGTCAATGGTATTCTTTTATTTTCTTGCATATATTTTTCTCTTGTACTCTTTTAAAGCTTTTACTATTCAATTTATACATTGAATGATTCAGATGTGTTCCAATATCCTTTTATCTTTTTCTTTTCTTGGTAACTTGCCTGATACAGGAATTACCAAACGGGATATAGTTTTTCTCCTTGATGGCTCAGATGACTCCAGAAATGGACTTCTTGCCATCCGTGAGTTTATTCGGAGAATGGCAGAGGATCTTGACATTGACCAGGACATTGTTCGAGTTGCTGTAATACAGTACAGTGAAGATGCTTTGCCTCATTTCCTACTTAATACTTACAATAGTAAGAAAGCTGTAATTTATGCCATTAATGGCCTCACAGCAAAAGGTGGAAGAAACCTAAATACTGGGGCAGCACTAAAGTATGTCAGGGACCATGTTTTCACTACTGCCTCTGGAAGTAGACACCAGCTAGGAGTCCCTCAGCTGTTGATTTTTATGACTAGTGGAGGGTCCAGTGATGATGTGACAGGTCCCGCTGAAGATATCAAAAATTTTGGAGTTCTGTCCATTGCCATTGGAATAAAGAATGCTGTAGAGGCAGAGCTTCAACGCATAGCATTTTCACCTAGATTTCTTTTTAATCTTCCAGTCTTTGGTGAACTTTTACATATACAGCCCGATATCCTCTCCTTTATCAAATCCAAAATGGAAATAGAACCCCCTACTATCATTGGTAAGAATAACTACACTTGGCATTTTCCTCAAATTCAAGCTTTTTCTTATGACTTTAAGCGTTTAATAGTTTGGACATGAAAATCTACTTTCTCTTCACTAAACTGCTCACTTTAACCATGAGGCCATTTATTGATTGATTCAGCTTTTTAACATATGTTAAAGACTGGCAATTAATGGCCTTTGCCACTAAATATTTACTTTTTTCATGTTCTATTCATCTTTCTTTTCTTTTCGGAGAACTTTCATGTTTTTCCACTGGTTTTGTCAACCATGGAAGAGTCTTACTACTTGCGGAGATTCCTCTTCATTTTAAGCTCTTGTTTGAGCCAATGATTTCTTAATCATTGTTGGTGTTTCATCAATAGCAACTCTTTGTTCTTACTTTTTCTATTCTAGTTGCTTGATTGATCTTATTCTTGTGAGTGTGAAAATACACTAGTGATATTCTCTCATAATGGATTTGTTTTTGTTTCAGAAATTGTCAGCATATTCTTAAAGACAGAAATATAGCAAAGTGTATTTGGAATGTAAATTTGATTAAAATTGTTCACATTTGAATTTTATTGTTAATACCATGGAAAATTTTACTCTGTGTTGAAGTTTTGTCTTACACTTTTTAAAAAGTTAAGGCCATTTTACTAAAGCCATTTAATTTTTTGTCCCAGTTGAATTGGATGCAGCTCAAAGAGACATTGTCTTTATCTTGGATGGGTCTGATGACACCAGGGACACGTTTAAACAAATGTGTCAGTTTGTTCAAAGAGTGGTGGACAAACTAAATATCGGGCTCAGTGGAGACAGAGTGTCTTTAGTCCAATACAGCAGAGAGCCACAAGTTCATTTTTACCTGAACACACATGCCACAAAGCAAGAAGTTCTCAATTCAATTGAGAATCTGCAACACCAGGGAGGAAGTCCCCTCAACACAGGAAGAGCCCTTGATTATACAAAAAAGAACATATTCATTGCTTCTTCTGGGAGCAGACTCCTGGATGGGGTTCCTCAGGTTCTTGTGCTCGTGACTGGAGGAAGGTCTCAGGATGATGTTAGAGTTCCAGCTGCTGCTCTGAAACAGGACCAAATTGTACCATTCAGTATCGGTAATCAAAAAGCAGACGTTATTCAACTCCAGGAAATCTCGTATTCTCCTGGTCATACTCTTACTGTTCCTCAGTTTGATGACCTTCAAACCATTGAGCAGAAGCTTTTATCGTATGTAAAAAGAGTTCCTCGTCAGCCCAGGAGGCTTCCACCAACTACAACAGGTAAGGAAAAAATGTCTGGTTTCTTTTGTTTTTTTGTGGTTGATTTAAAGGTGATATGTATATTTATGCTCCGTTGCAACAGATGATGGAAAAAGAGATATTGTTTTTCTAATCGATGCCTCTGATGGCACAAAGGGAAGTTTCTTAGGAATGCAAAACTTTGTTCAGACTCTGGTTCAGAAACTGAATGTGGCACCAAATAAAGATCGCATTTCATTGGTCCAGTACAGTGATGATGCAGCTTTTGATTTTCTTTTGAACACACATTCATCATCAACTGACGTTATAAATCATGTGAAACGTCTAATTCATAAAGGAGGAAGGCTGCGTCGCACTGGGGCAGCCTTACAGTATGTAAAGGACAACCTGTTTACTGCTGCTGCAGGGAGTAGACATTTGGAGGGTGTGCCACAGTTTCTAATTCTGCTGAGTTCTGGAAGGTCTAATGATGAAATACGTGGCGCAGTCAAAGCTTTGAAAGACATTGGTGTCATTTCATTAAGTATTGGCACCACAAATGCTGATACACTTGAGTTACAAACAATATCCCATCAACCAAACTACTTTTTCTTTTCTGAATTTGAGAACATTCTTGATGTTCAAGAGAATATCTTAGCATTATTAAAAGGGGAATCTTACCAACGGCTACCAACAATGACTCCTCAGGTCTCCGGTAAGAGATTTCTTTAATTTACGAATGTATGTGTGTACACCAGCCACTGACAACACTGTTTTATCTGTTATAGCACATGTTAGCATAAAGAATGCCATTATACATTCTTACATAAACTTTAATTCATCGTAAACACATGATCTAATGTTGTATAATGTGCTATTAAAATCCTCTATTATAGTAAATCTCATTTCTTTATTACAGAATCTGTTAAAAGGGATGTTGCATTTCTTATTGATGGCTCTGATGATTCTAAAATTGGTTTTGAGGCAATTCGCAGTTTTATCCAGAGGGTAGTTGAGAGTCTAAATGTGGAGGAAGATCTGGATAGGGTGGCGGTTGTTCAGTACAGTCGGGATCCAACAGCTAATTTTTATCTCAGCTCATACTCAACCAAAAAAGAGGTACTGAATTCCATACGTTCTATGAGGCACAAAAGTGGAAGGCCACTGAACACTGGAGCTGCTCTACTGTTTATAAAAGAAAATATATTTACACCATCCTCTGGAAGCAGACGTCATGAGGGCGTACCTCAGATTCTGTACTTATTTAGTGGAGGTAGATCTGGTGATGATGTCAGAACCATTTCACAGAATTTAAGAGAAAACAACATAAAAGTCTTTACAATTGGTTCAAGAAATGCTGATACACTTGAATTACAGACAATGTCTTCAACACCGGCCTATGCTTTCTCTGTTCCTGACTTCACCTCCATCAACAGCATTGTCCAAAGAGTTGCCTCTGTTTTGATAAGTGGGGATGAAATTCCTGAGCAATTTCCAACTCCTGAGGGTAAGAATTCTAATAACTGATATCTTTTCTTAAACATGCTGTTATGTTAAATTAAGAAGAGACTTTACAGATGCAGATATATTAGCTACTATATGTACTGTAATTCTGGCTTCTAAAGAGTTGTTGTTTAAATACTTTTGTCTTTCCTTCATGGAAATATTCTTCCCTTTATTTATTTTAGGCCAGGCTTTGGATACAGGAAGAAATATTGTGTTTCTTATTGACGGATCTGATGATGCTAGAGATAGATTCACAGCTATACGAGAATTTGTGGCAAGTTTGGCAGAAACATTTGATGTTAGTCAAGAAAAAGATCGAATTGCGGTTGTGCAGTTCAGTAATACAGCAGCAACAAGCTTTAATCTCAGTACATACTCATCCTCTTCTGAGGTGGCAGATGCTGTACGCAACCTCAAACCAAAAGGAGGAAGGCCACAATATATTGGCCAGGCTCTACAATTTGTTAAAGACAATATTTTTACCACTAGAGTTGCAAGTCAGCAAATGGACAGTGTTAGCCAAAATCTTGTGCTTATAGCTGGTGGCAGATCAAGAGATTCTCCTCGTGGACCAGCTAATGCACTAAAGAGTATGGGAGTAGCCATTTTTGCCATTGGGTCAAGGCTGACAGATCCCATTGAAATGGAAGCCATTTCATCTGGAACAGATTATGCTATGGCTGTTTATGATTTTCATGACTTAATAAATGTCCGTCAAAGCCTCCTGACAAAACTTATGGATGTAAGACAAAAAGGAGACACTAAAGTTGATGGTAAGAATGAAAAATAATACAAGATAAAACTTGAAAGATTTGAACAAGTTTATAGACGTTCTAAATATACATGTTTAGAATACAGGTTAATAGGCCTGTGGTTTTTATTCCTGGTTCTGGGGACCCACTGCTCTGCACATTTTTATTTAGAGAGACATACAAAAAGTGCAGAGCGGTGGTTGCCATGCAGGAGCAGGATTGAAACACACTGATATTGGCTGATCATTTCAATTTTATGCTATTATGAATACTTTAAATCTCTCTAATCCTATAATTGCAATTCTAGGTATAGGATTTAAAAGGGATATAGCTTTTCTTGTGGATGGTTCGGACAGTACAAGAAGAGGATTTCCAGAGATACGAGATTTTCTGTACAATATTATCACAAATCTTAATGTGGGAATTGATAATGACAGAATCTCAATAATTCAATATAGCAATGTGGCTGTGGCAAATTTTTATTTAAATTCATTCTTAAGAAAGGAAGATGTATTGAATGCAGTAAAAATGCTTAGCCATAAAGGTGGAAGGCCCTTAAACACAGGATCTGCCCTTCGATATGTAAAGGAAAATATCTTTATAAGTGCCTCAGGCAGCAGGCACAAAGACGGCACCCCTCAAATATTAATTCTTCTGACAAGTGGAAAATCCAGGGACAGCATTTCTGAAGCAGCTTTTGCTCTTAAAAAAACTGGGGTATTAATATATGGAATAGGAGGAAAGTACTCAGACTCTGATGAATTGCAAACAATTTCTTCTGAAAATAATGTGCTCTCATTGGCTGACTTCCGTGAATTACCAAAAATCCAAGTACAGCTACTGGAAGCCATGAAAGCCAATGCAAATTACAGCAAAAAGGAATTGATGGGTAAGTGTAATACTGCCTCCTTTAAATAATGAGTGAAATGATTTGGTAACACTTTACAATACAGTTGCTCTAAAATGCATTAAATCATACTTAACAAATGCACAGATAATCCTGAATAAATGTAAGACTCATGAAGAACTAAGCCATTCATTAATGATTGCGAAATGAGCAACTAATAAATAATCTGATTAATAGATATAGTCATGTATGAATAGGTATGGATTAAATCTGTCATCATGGATAAATACCCTATAAACAAACATTTTTTCATATTTTTCTGCATTGTGCTGAGTTATGAATCATGAGTTAATAGTCATGTAAATCATTAACAAGTGATTCATTAAAACAGATGTTTTGTACAGAAATGCAGAAATGCATTATTATTACTGAGTTAAAATATCTGGCTATTATGATATGATAAAAGAGTAATTAAACATTTGTATTTATACTCAAGAACAATAAATAAATTTAAAAAAAACATTTTAACTACAACTTTCTTCTTAATAATATGTATTGTAAATTGCTATTAGAATGACATCAAAGGTAATGCATTGTGATCCCCTATTTCACTGTTCAATGTTTGTTTCATAGCTGAAGATGATAGAAAGAGGAGAGATGTTGTCTTCCTGCTGGATGGATCGGATGGCACTAGAAATGGGTTCCCAGCAATGAAAGAATTGGTGCAAAGAATGGTGGAAAAATTGGAAGTAGCTGAGAACAGAGATCGCATTTCTGTTGTCCAGTACAGCAGAGACACAGAGGCCCATTTCTATCTGAACACATACACGACAAAGGAAGAAATTCTTGACAGTGTCAGAGGACTGCGGCATAAAGGAGGCAGTCCCCTCTACACAGGGGCAGCACTCCAGTACGTTAGAGACAATGTCTTTACTGCCTCCTCTGGCAGCAGACGGCTGGAGGGTGTGCCGCAGATACTGGTTTTGCTTAGCGGTGGAAGGTCGTTTGATAGTGTTGAAGCGGCAGCCGCTTCTCTGAAAGAGCTTGGCGTCTTGACCTTTGGGATAGGATTGAGGGGCTCTGATAGCAGAGAACTGCAGAAAATATCATATGAACCCGATTATGCTCTTTCCGTGTCCGACTTCAGTGAGCTTCCAAATGTCCAAGAGCAGCTGCTGGCCTCTGTCCAGGCTGTTACAATGCCCATCACTCCAACTACCCCGACTCTCACCGGTATGTGCATGGCAGACTGTTACGAGAGCTAGCTCACAGCCTGTGTTTTGTTGATCTTCCTAAGTAGTTGTGAGCAGTGGGGCCATTAACCACAGCTTAGCTAGTCGATGAAGTGGTTAAACTAATGTGAGATTCTAAAGATGTTTTGAAATGATCTGGTGTAAATGACGCTGTTTTCTTTTCCTAGCTGATGATGCCGCACCCAGAAAGGACGTAGTGTTTCTGCTGGACGGTTCAGATGGCACTAGAAATACATTCCCAGCGATGCGTGAATTTGTGCAAAGAGTAGTGGAGCAATTCAACATAGAGGCAAACAGAGACCGTGTTTCTGTTGTGCAGTACAGTAGAGACCCTGAGGTCAATTTCTATCTGAATACTTACTCAACAAAAGGGGAGATCCTGAACACTGTCAGAGGTCTGAGGCATAGAGGAGGGAGACCCCTTAACACAGGTGCAGCTCTCCAGTACGTGAGGGACAGTGTCTTCACTGCCTCTGCGGGGAGTAGAAAGCAAGAGGGTGTCCCTCAGATTCTTATCCTCCTCAGTGGAGGACGGTCAAGCGATAACATAGATACACCTGCCTCTGCCCTGAAAGAGAGCGGAATCTTAATTTTTACCATTGGCACCAGAAATTCAAGCAGAGAGGTGCAGAGAATTGCCAATGATCCTACCTATGCACAGTCCATCAATGAATTCTCAGATCTTCCCAGTTTCCAGCAGCAGTTTATCAGCTCCCTCAACAGTGTGCTTGTACGAGTCAAACCGATGACACCTACTGTGGCGGGTAAGACAGATTCCCACACATCTCTTTAAAACAACACATTGAGGCCTCCCTGAAAAGCGTGCAGCAGACATTAAAAGGTTTATATAAGCACTGCATGTTAGCAAAGGTGTGGGAAATTAGCCTAACAAACCATGGGTTTCAACTCTTTGGGGTGTTAAGCAGTGCTGCGTTTTAAAGTGTTTGTTTGTTTGTTTGCTCGCTCATCAACTTTAGAAACAGTTTTTTTCTTTCGAGGAAAATATCCTTTAAATTATAGACCTCATTTTGTCATGTCCTATTCATTAGATTTAGGCAGCTTTACTCTGAACAAAACGAGATGTTATTTTAGCACACAGTAATAATATTTGACCATTAGATTGGCTGTAACATAGGTGAAAAGAATAGATAGTTGTTTCCCTTTTGTAGTTGCAAACTAGAGCACGCATACTCCCCGCAGACAATATCAGATACCCAGGGCTCACGTAACTTTGTGCTCCATTCCATTACCCATAGCTGAGCGAAGGATGGCTAGGAGGGACGTAGTGTTCCTGCTGGATGGTTCAGATGGCACAAGGAGCTCTTTCCCTGCAATGCGTGACTTTGTTGAGAGGATGGTGGAGAGACTGAATGTGTCTGAGAATAGAGACCGTGTGTCTGTGGTCCAGTACAGCAGAGATCCAGAGGCCCATTTCTATCTTAACACATACTCAACAAAGGAGGACCTTCTTGACACGCTCAGGGGTCTGAGGCACAAAGGAGGGAGACCCCTCAACACAGGGGCAGCTCTGCAGTACGTGAGGGACAATGTCTTCACTGCCTCTGCTGGAAGCAGACTTGAAGAAGGTGTGCCTCAGTTACTGATTCTGCTGAGTGGTGGAAGGTCATTTGATAACGTTGACATACCAGCCTCATCCCTGAAAGAGCTGGGAGTGCTTATCTTTGGGATAGGGTCAAGGACCTCAGACAGCAAGGAAATCCAGAAGATCTCCCATGACCCTAGTTATGCACTCTCAGTGAGTGACTTTGCTGACCTTCCCAGTGTCCAACAGCAGCTTTTCACAAACATTAACACGGTCTTTGTAGAGGGCACGTCTATCACTACCACGACGATAGGTAAGAAAAAGATAAACCGGCTTCCCGTAATTCCTCCCATTTTATTATGGTCATAGAGACATGTGCCTTATTGTTCCTCTACCTCTAATGAGATTAAAAAGAAAATGTATTTTTTCCTGATGAGTAAAACTTAAGGGGAGGTGACACGATATCGAAAACACAAAAAACACGATTGAGCACCAAGTGTGTAATACCTTGTGTATTTTCTCTCTTTCTCTCTCTTTCCATCTCCTTACAATGCCCCCCAATCTGACCCATGAATGTGTGCATCTTAGCTGAGGGCCGTAGACAGAGGAGAGATGTTGTCTTCCTGCTGGATGGATCGGATGGCACTAGGAATGGGTTCCCAGCAATGAAAGAATTTGTGCAAAGAATGGTGGAAAAATTGGAAGTAGCTGAGAACAGAGATCGCATTTCTGTGGTCCAGTACAGCAGAGACCCAGAGGCCCA
Source organism: Zacco platypus (assembly GCA_038088235.1). Taxonomy (NCBI): domain Eukaryota; kingdom Metazoa; phylum Chordata; class Actinopteri; order Cypriniformes; family Xenocyprididae; genus Zacco; species Zacco platypus. The sequence goes on along the minus strand of CM076081.1, from coordinate 16,895,288 downwards.
TTTCTATCTGAACACGTACACGACAAAGGAAGAAATTCTTGACAGTGTCAGAGGTCTGCGGCACAAAGGAGGCAGACCCCTCTACACCGGGGCAGCGCTCCAGTACGTCAGAGACAATGTCTTTACTGCCTCCTCCGGCAGCAGACGGCTGGAGGGTGTGCCGCAGATACTGGTTTTGCTTAGTGGAGGAAGGTCGATTGACAGTGTTGAGGCGGCAGCCTCCTCTCTGAAAGAGCTTGGCGTCTTGACCTTTGGGATAGGATCGAGGGGCTCTGATAGCAGAGAACTGCAGAGAATTTCATACGACCCCAATTATGCTCTATCCGTGGCCGACTTCAGCGAGCTTCCAAATGTCCAAGAGCAGCTGCTGGCCTCTGTCCAGGCTGTTTCAATTCCCATCACTCCAACTTCACCGACTGTAACCGGTACGTGCATGGCAGAATTTACGATGCGTTCTGTCTTATCTTTTTACTTGATATCCCAACTTTTTTAATGCACAGCTTAGACAGTTAATGAGATGATGAACTCTGATGTGTCATTCTGAAGTTTATTAACATTATCGACATTTACTTGGTGTTAACGATACTGCCCCCCCTCCCCCTCCCTCCTAGCTGACGATGCCGCACCCAAAAAGGACGTAGTGTTTCTGCTGGACGGTTCAGATGGCACTAGAAATACTTTCCCAGCGATGCGTGAATTTGTGCAAAGACTAGTGGAGAAATTCAACATAGAGCCAAACAGAGACCGTGTTTCTGTGGTGCAGTACAGCAGAGATGCCGAGGCCCATTTCTATCTGAATAGCTACACGACAAAGGAAGACGTTCTCGACCGTGTCAGAGGTCTGAAACACAAAGGAGGTAGACCCCTCTACACAGGGGCAGCTCTCCAGTATGTCAGAGACAATGTCTTTACTGCCTCCTCCGGCAGCAGACGGTTGGAGGGTGTGCCGCAGATACTGATCCTGCTGAACGGGGGAAGGTCATTCGACAGTGTTGATGCAGCAGCCTCCTCTCTGAAAGAGCTTGGCGTGTTGACCTTTGGAATAGGATCGAGGTTCTCTGATAGCAGAGAACTGCAGAGAATATCATATGAACCCGATTATGCTCTTTCCGTGTCCGACTTCAGTGAGCTTCCAAATGTCCAAGAGCAGCTGCTGGCCTCTGTCCAGGCTGTTGCAATGCCCATCACTCCAACTACCCCGACTCTCACCGGTATGTGCATGGCAGACTGTTACGAGAGCTAGCTCACAGCCTGTGCTTTGTTGAACTTCCTAAGTAGATGTGAGCAGTGGGGCCATTAACCACAGCTTAGCTAGTCGATGAAGTGGTTAAACTAATGTGAGATTCTAAAGATGTTTTGAAATGATCTGGTGTAAATGACGCTGTTTTCTTTTCCTAGCTGATGATGCCGCACCCAGAAAGGACGTAGTGTTTCTGCTGGACGGTTCAGATGGCACTAGAAATACATTCCCAGCAATGCGTGAATTTGTGCAAAAAGTAGTGGAGCAATTCAACATAGAGGCAAACAGAGACCGTTTTTCTGTGGTGCAGTACAGTAGAGACCCTGAGGTCAATTTCTATCTGAATACTTACTCAACAAAAGGGGAGATCCTGAACACTGTCAGAGGTCTGAGGCATAGAGGAGGGAGACCCCTTAACACAGGTGCAGCTCTCCAGTACGTGAGGGACAGTGTCTTCACTGCCTCTGCGGGGAGTAGAAAGCAAGAGGGTGTCCCTCAGATTCTTATCCTCCTCAGTGGAGGACGGTCAAGCGATAACATAGATACACCTGCCTCTGCCCTGAAAGAGAGCGGAATCTTGATTTTTGCCATTGGCACCAGAAATTCAAGCAGAGAGGTGCAGAGAATTGCCAATGATCCTACCTATGCACAGTCCATCAATGAATTCTCAGATCTTCCCAGTTTCCAGCAGCAGTTTATCAGCTCCCTCAACAGTGTGCTTGTACGAGTCAAACCGATGACACCTACTGTGGCGGGTAAGACAGATTCCCACACATCTCTTTAAAACAACACATTGAGGCCTCCCTGAAAAGCGTGCAGCAGACATTAAGAGGTTTATATAAGCACTGCATGTTAGCAAAGGTGTGGGAAATTAGCCTAACAAACCATGGGTTTCAACTCTTTGGGGTGTTAAGCAGTGCTGCGTTTTAAAGTGTTTGTTTGTTTGTTTGCTCGCACATCAACTTTAGAAACAGTTTTTTTCTTTCGAGGAAAATATCCTTTAAATTATAGACCTCATTTTGTCATGTCCTATTCATTAGATTTAGGCAGCTTTACTCTGAACAAAACGAGATGTTATTTTAGCACACAGTAATAATATTTGACCATTAGATTGGCTGTAACATAGGTGAAAAGAATAGATAGTTGTTTCCCTTTTGTAGTTGCAAACTAGAGCACGCATACTCCCCGCAGGCAATATCAGATACCCAGGGCTCACGTAACTTTGTGCTCCATTCCATTACCCATAGCTGAGCGAAGGATGGCTAGGAGGGACGTAGTGTTCCTGCTGGATGGTTCAGATGGCACAAGGAGCTCTTTCCCTGCAATGCGTGACTTTGTTGAGAGGATGGTGGAGAGGCTGAATGTGTCTGAGAATAGAGACCGTGTGTCTGTGGTCCAGTACAGCAGAGATCCAGAGGCCCATTTCTATCTTAACACATACTCAAAAAAGGAGGACCTTCTTGACACGCTCAGGGGTCTGAGGCACAAAGGAGGGAGACCCCTCAACACAGGGGCAGCTCTGCAGTACGTGAGGGACAATGTCTTCACTGCCTCTGCTGGAAGCAGACTTGAAGAAGGTGTGCCTCAGTTACTGATTCTGCTGAGTGGTGGAAGGTCATTTGATAACGTTGACATACCAGCCTCATCCCTGAAGGAGCTGGGAGTGCTTATCTTTGGGATAGGGTCAAGGACCTCAGACAGCAAGGAAATCCAGAAGATCTCCCATGACCCTAGTTATGCACTCTCAGTGAGTGACTTTGCTGACCTTCCCAGTGTCCAACAGCAGCTTTTCACAAACATTAACACGGTCTTTGTAGAGGGCACGTCTATCACTACCACGACGATAGGTAAGAAAAAGATAAACCGGCTTCCCGTAATTCCTCCCATTTTATTATGGTCATAGAGACATGTGCCTTATTGTTCCTCTACCTCTAATGAGATTAAAAAGAAAATGTATTTTTTCCTGATGAGTAAAACTTAAGGGGAGGTGACACGATATCGAAAACACAAAAAACACGATTGAGCACCAAGTGTGTAATACCTTGTGTATTTTCTCTCTTTCTCTCTCTTTCTATCTCCTTACAATGCCCCCCAATCTGACCCATGAATGTGTGCATCTTAGCTGAGGGCCGTAGACAGAGGAGAGATGTTGTCTTCCTGCTGGATGGATCGGATGGCACTAGGAATGGGTTCCCAGCAATGAAAGAATTTGTGCAAAGAATGGTGGAAAAATTGGAAGTAGCTGAGAACAGAGATCGCATTTCTGTGGTCCAGTACAGCAGAGACCCAGAGGCCCATTTCTATCTGAACACGTACACGACAAAGGAAGAAATTCTTGACAGTGTCAGAGGTCTGCGGCACAAAGGAGGCAGACCCCTCTACACCGGGGCAGCGCTCCAGTACGTCAGAGACAATGTCTTTACTGCCTCCTCCGGCAGCAGACGGCTGGAGGGTGTGCCGCAGATACTGGTTTTGCTTAGTGGAGGAAGGTCGATTGACAGTGTTGAGGCGGCAGCCTCCTCTCTGAAAGAGCTTGGCGTCTTGACCTTTGGGATAGGATCGAGGGGCTCTGATAGCAGAGAACTGCAGAGAATTTCATACGACCCCAATTATGCTCTATCCGTGGCCGACTTCAGCGAGCTTCCAAATGTCCAAGAGCAGCTGCTGGCCTCTGTCCAGGCTGTTTCAATTCCCATCACTCCAACTTCACCGACTGTAACCGGTACGTGCATGGCAGAATTTACGATGCGTTCTGTCTTATTTTTTTACTTGATATCCCAACTTTTTTAATGCACAGCTTAGACAGTTAATGAGATGATGAACTCTGATGTGTCATTCTGAAGTTTATTAACATTATCGACATTTACTTGGTGTTAACGATACTGCCCCCCCTCCCCCTCCCTCCTAGCTGACGATGCCGCACCCAAAAAGGACGTAGTGTTTCTGCTGGACGGTTCAGATGGCACTAGAAATACTTTCCCAGCGATGCGTGAATTTGTGCAAAGACTAGTGGAGAAATTCAACATAGAGCCAAACAGAGACCGTGTTTCTGTGGTGCAGTACAGCAGAGATGCCGAGGCCCATTTCTATCTGAATAGCTACACGACAAAGGAAGACGTTCTCGACCGTGTCAGAGGTCTGAAACACAAAGGAGGTAGACCCCTCTACACAGGGGCAGCTCTCCAGTATGTCAGAGACAATGTCTTTACTGCCTCCTCCGGCAGCAGACGGTTGGAGGGTGTGCCGCAGATACTGATCCTGCTGAACGGGGGAAGGTCATTCGACAGTGTTGATGCAGCAGCCTCCTCTCTGAAAGAGCTTGGCGTGTTGACCTTTGGAATAGGATCGAGGTTCTCTGATAGCAGAGAACTGCAGAGAATATCATATGAACCCGATTATGCTCTTTCCGTGTCCGACTTCAGTGAGCTTCCAAATGTTCAAGAGCAGCTGCTGGCCTCTGTCCAGGCTGTTGCAATGCCCATCACTCCAACTACCCCGACTCTCACCGGTATGTGCATGGCAGACTGTTACGAGAGCTAGCTCACAGCCTGTGCTTTGTTGATCTTCCTAAGTAGATGTGAGCAGTGGGGCCATTAACCACAGCTTAGCTAGTCGATGAAGTGGTTAAACTAATGTGAGATTCTAAAGATGTTTTGAAATGATCTGGTGTAAATGACGCTGTTTTCTTTTCCTAGCTGATGATGCCGCACCCAGAAAGGACGTAGTGTTTCTGCTGGACGGTTCAGATGGCACTAGAAATACATTCCCAGCAATGCGTGAATTTGTGCAAAAAGTAGTGGAGCAATTCAACATAGAGGCAAACAGAGACCGTGTTTCTGTGGTGCAGTACAGTAGAGACCCTGAGGTCAATTTCTATCTGAATACTTACTCAACAAAAGGGGAGATCCTGAACACTGTCAGAGGTCTGAGGCATAGAGGAGGGAGACCCCTTAACACAGGTGCAGCTCTCCAGTACGTGAGGGACAGTGTCTTCACTGCCTCTGCGGGGAGTAGAAAGCAAGAGGGTGTCCCTCAGATTCTTATCCTCCTCAGTGGAGGACGGTCAAGCGATAACATAGATACACCTGCCTCTGCCCTGAAAGAGAGCGGAATCTTGATTTTTGCCATTGGCACCAGAAATTCAAGCAGAGAGGTGCAGAGAATTGCCAATGATCCTACCTATGCACAGTCCATCAATGAATTCTCAGATCTTCCCAGTTTCCAGCAGCAGTTTATCAGCTCCCTCAACAGTGTGCTTGTACGAGTCAAACCGATGACACCTACTGTGGCGGGTAAGACAGATTCCCACACATCTCTTTAAAACAACACATTGAGGCCTCCCTGAAAAGCGTGCAGCAGACATTAAGAGGTTTATATAAGCACTGCATGTTAGCAAAGGTGTGGGAAATTAGCCTAACAAACCATGGGTTTCAACTCTTTGGGGTGTTAAGCAGTGCTGCGTTTTAAAGTGTTTGTTTGTTTGTTTGCTCGCACATCAACTTTAGAAACAGTTTTTTTCTTTCGAGGAAAATATCCTTTAAATTATAGACCTCATTTTGTCATGTCCTATTCATTAGATTTAGGCAGCTTTACTCTGAACAAAACGAGATGTTATTTTAGCACACAGTAATAATATTTGACCATTAGATTGGCTGTAACATAGGTGAAAAGAATAGATAGTTGTTTCCCTTTTGTAGTTGCAAACTAGAGCACGCATACTCCCCGCAGGCAATATCAGATACCCAGGGCTCACGTAACTTTGTGCTCCATTCCATTACCCATAGCTGAGCGAAGGATGGCTAGGAGGGACGTAGTGTTCCTGCTGGATGGTTCAGATGGCACAAGGAGCTCTTTCCCTGCAATGCGTGACTTTGTTGAGAGGATGGTGGAGAGGCTGAATGTGTCTGAGAATAGAGACCGTGTGTCTGTGGTCCAGTACAGCAGAGATCCAGAGGCCCATTTCTATCTTAACACATACTCAAAAAAGGAGGACCTTCTTGACACGCTCAGGGGTCTGAGGCACAAAGGAGGGAGACCCCTCAACACAGGGGCAGCTCTGCAGTACGTGAGGGACAATGTCTTCACTGCCTCTGCTGGAAGCAGACTTGAAGAAGGTGTGCCTCAGTTACTGATTCTGCTGAGTGGTGGAAGGTCATTTGATAACGTTGACATACCAGCCTCATCCCTGAAGGAGCTGGGAGTGCTTATCTTTGGGATAGGGTCAAGGACCTCAGACAGCAAGGAAATCCAGAAGATCTCCCATGACCCTAGTTATGCACTCTCAGTGAGTGACTTTGCTGACCTTCCCAGTGTCCAACAGCAGCTTTTCACAAACATTAACACGGTCTTTGTAGAGGGCACGTCTATCACTACCACGACGATAGGTAAGAAAAAGATAAACCGGCTTCCCGTAATTCCTCCCATTTTATTATGGTCATAGAGACATGTGCCTTATTGTTCCTCTACCTCTAATGAGATTAAAAAGAAAATGTATTTTTTCCTGATGAGTAAAACTTAAGGGGAGGTGACACGATATCGAAAACACAAAAAACACGATTGAGCACCAAGTGTGTAATACCTTGTGTATTTTCTCTCTTTCTCTCTCTTTCTATCTCCTTACAATGCCCCCCAATCTGACCCATGAATGTGTGCATCTTAGCTGAGGGCCGTAGACAGAGGAGAGATGTTGTCTTCCTGCTGGATGGATCGGATGGCACTAGGAATGGGTTCCCAGCAATGAAAGAATTTGTGCAAAGAATGGTGGAAAAATTGGAAGTAGCTGAGAACAGAGATCGCATTTCTGTGGTCCAGTACAGCAGAGACCCAGAGGCCCATTTCTATCTGAACACGTACACGACAAAGGAAGAAATTCTTGACAGTGTCAGAGGTCTGCGGCACAAAGGAGGCAGACCCCTCTACACCGGGGCAGCGCTCCAGTACGTCAGAGACAATGTCTTTACTGCCTCCTCCGGCAGCAGACGGCTGGAGGGTGTGCCGCAGATACTGGTTTTGCTTAGTGGAGGAAGGTCGATTGACAGTGTTGAGGCGGCAGCCTCCTCTCTGAAAGAGCTTGGCGTCTTGACCTTTGGGATAGGATCGAGGGGCTCTGATAGCAGAGAACTGCAGAGAATTTCATACGACCCCAATTATGCTCTATCCGTGGCCGACTTCAGTGAGCTTCCAAATGTCCAAGAGCAGCTGCTGGCCTCTGTCCAGGCTGTTTCAATTCCCATCACTCCAACTTCACCGACTGTAACCGGTACGTGCATGGCAGAATTTACGATGCGTTCTGTCTTATTTTTTTACTTGATATCCCAACTTTTTTAATGCACAGCTTAGACAGTTAATGAGATGATAAACTCTGATGTGTCATTCTGAAGTTTATTAACATTATCGACATTTACTTGGTGTTAACGATACTGCCCCCCCTCCCCCTCCCTCCTAGCTGACGATGCCGCACCCAAAAAGGACGTAGTGTTTCTGCTGGACGGTTCAGATGGCACTAGAAATACTTTCCCAGCGATGCGTGAATTTGTGCAAAGACTAGTGGAGAAATTCAACATAGAGCCAAACAGAGACCGTGTTTCTGTGGTGCAGTACAGCAGAGATGCCGAGGCCCATTTCTATCTGAATAGCTACACGACAAAGGAAGACGTTCTCGACCGTGTCAGAGGTCTGAAACACAAAGGAGGTAGACCCCTCTACACAGGGGCAGCTCTCCAGTATGTCAGAGACAATGTCTTTACTGCCTCCTCCGGCAGCAGACGGTTGGAGGGTGTGCCGCAGATACTGATCCTGCTGAACGGGGGAAGGTCATTCGACAGTGTTGATGCAGCAGCCTCCTCTCTGAAAGAGCTTGGCGTGTTGACCTTTGGAATAGGATCGAGGTTCTCTGATAGCAGAGAACTGCAGAGAATATCATATGAACCCGATTATGCTCTTTCCGTGTCCGACTTCAGTGAGCTTCCAAATGTTCAAGAGCAGCTGCTGGCCTCTGTCCAGGCTGTTGCAATGCCCATCACTCCAACTACCCCGACTCTCACCGGTATGTGCATGGCAGACTGTTACGAGAGCTAGCTCACAGCCTGTGCTTTGTTGATCTTCCTAAGTAGATGTGAGCAGTGGGGCCATTAACCACAGCTTAGCTAGTCGATGAAGTGGTTAAACTAATGTGAGATTCTAAAGATGTTTTGAAATGATCTGGTGTAAATGACGCTGTTTTCTTTTCCTAGCTGATGATGCCGCACCCAGAAAGGACGTAGTGTTTCTGCTGGACGGTTCAGATGGCACTAGAAATACATTCCCAGCAATGCGTGAATTTGTGCAAAAAGTAGTGGAGCAATTCAACATAGAGGCAAACAGAGACCGTGTTTCTGTGGTGCAGTACAGTAGAGACCCTGAGGTCAATTTCTATCTGAATACTTACTCAACAAAAGGGGAGATCCTGAACACTGTCAGAGGTCTGAGGCATAGAGGAGGGAGACCCCTTAACACAGGTGCAGCTCTCCAGTACGTGAGGGACAGTGTCTTCACTGCCTCTGCGGGGAGTAGAAAGCAAGAGGGTGTCCCTCAGATTCTTATCCTCCTCAGTGGAGGACGGTCAAGCGATAACATAGATACACCTGCCTCTGCCCTGAAAGAGAGCGGAATCTTGATTTTTGCCATTGGCACCAGAAATTCAAGCAGAGAGGTGCAGAGAATTGCCAATGATCCTACCTATGCACAGTCCATCAATGAATTCTCAGATCTTCCCAGTTTCCAGCAGCAGTTTATCAGCTCCCTCAACAGTGTGCTTGTACGAGTCAAACCGATGACACCTACTGTGGCGGGTAAGACAGATTCCCACACATCTCTTTAAAACAACACATTGAGGCCTCCCTGAAAAGCGTGCAGCAGACATTAAGAGGTTTATATAAGCACTGCATGTTAGCAAAGGTGTGGGAAATTAGCCTAACAAACCATGGGTTTCAACTCTTTGGGGTGTTAAGCAGTGCTGCGTTTTAAAGTGTTTGTTTGTTTATTTGCTCGCACATCAACTTTAGAAACAGTTTTTTTCTTTCGAGGAAAATATCCTTTAAATTATAGACCTCATTTTGTCATGTCCTATTCATTAGATTTAGGCAGCTTTACTCTGAACAAAACGAGATGTTATTTTAGCACACAGTAATAATATTTGACCATTAGATTGGCTGTAACATAGGTGAAAAGAATAGATAGTTGTTTCCCTTTTGTAGTTGCAAACTAGAGCACGCATACTCCCCGCAGGCAATATCAGATACCCAGGGCTCACGTAACTTTGTGCTCCATTCCATTACCCATAGCTGAGCGAAGGATGGCTAGGAGGGACGTAGTGTTCCTGCTGGATGGTTCAGATGGCACAAGGAGCTCTTTCCCTGCAATGCGTGACTTTGTTGAGAGGATGGTGGAGAGGCTGAATGTGTCTGAGAATAGAGACCGTGTGTCTGTGGTCCAGTACAGCAGAGATCCAGAGGCCCATTTCTATCTTAACACATACTCAAAAAAGGAGGACCTTCTTGACACGCTCAGGGGTCTGAGGCACAAAGGAGGGAGACCCCTCAACACAGGGGCAGCTCTGCAGTACGTGAGGGACAATGTCTTCACTGCCTCTGCTGGAAGCAGACTTGAAGAAGGTGTGCCTCAGTTACTGATTCTGCTGAGTGGTGGAAGGTCATTTGATAACGTTGACATACCAGCCTCATCCCTGAAGGAGCTGGGAGTGCTTATCTTTGGGATAGGGTCAAGGACCTCAGACAGCAAGGAAATCCAGAAGATCTCCCATGACCCTAGTTATGCACTCTCAGTGAGTGACTTTGCTGACCTTCCCAGTGTTCAACAGCAGCTTTTCACAAACATTAACACGGTCTTTGTAGAGGGCACGTCTATCACTACCACGACGATAGGTAAGAAAAAGATAAACCGGCTTCCCGTAATTCCTCCCATTTTATTATGGTCATAGAGACATGTGCCTTATTGTTCCTCTACCTCTAATGAGATTAAAAAGAAAATGTATTTTTTCCTGATGAGTAAAACTTAAGGGGAGGTGACACGATATCGAAAACACAAAAAACACGATTGAGCACCAAGTGTGTAATACCTTGTGTATTTTCTCTCTTTCTCTCTCTTTCTATCTCCTTACAATGCCCCCCAATCTGACCCATGAATGTGTGCATCTTAGCTGAGGGCCGTAGACAGAGGAGAGATGTTGTCTTCCTGCTGGATGGATCGGATGGCACTAGGAATGGGTTCCCAGCAATGAAAGAATTTGTGCAAAGAATGGTGGAAAAATTGGAAGTAGCTGAGAACAGAGATCGCATTTCTGTGGTCCAGTACAGCAGAGACCCAGAGGCCCATTTCTATCTGAACACGTACACGACAAAGGAAGAAATTCTTGACAGTGTCAGAGGTCTGCGGCACAAAGGAGGCAGACCCCTCTACACCGGGGCAGCGCTCCAGTACGTCAGAGACAATGTCTTTACTGCCTCCTCCGGCAGCAGACGGCTGGAGGGTGTGCCGCAGATACTGGTTTTGCTTAGTGGAGGAAGGTCGATTGACAGTGTTGAGGCGGCAGCCTCCTCTCTGAAAGAGCTTGGCGTCTTGACCTTTGGGATAGGATCGAGGGGCTCTGATAGCAGAGAACTGCAGAGAATTTCATACGACCCCAATTATGCTCTATCCGTGGCCGACTTCAGCGAGCTTCCAAATGTCCAAGAGCAGCTGCTGGCCTCTGTCCAGGCTGTTTCAATTCCCATCACTCCAACTTCACCGACTGTAACCGGTACGTGCATGGCAGAATTTACGATGCGTTCTGTCTTATCTTTTTACTTGATATCCCAACTTTTTTAATGCACAGCTTAGACAGTTAATGAGATGATGAACTCTGATGTGTCATTCTGAAGTTTATTAACATTATCGACATTTACTTGGTGTTAACGATACTGCCCCCCCTCCCCCTCCCTCCTAGCTGACGATGCCGCACCCAAAAAGGACGTAGTGTTTCTGCTGGACGGTTCAGATGGCACTAGAAATACTTTCCCAGCGATGCGTGAATTTGTGCAAAGACTAGTGGAGCAATTCAACATAGAGCCAAACAGAGACCGTGTTTCTGTGGTGCAGTACAGCAGAGATGCCGAGGCCCATTTCTATCTGAATAGCTACACGACAAAGGAAGACGTTCTCGACCGTGTCAGAGGTCTGAAACACAAAGGAGGTAGACCCCTCTACACAGGGGCAGCTCTCCAGTATGTCAGAGACAATGTCTTTACTGCCTCCTCCGGCAGCAGACGGTTGGAGGGTGTGCCGCAGATACTGATCCTGCTGAACGGGGGAAGGTCATTCGACAGTGTTGATGCAGCAGCCTCCTCTCTGAAAGAGCTTGGCGTGTTGACCTTTGGAATAGGATCGAGGTTCTCTGATAGCAGAGAACTGCAGAGAATATCATATGAACCCGATTATGCTCTTTCCGTGTCCGACTTCAGTGAGCTTCCAAATGTCCAAGAGCAGCTGCTGGCCTCTGTCCAGGCTGTTGCAATGCCCATCACTCCAACTACCCCGACTCTCACCGGTATGTGCATGGCAGACTGTTACGAGAGCTAGCTCACAGCCTGTGCTTTGTTGATCTTCCTAAGTAGATGTGAGCAGTGGGGCCATTAACCACAGCTTAGCTAGTCGATGAAGTGGTTAAACTAATGTGAGATTCTAAAGATGTTTTGAAATGATCTGGTGTAAATGACGCTGTTTTCTTTTCCTAGCTGATGATGCCGCACCCAGAAAGGACGTAGTGTTTCTGCTGGACGGTTCAGATGGCACTAGAAATACATTCCCAGCAATGCGTGAATTTGTGCAAAAAGTAGTGGAGCAATTCAACATAGAGGCAAACAGAGACCGTGTTTCTGTGGTGCAGTACAGTAGAGACCCTGAGGTCAATTTCTATCTGAATACTTACTCAACAAAAGGGGAGATCCTGAACACTGTCAGAGGTCTGAGGCATAGAGGAGGGAGACCCCTTAACACAGGTGCAGCTCTCCAGTACGTGAGGGACAGTGTCTTCACTGCCTCTGCGGGGAGTAGAAAGCAAGAGGGTGTCCCTCAGATTCTTATCCTCCTCAGTGGAGGACGGTCAAGCGATAACATAGATACACCTGCCTCTGCCCTGAAAGAGAGCGGAATCTTGATTTTTGCCATTGGCACCAGAAATTCAAGCAGAGAGGTGCAGAGAATTGCCAATGATCCTACCTATGCACAGTCCATCAATGAATTCTCAGATCTTCCCAGTTTCCAGCAGCAGTTTATCAGCTCCCTCAACAGTGTGCTTGTACGAGTCAAACCGATGACACCTACTGTGGCGGGTAAGACAGATTCCCACACATCTCTTTAAAACAACACATTGAGGCCTCCCTGAAAAGCGTGCAGCAGACATTAAGAGGTTTATATAAGCACTGCATGTTAGCAAAGGTGTGGGAAATTAGCCTAACAAACCATGGGTTTCAACTCTTTGGGGTGTTAAGCAGTGCTGCGTTTTAAAGTGTTTGTTTGTTTGTTTGCTCGCACATCAACTTTAGAAACAGTTTTTTTCTTTCGAGGAAAATATCCTTTAAATTATAGACCTCATTTTGTCATGTCCTATTCATTAGATTTAGGCAGCTTTACTCTGAACAAAACGAGATGTTATTTTAGCACACAGTAATAATATTTGACCATTAGATTGGCTGTAACATAGGTGAAAAGAATAGATAGTTGTTTCCCTTTTGTAGTTGCAAACTAGAGCACGCATACTCCCCGCAGGCAATATCAGATACCCAGGGCTCACGTAACTTTGTGCTCCATTCCATTACCCATAGCTGAGCGAAGGATGGCTAGGAGGGACGTAGTGTTCCTGCTGGATGGTTCAGATGGCACAAGGAGCTCTTTCCCTGCAATGCGTGACTTTGTTGAGAGGATGGTGGAGAGGCTGAATGTGTCTGAGAATAGAGACCGTGTGTCTGTGGTCCAGTACAGCAGAGATCCAGAGGCCCATTTCTATCTTAACACATACTCAAAAAAGGAGGACCTTCTTGACACGCTCAGGGGTCTGAGGCACAAAGGAGGGAGACCCCTCAACACAGGGGCAGCTCTGCAGTACGTGAGGGACAATGTCTTCACTGCCTCTGCTGGAAGCAGACTTGAAGAAGGTGTGCCTCAGTTACTGATTCTGCTGAGTGGTGGAAGGTCATTTGATAACGTTGACATACCAGCCTCATCCCTGAAGGAGCTGGGAGTGCTTATCTTTGGGATAGGGTCAAGGACCTCAGACAGCAAGGAAATCCAGAAGATCTCCCATGACCCTAGTTATGCACTCTCAGTGAGTGACTTTGCTGACCTTCCCAGTGTCCAACAGCAGCTTTTCACAAACATTAACACGGTCTTTGTAGAGGGCACGTCTATCACTACCACGACGATAGGTAAGAAAAAGATAAACCGGCTTCCCGTAATTCCTCCCATTTTATTATGGTCATAGAGACATGTGCCTTATTGTTCCTCTACCTCTAATGAGATTAAAAAGAAAATGTATTTTTTCCTGATGAGTAAAACTTAAGGGGAGGTGACACGATATCGAAAACACAAAAAACACGATTGAGCACCAAGTGTGTAATACCTTGTGTATTTTCTCTCTTTCTCTCTCTTTCTATCTCCTTACAATGCCCCCCAATCTGACCCATGAATGTGTGCATCTTAGCTGAGGGCCGTAGACAGAGGAGAGATGTTGTCTTCCTGCTGGATGGATCGGATGGCACTAGGAATGGGTTCCCAGCAATGAAAGAATTTGTGCAAAGAATGGTGGAAAAATTGGAAGTAGCTGAGAACAGAGATCGCATTTCTGTGGTCCAGTACAGCAGAGACCCAGAGGCCCATTTCTATCTGAACACGTACACGACAAAGGAAGAAATTCTTGACAGTGTCAGAGGTCTGCGGCACAAAGGAGGCAGACCCCTCTACACCGGGGCAGCGCTCCAGTACGTCAGAGACAATGTCTTTACTGCCTCCTCCGGCAGCAGACGGCTGGAGGGTGTGCCGCAGATACTGGTTTTGCTTAGTGGAGGAAGGTCGATTGACAGTGTTGAGGCGGCAGCCTCCTCTCTGAAAGAGCTTGGCGTCTTGACCTTTGGGATAGGATCGAGGGGCTCTGATAGCAGAGAACTGCAGAGAATTTCATACGACCCCAATTATGCTCTATCCGTGGCCGACTTCAGCGAGCTTCCAAATGTCCAAGAGCAGCTGCTGGCCTCTGTCCAGGCTGTTTCAATTCCCATCACTCCAACTTCACCGACTGTAACCGGTACGTGCATGGCAGAATTTACGATGCGTTCTGTCTTATCTTTTTACTTGATATCCCAACTTTTTTAATGCACAGCTTAGACAGTTAATGAGATGATGAACTCTGATGTGTCATTCTGAAGTTTATTAACATTATCGACATTTACTTGGTGTTAACGATACTGCCCCCCCTCCCCCTCCCTCCTAGCTGACGATGCCGCACCCAAAAAGGACGTAGTGTTTCTGCTGGACGGTTCAGATGGCACTAGAAATACTTTCCCAGCGATGCGTGAATTTGTGCAAAGACTAGTGGAGAAATTCAACATAGAGCCAAACAGAGACCGTGTTTCTGTGGTGCAGTACAGCAGAGATGCCGAGGCCCATTTCTATCTGAATAGCTACACGACAAAGGAAGACGTTCTCGACCGTGTCAGAGGTCTGAAACACAAAGGAGGTAGACCCCTCTACACAGGGGCAGCTCTCCAGTATGTCAGAGACAATGTCTTTACTGCCTCCTCCGGCAGCAGACGGTTGGAGGGTGTGCCGCAGATACTGATCCTGCTGAACGGGGGAAGGTCATTCGACAGTGTTGATGCAGCAGCCTCCTCTCTGAAAGAGCTTGGCGTGTTGACCTTTGGAATAGGATCGAGGTTCTCTGATAGCAGAGAACTGCAGAGAATATCATATGAACCCGATTATGCTCTTTCCGTGTCCGACTTCAGTGAGCTTCCAAATGTCCAAGAGCAGCTGCTGGCCTCTGTCCAGGCTGTTGCAATGCCCATCACTCCAACTACCCCGACTCTCACCGGTATGTGCATGGCAGACTGTTACGAGAGCTAGCTCACAGCCTGTGCTTTGTTGATCTTCCTAAGTAGATGTGAGCAGTGGGGCCATTAACCACAGCTTAGCTAGTCGATGAAGTGGTTAAACTAATGTGAGATTCTAAAGATGTTTTGAAATGATCTGGTGTAAATGACGCTGTTTTCTTTTCCTAGCTGATGATGCCGCACCCAGAAAGGACGTAGTGTTTCTGCTGGACGGTTCAGATGGCACTAGAAATACATTCCCAGCAATGCGTGAATTTGTGCAAAAAGTAGTGGAGCAATTCAACATAGAGGCAAACAGAGACCGTGTTTCTGTGGTGCAGTACAGTAGAGACCCTGAGGTCAATTTCTATCTGAATACTTACTCAACAAAAGGGGAGATCCTGAACACTGTCAGAGGTCTGAGGCATAGAGGAGGGAGACCCCTTAACACAGGTGCAGCTCTCCAGTACGTGAGGGACAGTGTCTTCACTGCCTCTGCGGGGAGTAGAAAGCAAGAGGGTGTCCCTCAGATTCTTATCCTCCTCAGTGGAGGACGGTCAAGCGATAACATAGATACACCTGCCTCTGCCCTGAAAGAGAGCGGAATCTTGATTTTTGCCATTGGCACCAGAAATTCAAGCAGAGAGGTGCAGAGAATTGCCAATGATCCTACCTATGCACAGTCCATCAATGAATTCTCAGATCTTCCCAGTTTCCAGCAGCAGTTTATCAGCTCCCTCAACAGTGTGCTTGTACGAGTCAAACCGATGACACCTACTGTGGCGGGTAAGACAGATTCCCACACATCTCTTTAAAACAACACATTGAGGCCTCCCTGAAAAGCGTGCAGCAGACATTAAGAGGTTTATATAAGCACTGCATGTTAGCAAAGGTGTGGGAAATTAGCCTAACAAACCATGGGTTTCAACTCTTTGGGGTGTTAAGCAGTGCTGCGTTTTAAAGTGTTTGTTTGTTTGTTTGCTCGCACATCAACTTTAGAAACAGTTTTTTTCTTTCGAGGAAAATATCCTTTAAATTATAGACCTCATTTTGTCATGTCCTATTCATTAGATTTAGGCAGCTTTACTCTGAACAAAACGAGATGTTATTTTAGCACACAGTAATAATATTTGACCATTAGATTGGCTGTAACATAGGTGAAAAGAATAGATAGTTGTTTCCCTTTTGTAGTTGCAAACTAGAGCACGCATACTCCCCGCAGGCAATATCAGATACCCAGGGCTCACGTAACTTTGTGCTCCATTCCATTACCCATAGCTGAGCGAAGGATGGCTAGGAGGGACGTAGTGTTCCTGCTGGATGGTTCAGATGGCACAAGGAGCTCTTTCCCTGCAATGCGTGACTTTGTTGAGAGGATGGTGGAGAGGCTGAATGTGTCTGAGAATAGAGACCGTGTGTCTGTGGTCCAGTACAGCAGAGATCCAGAGGCCCATTTCTATCTTAACACATACTCAAAAAAGGAGGACCTTCTTGACACGCTCAGGGGTCTGAGGCACAAAGGAGGGAGACCCCTCAACACAGGGGCAGCTCTGCAGTACGTGAGGGACAATGTCTTCACTGCCTCTGCCGGAAGCAGACTTGAAGAAGGTGTGCCTCAGTTACTGATTCTGCTGAGTGGTGGAAGGTCATTTGATAACGTTGACATACCAGCCTCATCCCTGAAGGAGCTGGGAGTGCTTATCTTTGGGATAGGGTCAAGGACCTCAGACAGCAAGGAAATCCAGAAGATCTCCCATGACCCTAGTTATGCACTCTCAGTGAGTGACTTTGCTGACCTTCCCAGTGTCCAACAGCAGCTTTTCACAAACATTAACACGGTCTTTGTAGAGGGCACGTCTATCACTACCACGACGATAGGTAAGAAAAAGATAAACCGGCTTCCCGTAATTCCTCCCATTTTATTATGGTCATAGAGACATGTGCCTTATTGTTCCTCTACCTCTAATGAGATTAAAAAGAAAATGTATTTTTTCCTGATGAGTAAAACTTAAGGGGAGGTGACACGATATCGAAAACACAAAAAACACGATTGAGCACCAAGTGTGTAATACCTTGTGTATTTTCTCTCTTTCTCTCTCTTTCTATCTCCTTACAATGCCCCCCAATCTGACCCATGAATGTGTGCATCTTAGCTGAGGGCCGTAGACAGAGGAGAGATGTTGTCTTCCTGCTGGATGGATCGGATGGCACTAGGAATGGGTTCCCAGCAATGAAAGAATTTGTGCAAAGAATGGTGGAAAAATTGGAAGTAGCTGAGAACAGAGATCGCATTTCTGTGGTCCAGTACAGCAGAGACCCAGAGGCCCATTTCTATCTGAACACGTACACGACAAAGGAAGAAATTCTTGACAGTGTCAGAGGTCTGCGGCACAAAGGAGGCAGACCCCTCTACACCGGGGCAGCGCTCCAGTACGTCAGAGACAATGTCTTTACTGCCTCCTCCGGCAGCAGACGGCTGGAGGGTGTGCCGCAGATACTGGTTTTGCTTAGTGGAGGAAGGTCGATTGACAGTGTTGAGGCGGCAGCCTCCTCTCTGAAAGAGCTTGGCGTCTTGACCTTTGGGATAGGATCGAGGGGCTCTGATAGCAGAGAACTGCAGAGAATTTCATACGACCCCAATTATGCTCTATCCGTGGCCGACTTCAGCGAGCTTCCAAATGTCCAAGAGCAGGTGCTGGCCTCTGTCCAGGCTGTTTCAATTCCCATCACTCCAACTTCACCGACTGTAACCGGTACGTGCATGGCAGAATTTACGATGCGTTCTGTCTTATCTTTTTACTTGATATCCCAACTTTTTTAATGCACAGCTTAGACAGTTAATGAGATGATGAACTCTGATGTGTCATTCTGAAGTTTATTAACATTATCGACATTTACTTGGTGTTAACGATACTGCCCCCCCCCCCTCCCTCCTAGCTGACGATGCCGCACCCAAAAAGGACGTAGTGTTTCTGCTGGACGGTTCAGATGGCACTAGAAATACTTTCCCAGCGATGCGTGAATTTGTGCAAAGACTAGTGGAGAAATTCAACATAGAGCCAAACAGAGACCGTGTTTCTGTGGTGCAGTACAGCAGAGATGCCGAGGCCCATTTCTATCTGAATAGCTACACGACAAAGGAAGACGTTCTCGACCGTGTCAGAGGTCTGAAACACAAAGGAGGTAGACCCCTCTACACAGGGGCAGCTCTCCAGTATGTCAGAGACAATGTCTTTACTGCCTCCTCCGGCAGCAGACGGTTGGAGGGTGTGCCGCAGATACTGATCCTGCTGAACGGGGGAAGGTCATTCGACAGTGTTGATGCAGCAGCCTCCTCTCTGAAAGAGCTTGGCGTGTTGACCTTTGGAATAGGATCGAGGTTCTCTGATAGCAGAGAACTGCAGAGAATATCATATGAACCCGATTATGCTCTTTCCGTGTCCGACTTCAGTGAGCTTCCAAATGTTCAAGAGCAGCTGCTGGCCTCTGTCCAGGCTGTTGCAATGCCCATCACTCCAACTACCCCGACTCTCACCGGTATGTGCATGGCAGACTGTTACGAGAGCTAGCTCACAGCCTGTGCTTTGTTGATCTTCCTAAGTAGATGTGAGCAGTGGGGCCATTAACCACAGCTTAGCTAGTCGATGAAGTGGTTAAACTAATGTGAGATTCTAAAGATGTTTTGAAATGATCTGGTGTAAATGACGCTGTTTTCTTTTCCTAGCTGATGATGCCGCACCCAGAAAGGACGTAGTGTTTCTGCTGGACGGTTCAGATGGCACTAGAAATACATTCCCAGCAATGCGTGAATTTGTGCAAAAAGTAGTGGAGCAATTCAACATAGAGGCAAACAGAGACCGTGTTTCTGTGGTGCAGTACAGTAGAGACCCTGAGGTCAATTTCTATCTGAATACTTACTCAACAAAAGGGGAGATCCTGAACACTGTCAGAGGTCTGAGGCATAGAGGAGGGAGACCCCTTAACACAGGTGCAGCTCTCCAGTACGTGAGGGACAGTGTCTTCACTGCCTCTGCGGGGAGTAGAAAGCAAGAGGGTGTCCCTCAGATTCTTATCCTCCTCAGTGGAGGACGGTCAAGCGATAACATAGATACACCTGCCTCTGCCCTGAAAGAGAGCGGAATCTTGATTTTTGCCATTGGCACCAGAAATTCAAGCAGAGAGGTGCAGAGAATTGCCAATGATCCTACCTATGCACAGTCCATCAATGAATTCTCAGATCTTCCCAGTTTCCAGCAGCAGTTTATCAGCTCCCTCAACAGTGTGCTTGTACGAGTCAAACCGATGACACCTACTGTGGCGGGTAAGACAGATTCCCACACATCTCTTTAAAACAACACATTGAGGCCTCCCTGAAAAGCGTGCAGCAGACATTAAGAGGTTTATATAAGCACTGCATGTTAGCAAAGGTGTGGGAAATTAGCCTAACAAACCATGGGTTTCAACTCTTTGGGGTGTTAAGCAGTGCTGCGTTTTAAAGTGTTTGTTTGTTTGTTTGCTCGCACATCAACTTTAGAAACAGTTTTTTTCTTTCGAGGAAAATATCCTTTAAATTATAGACCTCATTTTGTCATGTCCTATTCATTAGATTTAGGCAGCTTTACTCTGAACAAAACGAGATGTTATTTTAGCACACAGTAATAATATTTGACCATTAGATTGGCTGTAACATAGGTGAAAAGAATAGATAGTTGTTTCCCTTTTGTAGTTGCAAACTAGAGCACGCATACTCCCCGCAGGCAATATCAGATACCCAGGGCTCACGTAACTTTGTGCTCCATTCCATTACCCATAGCTGAGCGAAGGATGGCTAGGAGGGACGTAGTGTTCCTGCTGGATGGTTCAGATGGCACAAGGAGCTCTTTCCCTGCAATGCGTGACTTTGTTGAGAGGATGGTGGAGAGGCTGAATGTGTCTGAGAATAGAGACCGTGTGTCTGTGGTCCAGTACAGCAGAGATCCAGAGGCCCATTTCTATCTTAACACATACTCAAAAAAGGAGGACCTTCTTGACACGCTCAGGGGTCTGAGGCACAAAGGAGGGAGACCCCTCAACACAGGGGCAGCTCTGCAGTACGTGAGGGACAATGTCTTCACTGCCTCTGCCGGAAGCAGACTTGAAGAAGGTGTGCCTCAGTTACTGATTCTGCTGAGTGGTGGAAGGTCATTTGATAACGTTGACATACCAGCCTCATCCCTGAAGGAGCTGGGAGTGCTTATCTTTGGGATAGGGTCAAGGACCTCAGACAGCAAGGAAATCCAGAAGATCTCCCATGACCCTAGTTATGCACTCTCAGTGAGTGACTTTGCTGACCTTCCCAGTGTCCAACAGCAGCTTTTCACAAACATTAACACGGTCTTTGTAGAGGGCACGTCTATCACTACCACGACGATAGGTAAGAAAAAGATAAACCGGCTTCCCGTAATTCCTCCCATTTTATTATGGTCATAGAGACATGTGCCTTATTGTTCCTCTACCTCTAATGAGATTAAAAAGAAAATGTATTTTTTCCTGATGAGTAAAACTTAAGGGGAGGTGACACGATATCGAAAACACAAAAAACACGATTGAGCACCAAGTGTGTAATACCTTGTGTATTTTCTCTCTTTCTCTCTCTTTCTATCTCCTTACAATGCCCCCCAATCTGACCCATGAATGTGTGCATCTTAGCTGAGGGCCGTAGACAGAGGAGAGATGTTGTCTTCCTGCTGGATGGATCGGATGGCACTAGGAATGGGTTCCCAGCAATGAAAGAATTTGTGCAAAGAATGGTGGAAAAATTGGAAGTAGCTGAGAACAGAGATCGCATTTCTGTGGTCCAGTACAGCAGAGACCCAGAGGCCCATTTCTATCTGAACACGTACACGACAAAGGAAGAAATTCTTGACAGTGTCAGAGGTCTGCGGCACAAAGGAGGCAGACCCCTCTACACCGGGGCAGCGCTCCAGTACGTCAGAGACAATGTCTTTACTGCCTCCTCCGGCAGCAGACGGCTGGAGGGTGTGCCGCAGATACTGGTTTTGCTTAGTGGAGGAAGGTCGATTGACAGTGTTGAGGCGGCAGCCTCCTCTCTGAAAGAGCTTGGCGTCTTGACCTTTGGGATAGGATCGAGGGGCTCTGATAGCAGAGAACTGCAGAGAATTTCATACGACCCCAATTATGCTCTATCCGTGGCCGACTTCAGCGAGCTTCCAAATGTCCAAGAGCAGCTGCTGGCCTCTGTCCAGGCTGTTTCAATTCCCATCACTCCAACTTCACCGACTGTAACCGGTACGTGCATGGCAGAATTTACGATGCGTTCTGTCTTATCTTTTTACTTGATATCCCAACTTTTTTAATGCACAGCTTAGACAGTTAATGAGATGATGAACTCTGATGTGTCATTCTGAAGTTTATTAACATTATCGACATTTACTTGGTGTTAACGATACTGCCCCCCCTCCCCCTCCCTCCTAGCTGACGATGCCGCACCCAAAAAGGACGTAGTGTTTCTGCTGGACGGTTCAGATGGCACTAGAAATACTTTCCCAGCGATGCGTGAATTTGTGCAAAGACTAGTGGAGAAATTCAACATAGAGCCAAACAGAGACCGTGTTTCTGTGGTGCAGTACAGCAGAGATGCCGAGGCCCATTTCTATCTGAATAGCTACACGACAAAGGAAGACGTTCTCGACCGTGTCAGAGGTCTGAAACACAAAGGAGGTAGACCCCTCTACACAGGGGCAGCTCTCCAGTATGTCAGAGACAATGTCTTTACTGCCTCCTCCGGCAGCAGACGGTTGGAGGGTGTGCCGCAGATACTGATCCTGCTGAACGGGGGAAGGTCATTCGACAGTGTTGATGCAGCAGCCTCCTCTCTGAAAGAGCTTGGCGTGTTGACCTTTGGAATAGGATCGAGGTTCTCTGATAGCAGAGAACTGCAGAGAATATCATATGAACCCGATTATGCTCTTTCCGTGTCCGACTTCAGTGAGCTTCCAAATGTTCAAGAGCAGCTGCTGGCCTCTGTCCAGGCTGTTGCAATGCCCATCACTCCAACTACCCCGACTCTCACCGGTATGTGCATGGCAGACTGTTACGAGAGCTAGCTCACAGCCTGTGCTTTGTTGATCTTCCTAAGTAGATGTGAGCAGTGGGGCCATTAACCACAGCTTAGCTAGTCGATGAAGTGGTTAAACTAATGTGAGATTCTAAAGATGTTTTGAAATGATCTGGTGTAAATGACGCTGTTTTCTTTTCCTAGCTGATGATGCCGCACCCAGAAAGGACGTAGTGTTTCTGCTGGACGGTTCAGATGGCACTAGAAATACATTCCCAGCAATGCGTGAATTTGTGCAAAAAGTAGTGGAGCAATTCAACATAGAGGCAAACAGAGACCGTGTTTCTGTGGTGCAGTACAGTAGAGACCCTGAGGTCAATTTCTATCTGAATACTTACTCAACAAAAGGGGAGATCCTGAACACTGTCAGAGGTCTGAGGCATAGAGGAGGGAGACCCCTTAACACAGGTGCAGCTCTCCAGTACGTGAGGGACAGTGTCTTCACTGCCTCTGCGGGGAGTAGAAAGCAAGAGGGTGTCCCTCAGATTCTTATCCTCCTCAGTGGAGGACGGTCAAGCGATAACATAGATACACCTGCCTCTGCCCTGAAAGAGAGCGGAATCTTGATTTTTGCCATTGGCACCAGAAATTCAAGCAGAGAGGTGCAGAGAATTGCCAATGATCCTACCTATGCACAGTCCATCAATGAATTCTCAGATCTTCTCAGTTTCCAGCAGCAGTTTATCAGCTCCCTCAACAGTGTGCTTGTACGAGTCAAACCGATGACACCTACTGTGGCGGGTAAGACAGATTCCCACACATCTCTTTAAAACAACACATTGAGGCCTCCCTGAAAAGCGTGCAGCAGACATTAAGAGGTTTATATAAGCACTGCATGTTAGCAAAGGTGTGGGAAATTAGCCTAACAAACCATGGGTTTCAACTCTTTGGGGTGTTAAGCAGTGCTGCGTTTTAAAGTGTTTGTTTGTTTGTTTGCTCGCACATCAACTTTAGAAACAGTTTTTTTCTTTCGAGGAAAATATCCTTTAAATTATAGACCTCATTTTGTCATGTCCTATTCATTAGATTTAGGCAGCTTTACTCTGAACAAAACGAGATGTTATTTTAGCACACAGTAATAATATTTGACCATTAGATTGGCTGTAACATAGGTGAAAAGAATAGATAGTTGTTTCCCTTTTGTAGTTGCAAACTAGAGCACGCATACTCCCCGCAGGCAATATCAGATACCCAGGGCTCACGTAACTTTGTGCTCCATTCCATTACCCATAGCTGAGCGAAGGATGGCTAGGAGGGACGTAGTGTTCCTGCTGGATGGTTCAGATGGCACAAGGAGCTCTTTCCCTGCAATGCGTGACTTTGTTGAGAGGATGGTGGAGAGGCTGAATGTGTCTGAGAATAGAGACCGTGTGTCTGTGGTCCAGTACAGCAGAGATCCAGAGGCCCATTTCTATCTTAACACATACTCAAAAAAGGAGGACCTTCTTGACACGCTCAGGGGTCTGAGGCACAAAGGAGGGAGACCCCTCAACACAGGGGCAGCTCTGCAGTACGTGAGGGACAATGTCTTCACTGCCTCTGCTGGAAGCAGACTTGAAGAAGGTGTGCCTCAGTTACTGATTCTGCTGAGTGGTGGAAGGTCATTTGATAACGTTGACATACCAGCCTCATCCCTGAAGGAGCTGGGAGTGCTTATCTTTGGGATAGGGTCAAGGACCTCAGACAGCAAGGAAATCCAGAAGATCTCCCATGACCCTAGTTATGCACTCTCAGTGAGTGACTTTGCTGACCTTCCCAGTGTCCAACAGCAGCTTTTCACAAACATTAACACGGTCTTTGTAGAGGGCACGTCTATCACTACCACGACGATAGGTAAGAAAAAGATAAACCGGCTTCCCGTAATTCCTCCCATTTTATTATGGTCATAGAGACATGTGCCTTATTGTTCCTCTACCTCTAATGAGATTAAAAAGAAAATGTATTTTTTCCTGATGAGTAAAACTTAAGGGGAGGTGACACGATATCGAAAACACAAAAAACACGATTGAGCACCAAGTGTGTAATACCTTGTGTATTTTCTCTCTTTCTCTCTCTTTCTATCTCCTTACAATGCCCCCCAATCTGACCCATGAATGTGTGCATCTTAGCTGAGGGCCGTAGACAGAGGAGAGATGTTGTCTTCCTGCTGGATGGATCGGATGGCACTAGGAATGGGTTCCCAGCAATGAAAGAATTTGTGCAAAGAATGGTGGAAAAATTGGAAGTAGCTGAGAACAGAGATCGCATTTCTGTGGTCCAGTACAGCAGAGACCCAGAGGCCCATTTCTATCTGAACACGTACACGACAAAGGAAGAAATTCTTGACAGTGTCAGAGGTCTGCGGCACAAAGGAGGCAGACCCCTCTACACCGGGGCAGCGCTCCAGTACGTCAGAGACAATGTCTTTACTGCCTCCTCCGGCAGCAGACGGCTGGAGGGTGTGCCGCAGATACTGGTTTTGCTTAGTGGAGGAAGGTCGATTGACAGTGTTGAGGCGGCAGCCTCCTCTCTGAAAGAGCTTGGCGTCTTGACCTTTGGGATAGGATCGAGGGGCTCTGATAGCAGAGAACTGCAGAGAATTTCATACGACCCCAATTATGCTCTATCCGTGGCCGACTTCAGCGAGCTTCCAAATGTCCAAGAGCAGCTGCTGGCCTCTGTCCAGGCTGTTTCAATTCCCATCACTCCAACTTCACCGACTGTAACCGGTACGTGCATGGCAGAATTTACGATGCGTTCTGTCTTATCTTTTTACTTGATATCCCAACTTTTTTAATGCACAGCTTAGACAGTTAATGAGATGATGAACTCTGATGTGTCATTCTGAAGTTTATTAACATTATCGACATTTACTTGGTGTTAACGATACTGCCCCCCCTCCCCCTCCCTCCTAGCTGACGATGCCGCACCCAAAAAGGACGTAGTGTTTCTGCTGGACGGTTCAGATGGCACTAGAAATACTTTCCCAGCGATGCGTGAATTTGTGCAAAGACTAGTGGAGAAATTCAACATAGAGCCAAACAGAGACCGTGTTTCTGTGGTGCAGTACAGCAGAGATGCCGAGGCCCATTTCTATCTGAATAGCTACACGACAAAGGAAGACGTTCTCGACCGTGTCAGAGGTCTGAAACACAAAGGAGGTAGACCCCTCTACACAGGGGCAGCTCTCCAGTATGTCAGAGACAATGTCTTTACTGCCTCCTCCGGCAGCAGACGGTTGGAGGGTGTGCCGCAGATACTGATCCTGCTGAACGGGGGAAGGTCATTCGACAGTGTTGATGCAGCAGCCTCCTCTCTGAAAGAGCTTGGCGTGTTGACCTTTGGAATAGGATCGAGGTTCTCTGATAGCAGAGAACTGCAGAGAATATCATATGAACCCGATTATGCTCTTTCCGTGTCCGACTTCAGTGAGCTTCCAAATGTCCAAGAGCAGCTGCTGGCCTCTGTCCAGGCTGTTGCAATGCCCATCACTCCAACTACCCCGACTCTCACCGGTATGTGCATGGCAGACTGTTACGAGAGCTAGCTCACAGCCTGTGCTTTGTTGATCTTCCTAAGTAGATGTGAGCAGTGGGGCCATTAACCACAGCTTAGCTAGTCGATGAAGTGGTTAAACTAATGTGAGATTCTAAAGATGTTTTGAAATGATCTGGTGTAAATGACGCTGTTTTCTTTTCCTAGCTGATGATGCCGCACCCAGAAAGGACGTAGTGTTTCTGCTGGACGATTCAGATGGCACTAGAAATACATTCCCAGCAATGCGTGAATTTGTGCAAAAAGTAGTGGAGCAATTCAACATAGAGGCAAACAGAGACCGTGTTTCTGTGGTGCAGTACAGTAGAGACCCTGAGGTCAATTTCTATCTGAATACTTACTCAACAAAAGGGGAGATCCTGAACACTGTCAGAGGTCTGAGGCATAGAGGAGGGAGACCCCTTAACACAGGTGCAGCTCTCCAGTACGTGAGGGACAGTGTCTTCACTGCCTCTGCGGGGAGTAGAAAGCAAGAGGGTGTCCCTCAGATTCTTATCCTCCTCAGTGGAGGACGGTCAAGCGATAACATAGATACACCTGCCTCTGCCCTGAAAGAGAGCGGAATCTTGATTTTTGCCATTGGCACCAGAAATTCAAGCAGAGAGGTGCAGAGAATTGCCAATGATCCTACCTATGCACAGTCCATCAATGAATTCTCAGATCTTCCCAGTTTCCAGCAGCAGTTTATCAGCTCCCTCAACAGTGTGCTTGTACGAGTCAAACCGATGACACCTACTGTGGCGGGTAAGACAGATTCCCACACATCTCTTTAAAACAACACATTGAGGCCTCCCTGAAAAGCGTGCAGCAGACATTAAGAGGTTTATATAAGCACTGCATGTTAGCAAAGGTGTGGGAAATTAGCCTAACAAACCATGGGTTTCAACTCTTTGGGGTGTTAAGCAGTGCTGCGTTTTAAAGTGTTTGTTTGTTTGTTTGCTCGCACATCAACTTTAGAAACAGTTTTTTTCTTTCGAGGAAAATATCCTTTAAATTATAGACCTCATTTTGTCATGTCCT
The DNA here is from genome assembly GCA_038088235.1 of Zacco platypus. NCBI lineage: Eukaryota > Metazoa > Chordata > Actinopteri > Cypriniformes > Xenocyprididae > Zacco > Zacco platypus. Next base: position 16,868,260 of record CM076081.1, on the reverse strand, counting down.
ATTCATTAGATTTAGGCAGCTTTACTCTGAACAAAACGAGATGTTATTTTAGCACACAGTAATAATATTTGACCATTAGATTGGCTGTAACATAGGTGAAAAGAATAGATAGTTGTTTCCCTTTTGTAGTTGCAAACTAGAGCACGCATACTCCCCGCAGGCAATATCAGATACCCAGGGCTCACGTAACTTTGTGCTCCATTCCATTACCCATAGCTGAGCGAAGGATGGCTAGGAGGGACGTAGTGTTCCTGCTGGATGGTTCAGATGGCACAAGGAGCTCTTTCCCTGCAATGCGTGACTTTGTTGAGAGGATGGTGGAGAGGCTGAATGTGTCTGAGAATAGAGACCGTGTGTCTGTGGTCCAGTACAGCAGAGATCCAGAGGCCCATTTCTATCTTAACACATACTCAAAAAAGGAGGACCTTCTTGACACGCTCAGGGGTCTGAGGCACAAAGGAGGGAGACCCCTCAACACAGGGGCAGCTCTGCAGTACGTGAGGGACAATGTCTTCACTGCCTCTGCTGGAAGCAGACTTGAAGAAGGTGTGCCTCAGTTACTGATTCTGCTGAGTGGTGGAAGGTCATTTGATAACGTTGACATACCAGCCTCATCCCTGAAGGAGCTGGGAGTGCTTATCTTTGGGATAGGGTCAAGGACCTCAGACAGCAAGGAAATCCAGAAGATCTCCCATGACCCTAGTTATGCACTCTCAGTGAGTGACTTTGCTGACCTTCCCAGTGTCCAACAGCAGCTTTTCACAAACATTAACACGGTCTTTGTAGAGGGCACGTCTATCACTACCACGACGATAGGTAAGAAAAAGATAAACCGGCTTCCCGTAATTCCTCCCATTTTATTATGGTCATAGAGACATGTGCCTTATTGTTCCTCTACCTCTAATGAGATTAAAAAGAAAATGTATTTTTTCCTGATGAGTAAAACTTAAGGGGAGGTGACACGATATCGAAAACACAAAAAACACGATTGAGCACCAAGTGTGTAATACCTTGTGTATTTTCTCTCTTTCTCTCTCTTTCTATCTCCTTACAATGCCCCCCAATCTGACCCATGAATGTGTGCATCTTAGCTGAGGGCCGTAGACAGAGGAGAGATGTTGTCTTCCTGCTGGATGGATCGGATGGCACTAGGAATGGGTTCCCAGCAATGAAAGAATTTGTGCAAAGAATCGTGGAAAAATTGGAAGTAGCTGAGAACAGAGATCGCATTTCTGTGGTCCAGTACAGCAGAGACCCAGAGGCCCATTTCTATCTGAACACGTACACGACAAAGGAAGAAATTCTTGACAGTGTCAGAGGTCTGCGGCACAAAGGAGGCAGACCCCTCTACACCGGGGCAGCGCTCCAGTACGTCAGAGACAATGTCTTTACTGCCTCCTCCGGCAGCAGACGGCTGGAGGGTGTGCCGCAGATACTGGTTTTGCTTAGTGGAGGAAGGTCGATTGACAGTGTTGAGGCGGCAGCCTCCTCTCTGAAAGAGCTTGGCGTCTTGACCTTTGGGATAGGATCGAGGGGCTCTGATAGCAGAGAACTGCAGAGAATTTCATACGACCCCAATTATGCTCTATCCGTGGCCGACTTCAGCGAGCTTCCAAATGTCCAAGAGCAGCTGCTGGCCTCTGTCCAGGCTGTTTCAATTCCCATCACTCCAACTTCACCGACTGTAACCGGTACGTGCATGGCAGAATTTACGATGCGTTCTGTCTTATCTTTTTACTTGATATCCCAACTTTTTTAATGCACAGCTTAGACAGTTAATGAGATGATGAACTCTGATGTGTCATTCTGAAGTTTATTAACATTATCGACATTTACTTGGTGTTAACGATACTGCCCCCCCTCCCCCTCCCTCCTAGCTGACGATGCCGCACCCAAAAAGGACGTAGTGTTTCTGCTGGACGGTTCAGATGGCACTAGAAATACTTTCCCAGCGATGCGTGAATTTGTGCAAAGACTAGTGGAGAAATTCAACATAGAGCCAAACAGAGACTGTGTTTCTGTGGTGCAGTACAGCAGAGATGCCGAGGCCCATTTCTATCTGAATAGCTACACGACAAAGGAAGACGTTCTCGACCGTGTCAGAGGTCTGAAACACAAAGGAGGTAGACCCCTCTACACAGGGGCAGCTCTCCAGTATGTCAGAGACAATGTCTTTACTGCCTCCTCCGGCAGCAGACGGTTGGAGGGTGTGCCGCAGATACTGATCCTGCTGAACGGGGGAAGGTCATTCGACAGTGTTGATGCAGCAGCCTCCTCTCTGAAAGAGCTTGGCGTGTTGACCTTTGGAATAGGATCGAGGTTCTCTGATAGCAGAGAACTGCAGAGAATATCATATGAACCCGATTATGCTCTTTCCGTGTCCGACTTCAGTGAGCTTCCAAATGTCCAAGAGCAGCTGCTGGCCTCTGTCCAGGCTGTTGCAATGCCCATCACTCCAACTACCCCGACTCTCACCGGTATGTGCATGGCAGACTGTTACGAGAGCTAGCTCACAGCCTGTGCTTTGTTGATCTTCCTAAGTAGATGTGAGCAGTGGGGCCATTAACCACAGCTTAGCTAGTCGATGAAGTGGTTAAACTAATGTGAGATTCTAAAGATGTTTTGAAATGATCTGGTGTAAATGACGCTGTTTTCTTTTCCTAGCTGATGATGCCGCACCCAGAAAGGACGTAGTGTTTCTGCTGGACGGTTCAGATGGCACTAGAAATACATTCCCAGCAATGCGTGAATTTGTGCAAAAAGTAGTGGAGCAATTCAACATAGAGGCAAACAGAGACCGTGTTTCTGTGGTGCAGTACAGTAGAGACCCTGAGGTCAATTTCTATCTGAATACTTACTCAACAAAAGGGGAGATCCTGAACACTGTCAGAGGTCTGAGGCATAGAGGAGGGAGACCCCTTAACACAGGTGCAGCTCTCCAGTACGTGAGGGACAGTGTCTTCACTGCCTCTGCGGGGAGTAGAAAGCAAGAGGGTGTCCCTCAGATTCTTATCCTCCTCAGTGGAGGACGGTCAAGCGATAACATAGATACACCTGCCTCTGCCCTGAAAGAGAGCGGAATCTTGATTTTTGCCATTGGCACCAGAAATTCAAGCAGAGAGGTGCAGAGAATTGCCAATGATCCTACCTATGCACAGTCCATCAATGAATTCTCAGATCTTCCCAGTTTCCAGCAGCAGTTTATCAGCTCCCTCAACAGTGTGCTTGTACGAGTCAAACCGATGACACCTACTGTGGCGGGTAAGACAGATTCCCACACATCTCTTTAAAACAACACATTGAGGCCTCCCTGAAAAGCGTGCAGCAGACATTAAGAGGTTTATATAAGCACTGCATGTTAGCAAAGGTGTGGGAAATTAGCCTAACAAACCATGGGTTTCAACTCTTTGGGGTGTTAAGCAGTGCTGCGTTTTAAAGTGTTTGTTTGTTTGTTTGCTCGCACATCAACTTTAGAAACAGTTTTTTTCTTTCGAGGAAAATATCCTTTAAATTATAGACCTCATTTTGTCATGTCCTATTCATTAGATTTAGGCAGCTTTACTCTGAACAAAACGAGATGTTATTTTAGCACACAGTAATAATATTTGACCATTAGATTGGCTGTAACATAGGTGAAAAGAATAGATAGTTGTTTCCCTTTTGTAGTTGCAAACTAGAGCACGCATACTCCCCGCAGGCAATATCAGATACCCAGGGCTCACGTAACTTTGTGCTCCATTCCATTACCCATAGCTGAGCGAAGGATGGCTAGGAGGGACGTAGTGTTCCTGCTGGATGGTTCAGATGGCACAAGGAGCTCTTTCCCTGCAATGCGTGACTTTGTTGAGAGGATGGTGGAGAGGCTGAATGTGTCTGAGAATAGAGACCGTGTGTCTGTGGTCCAGTACAGCAGAGATCCAGAGGCCCATTTCTATCTTAACACATACTCAAAAAAGGAGGACCTTCTTGACACGCTCAGGGGTCTGAGGCACAAAGGAGGGAGACCCCTCAACACAGGGGCAGCTCTGCAGTACGTGAGGGACAATGTCTTCACTGCCTCTGCTGGAAGCAGACTTGAAGAAGGTGTGCCTCAGTTACTGATTCTGCTGAGTGGTGGAAGGTCATTTGATAACGTTGACATACCAGCCTCATCCCTGAAGGAGCTGGGAGTGCTTATCTTTGGGATAGGGTCAAGGACCTCAGACAGCAAGGAAATCCAGAAGATCTCCCATGACCCTAGTTATGCACTCTCAGTGAGTGACTTTGCTGACCTTCCCAGTGTCCAACAGCAGCTTTTCACAAACATTAACACGGTCTTTGTAGAGGGCACGTCTATCACTACCACGACGATAGGTAAGAAAAAGATAAACCGGCTTCCCGTAATTCCTCCCATTTTATTATGGTCATAGAGACATGTGCCTTATTGTTCCTCTACCTCTAATGAGATTAAAAAGAAAATGTATTTTTTCCTGATGAGTAAAACTTAAGGGGAGGTGACACGATATCGAAAACACAAAAAACACGATTGAGCACCAAGTGTGTAATACCTTGTGTATTTTCTCTCTTTCTCTCTCTTTCTATCTCCTTACAATGCCCCCCAATCTGACCCATGAATGTGTGCATCTTAGCTGAGGGCCGTAGACAGAGGAGAGATGTTGTCTTCCTGCTGGATGGATCGGATGGCACTAGGAATGGGTTCCCAGCAATGAAAGAATTTGTGCAAAGAATGGTGGAAAAATTGGAAGTAGCTGAGAACAGAGATCGCATTTCTGTGGTCCAGTACAGCAGAGACCCAGAGGCCCATTTCTATCTGAACACGTACACGACAAAGGAAGAAATTCTTGACAGTGTCAGAGGTCTGCGGCACAAAGGAGGCAGACCCCTCTACACCGGGGCAGCGCTCCAGTACGTCAGAGACAATGTCTTTACTGCCTCCTCCGGCAGCAGACGGCTGGAGGGTGTGCCGCAGATACTGGTTTTGCTTAGTGGAGGAAGGTCGATTGACAGTGTTGAGGCGGCAGCCTCCTCTCTGAAAGAGCTTGGCGTCTTGACCTTTGGGATAGGATCGAGGGGCTCTGATAGCAGAGAACTGCAGAGAATTTCATACGACCCCAATTATGCTCTATCCGTGGCCGACTTCAGCGAGCTTCCAAATGTCCAAGAGCAGCTGCTGGCCTCTGTCCAGGCTGTTTCAATTCCCATCACTCCAACTTCACCGACTGTAACCGGTACGTGCATGGCAGAATTTACGATGCGTTCTGTCTTATCTTTTTACTTGATATCCCAACTTTTTTAATGCACAGCTTAGACAGTTAATGAGATGATGAACTCTGATGTGTCATTCTGAAGTTTATTAACATTATCGACATTTACTTGGTGTTAACGATACTGCCCCCCCTCCCCCTCCCTCCTAGCTGACGATGCCGCACCCAAAAAGGACGTAGTGTTTCTGCTGGACGGTTCAGATGGCACTAGAAATACTTTCCCAGCGATGCGTGAATTTGTGCAAAGACTAGTGGAGAAATTCAACATAGAGCCAAACAGAGACCGTGTTTCTGTGGTGCAGTACAGCAGAGATGCCGAGGCCCATTTCTATCTGAATAGCTACACGACAAAGGAAGACGTTCTCGACCGTGTCAGAGGTCTGAAACACAAAGGAGGTAGACCCCTCTACACAGGGGCAGCTCTCCAGTATGTCAGAGACAATGTCTTTACTGCCTCCTCCGGCAGCAGACGGTTGGAGGGTGTGCCGCAGATACTGATCCTGCTGAACGGGGGAAGGTCATTCGACAGTGTTGATGCAGCAGCCTCCTCTCTGAAAGAGCTTGGCGTGTTGACCTTTGGAATAGGATCGAGGTTCTCTGATAGCAGAGAACTGCAGAGAATATCATATGAACCCGATTATGCTCTTTCCGTGTCCGACTTCAGTGAGCTTCCAAATGTCCAAGAGCAGCTGCTGGCCTCTGTCCAGGCTGTTGCAATGCCCATCACTCCAACTACCCCGACTCTCACCGGTATGTGCATGGCAGACTGTTACGAGAGCTAGCTCACAGCCTGTGCTTTGTTGATCTTCCTAAGTAGATGTGAGCAGTGGGGCCATTAACCACAGCTTAGCTAGTCGATGAAGTGGTTAAACTAATGTGAGATTCTAAAGATGTTTTGAAATGATCTGGTGTAAATGACGCTGTTTTCTTTTCCTAGCTGATGATGCCGCACCCAGAAAGGACGTAGTGTTTCTGCTGGACGGTTCAGATGGCACTAGAAATACATTCCCAGCAATGCGTGAATTTGTGCAAAAAGTAGTGGAGCAATTCAACATAGAGGCAAACAGAGACCGTGTTTCTGTGGTGCAGTACAGTAGAGACCCTGAGGTCAATTTCTATCTGAATACTTACTCAACAAAAGGGGAGATCCTGAACACTGTCAGAGGTCTGAGGCATAGAGGAGGGAGACCCCTTAACACAGGTGCAGCTCTCCAGTACGTGAGGGACAGTGTCTTCACTGCCTCTGCGGGGAGTAGAAAGCAAGAGGGTGTCCCTCAGATTCTTATCCTCCTCAGTGGAGGACGGTCAAGCGATAACATAGATACACCTGCCTCTGCCCTGAAAGAGAGCGGAATCTTGATTTTTGCCATTGGCACCAGAAATTCAAGCAGAGAGGTGCAGAGAATTGCCAATGATCCTACCTATGCACAGTCCATCAATGAATTCTCAGATCTTCCCAGTTTCCAGCAGCAGTTTATCAGCTCCCTCAACAGTGTGCTTGTACGAGTCAAACCGATGACACCTACTGTGGCGGGTAAGACAGATTCCCACACATCTCTTTAAAACAACACATTGAGGCCTCCCTGAAAAGCGTGCAGCAGACATTAAGAGGTTTATATAAGCACTGCATGTTAGCAAAGGTGTGGGAAATTAGCCTAACAAACCATGGGTTTCAACTCTTTGGGGTGTTAAGCAGTGCTGCGTTTTAAAGTGTTTGTTTGTTTGTTTGCTCGCACATCAACTTTAGAAACAGTTTTTTTCTTTCGAGGAAAATATCCTTTAAATTATAGACCTCATTTTGTCATGTCCTATTCATTAGATTTAGGCAGCTTTACTCTGAACAAAACGAGATGTTATTTTAGCACACAGTAATAATATTTGACCATTAGATTGGCTGTAACATAGGTGAAAAGAATAGATAGTTGTTTCCCTTTTGTAGTTGCAAACTAGAGCACGCATACTCCCCGCAGGCAATATCAGATACCCAGGGCTCACGTAACTTTGTGCTCCATTCCATTACCCATAGCTGAGCGAAGGATGGCTAGGAGGGACGTAGTGTTCCTGCTGGATGGTTCAGATGGCACAAGGAGCTCTTTCCCTGCAATGCGTGACTTTGTTGAGAGGATGGTGGAGAGGCTGAATGTGTCTGAGAATAGAGACCGTGTGTCTGTGGTCCAGTACAGCAGAGATCCAGAGGCCCATTTCTATCTTAACACATACTCAAAAAAGGAGGACCTTCTTGACACGCTCAGGGGTCTGAGGCACAAAGGAGGGAGACCCCTCAACACAGGGGCAGCTCTGCAGTACGTGAGGGACAATGTCTTCACTGCCTCTGCTGGAAGCAGACTTGAAGAAGGTGTGCCTCAGTTACTGATTCTGCTGAGTGGTGGAAGGTCATTTGATAACGTTGACATACCAGCCTCATCCCTGAAGGAGCTGGGAGTGCTTATCTTTGGGATAGGGTCAAGGACCTCAGACAGCAAGGAAATCCAGAAGATCTCCCATGACCCTAGTTATGCACTCTCAGTGAGTGACTTTGCTGACCTTCCCAGTGTCCAACAGCAGCTTTTCACAAACATTAACACGGTCTTTGTAGAGGGCACGTCTATCACTACCACGACGATAGGTAAGAAAAAGATAAACCGGCTTCCCGTAATTCCTCCCATTTTATTATGGTCATAGAGACATGTGCCTTATTGTTCCTCTACCTCTAATGAGATTAAAAAGAAAATGTATTTTTTCCTGATGAGTAAAACTTAAGGGGAGGTGACACGATATCGAAAACACAAAAAACACGATTGAGCACCAAGTGTGTAATACCTTGTGTATTTTCTCTCTTTCTCTCTCTTTCTATCTCCTTACAATGCCCCCCAATCTGACCCATGAATGTGTGCATCTTAGCTGAGGGCCGTAGACAGAGGAGAGATGTTGTCTTCCTGCTGGATGGATCGGATGGCACTAGGAATGGGTTCCCAGCAATGAAAGAATTTGTGCAAAGAATGGTGGAAAAATTGGAAGTAGCTGAGAACAGAGATCGCATTTCTGTGGTCCAGTACAGCAGAGACCCAGAGGCCCATTTCTATCTGAACACGTACACGACAAAGGAAGAAATTCTTGACAGTGTCAGAGGTCTGCGGCACAAAGGAGGCAGACCCCTCTACACCGGGGCAGCGCTCCAGTACGTCAGAGACAATGTCTTTACTGCCTCCTCCGGCAGCAGACGGCTGGAGGGTGTGCCGCAGATACTGGTTTTGCTTAGTGGAGGAAGGTCGATTGACAGTGTTGAGGCGGCAGCCTCCTCTCTGAAAGAGCTTGGCGTCTTGACCTTTGGGATAGGATCGAGGGGCTCTGATAGCAGAGAACTGCAGAGAATTTCATACGACCCCAATTATGCTCTATCCGTGGCCGACTTCAGCGAGCTTCCAAATGTCCAAGAGCAGCTGCTGGCCTCTGTCCAGGCTGTTTCAATTCCCATCACTCCAACTTCACCGACTGTAACCGGTACGTGCATGGCAGAATTTACGATGCGTTCTGTCTTATCTTTTTACTTGATATCCCAACTTTTTTAATGCACAGCTTAGACAGTTAATGAGATGATGAACTCTGATGTGTCATTCTGAAGTTTATTAACATTATCGACATTTACTTGGTGTTAACGATACTGCCCCCCCTCCCCCTCCCTCCTAGCTGACGATGCCGCACCCAAAAAGGACGTAGTGTTTCTGCTGGACGGTTCAGATGGCACTAGAAATACTTTCCCAGCGATGCGTGAATTTGTGCAAAGACTAGTGGAGAAATTCAACATAGAGCCAAACAGAGACCGTGTTTCTGTGGTGCAGTACAGCAGAGATGCCGAGGCCCATTTCTATCTGAATAGCTACACGACAAAGGAAGACGTTCTCGACCGTGTCAGAGGTCTGAAACACAAAGGAGGTAGACCCCTCTACACAGGGGCAGCTCTCCAGTATGTCAGAGACAATGTCTTTACTGCCTCCTCCGGCAGCAGACGGTTGGAGGGTGTGCCGCAGATACTGATCCTGCTGAACGGGGGAAGGTCATTCGACAGTGTTGATGCAGCAGCCTCCTCTCTGAAAGAGCTTGGCGTGTTGACCTTTGGAATAGGATCGAGATTCTCTGATAGCAGAGAACTGCAGAGAATATCATATGAACCCGATTATGCTCTTTCCGTGTCCGACTTCAGTGAGCTTCCAAATGTCCAAGAGCAGCTGCTGGCCTCTGTCCAGGCTGTTGCAATGCCCATCACTCCAACTACCCCGACTCTCACCGGTATGTGCATGGCAGACTGTTACGAGAGCTAGCTCACAGCCTGTGCTTTGTTGATCTTCCTAAGTAGATGTGAGCAGTGGGGCCATTAACCACAGCTTAGCTAGTCGATGAAGTGGTTAAACTAATGTGAGATTCTAAAGATGTTTTGAAATGATCTGGTGTAAATGACGCTGTTTTCTTTTCCTAGCTGATGATGCCGCACCCAGAAAGGACGTAGTGTTTCTGCTGGACGGTTCAGATGGCACTAGAAATACATTCCCAGCAATGCGTGAATTTGTGCAAAAAGTAGTGGAGCAATTCAACATAGAGGCAAACAGAGACCGTGTTTCTGTGGTGCAGTACAGTAGAGACCCTGAGGTCAATTTCTATCTGAATACTTACTCAACAAAAGGGGAGATCCTGAACACTGTCAGAGGTCTGAGGCATAGAGGAGGGAGACCCCTTAACACAGGTGCAGCTCTCCAGTACGTGAGGGACAGTGTCTTCACTGCCTCTGCGGGGAGTAGAAAGCAAGAGGGTGTCCCTCAGATTCTTATCCTCCTCAGTGGAGGACGGTCAAGCGATAACATAGATACACCTGCCTCTGCCCTGAAAGAGAGCGGAATCTTGATTTTTGCCATTGGCACCAGAAATTCAAGCAGAGAGGTGCAGAGAATTGCCAATGATCCTACCTATGCACAGTCCATCAATGAATTCTCAGATCTTCCCAGTTTCCAGCAGCAGTTTATCAGCTCCCTCAACAGTGTGCTTGTACGAGTCAAACCGATGACACCTACTGTGGCGGGTAAGACAGATTCCCACACATCTCTTTAAAACAACACATTGAGGCCTCCCTGAAAAGCGTGCAGCAGACATTAAGAGGTTTATATAAGCACTGCATGTTAGCAAAGGTGTGGGAAATTAGCCTAACAAACCATGGGTTTCAACTCTTTGGGGTGTTAAGCAGTGCTGCGTTTTAAAGTGTTTGTTTGTTTGTTTGCTCGCACATCAACTTTAGAAACAGTTTTTTTCTTTCGAGGAAAATATCCTTTAAATTATAGACCTCATTTTGTCATGTCCTATTCATTAGATTTAGGCAGCTTTACTCTGAACAAAACGAGATGTTATTTTAGCACACAGTAATAATATTTGACCATTAGATTGGCTGTAACATAGGTGAAAAGAATAGATAGTTGTTTCCCTTTTGTAGTTGCAAACTAGAGCACGCATACTCCCCGCAGGCAATATCAGATACCCAGGGCTCACGTAACTTTGTGCTCCATTCCATTACCCATAGCTGAGCGAAGGATGGCTAGGAGGGACGTAGTGTTCCTGCTGGATGGTTCAGATGGCACAAGGAGCTCTTTCCCTGCAATGCGTGACTTTGTTGAGAGGATGGTGGAGAGGCTGAATGTGTCTGAGAATAGAGACCGTGTGTCTGTGGTCCAGTACAGCAGAGATCCAGAGGCCCATTTCTATCTTAACACATACTCAAAAAAGGAGGACCTTCTTGACACGCTCAGGGGTCTGAGGCACAAAGGAGGGAGACCCCTCAACACAGGGGCAGCTCTGCAGTACGTGAGGGACAATGTCTTCACTGCCTCTGCTGGAAGCAGACTTGAAGAAGGTGTGCCTCAGTTACTGATTCTGCTGAGTGGTGGAAGGTCATTTGATAACGTTGACATACCAGCCTCATCCCTGAAGGAGCTGGGAGTGCTTATCTTTGGGATAGGGTCAAGGACCTCAGACAGCAAGGAAATCCAGAAGATCTCCCATGACCCTAGTTATGCACTCTCAGTGAGTGACTTTGCTGACCTTCCCAGTGTCCAACAGCAGCTTTTCACAAACATTAACACGGTCTTTGTAGAGGGCACGTCTATCACTACCACGACGATAGGTAAGAAAAAGATAAACCGGCTTCCCGTAATTCCTCCCATTTTATTATGGTCATAGAGACACGTGCCTTATTGTTCCTCTACCTCTAATGAGATTAAAAACAAAATGTATTTTTTCCTGATGAGTAAAACTTAAGGGGAGGTGACACGATATCGAAAACACAAAAAACACGATTGAGCACCAAGTGTGTAATACCTTGTGTATTTTCTCTCTTTCTCTCTCTTTCTATCTCCTTACAATGCCCCCCAATCTGACCCATGAATGTGTGCATCTTAGCTGAGGGCCGTAGACAGAGGAGAGATGTTGTCTTCCTGCTGGATGGATCGGATGGCACTAGGAATGGGTTCCCAGCAATGAAAGAATTTGTGCAAAGAATGGTGGAAAAATTGGAAGTAGCTGAGAACAGAGATCGCATTTCTGTGGTCCAGTACAGCAGAGACCCAGAGGCCCATTTCTATCTGAACACGTACACGACAAAGGAAGAAATTCTTGACAGTGTCAGAGGTCTGCGGCACAAAGGAGGCAGACCCCTCTACACCGGGGCAGCGCTCCAGTACGTCAGAGACAATGTCTTTACTGCCTCCTCCGGCAGCAGACGGCTGGAGGGTGTGCCGCAGATACTGGTTTTGCTTAGTGGAGGAAGGTCGATTGACAGTGTTGAGGCGGCAGCCTCCTCTCTGAAAGAGCTTGGCGTCTTGACCTTTGGGATAGGATCGAGGGGCTCTGATAGCAGAGAACTGCAGAGAATTTCATACGACCCCAATTATGCTCTATCCGTGGCCGACTTCAGCGAGCTTCCAAATGTCCAAGAGCAGCTGCTGGCCTCTGTCCAGGCTGTTTCAATTCCCATCACTCCAACTTCACCGACTGTAACCGGTACGTGCATGGCAGAATTTACGATGCGTTCTGTCTTATCTTTTTACTTGATATCCCAACTTTTTTAATGCACAGCTTAGACAGTTAATGAGATGATGAACTCTGATGTGTCATTCTGAAGTTTATTAACATTATCGACATTTACTTGGTGTTAACGATACTGCCCCCCCTCCCCCTCCCTCCTAGCTGACGATGCCGCACCCAAAAAGGACGTAGTGTTTCTGCTGGACGGTTCAGATGGCACTAGAAATACTTTCCCAGCGATGCGTGAATTTGTGCAAAGACTAGTGGAGAAATTCAACATAGAGCCAAACAGAGACCGTGTTTCTGTGGTGCAGTACAGCAGAGATGCCGAGGCCCATTTCTATCTGAATAGCTACACGACAAAGGAAGACGTACTCGACCGTGTCAGAGGTCTGAAACACAAAGGAGGTAGACCCCTCTACACAGGGGCAGCTCTCCAGTATGTCAGAGACAATGTCTTTACTGCCTCCTCCGGCAGCAGACGGTTGGAGGGTGTGCCGCAGATACTGATCCTGCTGAACGGGGGAAGGTCATTCGACAGTGTTGATGCAGCAGCCTCCTCTCTGAAAGAGCTTGGCGTGTTGACCTTTGGAATAGGATCGAGGTTCTCTGATAGCAGAGAACTGCAGAGAATATCATATGAACCCGATTATGCTCTTTCCGTGTCCGACTTCAGTGAGCTTCCAAATGTCCAAGAGCAGCTGCTGGCCTCTGTCCAGGCTGTTGCAATGCCCATCACTCCAACTACCCCGACTCTCACCGGTATGTGCATGGCAGACTGTTACGAGAGCTAGCTCACAGCCTGTGCTTTGTTGATCTTCCTAAGTAGATGTGAGCAGTGGGGCCATTAACCACAGCTTAGCTAGTCGATGAAGTGGTTAAACTAATGTGAGATTCTAAAGATGTTTTGAAATGATCTGGTGTAAATGACGCTGTTTTCTTTTCCTAGCTGATGATGCCGCACCCAGAAAGGACGTAGTGTTTCTGCTGGACGGTTCAGATGGCACTAGAAATACATTCCCAGCAATGCGTGAATTTGTGCAAAAAGTAGTGGAGCAATTCAACATAGAGGCAAACAGAGACCGTGTTTCTGTGGTGCAGTACAGTAGAGACCCTGAGGTCAATTTCTATCTGAATACTTACTCAACAAAAGGGGAGATCCTGAACACTGTCAGAGGTCTGAGGCATAGAGGAGGGAGACCCCTTAACACAGGTGCAGCTCTCCAGTACGTGAGGGACAGTGTCTTCACTGCCTCTGCGGGGAGTAGAAAGCAAGAGGGTGTCCCTCAGATTCTTATCCTCCTCAGTGGAGGACGGTCAAGCGATAACATAGATACACCTGCCTCTGCCCTGAAAGAGAGCGGAATCTTGATTTTTGCCATTGGCACCAGAAATTCAAGCAGAGAGGTGCAGAGAATTGCCAATGATCCTACCTATGCACAGTCCATCAATGAATTCTCAGATCTTCCCAGTTTCCAGCAGCAGTTTATCAGCTCCCTCAACAGTGTGCTTGTACGAGTCAAACCGATGACACCTACTGTGGCGGGTAAGACAGATTCCCACACATCTCTTTAAAACAACACATTGAGGCCTCCCTGAAAAGCGTGCAGCAGACATTAAGAGGTTTATATAAGCACTGCATGTTAGCAAAGGTGTGGGAAATTGGCCTAACAAACCATGGGTTTCAACTCTTTGGGGTGTTAAGCAGTGCTGCGTTTTAAAGTGTTTGTTTGTTTGTTTGCTCGCACATCAACTTTAGAAACAGTTTTTTTCTTTCAAGGAAAATATCCTTTAAATTATAGACCTCATTTTGTCATGTCCTATTCATTAGATTTAGGCAGCTTTACTCTGAACAAAACCAGATGTTATTTTAGCACACAGTAATAATATTTGACCATTAGATTGGCTGTAACATAGGTGAAAAGAATAGATAGTTGTTTCCCTTTTGTAGTTGCAAACTAGAGCACACATACTCCCCGCAGACAATATCAGATACCCAGGGCTCACGTAACTTTGTGCTCCATTCCATTACCCATAGCTGAGCGAAGGATGGCTAGGAGGGACGTAGTGTTCCTGCTGGATGGTTCAGATGGCACAAGGAGCTCTTTCCCTGCAATGCGTGACTTTGTTGAGAGGATGGTGGAGAGGCTGAATGTGTCTGAGAATAGAGACCGTGTGTCTGTGGTCCAGTACAGCAGAGATCCAGAGGCCCATTTCTATCTTAACACATACTCAAAAAAGGAGGACCTTCTTGACACGCTCAGGGGTCTGAGGCACAAAGGAGGGAGACCCCTCAACACAGGGGCAGCTCTGCAGTACGTGAGGGACAATGTCTTCACTGCCTCTGCTGGAAGCAGACTTGAAGAAGGTGTGCCTCAGTTACTGATTCTGCTGAGTGGTGGAAGGTCATTTGATAACGTTGACATACCAGCCTCATCCCTGAAGGAGCTGGGAGTGCTTATCTTTGGGATAGGGTCAAGGACCTCAGACAGCAAGGAAATCCAGAAGATCTCCCATGACCCTAGTTATGCACTCTCAGTGAGTGACTTTGCTGACCTTCCCAGTGTCCAACAGCAGCTTTTCACAAACATTAACACGGTCTTTGTAGAGGGCACGTCTATCACTACCACGACGATAGGTAAGAAAAAGATAAACCGGCTTCCCGTAATTCCTCCCATTTTATTATGGTCATAGAAACACGTGCCTTATTGTTCCTCTACCTCTAATGAGATTAAAAAGAAAATGTATTTTTTCCTGATGAGTAAAACTTAAGGGGAGGTGACACGATATCGAAAACACAAAAAACACGATTGAGCACCAAGTGTGTAATACCTTGTGTATTTTCTCTCTTTCTCTCTCTTTCTATCTCCTTACAATGCCCCCCAATCTGACCCATGAATGTGTGCATCTTAGCTGAGGGCCGTAGACAGAGGAGAGATGTTGTCTTCCTGCTGGATGGATCGGATGGCACTAGGAATGGGTTCCCAGCAATGAAAGAATTTGTGCAAAGAATGGTGGAAAAATTGGAAGTAGCTGAGAACAGAGATCGCATTTCTGTGGTCCAGTACAGCAGAGACCCAGAGGCCCATTTCTATCTGAACACGTACACGACAAAGGAAGAAATTCTTGACAGTGTCAGAGGTCTGCGGCACAAAGGAGGCAGACCCCTCTACACCGGGGCAGCGCTCCAGTACGTCAGAGACAATGTCTTTACTGCCTCCTCCGGCAGCAGACGGCTGGAGGGTGTGCCGCAGATACTGGTTTTGCTTAGTGGAGGAAGGTCGATTGACAGTGTTGAGGCGGCAGCCTCCTCTCTGAAAGAGCTTGGCGTCTTGACCTTTGGGATAGGATCGAGGGGCTCTGATAGCAGAGAACTGCAGAGAATTTCATACGACCCCAATTATGCTCTATCCGTGGCCGACTTCAGCGAGCTTCCAAATGTCCAAGAGCAGCTGCTGGCCTCTGTCCAGGCTGTTTCAATTCCCATCACTCCAACTTCACCGACTGTAACCGGTACGTGCATGGCAGAATTTACGATGCATTCTGTCTTATCTTTTTACTTGATATCCCAACTTTTTTAATGCACAGCTTAGACAGTTAATGAGATGATGAACTCTGATGTGTCATTCTGAAGTTTATTAACATTATCGACATTTACTTGGTGTTAACGATACTGCCCCCCCTCCCCCTCCCTCCTAGCTGACGATGCCGCACCCAAAAAGGACGTAGTGTTTCTGCTGGACGGTTCAGATGGCACTAGAAATACTTTCCCAGCGATGCGTGAATTTGTGCAAAGACTAGTGGAGAAATTCAACATAGAGCCAAACAGAGACCGTGTTTCTGTGGTGCAGTACAGCAGAGATGCCGAGGCCCATTTCTATCTGAATAGCTACACGACAAAGGAAGACGTTCTCGACCGTGTCAGAGGTCTGAAACACAAAGGAGGTAGACCCCTCTACACAGGGGCAGCTCTCCAGTATGTCAGAGACAATGTCTTTACTGCCTCCTCCGGCAGCAGACGGTTGGAGGGTGTGCCGCAGATACTGATCCTGCTGAACGGGGGAAGGTCATTCGACAGTGTTGATGCAGCAGCCTCCTCTCTGAAAGAGCTTGGCGTGTTGACCTTTGGAATAGGATCGAGGTTCTCTGATAGCAGAGAACTGCAGAGAATATCATATGAACCCGATTATGCTCTTTCCGTGTCCGACTTCAGTGAGCTTCCAAATGTCCAAGAGCAGCTGCTGGCCTCTGTCCAGGCTGTTGCAATGCCCATCACTCCAACTACCCCGACTCTCACCGGTATGTGCATGGCAGACTGTTACGAGAGCTAGCTCACAGCCTGTGCTTTGTTGATCTTCCTAAGTAGATGTGAGCAGTGGGGCCATTAACCACAGCTTAGCTAGTCGATGAAGTGGTTAAACTAATGTGAGATTCTAAAGATGTTTTGAAATGATCTGGTGTAAATGACGCTGTTTTCTTTTCCTAGCTGATGATGCCGCACCCAGAAAGGACGTAGTGTTTCTGCTGGACGGTTCAGATGGCACTAGAAATACATTCCCAGCAATGCGTGAATTTGTGCAAAAAGTAGTGGAGCAATTCAACATAGAGGCAAACAGAGACCGTGTTTCTATGGTGCAGTACAGTAGAGACCCTGAGGTCAATTTCTATCTGAATACTTACTCAACAAAAGGGGAGATCCTGAACACTGTCAGAGGTCTGAGGCATAGAGGAGGGAGACCCCTTAACACAGGTGCAGCTCTCCAGTACGTGAGGGACAGTGTCTTCACTGCCTCTGCGGGGAGTAGAAAGCAAGAGGGTGTCCCTCAGATTCTTATCCTCCTCAGTGGAGGACGGTCAAGCGATAACATAGATACACCTGCCTCTGCCCTGAAAGAGAGCGGAATCTTGATTTTTGCCATTGGCACCAGAAATTCAAGCAGAGAGGTGCAGAGAATTGCCAATGATCCTACCTATGCACAGTCCATCAATGAATTCTCAGATCTTCCCAGTTTCCAGCAGCAGTTTATCAGCTCCCTCAACAGTGTGCTTGTACGAGTCAAACCGATGACACCTACTGTGGCGGGTAAGACAGATTCCCACACATCTCTTTAAAACAACACATTGAGGCCTCCCTGAAAAGCGTGCAGCAGACATTAAGAGGTTTATATAAGCACTGCATGTTAGCAAAGGTGTGGGAAATTAGCCTAACAAACCATGGGTTTCAACTCTTTGGGGTGTTAAGCAGTGCTGCGTTTTAAAGTGTTTGTTTGTTTGTTTGCTCGCACATCAACTTTAGAAACAGTTTTTTTCTTTCGAGGAAAATATCCTTTAAATTATAGACCTCATTTTGTCATGTCCTATTCATTAGATTTAGGCAGCTTTACTCTGAACAAAACCAGATGTTATTTTAGCACACAGTAATAATATTTGACCATTAGATTGGCTGTAACATAGGTGAAAAGAATAGATAGTTGTTTCCCTTTTGTAGTTGCAAACTAGAGCACGCATACTCCCCGCAGACAATATCAGATACCCAGGGCTCACGTAACTTTGTGCTCCATTCCATTACCCATAGCTGAGCGAAGGATGGCTAGGAGGGACGTAGTGTTCCTGCTGGATGGTTCAGATGGCACAAGGAGCTCTTTCCCTGCAATGCGTGACTTTGTTGAGAGGATGGTGGAGAGGCTGAATGTGTCTGAGAATAGAGACCGTGTGTCTGTGGTCCAGTACAGCAGAGATCCAGAGGCCCATTTCTATCTTAACACATACTCAAAAAAGGAGGACCTTCTTGACACGCTCAGGGGTCTGAGGCACAAAGGAGGGACACCCCTCAACACAGGGGCAGCTCTGCAGTACGTGAGGGACAATGTCTTCACTGCCTCTGCTGGAAGCAGACTTGAAGAAGGTGTGCCTCAGTTACTGATTCTGCTGAGTGGTGGAAGGTCATTTGATAACGTTGACATACCAGCCTCTTCCCTGAAGGAGCTGGGAGTGCTTATCTTTGGGATAGGGTCAAGGACCTCAGACAGCAAGGAAATCCAGAAGATCTCCCATGACCCTAGTTATGCACTCTCAGTGAGTGACTTTGCTGACCTTCCCAGTGTCCAACAGCAGCTTTTCACAAACATTAACACGGTCTTTGTAGAGGGCACGTCTATCACTACCACGACGATAGGTAAGAAAAAGATAAACCGGCTTCCCGTAATTCCTCCCATTTTATTATGGTCATAGAGACATGTGCCTTATTGTTCCTCTACCTCTAATGAGATTAAAAAGAAAATGTATTTTTTCCTGATGAGTAAAACTTAAGGGGAGGTGACACGATATCAAAAACACAAAAAACACGATTGAGCACCAAGTGTGTAATACCTTGTGTATTTTCTCTCTTTCTCTCTCTTTCTATCTCCTTACAATGCCCCCCAATCTGACCCATGAATGTGTGCATCTTAGCTGAGGGCCGTAGACAGAGGAGAGATGTTGTCTTCCTGCTGGATGGATCGGATGGCACTAGGAATGAGTTCCCAGCAATGAAAGAATTTGTGCAAAGAATGGTGGAAAAATTGGAAGTAGCTGAGAACAGAGATCGCATTTCTGTGGTCCAGTACAGCAGAGACACAGAGGCCCGTTTCTATCTGAACACGTACACGACAAAGGAAGAAATTCTTGACAGTGTCAGAGGTCTGCGGCACAAAGGAGGCAGACCCCTCTACACCGGGACAGCGCTCCAGTACGTCAGAGACAATGTCTTTACTGCCTCCTCCGGCAGCAGACGGCTGGAGGGTGTGCCGCAGATACTGGTTTTGCTTAGTGGAGGAAGGTCGATTGACAGTGTTGAGGCGGCAGCCTCCTCTCTGAAAGAGCTTGGCGTCTTGACCTTTGGGATAGGATCGAGGGGCTCTGATAGCAGAGAACTGCAGAGAATTTCATACGACCCCAATTATGCTCTATCCGTGGCCGACTTCAGCGAGCTTCCAAATGTCCAAGAGCAGCTGCTGGCCTCTGTCCAGGCTGTTTCAATTCCCATCACTCCAACTTCACCGACTGTAACCGGTACGTGCATGGCAGAATTTACGATGCGTTCTGTCTTATCTTTTTACTTGATATCCCAACTATTTTAATGCACAGCTTAGACAGTTAATGAGATGATGAACTCTGATGTGTCATTCTGAAGTTTATTAACATTATCGACATTTACTTGGTGTTAACGATACTGCCCCCCCTCCCCCTCCCTCCTAGCTGACGATGCCGCACCCAAAAAAGATGTAGTGTTTCTGCTGGACGGTTCAGATGGCACTAGAAATACTTTCCCAGCGATGCGTGAATTTGTGCAAAGACTAGTGGAGAAATTCAACATAGAGCCAAACAGAGACCGTGTTTCTGTGGTGCAGTACAGCAGAGATGCCGAGGCCCATTTCTATCTGAATAGCTACACGACAAAGGAAGACGTACTCGACCGTGTCAGAGGTCTGAAACACAAAGGAGGTAGACCCCTCTACACAGGGGCAGCTCTCCAGTATGTCAGAGACAATGTCTTTACTGCCTCCTCCGGCAGCAGACGGTTGGAGGGTGTGCCGCAGATACTGATCCTGCTGAACGGGGGAAGGTCATTCGACAGTGTTGATGCAGCAGCCTCCTCTCTGAAAGAGCTTGGCGTGTTGACCTTTGGAATAGGATCGAGGTTCTCTGATAGCAGAGAACTGCAGAGAATATCATATGAACCCGATTATGCTCTTTCCGTGTCCGACTTCAGTGAGCTTCCAAATGTCCAAGAGCAGCTGCTGGCCTCTGTCCAGGCTGTTGCAATGCCCATCACTCCAACTACCCCGACTCTCACCGGTATGTGCATGGCAGACTGTTACGAGAGCTAGCTCACAGCCTGTGCTTTGTTGATCTTCCTAAGTAGATGTGAGCAGTGGGGCCATTAACCACAGCTTAGCTAGTCGATGAAGTGGTTAAACTAATGTGAGATTCTAAAGATGTTTTGAAATGATCTGGTGTAAATGACGCTGTTTTCTTTTCCTAGCTGATGATGCCGCACCCAGAAAGGACGTAGTGTTTCTGCTGGACGGTTCAGATGGCACTAGAAATACATTCCCAGCAATGCGTGAATTTGTGCAAAAAGTAGTGGAGCAATTCAACATAGAGGCAAACAGAGACCGTGTTTCTGTGGTGCAGTACAGTAGAGACCCTGAGGTCAATTTCTATCTGAATACTTACTCAACAAAAGGGGAGATCCTGAACACTGTCAGAGGTCTGAGGCATAGAGGAGGGAGACCCCTTAACACAGGTGCAGCTCTCCAGTACGTGAGGGACAGTGTCTTCACTGCCTCTGCGGGGAGTAGAAAGCAAGAGGGTGTCCCTCAGATTCTTATCCTCCTCAGTGGAGGACGGTCAAGCGATAACATAGATACACCTGCCTCTGCCCTGAAAGAGAGCGGAATCTTGATTTTTGCCATTGGCACCAGAAATTCAAGCAGAGAGGTGCAGAGAATTGCCAATGATCCTACCTATGCACAGTCCATCAATGAATTCTCAGATCTTCCCAGTTTCCAGCAGCAGTTTATCAGCTCCCTCAACAGTGTGCTTGTACGAGTCAAACCGATGACACCTACTGTGGCGGGTAAGACAGATTCCCACACATCTCTTTAAAACAACACATTGAGGCCTCCCTGAAAAGCGTGCAGCAGACATTAAGAGGTTTATATAAGCACTGCATGTTAGCAAAGGTGTGGGAAATTAGCCTAACAAACCATGGGTTTCAACTCTTTGGGGTGTTAAGCAGTGCTGCGTTTTAAAGTGTTTGTTTGTTTGTTTGCTCGCTCATCAACTTTAGAAACAGTTTTTTTCTTTCGAGGAAAATATCCTTTAAATTATAGACCTCATTTTGTCATGTCCTATTCATTAGATTTAGGCAGCTTTACTCTGAACAAAACGAGATGTTATTTTAGCACACAGTAATAATATTTGACCATTAGTTTGGCTGTAACATAGGTGAAAAGAATAGATAGTTGTTTCCCTTTTGTAGTTGCAAACTAGAGCACGCATACTCCCCGCAGACAATATCAGATACCCAGGGCTCACGTAACTTTGTGCTCCATTCCATTACCCATAGCTGAGCGAAGGATGGCTAGGAGGGACGTAGTGTTCCTGCTGGATGGTTCAGATGGCACAAGGAGCTCTTTCCCTGCAATGCGTGACTTTGTTGAGAGGATGGTGGAGAGACTGAATGTGTCTGAGAATAGAGACCGTGTGTCTGTGGTCCAGTACAGCAGAGATCCAGAGGCCCATTTCTATCTTAACACATACTCAACAAAGGAGGACCTTCTTGACACGCTCAGGGGTCTGAGGCACAAAGGAGGGAGACCCCTCAACACAGGGGCAGCTCTGCAGTACGTGAGGGACAATGTCTTCACTGCCTCTGCTGGAAGCAGACTTGAAGAAGGTGTGCCTCAGTTACTGATTCTGCTGAGTGGTGGAAGGTCATTTGATAACGTTGACATACCAGCCTCTTCCCTGAAGGAGCTGGGAGTGCTTATCTTTGGGATAGGGTCAAGGACCTCAGACAGCAAGGAAATCCAGAAGATCTCCCATGACCCTAGTTATGCACTCTCAGTGAGTGACTTTGCTGACCTTCCCAGTGTCCAACAGCAGCTTTTCACAAACATTAACACGGTCTTTGTAGAGGGCACGTCTATCACTACCACGACGATAGGTAAGAAAAAGATAAACCGGCTTCCCGTAATTCCTCCCATTTTATTATGGTCATAGAGACATGTGCCTTATTGTTCCTCTACCTCTAATGAGATTAAAAAGAAAATGTATTTTTTCCTGATGAGTAAAACTTAAGGGGAGGTGACACGATATCGAAAACACAAAAAACACGATTGAGCACCAAGTGTGTAATACCTTGTGTATTTTCTCTCTTTCTCTCTCTTTCTATCTCCTTACAATGCCCCCCAATCTGACCCATGAATGTGTGCATCTTAGCTGAGGGCCGTAGACAGAGGAGAGATGTTGTCTTCCTGCTGGATGGATCGGATGGCACTAGGAATGAGTTCCCAGCAATGAAAGAATTTGTGCAAAGAATGGTGGAAAAATTGGAAGTAGCTGAGAACAGAGATCGCATTTCTGTGGTCCAGTACAGCAGAGACACAGAGGCCCGTTTCTATCTGAACACGTACACGACAAAGGAAGAAATTCTTGACAGTGTCAGAGGTCTGCGGCACAAAGGAGGCAGACCCCTCTACACCGGGGCAGCGCTCCAGTACGTCAGAGACAATGTCTTTACTGCCTCCTCCGGCAGCAGACGGCTGGAGGGTGTGCCGCAGATACTGGTTTTGCTTAGTGGAGGAAGGTCGATTGACAGTGTTGAGGCGGCAGCCTCCTCTCTGAAAGAGCTTGGCGTCTTGACCTTTGGGATAGGATCGAGGGGCTCTGATAGCAGAGAACTGCAGAGAATTTCATACGACCCCAATTATGCTCTATCCGTGGCCGACTTCAGCGAGCTTCCAAATGTCCAAGAGCAGCTGCTGGCCTCTGTCCAGGCTGTTTCAATTCCCATCACTCCAACTTCACCGATTGTAACCGGTACGTGCATGGCAGAATTTACGATGCGTTCTGTCTTATCTTTTTACTTGATATCCCAACTTTTTTAATGCACAGCTTAGACAGTTAATGAGATGATGAACTCTGATGTGTCATTCTGAAGTTTATTAACATTATCGACATTTACTTGGTGTTAACGATACTGCCCCCCTCCCCCTCCCTCCTAGCTGACGATGCCGCACCCAAAAAGGACGTAGTGTTTCTGCTGGACGGTTCAGATGGCACTAGAAATACTTTCCCAGCGATGCGTGAATTTGTGCAAAGACTAGTGGAGAAATTCAACATAGAGCCAAACAGAGACCGTGTTTCTGTGGTGCAGTACAGCAGAGATGCCGAGGCCCATTTCTATCTGAATAGCTACACGACAAAGGAAGACGTTCTCGACCGTGTCAGAGGTCTGAAACACAAAGGAGGTAGACCCCTCTACACAGGGGCAGCTCTCCAGTATGTCAGAGACAATGTCTTTACTGCCTCCTCCGGCAGCAGACGGTTGGAGGGTGTACCGCAGATACTGATCCTGCTGAACGGGGGAAGGTCATTCGACAGTGTTGATGCAGCAGCCTCCTCTCTGAAAGAGCTTGGCGTGTTGACCTTTGGAATAGGATCGAGGTTCTCTGATAGCAGAGAACTGCAGAGAATATCATATGAACCCGATTATGCTCTTTCCGTGTCCGACTTCAGTGAGCTTCCAAATGTCCAAGAGCAGCTGCTGGCCTCTGTCCAGGCTGTTGCAATGCCCATCACTCCAACTACCCCGACTCTCACCGGTATGTGCATGGCAGACTGTTACGAGAGCTAGCTCACAGCCTGTGCTTTGTTGATCTTCCTAAGTAGATGTGAGCAGTGGGGCCATTAACCACAGCTTAGCTAGTCGATGAAGTGGTTAAACTAATGTGAGATTCTAAAGATGTTTTGAAATGATCTGGTGTAAATTACGCTGTTTTCTTTTCCTAGCTGATGATGCCGCACCCAGAAAGGACGTAGTGTTTCTGCTGGACGGTTCAGATGGCACTAGAAATACATTCCCAGCAATGCGTGAATTTGTGCAAAAAGTAGTGGAGCAATTCAACATAGAGGCAAACAGAGACCGTGTTTCTGTGGTGCAGTACAGTAGAGACCCTGAGGTCAATTTCTATCTGAATACTTACTCAACAAAAGGGGAGATCCTGAACACTGTCAGAGGTCTGAGGCATAGAGGAGGGAGACCCCTTAACACAGGTGCAGCTCTCCAGTACGTGAGGGACAGTGTCTTCACTGCCTCTGCGGGGAGTAGAAAGCAAGAGGGTGTCCCTCAGATTCTTATCCTCCTCAGTGGAGGACGGACAAGCGATAACATAGATACACCTACCTCTGCCCTGAAAGAGAGCGGAATCTTGATTTTTGCCATTGGCACCAGAAATTCAATCAGAGAGGTAAAGAGAATTGCCAATGATCCTACCTATGCACAGTCCATCTATGAATTCTCTGATCTTCCCAGTGTCCAGGAGCAGTTTATCAGCTCCCTCAACAATGTGCTTGTACAAGTCAAGCCTTCGACACCTACTGTGGCGGGTAAGACAGATTCTCACACCTCTCTTGAAAACAACACACTGAGCCCTGCCTACATAGCGTGCCATAGACACTAAATGGTTTATATAAGCAATGCATGCTAACAGAGGCTTGTTGTATTAGCCTAACAACCTATGGATTTTAACTTTTTGTCATGTTAAGAAGTTTAAGTTTTGAAGTATTTGTTTGTTTATCTCCTTCATTTGTTTTAGACATAGATTTTATTTTGTTGTGTTATAAAAACATTTGACCATTAGATTTGTTGAAAAGTAACTGAAAGGATAGGAGAGTTGTTTCCCTTTTGTAGTTGCCAACCAGAGTACGCATACGGCCAAGAACCATTTCAGGTACTGAGGGCTCAGGTGACTTTTTGGTCCATTTCATTAACCATAGGTGAGCGAAGGATGACAAGGAGGGACGTAGTGTTCCTGCTGGATGGTTCAGATGGCACAAGGAGCTCTTTCCCTTCAATGCGTAACTTTGTTGAAAGGATGGTGGAGAGACTGAATGTATCTGAGAATAGAGACCGTGTGTCTGTGGTCCAGTACAGCAGAGATCCAGAGGCCCATTTCTATCTTAACACTTACTCAAGAAAGGAGGATGTTCTTGGCACAGTCAGGAGTCTGAGACACAAAGGTGGGAGACCTCTCAACACAGGGGCAGCTCTGCAGTATGTGAGGGACAATGTCTTCACTTCCTCCACTGGAAGCAGACGTGTAGAAGGTGTGCCTCAGCTACTGATTCTGCTGAGTGGTGGAAGGTCATTTGATAATGTTGACACACCGGCCTCATCGCTGAAGGAGGTTGGAGTTCTTATCTTTGGTATAGGATCAAGGAGCTCTGACAACATGGAACTCCAGAGGATCTCCCATGACCCTAGTTATGCACTTTCAGTGAGTGACTTCACTGATCTTTCAACTGTCCAGCAAAAGCTTTTCACCAACATTAACACAGTACTTGTAGAGGGCACACCCATCACTACCACGACGATAGGTAAGAAGCTGACAAAACATGCTCATGTATTGTCTTTCAATGTTTACGGTGCTTGCTAAGGTAAGTATCACCAGTAGTATGTAAACTTTTTGTGAATTATTCTTCACCATTTTGTTCAAAACTCTGAGTTTCACACAGAGATTACGGAAAATACAATTATTATGTGTCCCAGGATGGTTTGATTTTGGTTCATTCACACTGCAAATGATTTTCTTGAATCTGTGCATTCATACAAGATCCATTAAAGACATTTGACATCAAGATGTGATGTGAAATGTCATAAACTACCGCATCGCATACCATGCCACTAAACTGGCAAACAATCTCAACTTCAGCATATCGGGACTGATCCCTGCAATATAAGGTCCCCATCAATCCTTGGACATGTTTGCGTTCACACAGAGGGCATTCCAGCAAATCTATGGCAATTTTCTGGGATCAGCGTTTTGTGTGAAACGGGCTATAGAGACTGTGGTATGAGTCTTTTACTATAGTCAATAAGAAGCATCATCCAACAACCTTGTACGACACTGACCCAGCACACCTTGTGAATGTATAACTTCTGAAGTTTACTTTAAAAATCATTTAGAACACCAATGTCTGGAGTGCAAACCGATTGTTTTATTGTTATTTTCACATTTATATAAACAGTGTGGCTTGTGAATAGGTAATGTTCTATTTAATCTGCTTTTTTCCCCATTTATAAGGAGCAACAATTTTACATTTTCTTTCCAAGACTACAGTTTTATTATAGTTACATATTTAAGCAGTGAACATGTCATTTGTGAACCATAGCACATAAATAAATATTCACCTTCTAAAGTTCAGTTCCAAATACTAGTTTGTTGTTGTTGTTATTTACTTTCTGATTTTGATTTTTGATTTCCAAATCCTTCATTTCAAACCCAGTTGAAAATTATACCTAGCACATGGTAATTCCATGTAAAGAAACAGAACAAACATAACTTGCTGACATGATGTCTTACTAACAGGCCACATACACACTGTAAGTTTCAGGAGTAACAACAGCATTTAAATGCGGGAGTGAATCCCCTAAATTATCGTTATGTGTATGGAACACGACTCACTCTTTAAAATGCGATGATTGACAGCTTGGAAAGCAATGTTCTGGCATCTGTTATCCGTTGTGACTAAAGTAATATTACCATGACAAAAACGCGTTATTTTCATTTAAGTAAACACAGTCGATTGAGAAGTCATGTTTTGTTTATGCTTGTACAGCCTTTTTCACACAGAGTGCGCTCTTTCTGTGTTGCCATGATCACTTTCTATAAGCGGTTTTGGGCTTTTTGTTTAAGCTCGCCTCATAAAGCGATCAGGTTTATGGAGTTATTAAAGTGAGCGGTCATGAATCACGATATTTTGGTCTTATTTTCAGCATAAAGCATTTGGGATATATTTCGGTTTGGGCTTGTGCTTTTCTAGCAAAATCATTGCAACACTAATGAGTCAAGGCTCGTGCTATCCCTGTGATTCACCGCGCATACAGAAGAGATGCACATTAAAGTCATTAACTAATAGTAGTTCAGTTCCACACGCTGCATGTCTGTAAATGCGGTTGTCACTACCTGTATTTTTCGGGAGCTGTAGAATGTGGTCACTCCTATATTTTATTGAACTGTGTGTGTACAGAACACGATTAAGCACGAAAATGTGAACTGACAAAAGAATTTAGCTGCAGTGTGTACGTGGCCATAGATACTGGAATCAGGTGCAAATTAGTCTCATTCAATGACCAAGGGCAAAGGCTTGTTAATTTAATTATATTTATATCTTTGTTTTTGTTAGGTGTTTGCAATTTTACAGACTGTCCCTCATCCAGTCAGGATAATTTAAAATAAAATGTTTTTTTTTTTTTTTTATTTTAATTTTAGTGGAGTCAGAAGGACCCAAGAAGGACATCATCTTTGTGATTGACGGCTCTGAAGGTGTTGGCAGAGAGTTCCCAATTATCCAGGAGTTTGTGCGCAGAGTTGTGGAGAACCTCAATGTTGGTGAGAACAAGATCCGAGTAGGTGTGGTGCAGTATGGAGATTCTCCATATGCCGACATATACCTCAACTCACACAGGACCAAAGAAGGTGTCCTAAATGGCATCAAGGAACTCCGACAACGTGGGGGAAGGCAGCGCAACCTTGGTCAGGCCATTGACTTTGTTAGACGTGATGCTCTGGCTCCTGGACGAGGTGGAAGGAAACAGGCGGGAGTTCCACAATTTGTTGTTGTGGTTTCAGGAGGAAAAGCAACAGACAATATACAACCATCTGCAACTGCACTCAAACAGTCAGGAATTGTCCCCTTTAGCATAGGAACAAGAGACGTGAGCACTCAGGAATCGCAAGTGACCGCCTATGTCCCCAGATTTGCCTACACAGTTGATGACTTGCCTGGACTTTATACAATTCAGGACACACTCATCACCACCCTGACTGAGCTATCTAGTGAGGAGTTAGCCAATTTGCGCCCTGTATACCCATCAGGTAATTGCAATCATTTCATAATTGGTTTTCTTGGTTGATGTGATAATACTGCTGAAAAGACCAGCATGAATTTCCATTCCCCATCCTGGTTTTTGATAGTTAGTGATGGTCCAGCTAGTGGAACAGTAATATTTAAGTTTGTGAAGCTGGTCATGTCACGGTCAGGTCATGGTCAACCAGCAATATGTTCTGTTACTTATTGCTTGTTGATCATAGAAGTCTTGTTAGTTAACCTAGTTAAGAAGATTGCTAGCAACACCAGCATTCTATGCTGGGAACAACATCTAAAACACAACCAATGCTTGTCATTAGCTATGCTGTTATTTTTTCAGCAGGGATAGCACTGAACTATGCCCTTGAAGGTTTGAAAGGTGTCATGAAATACATTTTATTATACTATTAAAGTCTGTATTGTAGGGGAATAACAATTAAATCACCTATATGCTCAATGAAGATCAAGAGTCAAAGTTGAAGTTAAATAATTTGACAGAGAGTTTGATTTATAGTCATACTGTATGGATAGTTAGTTGATGTCTACAGGTTCAGATAGGTTAACAGTACAGATAATTTTAGCAGCATCTGAACATAGTATTCTGTTCTTTACTCCAATTAGTTAATTTAAAGACATTATCTTTTATACACTCTATTCTATACGTAAGAAACTTTGGTAACTGTCACAGATGAGTCATAAATTCTGGAAGGACTCCTCTTATCTGGGGTGCTGTTGAACTCTATTCCGAAGACTAGTCCTTTGGCATGGTCACATCCCTCTAATAATAAACAACCCCTTCAAGCACAATTAGTTAAACGTAGGTGTTACCTTTTCCCTTCAAGGTTGAGTTTTTGAACAGAACAGAAATTGAAACTACATCAACAACTAATACAACTTCTACACATGATTCACTGTGGTTGTTTAACATGACAAATTGCGCTATAAATCCTAAAAAGAATTGCACTAAGTATGCATATGCATTAGTGGATAGATGTAATGCATTGTTGACTTCATGACAAACAAAAAAAGTACTTATTTTTTCTCTGGAAGCCAGCCTAAATGAGTCAAAACTGTTACCTGACAATCAGATTAGAACTTGCTAGATCAAGCAAGTACTTTCCACTGTTATGTGCATATGCAATGGAGTGAGGTTAAGACTACACTAAGTGTGGTCAGCTTCTCCATCAATTTTGTGTTTTAAAAAATTCTTTCCATAGTATCTTAAAAAACACAACACTCATTCTGTGAGTGACACACTAAAACAGCCAGACCTGCCACAATGGTCAAAGACTTCTATTAATTAAAATGGCACAAACAGTTAAAATTCCTAACACTGTATCTTAAACACACAGTGTGCATGACAAGACACACTAAAAATTGTGACAATCTAGAGCATGTTTACATTTAAATGTACAAAATAGACTAAGAACAGATATTTGCATAATCCCATAAACTGTGAAGAGTGGCAGAAGATCTTCAGACTGGCAAAACACTGATAACGTCCATAAAACCAAATTTTAAACTAATTAAATATATCTGACACTTCTGTAGATTTGAGTTCTAGGAATTGAGTTCTACTCAATTTAGTATTAAATTTGTGCACCTGTTTGGGAGTCATGTGTTCAGACTGTCAGTTTCATTTGTGATTTAATCAAGATCTACTTATTATTTTTATGGTTATTGTCATATGTAGAATTTTCTTCTCTTTATTTCAAAACATAGTGATTACAGTTCCAGAAACTCCTGGAGATAAGAGGGATGTTGTTTTCCTTATTGATGGCACAACAAAGATACGCAGTGAGTTTCCTGCCATACGAGACATGGTTCAGCGAGTGGTGGAGAAGTTGGATGTGGGTCTTGACAATGTGAGGGTCTCAGTCGTGCAGTACAGTGATGATCCCAAATTGGAATTTCTCCTCAATGAGCACTCCACCAAGGAGGAAGTTCGTCAAGCAATACGACGAATGAGAAGCAAAGGTGGCAATCAGCTTAACACTGGTCAAGCTCTGGAATATGTATCAAAGAACATCTATCAAAGATCAGCTGGAAGCCGTGTAGAAGAGGGTGTGCCCCAGTTTCTCATCCTGGTAACCGGGGGAAAGTCAAATGATGATGTATCTGGTCCTGCTAACCAACTGAAATTAAGCCGTGTTGCTCCCTTAGCAGTTGGAGCTCGTAATGCTGATGCAGAGGAGCTAAAATTAATTTCTTTTAGTCCAGAACTAACATACACCATTAAGGACTTCCAGCAACTTCAAAGTGTGGAGCAACAGCTTTTGAACAAAGTCAGTACCATGACCAGAGATGACATTTCAACCACCACCATCACCACTACTCAAGGAGGTATTCTACTTTTTCTTGTTTTATTAAAAAGTTATTTCAGGTTAATCAACATTATCAAAATGTTTGATGCCCAATATAGTCAATAGAATCAATATCAATAGAATATGCATCAAATTTATTAGTTTAATTTTATTTTTGTTTCTCATCAGACCCACTTAATCTTGGAAGAAAGGACATCATCTTCCTCATTGATGGCTCTGACAGTGTTGGACAAAGCGGTGTTGCTCACATTCGTGATTTTATCTTAAAAGTGGTTGATCAGCTAGATGTACGACCTGACCAAGTTCGTGTGGCTCTGGTACAGTATGGTGAAAGACCTAAAACGGAATTCTCTTTGAACTCCCATGACAACAAGCAATCTGTCATCTCTGCAATCAAAAGACTACGTCAAATGGGTGGACGTGGTGCTGACCTAGCTGAGGCAATAAAGTATGTGATTCGAAATGAGCTCCAGGCTTCTGCTGGGGTACGTCTAGCACAGGCTTCCCAGCATTTGGTTGTGCTCACTGGTGGAAGGTCAACATCCGATGTATCTAATTATGGCCCAATTCTCAGAGGTTCTCGGGTCAATTGTATAGGAATTGGTGCAGAAAATGCAGACCCAAGACAGCTGGCACAGATTAGTACCACTTCTGATGACGTCCTGCAGGTGGCTACTTTCCCAAATCTTCCAAACATTCAGAGCAAGTTTATAGCCAGACTTAGTGGAACGATTATAGAGGAACCTCCCATTGTGATTGAAGAGCCAAGTAAGTGGAGCATTAATGTTATTGTAATGTTAGGCACATTGTGCATGATGCATGTATAATAATAGGCTTTAAATGTTTTAACTTTGCCTGTTTTATTTTAATGGTTTCCCATAGCTTCTGGACTCCCACAAGCCAAGGCTGCTGACATTGTCTTTTTGGTTGATGGCTCAATCAATCTTGGAAGGGACAATTTCAAAGAGGTCATGGAATTCATTCTCAATTTAATTGACCTGTTCTTTACTGAGAGAGACAAACTTCAGTTTGGTCTAGCACATTATGCTACTGATGTGACCGATGTATTCTACCTCAACACCTACAAAAATAAGGATGATATTATCAATGCCATAACTCGAGCAGAGTACAAGGGAGGTCGAGAAATTAAAACAGGCAATGCCATTCGCCATGTTCAGGAAACACATTTTGTAAAAGAAAGAGGCAGTCGGAAGGATGAGGGAATTCCACAGATCCTAATGGTAGTCACTGGTGGACGGTCAAGGGATGACAGTAAAACAGCAGCATTAGGTCTCAAAGCCAGTGGTGTGCGCATCTATGCTGTTGGGGTGGGTGATATAGAGGATGAGATCAATAATTTGGGCAGTGAAGCTACTACAGTGGCCCGAGCCAGCACCTTCCAAGAGCTCTCTGAGCTGAATGAGCAGATTTTGGAAACACTTGATGATGAGGTGAAAGGAATAGGACTGTGCACTGGAGTGAAGGATACTACAAAAGGTTTGTTTGTTGATGCTGTTTTATCAGGTGAAAGTTTAAGTGTACAGTAGGGGTGTAACGGCACATGTATCCGTCCTGAACCATCCAGTACAGACGTCAGGGTTTGGTTAATGCAGTTAGACCACAAATATAGTCAGTCACTAGTCTCAGCCTCAGACATCACATCCACAGACCGTTGGCTGAACTTCTGATGCACACTTAACTGGAAACACTTCAGGATTTTCGAAGTCGACATCTGCTTGGTTGAATTCTACAGGATGTCCGGGAGATGCGTGTGTCGCGTTCTTTAATAGTCCACCTGGAAACAAATGCAGTGACACAAAACCCCCTCATGGAAGAAGAATGCCATCGCATTTACAATTGTGACAATGAGCGCCAGGATCAACCTAAATCTGGATTTTCAAACGTAAAGTTTGAGGGTCCAGTGTTGCTGTAAACTTGAACAATGTTCTTGAATGAATAATTCATTAGATGCACGCCGGTCTGTTATTGTAAGGAAATCGACTTTACATTTTCACACCCCTAAACATAACGTGGGACAAAACGAACTGTGATTGGTTGCGTTACATCTGCATTACATAGAGTTCGGCAGAAGGTCTGGCAACATGAAACAATTGAAAAAAACCTAGCATTGTGGAATTGTTTCTTTTTTCGGTAACACTTTAGTTTAGGGTCCAATTCTCACTATTAACTAGCTGCTTATTAGTATGCATATTACTAAGATATTGGCTGTTTATTAGTACTTATGAAGCACATATTAATGCCTTATTCTGCATGACCTTTCTAAGTCCCTTAATCCTACCCAGTAACTAAACTTAACAACTTTACTAACTAATAAGCAGTAATTAAGGGTTTATTGAGGCAGAAGTTAATAGTTAGTGAATACTGATAATTGGAACTTAAAACTAGAGTGTGACAATATTTCCTATTGTACCGAAATCGTAGCGAACTGTGACCCCAAAACTGAGGTACGAATGGTTCGTCCATGACTTCTGCGTACCATTACACCCCTAGTGTACAGTGTACAGTTTAAGTGTTCTTCACAGTGGTTTACTCTTGATTGTCATTAATCCCAATCTCTTTCTACTCCCTGGCAGCATGCAAGTTAGATGTTCTTGTGGGGTTTGATGTGGCTGCACAGAACATTTTTGTTGCTCAGAGATCATTAGAGACAAAGATGGCTGCTATTCTCAAACACATTACCCAGATGCAGCCCATCAGCTGCACTTCTGGCCAGGTTCCCTCAATACAAGTGGGCATGTTAGCGATGGACTCTGCCTCAGAGCCCGTTCAGCTGGATTTCACCAACAAATACACAGAGATTCTTGAGCCCTTCAAGGCCCTCCGAAATCGTGGACCTTTTGTTCTGAATAGTGCCACAATCAAAGCTTATGCTGACAGGTTGAAGAATCAGCCTACAGACCATATCAAGGTACATTCATTTTTTTTCTGGGCAAAGTTTTAACCTCAAAACATAACCATATTGTATGCATTATCATATTTATATATATAAAAATTACCTATGCTATAAGTTCAATTAATTGTGTGTTTACATTCATAAAGGTTGTGATACATTTAACTGATGGATTAGATGCCCAATACAACATTCTGAAAGAGCGAGTTGAACTGCTGCGATCAGCTGGTAAGAATTAACATGATTATAAATATGAAAATGTCTGCTGAATTCCATTGCAATGCAATCCGTTTATTTATTGATTATTACGGTGTCAATTTATTTATTTATTCTCTGATACATTTGGAATGTTTGTTGTTGATGATTTCACAATATGTTACACACACATTTTAATATTGCTTTTCTTTCTTTTTTTAAGGTGTTAGTAGTTTCATTCTTGTTGCACTGGAGAGAGTGCCACGATTTGAAGAAGCAGTTCTCTTGGAATTTGGCCGTGGCTTCAGGTACACACGACCTCTGCGTGTCAACCTCATGGACTTGGATTATGAACTTCTAGAAGAACTGGTAAGAATTGTCCTCATTGCCCAGTCAAAAATGCAAATTAAGGGATGCCTTAATTAAATATCTTTGTCTAATATGATTATGGTGTAAAAACAAAAATCATTCTCTTTTTAAGGATAACATTGCTGAGCGGGAATGCTGTGCTGTTCCATGCAAGTGTAATGGCCAGAGAGGCGACAGGGGAGCTGTTGGTGTCTCTGGACCAAAGGTCAAACTCATTCTTCTTTTAAGAAACAACGTATTTTAGGCTGGAACCCAGTTGAAACTTCTGAAATTTTCTTAGTGTTGAGTCATGTCCATGTGTCTATCTGTGATTGTCTATAGGGTCAATCTGGAGGTCAGGGCTTCAGTGGACATCCTGGTGATGAAGGTGGTCCGGTGAGCATGTATTCATTATCTACTATGAATTTCTAAAATGATTTCAAAGGCATATTTTTTTTATTCTCTTTCGTCTGTGATACCACATCTAGATACTCACTTGATTCTAATTGCCCAGTTTCTCATTAAAGTTAAACCTATTTTCCAGCATGCACAAATAAATAAATCCATATGCATAACTTTGCACAGTGTTGGGGTAACATGTTACAAGTAATGCATATTATGTAATCAGATTACAAATAATGTGTTAATTTATGAATTTAAACCGCAACACTTGTGTCACTTTTTTTTATTTATTTATGATTTATTTAGTTACTATTTATTTAATGTATTTGCGCACAAATAAAATGAATCCTCTCGCTACCCCATTTCAATCACATATCGATCAGCAACCTTTAACTTTGTCCATGGTCATTAAATCAGTGTGCATTGTTTAATTAGAAGGCAACATTTTGACAAAAATACAATGCATGGTGTATCTTTTTTTCTCATGACTATGATAATCCATATTTTTACAGGGAGAGAGAGGTCCACCTGGTGTAAATGGAACTCAGGGATTCCAAGGATGTCCAGGTCAAAGAGGTGTTAAAGTAAGTGAATTTCAAGTAAATCCCATTTGTTAAGAAGGCACATTTTGGCTAAACATATTGATTGACTAATCCAATGTTTTTGTTTGTTTGTTTGCTTGTTTGTTTTTTAGGGATCTCGAGGATACAATGGTGAAAAGGTAAGGACTCATTTTATATATTACTTGTGTTTTTGCTCAACAGTAAATAATTATATAATAATATATTACTGTAATTAACTTTTAACATTTACATTTCATCATATTAAAAGAATATTTCATTGATAAAATTTGTTTTCTTTTAGGGTGAAATTGGAGACATTGGTTTAGATGGAATCAATGGAGAAGAGGTCAGCTGCTGTCTAGCAAACATATTTAATGTTATTTTTCCCCCCAAACTTTTATCAGTGATCCGTTGTCAGTTCTCAGTGAATGGCAGATAAAATCTTGTCTTTCAGGGAACAAGTGGCGTTGTTGGCCCTCCAGGAGATAGAGGAAACCCTGGCCAAAGGGTAAGTGATGTAGAATATAGTCGTGATAGCCATGTGGAACAAATTTAAAATAAATTAATAAACTCACGGTTTCACAGACAAGGCTTAAGCTAGTCCTAGTATAAAGTACATGTTTGAGCTGTTTTAACTGAAAGAAATATCTTAAAATATGTCACTACCATTGTTTTGTCTCAAGATGCACAGCAGTAATGTTTTTTTTCAAGTGTACATTTATAAAAGCTACTTAAATATCCTAATTGAACTAAGACCCAATCCTGACTTGGACTAAACCCTGTCTGTGAAACCGGGCCAAAGAGTTTATCTGATCTTTTTTGTGTTTCTAGGGGCCTAAAGGGGCCAAAGGCCAGGCAGGAGATGTTGGTCAGACTGGAATACGTGGCGATCCAGTATGTATTATATTAATCGTCAGAAATGTCTTTATTACTCAAGAATTTGTCTTCATTCAATCAGAAAACTTGATGTTATTGTTGTTATAGGGCACCCCAGGAAGAGACAACAACCAGAGGGGACCAAAAGGTGACCCAGGCGATGCTGGCCCAGCGGTATTGTCAATTTTTTTTTTAACTTAGTTATTTGGTCATTTTGTTACCATGTTTATTTTATTGTACCTGCTCAGATCAATATTGTAAAGTAACAAGCTTCATCTCAGCTTAATTTATAGTTCTGCCCTAATAATCTAATTTAAAAGTAATATAAGTTTTTGTATCAATTATTTATTAATCTATTATACTGTTATTTCACATTTCATGTTATTTTAGTTTCTGGCCATGGTCAAGTTCTGTAAGAACTTTTACATATAGTAGTTTTACATATAGTAGTATTTTATGCACATTTATCAGTGTGTTTGTATCTTTGTGAATAAAATGCACAACTGTAATGCAGTCTTTGGAGTTCATTGAAATGTTTTCTTTAGGGAGAGCCAGGGGTGGACGGAAATAAGGGAGGTCCTGGTGAACCAGGCAGACGGGTATGTTTCCTCGACCAAACTTAATGTCTTTCCTAACATAACCAGTTCATAAATCCTCTCTTAAAACCTCTCAGCTCAATAAAATGTTTAGAGAAATTTTGACACTATTACGAGATAAACTCTAAATCTCGTATTTGGCTTTAATAATCATTCAGATTAGTACTCTCAAGTTTAAGCCCTGTTATTTATGGCAATTTGAAATGTTTTGTATCAGACCATGAAATGCTGAGTGACAAATGTTCTGTTCATAATCTTATTCACCTTCTCTTTTGAAAAAGGGCTCTGATGGTAGAAGGGGGCCTCCTGGTCAAGCTGTGAGTAGACATAAGCTATTTCATGCCATTGACAGAAATAAACATTAGTGTAACACTCACATAGATATCCAACAAGAACTTCTCCCACTGTTGTTGTTTTGTTATTTTAATATAGTATAATAATATAATATAATAATTTATTTATTACATTTATTGATGGCCCGGTTTCATCTTTAGGGTGCTGCTGGAAGGCCCGGAAGTGATGGTTTAGCAGGAGAGATTGGAATTGGAGGATCTCGGGTAAATCAATAAGTTGTAAAAAAGCAGTTGTGCAAAACAAAAGGCCAATGACATGTTATGCAAACAGAATGGTTCCAGTCTGGTTTGCAATCTGCTCACATTTATTTTTCATGCAAATCTTTTTATCAAATAGAACATGTATAATACATAATATAAATATTATGTATCTGTACTTATTTTAGGGTCCAGCTGGACCAATTGGAGCACCTGGTATTAGAGGAGAGGATGGAAACCCTGGTCCAAGGGTAAGAGAAGAAGTTTAAACATGTTGTTTACCTTATTATCTCTGATACTAATAAAAAATAAACAAAAATCTCATGCTTTATATGAAGAATCTTATTTTATATGTATTTTTAGGGACCAGGAGGACTGCCAGGATCTTCTGGAGAAAAGGGTAGAAGAGGTGCCAATGGCCGTAAGGTACTGGTCATCTATAGCATTAGCAATTCCTTTGCCAGGCAGTTACACTCTCATACTCAAGTTACCATTGGCAAACTTGAGCAAATTTATTTTTAAAGAAAAGAAAACATCTCACTGTCGACACTAAAGCAAGGTTTCTGCAAAGTTTGTATAATTTGGGCAAAGGAAATTAACTTCAATGTTTATTGAAGGTTTTTCAATGCATTAGTGTGAAGAAGTATGGCATTCTTTCAGCTGTTACATTTCATTCTATCTTAAACTCTCTGTGTATCAGCATGGTTCTTTTTATATCCTATTATTTATAAAATTATAAAATTGTCACTGCTTTCACTTTAAAGGGTGAACCAGGGGATCCAGGACCTAAAGGTGTTATTGGACCCCAGGGACCCCGTGGGGAGCCTGTAAGCAAGGAGTCACAGTCTGCACCAGTCATACCAAATATATTTTATATGTTGTAGCAAAAATAAAAAATATCCATCAGCTTTAATATATGCATCATTGATGAATAGATAGAATGATTATAAACATTACAATTTTAATCTTAAAACATATAACATATTGTTCATTTATCAGACCAATCAACTGTATATTAGTAGATTAGTTGGTCTAGATGAGCAGTTAAATTAAGAATACAAATGAGAGTAAAACTAAGGCGATTTCCCATGTATACAGGGTGAGGATGGACGAGATGGGTTTGGTGTGCCTGGTCCTAAAGGAAGAAAGGTGAGTGTGTGTTTGTGTAGAACAATTTTTTAATATATTGCTTAAGTACTATTTACTCAAAATGTATTTTACACATAACACACAAAATTTAATGTTGTTTTAGGGTGATGAAGGTTTCCCTGGTTTCCCTGGTCCAAAGGTGAGATTACTGTAGCTGTTTGCAGCCTTGAATGTTTTACAGTATACAGTAGTTTTATACTAATGCACTCCCTTAAAGTTCTGCCATGCAAAACAAAAGAAGTAACTAGATGTTAAATCTTAATCAATTGAAAGGGTGAAGCAGGTGACCCTGGTTCAAAAGGAGGGCCTGGACCTAGAGGAAACAATGGCCAGAGGGTGCGTAATCTTGACTTGACTGTTTTTCATGAGGCCATTATGTCCATATTTCCGGTAATGACAGATAATATGTTTGTGTAGGGTACCTCAGGAGTACGTGGTGGGCCTGGTCAAAAGGGAGATATTGGATACCCAGGTCCCTATGTAAGCACCATACTTTGATATAATACTAATTTCTTTGATGTTTTCTGATAAATCCTACAACAAAATGACTTTTAATTAACATGTGGCTCAGTTAAGAAATTAAACTATGGATATTCTCTCCTACAAAGTGTGCAATTTTCTTCGCATATCATGAGCTTTGATTTTCCTCAAGCTGTTGATTTTTTTTTTTTTTACTAGTGACAGACATTAGTTTGGTGCACAAAAATGCTCTGTGGAATAAATCCAGATTGCTCTACCCAGCTGTGCTCAGCTGTTGAGAAATTTTATTTTTTTCGCCACTTATTTTTTTTCTGTTGTCAAAAACAGGGCCTAAAAGGACCCAGAGGAGTTGGCGCAGTGGTATGTACTTTTCATAACTTTCACTTTATACTTCTCTTTACTATTTATTAAATGTTTTTACCATTAATGACAAAACAATTTTTGGCCTTACAGCAATGTGATCTGGTCAAGAAAATTAGAGATAACTGTCGTAAGTATATTGACTCGCCAGTGTAAATCTTATTATCTTGCCTTTCTTATAGTTTGAGTTATAATTTTATATACTTTCTTATAGTTATACTTTAAGTTTTTGAAATCTTTCTTTCGTTCTTTATTTTTAGCTTGCTGCTATGGTAAGTGAACGATGAAAAATCTCTTCTGCATTTGCACTGTGCTGTTACTGTGTTAATCACAGTTTCAAACACTCATTGTATAATACTCTACTTCCAGTTCAGCTTTTGAATATTTAAATCCTCAGGTGCTCAGGAATGTCCCCTATACCCCACTGAGTTGGCCTTTGCCCTGGATGCATCAGAAAGTGTAACGCGCACTGCTTTCAACAATATGCGGGACACTGTTCTCCGCTTGGTCAGTGACATCTCTATTGCTGAGAGCAACTGTCCCCGGGGCGCCCGTGTTGCTCTAGCGCTCTACAACAATGAGGTGACTACCGAGATACGCTTTGCAGACACCCAGAAGAAGCGAGCGCTTATTGAGCGAGTTCAAGGGCTCCAGGCTTTGCAGACCCGTAAGCAGCGCAGCTTGGAGACAGCCATGAACTTCATTGCACAGAACACATTCAAGAGAGTTCGCAGTGGTTTCCTTGTACGCAAGGTTGCTGTTTTCTTTGTCAACGGCCCTGTGACAGTCACACAAGAATTCAGTGCCGCTGCTCTGCGCCTCTACGATGCAAGAATTTCCTCTGTATTCCTTCTTACCCGTGAAGATCGTCAACTCACAAGAGCCTTGCAGGTAAGAGCAGTTGAAGGGGAAATATTGTAATTGGTGTAAAGAATAAGAACTAAAAACTTAATGCTTAGTTAAGCTTAAAAATTCAGGTCATATGCACAACAACTGTGATTTTAAAAATGTGTCAAGTAACTTTACACTTTCAGTGAGGTAACTTCAAAATAAGTTTGCAGCTTACATAATTTTGTGGTGTTTGAAGTTAAATACCAGGAAATGTCAATCTCTTGGACGAATTAACTGTTATTAACTCTACATAAAAAAAAAAAAACCCTGACAGGTTTAGTAAGTGATTGGGTGCAAAAGTATTAAATGAAGTGAAAACTTGACACAACCGCTTGGTGTAAATGAAATCATATCATTATGTTACATTTACTTTGTTTCAGCTTAACAACACGGCGTTAGCCCAAATTATTGTCCTACCCTCACCTGGAAGTGCTGAATACAACAATGTAATCAAGAAGATCATGACCTGCCACGTCTGCCTGGGTAAAACTGTGATATTATGTCTACTGCAGTTCAGCATAAAAAGAAAAGCCACTAAACTAATTTAAATCAATCCTTGAATATAATTGGGAAAACAATAGCTAAAGAGAATGTTTGAATGTAATATTTCATCTGTCACAATTTTTTAGACTTCTGTGCCCCGGATCAGATCTGCGATTATACTCCTGCACGTGGAGCCCGAGACCGGAGGGATCCCACCACTGACTTGGACATCGACATGGCCTTCATTCTCGATAGCTCGGA
The DNA here is from genome assembly GCA_038088235.1 of Zacco platypus. Taxonomy (NCBI): domain Eukaryota; kingdom Metazoa; phylum Chordata; class Actinopteri; order Cypriniformes; family Xenocyprididae; genus Zacco; species Zacco platypus. The sequence goes on along the minus strand of CM076081.1, from coordinate 16,827,905 downwards.
GAGCACCTGGCCTTCCGTCTTCATAGAGATGAAGCAATATTTGGCTCTAATGATAGAACAACTAGAGCTTTCCCCTGAGCCAACCAGCACTACCCATCATGCTCGAGTGGCACTTGTCCAGCATGCACCTTATGAATACTTGCACAACGGCAGTGGTATTCCCATCAGCGTGGCCTTTGGTTTGACAGATCACAAGTCGCCAAACAGTGTCCGAAGCTTCTTGCAGGATAAGGTGCAGCAGCTGGAGGGAGGACGTGCCCTTGCAGCTGCTCTTGAAGGCACTGTTGAACATGTGTTTGAGAAGGCGCCACATCCCCGCCACTTGAAGGTATTAGTTCTTTTGGTGACTGGACCAGTTGAACTGCATGAGGAGCAGATAATAAGGGCTGCCACTGAAGTTAAATGCAAAGGGTACTTCATAGTGGTGATGGCAGTTGGAAAGCTGTTCAGTGCAGGTGATATCCGTGTCCTGGCCCAAGTGGCAAGCGAGCCTTCAGATGTGTTCTTTAAGAGGGTGGATAGACCTACAGGCTTCTATGATGACCATATTCAGACATTTGCCAGACTGTTGCCCAAGTACCTTGGCCGTAAGTTAGAGAAATCATTTAACGTTCTCAAAATGTTTATAAAAGTTGTCCAATGATGTATTAGCTTGTCACCAGGTTTTTCTCTAGGAACTGTTACTGACAGTTTATTTATTCTTTCTATATAGTTGAAAATGCTTTCTACCTGTCGCCTGAAGTCTCTAAGAAGTGCCAGTTGTTTCTGAGTGACCAACCACACAAAGTCCAATTCACTTTACCACAAACAGAGGAGTGAGTATACATATGTGCAATGTTCGCTGTAAACCGCACACGCATAGACAGACAGACAGTACTGTACGAGTTGATAATTAAATTAGTTCATGTTAATACTGAGTTTGTCAATATATTATGTGAATGTCGCTATGACGTCTTCCAGGAAACAAGAGAAGCAGGAGGTTCATGGCAGAAAAGATGAAGGTACTGACAGTATGACGTGTTAGTTGTGTGTATGAGTTTAAAAAATAATGTTTAGGGTTTAAGTCATGTCACATTGTGTTTGTCCAGAAACAGGTATGGAGGAACTGCATCTTGTTAACGTCACCTCCAGCGGATTCTCCCTACAGTGGTTGAGTGGTGATTCAAAGGCAACCCATGAGGTTACTGTGACTCGCCTGAAGGATCATAGTCTTGTATTGAGGAAAAATGTGACCGGCAGCCATCTCTCTGTTACTGAGCTGGAAGCAGCCCAAGCCTATCACGTAGTGGTCAACACTCACAATGCCAATGGTCATGTTGCCAGCACCTACAAAGGCATTGTTCCCACAAGTAAGCTCATGATGTTTTTCACTTAAATTACTGTTTGTGTGATCATGAAATAAAGCAAAGTCCTATCTTGTAGTTGATATTATAAGTATGATCTGATTAGTAAAGACATGAAAAGGTATGCTTTCCTCATCGGCATATACCCTTACGAAAAGAAAATATATTTCTCTATGAATGATCAATACATTAAATACCCATATTTTTACTTAAAATAAAATTGCTTTTTTATTAGTTTTTTTTAACAAATGTTTTTGAATAAATTCAATTATTATTAAAATGTTCCATTCTTGAAATATAAACATTTACACAGCAGCCGTCATAACTTGTTTTCTTGAGATATTTATTTAAACTTACATTAACTAATCAAGATATTACTAACAGGTTAAGTAAATCGAATGAATATATAAGCTAATATTGCGCATATATGTAGTAAAATGCTCCCTTCTAGAGTTCATTTCTCTAGTGAACTAACATGCTGCTACCAGTGCTGTTTTTACTGGTAGCAAACAGCATTGTATTACTGCACGCACCCCCTTCCGGATTGGAGTGTGGATCGGAAATGGAAATGTATTATGTAATATATCACATTATATTTTGCAGTATATTCCCATATATTTTTGTTTTGGCTACATATTTTGTAGGCTACAGCTGGAAACACAGTGCTAAATAGCAGATGCTAAATAGTATCTTTCATCTTCCCTGATCATGAAAAATCATACAGGTTTCCAACTTCAGTAGAGTGAATCATTTACTTTTTTTGTGAGCTGCTCTTTTCATGTTGGGCTCTGCAGGATGGCATTAACCTCATATTCATCCTTTTGAACAGAATCGGCACATCCGAAGGTCCTTACTGTAAGTGATGTGATGGGGATTGTGCCTACTGCACCTTTGAGTAAACCAGAAACAAGTAAGTGACAGAATAAAAGAATGCAGATTTTTTTTTCTGAATACAATGTAACATAGAAAGCAATAAAATACTGTATTTTGATAGACCTTGCCCTGTACGTATTTCAGAGGTTAAGTATGAATGCATTATGATTACTGTAAACTATGATCTCTACAGGATTTAGTTAACCTCAGATTTATTTTGAACAGAAGCCGCAGAACAGAAGGTTATTATTCCAAGTGAAGTGATGGGGAGTGGGCCTTCTGCTCCCTTGAGTGAACCAGAAATGAGTAAGTAATGCAGAGTTTTTTCTATACAACATATAAGCAAGAGAATTTTTAATCCAATATAATATAACGGGCACAGCACAGCTTTTGTAATTGCAATTGGTTTGTATAAAACAAACACTATCAGATGTAATTCATTCTTAGTGTATTCCCCTTTGTTTATTTTGATGGCCCTTTAGTACTGTTATATAGTTCAGAGTTGAAATATGAATTAACAATTGTTGGCTGAAAACAATGAGCTCTGTGAGATCTAATTAACTTCATAATGGTCATTTTGAACAGAAACTGCAGAACAGAAGGTTCTTGCTCCGAGTGAAGTAATGGGGATGGTGTCCTCTGCACCCTTAAGTAAACCTGAAATAAGTAAGTGATACAAATGATTAACCCTATAGTCTACTGTATATTAGAAGGAAAAAAAAGCATTTTATGTCCATTACAGCCTATGTAAAACTTGATATTTCCTGTGATTCTGATCCACAAACAGCACATGCATCAGCATAAATGAATGAATGTTTTTCATTTAGTTGTTTGTGAGATTCTCAGACAACTATTCTATTTGATTTTTTGGAGAACATCTTGTTTAAATTATACATGAAAGCAGCATTGTGGGTGCTTTGGGATTAAAGTCAGGTTTCTTGTGTATCAGTCTTGTGCACGTTAAAACATTAAGACAATGAAATGTCTGTATACAATATATTATTTGTACTGATTGTTTAAAAGATGAAATAACAACATTTAAACTTGTAAATTTACAAGTCAGAAAAGCTGAGAAAACTGCATGTTAAAGGGAGTTTTGTAGTGTTGGTGTAACGGGTGTTATATTAATTTATTAATTTCACATTGGATTATAGGAGAATCTGTACTGTAAATGATTTATTCATTCTGTTCTGTTATAATGCTTTTTTTGGCATAGCAAAGCAATGAGATCATTGTCTTATAAGTTGGTAATAGGGAACCCCTTTTCATTCAGGGCAGTTTGACTTTCAACACAAATGCATCTAAAAAAAAAAAATAAACTAACCTAAATTATATTTAACCACACATGATTTGACTTGATAACCCACTAACAAACTGCAATACTTACTTTGAAGAAAAACAATGGTTGTTTCACATAAAAGGCATGTTTACTCTGTAGGGGTTATGAAGCAGACATTTCTGAGATGGCCCCAGCACAGGCACAGTTAATGAGACTGACATCACACTAATTACCTGCAGATGGCGAGTGTATGGTATATAAATCAAATGAACTAGAAATGACAGGGTCGCTGTTTTTTCTCATGGTACTTTGGTGGAATAACCAGGCAACTGACCCTTCACAAACAGTTTGGTTGACAGGCGATCTGAACAATCCGCCATTTTATCCAACAAAGCAGTCAGGGGAGTTAGTAGATTAACATTGGTGAACTTGAAAAATGGTGTGTACTCACATCTTTCCACACTTGAAACAACATTCCTTCTGATGTTCATTCATGTTTATTTGATGCTATAAATGAACTAGTATGAAGAGATGATCGGTTCACGAGCCTCTTGAAGGAGCTACAGCGATCTGTCACTACACATTAAAGAGACACTATACGCTATTTATTGTTTAAACTTCTTTTAAAAATTACAATATTTTAAATATGAAACTGTTTCATACATTGTCAGTGTCCTCTTTGCTCCGCAATGTATTTTTCACTGCGTGAGCCAAATTTTTCATGTGTGGTGTGAGAGCGCATGGCTTGCCGGGCATTGCAAAAGTAACTAAAGGGGGCGGGTCTTTGCAAAGGGTCAATTGGACCACCAGTGCTGATAATACAAAAGTGGATGCACTTAGAAACTTCAGTCATATTTTGAGCCAAAGGTATTTACAGAGGTCACACTGTCTAATCTGTAAATAGTATGTGTTTTGGTGGCCATTGTAAGTATAACATACAACAAACGTTTAACATTACAGTTTGAAATCAAGCTTTGATTTGAAAATGACACATGGTTTGCATATTCCTGATTTTTCTAATAATTTGCTAATCCCTTTAAATGAACTATAACAATCATTTAATATTTACAGACTACATGTTCATTTTACTTACTACACTACTTACTGCACTATACTAACTACCTCTTTCATGATAACCCTCTTTGTTTGTCTCTGTGTTTGCATGTTTCAGTTAACAATGTTATGGACCCATGCTCACTTGACTTTGACACTGGACTGCCATGCAAAGATTACCAAGCTAAGTGGTACTTTGACAGAAAGAACGGATTCTGTACACAGTTCTGGTTTGGAGGTTGTGGAGGAAATGACAATAGGTTTGAGACTGAGGCTGATTGCCTCAAACGCTGCATGAAGACAGGTATGTGTGCCCTTTGACCCCTTGACCTGAACTCTGCAGCTGTCGATTTGTCATGTTCTTTGTATTTCTGAGAGACTTCATGATTGAACAATGAAATTATGAATGAATAAAATTAGACTATAAAAGCAGAGTTTACAGGTTGCAGTACTCATGTCAAGGTCTTAAACTCTTAAATCCCAAAATAAGATGAAATTGGAATGAACTCTGGCTACAAAAGTAGACTACTCGTCAGTTAGATGATTTATTTAATCTACAGCATTTACAGCACACTAAATGTAGTGCCTTACTCAGTGGTGCAATGATGTATATCATTGTATTATTCACCCAGTAATTCTCCAGCACACAAATATGACCATTGTATTAGTAGCTTAAAGGCTTTCCCTCGTCATGCACTCTTAAAAGGAAGTACAAGTAAATGAAAGACTCATTAAAAAAAAAAAATTCTCTTACTTCCACAGTGGCTGAGCATAAAGCAAGTGACGAGCATGTGAAAGCTTTTCTCCCCCCAGCACCAGCTCCAGGTCAGTTCACCGGTTACAGTAACGTCTAGAAGCCTCTTGAACCTTTTTCAAGAGTGATGAAGTCTTCAAATTCTGTTATGGGACCATTTTATTAAAACTGTACTCTACTGGGAGTAATACATTTGCAATTCAGGAGAGATCAGATCTGACTATTTGTATTCATCTCTGTTGCATGTACTAGTTTGCACAAGAAAAAGGATTCATGGATTATAATGAGCAAAATATTTCCCATGTGAAGGTTAAGAACTGCCTTCTTGCCAAAGACCTTTTGAAAATGTTAAGACAACACCGCCTTACTTATGTAACTCACTTTCCTTAGTGAACAATACTTTACCACATAGCACTTTTTTAATGACCTCCAGGAAAGAATTACAAGTGAATCAAGTGAACTGAAAACTCTATAGCTATAGCAATTTTTAGGGCAAAATACAATGTTGCAAGAAGTTATTTTGCAGATGACATAACATTGTCCACAGAGGACAAACTAGTTGAAACCATCTAGTTAAAGCTGCAGTCTGTAACATTTTTGTTTAAAAATGATCCAAAATCAATTTTTGAGCAAGTACATAACCAGCCCCTTACCTTCACAAGGGTAAGCTTGTAATAATGTTTTCTAATTCGGGTGGCACTGGTGGATTTCCACGGGAAATGCACTGGAAATTCCACACAATGCTGATGTTGTTAACATTAACAATTTGAGAACGAAGTATAACAATAATAATAATAATTTGCACGATTTGACGTGAGCCGAGCTAAGCAATCTTAAATTTAGTTAGATTTAATCACCATTGGCAGTGCGATTGTAATCCTATTTTTTCCTCAGTTGGTCAGAACAAAAGTGGCAGACGACATTTTACTTGTCAGATGACATTTTCTTGTGAAAATTCTTATTTTGGTAATACTTACAAGAATCTGTGATTCCGAAGTATAGTATTTACAGATGTGCTGACTGACAGCAAACATAAGATTCATCCGCACTGAGGAGCCTGGCGATGCACAACCCACATAAAGATGATAATTCTGCAAATGACTGCAATTGCAGGTTTCAAACAGAGATGGTGACAACGAGGCAAAACTTACGGACTGCAACTTTAACGAAACAGACCTATTTTTTCAAAACCACACTGAAGATCCAGTATATTTGAAAAGCTTTTCCAAATAATTAGATATTGATTATTCTGTCATTTTTCTCATCCTTACTCTCTAACAGGAGCCCTGCACTCCAATGTGAATATGTGTAAGCTACCAAAAGAAGAAGGCTCCTGTACTAAATTTGTGCTGAAATGGCATTATGACCCACTTAGTGGAAACTGTGCTCGCTTCTGGTACGGAGGTTGCGGAGGGAACCAGAATCGCTTTGATACACAAGATGAGTGTGAGAAGGCCTGTGGAAAAGCGGGTGAGATTACTTCTAAAAAATTGCATGTCAAAGTGATATTAGTGTAAAGACTGATTAAGGCATTACATTAACATTATTTGTTTTTAACAGCACCTGTTCAACAAGGGATCATCGCTGCGGTTAAAACATAGGAACTAATGAAGACTTTAAGCTTACCGCTGACAACACTCAGAGGATATCCCACCCAACACTAGAAGCTTCACCACAGCCAAGCCTGCACTGGACCCTGCCAGAGGATTTGATCCAAAGAAAACCTTGAAGTATTATTTTCCATATAAGAAAAAAGCAGAACAAGTTTCGTTTCATGCTGGTGCTACAATCAATTTCTTTAATATTTTTTAATTGTTTTATTTTTAATGTGTGTATGGGTTTGAATGAAACCCAGAATAAATGTCCAGGGCAAAATAGTTTTTTTTTTTGTTGTTGTTGTTGTTGTTGAAAGAATGTTCTTCTGTTTTAATCACATGGTTTGTTTTTGGAAATATCTTGATCAAAACATATCAATAAATCTTTATAGTTATGAGACAAGTTCATGACAGTTTAGTTCCATTTAGTAAATTCTGCTCCTAAATTACTGCAGTCCCCTTTTTTTACTGCTTGGAAGGAAAAATCTTAATTGCTCTTTCTGGTCATACCGCTGGAGATCTCCACCGACTCCACTGAATCTCAAAGCAAAGGTTATGTTGGTTTTTGCAAATTAGGCAATTATAAAATGAACATCATTTTTAAAAATAACTATGCATTTTTGAAATCATTGCCTTACACACAAGTTTTGATTTTTGATCAAACAGCAATTAGAATGTATTTTGGGATGGTGGGTTTTTTTTTTTAAACTTTGTATTTCACTTGGAAATGGGAAGATATAAATAAATTAGTCTTTATATAAAACTTTGATTTTGATTCGTCATTTCTTTTTTTTTACATTTTGTAATGGATTAGAAGCTTCAAGTGATTTTACTCCTACTAGGCTGCTGTGAGTCATACTGAGATGAATATCCTTTTTATGACTCTGAACATTCAATCTAAGTATTACTAAGAAATTAAGTGGACAGATGTGACCTTTGCATGCTCAAGGGAGGGCACACTGTTTCATGCAGTATGCATTAATATATTTCATTGTTTCATGAACAAGTTTTTCTCCTTCCTTTAACCTGCATGCTTCCACCACTTGATAAATGGTTCAGACTTTGAAAAATAAAATAAAATGAATCAACTCTTGTACAGTGCAGGAAGCTGTGTATATCAAGAAGAAGTAAGCTTCTGATTTCCTCTGTTGCACCAAGGCTGTAATTTCCTCACTCTCCTATGAACAGTTGTATTTTTATGTTATTTTTTTATCACGGTGGAAATTACCTCAAATCAAGATTGTTTGGGGAGGACAGGCAGCTTCATCAACAGACGTTTTATATATCAAAGTTTGTTATCTCCAGTTGCCATAGAACTTGAGAAACATTTCTCTGTGAACTCTATGTGACCCACTTTAGAATTTAAAATACAGCATGTTTTCATAGGAGCACTTCCTTATTAAACATACGAAACCAGATCCAGCCATTTATATTCACAAAATAAGGTTATTGGGTAAATTGCTTAAAATGGAAATGTGTATAATCTCCATCAACTGCTGAGGCGATAATGCATGAATTATTATCTGTTTTTCCATTCTTAAACTGTGCGTCAATCGGCACATCTTATATCACCATATAAACACGTTACACAGAGTCTCCGTCTGATTTGTTATGCACATGTGTCGCATTTTTCTCTGCCAGTCTGTTTGTGAATCCATCACAGCAGCTTACAGTGCAATCCTGAACAATCTGCACGTGGCCCTATGGGCTTTGCAGCAGTCCCTCTGGCACCCTTCCCGTGCTGAGGTTAACTGTATAAGAAATGCATCAGTGCTTTCCAATAGATTCCTGCAGAGCTGATCGCCAGTTTTTCATTTCATCACTGTTATATTTTACCATTTTTATATTGGGATTTTTTTTTATACACTGATTTGCAATGATTAACTGAGATGGAAAGATGTCATTCTGTGGTATACATCAGTTGCTCTTGCTACATTTTATACAGTACTATGATTCTGTTTAGTTCTTTTTTTATAACATAAGTTATTCTGTCTTGTGTACTACACAGAATCCATGCACAATGCACTTTTGATAGTGTTAGATGTATTCTAGTCTTCTCCTGCATCCCTGAAGCTAAAACAGCAAAGCATGGTGCTAGCAACGCCAAGGCCATGGGTTCAATTCCCAAAGAATGCAAGAACTAAAATATTACGTGTATAATATAATATGTGAATGAAATGTGTTCCTTGAATGGAGTTTTGCTTTGGATAAAAATGTCTGCCAAATGCACAAAAAACATCCTTTTATTATACCATTTTAAAGAAAAACAAGACCCCATTTACAGTCAATAGGGTTGAAATAACCTGTCACAACCAAACCAAACAGAATTCACAATTTTTGAGGTTTCAAGCAGGAAAGTAGTTCAAAAAAGGAGTGGAAAAAGAAGTGAAGAATTCATGTGTACACAAAGGGGCTACAGCAGTAGATATAGTGTTAATATGACACTCTGAATGTTAACAAAACTGGGATTACAAAATGTCAGTGAGGTTCATATGTTCATGTAAGTAATAGTAAGTAAGAGTGTGCATTTCGTTCTCATGCTTCTTTTCAGTTAAATTCAGATGAGAAGTTCAAGCTCCTTTGCTCTGTGACTTTGTGCTTTGAGTTTATCCCAGGCTCATGTATGACTCATTGTAGTGGTATTTTGGCTTTCCACGGGTGCAATAAATACAAAAACCAACTATATATTTCAAATCATAAAAGTCTAACCATAAATCCAATTAATCTGCAATCTGTGTCACACGAGAAAACTGTCTCCATTTGTCTGATCATGGTGGCCAAGCATTTCATGGCACTGACACGTATCTGTCTCCATGGTCACTGGCACCTTTATAGTGTAATTTGACTCGTCTGCAATTTGTTATGCATTTTTGCTTTGAATTTGGTGTGAACTAGCAAATGAGACAAGTCAGGAAAAGAATCATCAAACAAAAAAAAACAACTCTATGTTCAGAAGATTCAAGATTCAATTATATAGTTATATATATAAAATTTAAATGTATTGTTTATTGCTATAAATTGTAGTGGGTAAATTGTGTTTATGCAAATGTATAAAATTCAGTTTGACAAGCGACACGAAGTTTGAAGTGAGCACCCTAATACAGTTTAGACCTTACTTCATTTCCTTTCCCTCTGAATGATGAAATGTTTTGAGGGAAAATAGTCTTTGATCATAATTATGTTAAACAGATGTTTGAATGCAAAAATGACAGCAGTTTGCTTGTTTGCTTCTTTTCTGAAAGACAAAGTCCACTAATTAAAGTGTGCTATACACTACGTCATGAATGTACAAACATTATTATGTATATGAAGCCATAGATATAAACAACAATTTTTGCTGTTTTGAGAATAAACTGAGCATTTAGGCTCCTGTGGCATACTACTGTCCATCTTTCTGAGAAATCTGCTGTCAGAAAAGTATAATATGCACCAAAGTTTAATTTTTGCAGCTAAGCTGTTATAAAAATAATAATAATTTTTAAAAATGAAAAATATATTTAAAAAAAGAAGAATCACTAATAACAGTGACGCCTTAGTGACACCAATAATTATTTAGCTTTTTTACACAGTGGGGCATAATTGTCCATTTATTTATTGAACAGCGTCGTGATGTCCACATCAGCCCACTCATCTTTGGACTACCACCGCCAGAACACTGATTAGTCCTCAACCCACAGACATCCCTCTGCTCCAGATGAAAGATGGGAAAAAGCTTTTTTCCACTGACAAGTAACATCCTGATGTTTCTCATCTTCCTCCGTTTTGGGTCTGGAAAAAAAATGCAAGTCAGCCAGCAATGAGACCATATGCTCACATTCTCTGGTCCAACATGACCTGGGAAAAGGTGAAGCAGGCCAGACTGATTTCCCCACAGATATCTTTTTTTTGACATGCAAGTATGGCCTTTTCTGGTTAAATATTGTGAAATATCCACTATTTCTTAGCTACTGATTATTCTAAATGACCCACTCTATCTTAGTGATTGCAATGGAAAAGCAACAAGGAAATGATTGGAACTAATTGTGATGAGAATTTTGGCTGCTTTGGCTGCGTCGTTAGTAAATCTGCCTTTCCATATCCTGACAGACTTCAGCTTCTAGGGAGCATTATGTAATTTTTTGTCTTGTATATGTTACGGTTTGAAGCCCATGGAAAAATTACTCTAAACTTAGTGGAGTAGTGGCAGTTTAAAATAACAATGAACTTTCCCATCAATGTTTAATGTGTTGAAAATGAGATGTCTCATTATTCTCGTTAGTTTTTCTTCGCTATCACCCAGCACTCTGCTTAACAATAAATATTGCTAAATAATAGTACTCACATGACTTTGTAGACCTTTACATTTTATCTAAAGAAAAAGGGTGCATATTAGGATCTTAATAATGCACATTATTTCAACTTACAAGTACAATTTTATCTTCTTTTTTGGACTGCAATTTTCATGACCTACATGATATATAAACTATACAAAAAACACATAAAAAGAGACATTATATTATTTACAATGTATTGAAGGCCTAATAAGAAAGTTGCAATGCTTGAACTCTGTAATACACTATTTGCAGGGTATAACAACTGCATGAGTCCCTGGAAATGGCTGGGATATTTGAGTTTCCTGTTGGGTGGGCTTCAATTCAAGTTGATAATTACACCACTGTGTCCATGCAACTCGCCATCACAAAAGCAGACCGGACCATTGGGATCACCCAGACAGATGAACAATTTCAACAAATATAGAATGAAGAAGACAGAAATCATTAAATTAAGAATGGGACATAATCCTGGATGACAACTAAACCACTGCACAAAGAAAAACAATGACAATAGTTATTTGTAGAAAGAAGATAAATCTTTTCTTTTTAATTTAAGATCAAAATGCTGAAACTAAATAAATGGACGATGACATAGAGCCAAACAAAAAGCAGCTGTTTGACTGTCTTAAAAGGATTGTTTTTTAATCTGTGTGAGCTCAGATCGCCTCAGACGAGAACCTAAAACGTTCGCTATGGGAGTGTGTTTTGTCTTTGGATGCCACCTTCATGTGTGGTGCGCTGGTGTTCTTGCTGGTCTGACCGCTTCCGCAGTTTACATACAGAGACATAATGACAAAGCAATGTTATCCACCTCTGACTTTTTCTGGACTAACAAGGCATGTGAAATACACAAAGATTAACTAAATTAGAGAATTCCATATGGGGCAAATTAAATGAGTCACTCTTTAAACTGTGTGAGGTTGTAAGCACTGCACATTCTTTAATCAAAAGCGTCGCCTCGCCTGAACCATTGGCAACAATTAACTGTAAAAAAAGCTTAAAAGATCTTATAGTTTTACACAATCAATTTGTCAGAACAAACAGCTTCTTCAGAATATTTGGCTATTTTAAAACACAATTTCTCTGTCTTGCACGCACACACACACTGTTTTAATACTTCATAGCTTGGAAAAAAAAGGCTTATGACTCATCCACCCACATGGAAACATTTTCCCTTCACATGTGGCAGGACTTTTGTTTATTTAAATTCAATAAATATATTACTTGCTGTTTTGACAATTAACCCTTCTTCCTCAATGGTTCATAACACTCAGTGTCCATAAACAGAACGATGGTACAGTTGATCTGAATGATGGAGTTCATATTTGAAAGATGGCAACACTAACGGTGACATAAACACTTAAGAGACAAAGAAATCATTTTAAGAAGTAATGTAGTTTTTTACAGCAACGGTATAATATGCTTAAACATTGCCTACAGATTCATTTTCAGACTTTGCTATCATGTTGTTGAGAGACAAATCAATCTCTTCAAAGAGGATTGCATGGGTGGAAGAGGAGGATTTAAAATCCGCTCACCTTTACTGCACGTCACCTCTGTGGCATGTAGCATGATGAGACACAGACATAACCTTTAACCCCTTGAAAAAGCGAACTCATTAGGAATGGCCAACAGCACTTTACGAACATCTGTCTAAGAGGAGGTAAGATCTGGTTTTGTAAACATACTTCAATGGTGCTTGTTTTATTAAGACACTAGGCTTAAGCAAAGAAAAACATGTTAATTTATCATTTGTCAAGTACAATAAAAAAAAACAAGCAAGCAAAAAATACCAACTTTAAAAGTTTAGGAATGGACAACAGTTTCATTTAGCTTTGCAATAGTACTTAACAAATGGCTGAGCAGTTTTACACACACGCACCCCAGCTGCTCCATTAAAGTCTGTCTGTGACCCCTGTTCCGCTCCTGATGTCAAAGACTTCAGCTCAGCTGCTCTGCATTTATTACTGTTTGAAGTAGTGTAAGGTCATTGATGATCTCAGATCAGGAAACATGTCCTTTGAAGTTTTTTGTCACTTAATCGAACAGCCAAAAAAAGAAAGAAAATTAAATAAAACAAATGTATATATATATATATATATATATATGTATGTATAAACACCCGGTTTCACAGACAAGGCTTAAGCTAGTCCTGGACTAATATGCATGTTTGAGCTGTTTTAACTGAAAGCAACTTGTACTGACATATCTTAAACTATGCCCTTGCAATTTTTTTTTCTCCAGATGCACTCCAGTAATGTTTTTTTCTAGTGTACGTTTATAAAGTATATTAACAATTCCTAATCCTGGTTTAGGCTAAGCCCTGTCTGTGAAACTGGGCCTGTATGTTCCACCGCTTTAGTTTAAAAGATTAGTTCACCCCAAAAATGTCTTCACCCTCATGTCAATCTAAACCCATAAGACCTTCATTCATCTTTGGAACACCAATTATGATATTTTTAATGAAATCCAAGAGGTTTTTTTTTATCCCCCATAGAATGCAATGTAATTACGACATTCAAGGTCCAGAAATGTAGTAAAGGCATTGTTAAAATAGTCAACATGAGTACAGTGGTTCTACCTTAATTTTATGAAGCGACGAGAATACTTTTTGTGCTCAAAAACAAAACAAAAAATAACTATTCAACTATTTAATCTCTTCCCTGCCATTCTCCTATGCTGATGACGTAGTAAGCACAGTGCAAGCTTCCACGCCAGCTCATTATTGGCCAACGGTGTTGATGTGAGCGGCACGACGCATACGTGTGATGCAGGAGCAGGTCAATACCGAGTCGACGTTCTGACGTAGGACCTGAAAACGTAGAACGTAAACAGCGTAGGAAAATGATGGGGAAGAGACACAATTTTTTGAATAAAGTCATTTTTTTGTTTTTTTTTTCGTTTTTGCACACAAAAATGTTTAGTTTTCATCTTAAAATTAAGGTTGAACCACTGCTCATATTTACTATTTTAACAATGTCTTGACTAGTTTTCTGGACCTTGAAGGTGGTAATTACATTGCTTTTGATGGGTGATAAAAAAAACCTCTGGCACTTCATCAAAAATATCTAAATTTGTGTTCTGAAGATGAATGAAGCTCTTACGGGTGTAGAACAACATGAGCGTAAGGAATTAATGACAGGATTTTCATTTTTGGGTGAACTAACCCTTTAACACATTCATCTCTCGGGAGTGCCAGGTTTCAGACTACAAAGATCACAATAATAAAGCACAAAGGAAACGCATGCACAAACATATGAGGCACCTGTCAACATTTTGTGTTTTTATAGAAGCGCAAACAACAAGTCTCCTTTAAAATTTTCAGAAAATGCTATTATAAACTAAACAGTTCAGGCTCTGAAATAAAATATCAAGGCTTTATCCCAGATAGGGGCAAATCGTGAACTTATCTAATGTCAGAGATAACACTCTTTCCCACTGACCATTATGCCCTTGACCAAGACACTTAACCTCAGGTCACTCAGATACCTAACCACAATATCACAATAAAATGCATCTGCAAATTTAAAGATCTAATAAGACCAGGTGCAATCTTAAAATGTAAATAGATGAAAAATACGTAATATGGAAGATAAAATTCAAAGACAAACCATATGTGCCCATTGTTTCAGCGCATATGGAGTGCACTTTTATTCTCAAGCTGAAAGGATGTGACAGCGGCCAACAGCTGGTACGTTTCCTCTACTTTTTCAAAACCACTCTTCGTGAGAAACCAAGCAGGCAGTGCAAACCATCTGAATAGCAGACAGAGATGCACAGTCAACAAAACACTTGTCAGACAGTGGAAAACATCTTAAATACAACTGTGTGCCTCCCAAAATAAACTGCTTTCAGCTGTCCGTTGTTTGCACTGTTAAACAATACCTTTGCTAGTAAAGCAAGGTTGTCATTTTTTTTTTTTTGGCTATCATAAAAATGAACTTTTCCTTTACTGCAAACTCTGACTGATAACTCGATTTTCTTAAGCTTGTTTTTCTAGTCCATACTTTTTAAATATTGCTGCTGAATATATTGCAAAACCTTTGACACACATTTTCAATTTGACTATTGAAACTGGATTAATACCTAGTGTATTGAAGTCAGCATATGTCACTCCTTTATTAAAGGGTGGGGACCGATCAAATCCAAATAATTATAGGCCAATATCTAAGTTATCTGCTTTAGCCAAGGTCTTAGAAGGGCTTATAAGTGATCAGTTGAAAGACTATTTAGAAACAAAAAGCATTTTAAATGATTTGCAGTCGGTTTTTCACACTCTCACTGCCACTATGAAGTGTTAAATGATTTCATTAGTGCTACTGACTCTTAAGGAATATTGTGTTGCGTTGTTTTTAGGTGTTTGACACAGTTGACCACTTTATCCTGGCTCAAAGATTGGTGGATATTGGAATGTCTCCAAAAGCTGTCAAATAGTTTAGTAACTATTTGAGTGGCCGAACACAAAGTGTTCAGGTTGATGGTGTGTCCTCAAACTCATTTCTTACACAAAATGGTGTCCACCAGGGGTCCATCTTGGGTCCCATTTTACTTAATATTTATATAAATGACTTGTTTCAGAATGTAACAAAAGCAAAGTGTCATTTATATGCGGATGACACCGTTTTGTATGGCTCTGCCTCATCCAACAAGTGCCTTAGAAGATCTGCAATCTGCTTTTAACATTACTCAGAAGAATCTTCATAAAATGAGACTTGTATTAAACTCAGACAAAACCAAAATGATGTGCTTTTCTAAATCAAGGAAAACAGATGATTCTTGTCAAATTTTTGCATTAGATGAGAAAGAAATTGAACGCATATCAGTCTATAAATATCTTTCCTTTTAGAAGAAAGTTTGTCCTTTAAGCAAAATATAGTGTTTAACAAAAAATCTCAGAGTAAAGTTGGCTATCTTTACACAATCGCAGGCTAGAGCACTGGTATATTCTTCTTTTTAAGGCTATACTGTATAAATTGCCTTATCTATGTTCTCTTCTGACTCTTAAAGACACTACCAGGAAATGTAATTTTCGAGCATATGGGCAAATCATGTATGACATTCCACAAACAAGAACCATTTTTTGTTGAAAGTGCTTTTAAAGTTTTTGCACCTTTATCCTGGTATAAATTGCAGAAGCACCTAAAATTGGACTATTTACCAACAATTGCCAATTGTCTTTTTCTGTTAAATGTTGTTGCTGCTATCACTGTATATGTTTTTTATGTTTTAACATGGAACGTTATTCTGCTGTCTTGGCCAAGACTCCCTTGAAAAAGAGATTCTGAATCTCAATGGGATTATTTCCTGGTAAAAAAAAAGGTTAAATAAAAAAATAAAAAATAAAAATTTAAAACTTTCAGTCATTAAAAAGTTTAAAAAAAAATTCACTGCATCAACATAAGAGAATTTTGTTTACATGGTATATAATGCATGGCCTTAAAAATGAGAAAAAAGTTGTTTCGATTAACTGATCTGCCAAACTTTATAATGTGATAAAATTGTAAATACACAAATGAAAAAAAAATTCTCATTTATTACGATGAGTGATTTTGTACAACAGATGTAAATGGAAGTCTAAACCAGCATGAACCATTGTTTTCGTTGGACCGAAATTACATAAAGACCAAATTTGGAACTGTAACATCAAAACAGCACAAACGGCCTGAACAATATAAGCATATAGTGAAGTATTTATGCTGAAAAATAACAATTTACAATATTGACAGCAGTGTCTTATTTCAAAGCAGATGTAAACTTGTACAAGTACAACCATTTCGAAATTGTCATATCACTGTGGTTGATGAGTTCAAGAAGCAGAACAGAGAAGAGAAAGATGGCGACTCCATCACTGAGCAGAACAGATGAATGTGTGTGAAGGGTCCTGGACACCAGAGATTTCTTCCATTAAACTCGGTATCTGAGAGGTGCTGAGGAAGAGGATGGGAGAGGATGGAGCGCTTATCAGTTCTCAAGAAAAGCCACGTAGTCAGTAAGTCTGGCCAGCTGTTGTTCGTTTGGAACCAGAGAGACCGGGGGCGGATCTGGAGAGAGGGGAAGGCAGAACAAAAACATGAGAGGAGAGGGGATTCCTTCAAGTCCTCATCTGCTCTATAACACATAGACATACGAATGTAAACAAAGACGTACCACATAATAAACGTATGAATATGTGCGAGAGAGAGACCCTTACAGATGCAACAGCACAAGAAAGAAAAATGTCATGGTAACTGTTGAATTAATAATCTTCAGCTGCTTTAGGTGAAAGCTGAAGGTCATCAGAACTGGGAATAATTTCTCAATCATCAGTTACTCAAATGCATTACAGACATCTGCACTGTCTCACGAGGCCCATGCAGAAACCCAGATGTTGCTTGTTCCCGTTTCTTTGGAATCAACGTTTCTCGTAAAAATGGTTCTCAGCAGTTACAGGCAAACACATAAAACGTTGTGTGCTCTAAAACACAAAACGCAAAGAGCAGCGTGATTCAGAACAATGAACAGAAGGTGACCGAAAACTAATGAAATTCTTGTTCACAAAATGAAGAAATCTTCAAGAAACTGTGAGAGACAATCCTCAACGAACATGAGAGCAGAATGAAAATGGAACTGGAGTGAAGTCACCCATTCACATGCTTGTTATGAAATAACCGTGCAGAAAGGTGAACTCAAATGGAACAAGCTCTTAATACAGAGGACGGGCCATGAATAAAACCTTATGGAGGAATGAGTCATAGAGTGGACAAAAAACATCTGTTCTTGTTGGTAATAAGAAGTGAAACAGTGCCCCCACCTGGTTTCTGTGGCATGATCATCCTGGTGTTTGGATCTGCTTGCCACCCATGGCTAACTACACCTTGAGTGAAAAGAAAAATGGACATTTACATTAAAAAGTGTTGCACAATAGAGGGTTTGCCCATCTCTAAACCATTAAAAGTTGGTTTATTCAAAAATTATTTAAGCTTAAAATTATTTTTTTGTGTGATGGCTAGACAGGAATACACAGTTTGTACTGTATAAAAACCATTACTTATATTGATTCCCCACAGATAGAAAACCAGACGTGTGTGTGTTGTGGCACTGTCTTGGATTATGTACCTTTGACCGCCTCTTCTACAGAGTATCCCACAAAGGCAGCAAAGTCGTCTGCACTGATAGAGGTGTACGCTTGAGCAACGAGACCATATGCCCTCCTGCGAGTGGACTCTACAAAAAAACAAAAAGCAAGAAAAAGACATGTGAGATTTTCAAAAGGTGGAAATCTCCCAAATTGAATACTTTTAATCAGCAATAATGCATTAAAATGATCGAAAGTAAAGACATGTTACAAAATATTTCTATTTCAAATAAATGCTGTTATATTGAATATTTTTTTAATTAATATGTTTTTTGAAGGCCGGTCCTTTTTGACCGGGAAAACCATAAGTGTGACGTCAGGCAATTTTGTTCAAGATAAATGCATTTCAAAACTTCCTGATTAAACATTAAAGCACACTAGTGTGATATTTTTTTCCATATTTTATTGAATATTGACAAAATTTCCCACAGACTGTGGGATGTATGAGCTTAGATCAATGAGGCCTACGATCAATCAGCTCCAAAAAGAAATACAAAACATGTCCTAATTAAAAGAAAACAAGTTGACAAAAAGATTGAATCTAATTTTTTGTTGGCTGAGAATTTTTGACCAGGTATATCAGTGTAAACAAGGTGGAGGGGGAAACAAAATTCCCAAATAGTAGAAAAATTATCCAAAAAAAATGTGTTAAGTAGTTTTACACTATATGAGCAAAGTCAGTAAATTTTAGTCCAATGTGATAATATTAACTAACATTTTTGGGAAAAAGAAAATCTTCTGCGGATCAAAATGACCCGAATACAACATAATGCAGCCTTGGTGAGGGCAAGAGAGGAATGTTATCAAAATTGAATATCAAGATTGTCTGTAAATGTTTGTCACACTTCTGATTACTGAAACAGACAAAGTAATGCTGTGAAGGCACTAAAGGAATTGTAACCGTGACATTTTCTTTCAACCCACGGTAAACCTAAAGGAAATACATAAAAAACATACAAAAATATTTGGTTTTATAATATTATTTACTTTTCATAGTTCGCTATAAATGGAGAGAAGTATGACTCAAAGTCTTACAGACACTTTCAGCCCTTGAACTAAATAAAAAGCAACTCTCATAGCGACAGTGTTTACTACCAGCTACTAGGATGCAACGCCAAGTAATAAAAGACTGCCATTTGGAAATTACAGGCAGACAAGAACATGTTATACAAGGATAACCTCTACAGAAAGAAAACCAGATATACCCGATGTGTGAAAAATGTTTGGTCTTAGCACCTTACAAGTAGCAAGAGTACTTGAACAGATTTACATTCAGGGGATTCATTGTATGTAGCTTGTTTATTTTTTTATTAACAGCCATTCCAAGTGCTTGTCAATCCATGAGTCAACCAGATTCCCAGTTCCTGACTCCTCACTTGCCTTGACCCTCTATCATGAATAGCAAGAGCTGTTGAGCAAGGCAATGCTGGGGGGAGGTGGAAGTGGTGTCCATATGTCCTATTCTGGTATCCTACCCCAAGGTCCCCCCAGCCATATCTCATCCTCTTACCTTTTAAAAATAGCATGTGCCTTTAACCAGAGAAGAAAGTTGAGAACAAAGAGTGCACAGAGTTCACTTGTAAACACTTCCCTTTAGAGCAAGTCCAAGATTCCCCATTTAAACTGTAAATAAATAAAACAAACTCAAATCTCAAATTTGAATATTTTTTATTTAACATTAAAGCATTAAAGCCACATTCAAGTAAAATGAACATTTAAAACTACATAACCACATTTCGTAAAGAGACAACAATGATCAATAATCTGAGTAAAACAAATGTGAAAGTATGAAGATAACTTCTAAAGTGACAACAGCCTAATTGTAACTACATTATAAAAAGTATAAAAATGGCACCTAGTTAATCTGAAATATTCTTATGATGATACGAGTTGAAATGCTGACACTGCTTAGCAGTGATATATACGAACATTAAAACCTCTTCTTTCTCATTGTCACCGTCCTTGCTTGATCTTCTTGTCCTTCCTCACATCCTATTTAAACTCTAAGACACTATTCCGTCCCTGCAAACCATTTACTCCTCTTCCTGATCCTCAGCATCTTCAAATTCCTCCTCATCATCTGCTCCAAAGTCCATCTTGGACAACAAAGTCTCCACATGTTCTGTATCCAGAGTGAAATGGTCCATTCTTTCAAAGCCTGGCTCTGGCCTTTCTTCAGCAAGTGAGCTCTTCGCTGCGTCCTTTGTCTGGGAAATCAGGTTCTTGGAGGCCTGCAGGAACTCTGCGGCACCGCTTTGCTCCAACGCCTGCACTGCCGTGTCCGTTAACTCTGTGGCTGCCTGAAGACGATCCCCATAACGCCTAGCCAGGCTTCTGAGGGCAGCTACCTTCTCATCCTGTTCTTTGCCAATACGTTCCAAGAGGGCATTCTTGCGCTCTTCCAAGGCTGCATACAGAGAATCGAAACATTCACCAAGCCTTTGCTTGGCACATTGAGCATTGTCCTGAACGGCTGTGCAGGCCTCCTCCATCTGGTTGAGCAACGCCTGAAGGCGACCATTCCCTGCTACAAGAGCATCAATGGCGTTACTCAGCTCTCCCTTTTGAGCCTGATAGACACTACCAAGTGGTGACACCTCACAGTCTTTATGTTGGCCAAATACCTTACACATGGAGCAAGTGGGAGTTTGGTGAGTCACGCAGTAGATGTTGATCTTCTCGTCCTCGTGCTCTTGGCACATTGGCTCCTTGGAGCTTTTGGGTTTTATCGAAGTTTCTGTGGTGTTTCCTCCACCTCCACCCTCCTGCTGTTGTTTGTATATGTCAATTATGTTCTCAACTAGAAGATTTCTCTGAAGACCATGCACACCATGACGATCGAGAACCACTTCAAATCGACAAGTAGGGCACCGGAAGACACCACCAGAGAAACGATAAGGATTTCGAGAGTCATAAAGATCACTAGCACATCCACGACACAGGTTATGTTGACAGGGCAGGATCACCACCGGTTTAGTGAACATGTCCAGACAGATCGGGCAGCTCAGCTGTTTCTCAAGGCTCTCCATCGAGCCAGGAGACCCCAACAAAGAGGCAGTTCGCTGAATTTCCATGTCAGTGGTTGCTTTGTCTCCTTTAGCTTCAGCGGCTGTCTCCTCAAAAAATATGTTAAAAAGAAACTGCAGCACGGCAGCAAATGATTCCTTGCAGTTATCAGATCTGTTCTGGGACACAGTGGACCTGGTCTTTATACTACCCTCAGCCAGAGGGTGACATGCCATTCCTCCAACCAATCAGAGCACACATTCCTATCCACTTGTTTTCAAGATTCATTTTTGGAGATGCAAAAGCCCCCACCACTTTAAACCCATGTGTTGTGTCATGATGATACCACAACACCCCTACCCTTTGCTGTTCAGTGAGATTTCAATGGTGAAACACTTGAGTGGTGACAAACAAGTGTCATATGAAGAAAACAAACTGTTACAAAAAAAACTTTTAATTTTTATTTCTTATAGGTTCTACAAAGAGTAATTTTTTCAGAGGAAAATACCAAATTGTACACTAATAACTATTTTGACTGAACACCGTAATAAATGTCCAGATACCAGATAGTATTTTTGAAAATACATTTTATTTTGAAGAACAACTCATAAATCATTCAAAATGTGTAAATAATTTCTTGTTCAAATGTTCTTGTGTAATTTGTTTGTGACAAATCATCAACTGTTGATGTCCTACACAGTGCATAAGGAACACATGAACACATGGAAAGGGTTATTTTTAACCTATCCTTGGCCTGGGTGGGTCAGGTGCTGGCACGTGGGGATCAAATGAAAACTGTGTTTTAGCATGAGCCCCAAAGACAGTATATTAAATACAGAAAAGAGATGGCAAAACCCCTAGTCCAACAAGAAAAGGATACAACAAAATGTTCCATTTGAATGATAAAGTAAGTTCCGCATTTAAAATATCCCTACAGGCAGTCATCACTCGAAGGATTCACACTTGGCCAATGAATTTACAGAGTTACTGTCTGAGCTAAGTTTAGTCATGAACCACTTATAATGGAATCTGAGAGCAAGATATGTGCTACTTCCTAGGGTAAATTTTCATTTCTTTTTGAACATCCATCTATACTCAATGGTGATTTTTCACAAGCATAAAATTTAAATTGTATGCTTATAAAGTGAATCGCACAGTAACTTAAATATTAAATTTGTATTTTATTTTTTTTCTCTTTAAAAGGCTAACTGCATGGATAAAACTTATTTTGATAGGAAATTTGAATGTTTTAATTAAAGACAAAGCAAACAGGAAAGAAAGAGCAAAAACACTCACACTTAATAAATTTTCACATGAGATTTGGAGAATTTACTGGAGTGTAAAAATAACTTTAGAAAGATGGCAACATCATTATTTTATTTTAGGTCTTAAAATCTGTTGACTTTAACAGTCTTTGTTTCATTATATGCCAATGGTGACAGTTCAAACAGGGCAAAAAGCACTTCTTGTGTTTTTTTCCTCATGTTTGCATGCCTGTTACTCAAGAAGTATTAAAGACGTCTTAATATCCTTTTAGATTCTGGTTCTTAAACTTTCCTTTTGGTATCTTCATTTAAGGCCCTCGATGGTTCAATCCCTGAAATATAGAGATCTTAATGTGGCTCCATGAGTAAATTGTGATCCAAATATGGATCACTTTTGCATAGAGCTGTTTTTTTATTTCTTTTAAAGCGGAATATCTGAAGAAGTTTTTCTATCAACTCAACTGCATAGAACATATTTGTCTGATAGCCATAAATATTCCTTTTCCAAAGGAATAACTCTAAAGCGTAATTCTAAAAGTATTCAAGAAATCTTAATATGCTTATAGATTCTTAATAAACTTTCCTTTTGATATCTTTATTTTCAAAGCCCTATATTTGTTCAGTCCCATAGATATCGGGATCTCAAAGCAGCTCTATGTTAAAATTGTTGAATTTTACCCATTTCCAGGGATCAAAAACCAAATGTGGTTCAATTTCCACACAGCTGATATTAAATTTCATTTAAAGAAAATTTCTGAAGAATAAATAATGTTTAAACTAGAAATGTATCTTGTTTCCCTCTATCAAAAAGAGCTAGCATGAAACATAACGCTCCGAGTACCAAAAATCCACTGAAAAAGACAATATTGAGGCACAATAACTTGCTCTCAAAAGTGTATTTATAAGAATCTATATTTGAATCCGTTTTAGGGATATTTGGAAGACGGGATTTGTTCATTGTCACAGCTTCTGAAGCAACCAAGAGTTCAAATACGCAGTATTGTAATTACACGTTACCACATTGACATCCCTACATCTCTGGAATTGAACTATATAGAGCCTTAAAAATGAAGATTCCATAAGAAACGTTTCATAAGAACAAGAATCTAAGACGACATTAAGATATTAAACCCTTCCAGAATTAAAGAGATGTAAACTGTTTTTTTTTGACACTCAGAGTTGTTTTGAATGAGGTAAACAAGATACATTTCTAGTTTCCATGATATTTGTTTTTCAGAAAATCTTCTTTAAACAATTATAAACTGTTTAAAAAGTTACCAACATTTGGTTCTTGACCATTGAAAATGGGTAAAATTCAACAATTCGGACATGGAGTCACATTGGGGTCCCAATATCGACGGGACTAAACCAGTGTTTCTCAAACTTTTTCAGCCCAAGGACCACTTTATCTTCCAATTTTTTTCTGAGGACCACCTAAAAGAATCCCACTCTAACACGCCCCCCAAAAACAACAAAATAGGTAGGATAAACTAAATTTAAGTTTAATATGCAGCTGTTTCAAGTCAAAAACTAATTATTCAAACACAAATGCAATGATATGATCAGAAATTATTATATGAATTTTATTCCATTTGAAAAAGTAAATGTGAAATGAGCTGCAGCTTAATATGAACAGCAAACTGCACATGTGAAAAAAAAACTGGATGTATCTCACAAAACACAGAAGATTTACCTCGTAACCAATGTCTGTGGACTCGCCCAGCTGAAGAGAAAAGAAGGGACTCTGGTGTAATCGTGTGATCAGCTGCTCTTGGACATTTTCCAAGGTTTTAGGGTCACGGTTTTCAGTTCTGTATGGTTCTTGTTGTTATTTTTTCTTTTAATCTTTAACACTCTAGAAATTTCCTTCAGCATATGATATATAGTTTATTAGCTTAATTGTCCACAATTTAGGATACAGTATTAACATTTTTGTAATGTAATCATGCACTAACTGAATTTGACTTGACTTTAAGCACATTATTGGGACCATCTCTGAGTAAAAGCTGGGTGAGATTTTGATACAGCAAGAGAGAAGACATTGATGACATGCTTTTCGTTTGTTTGGCAAAAAAGGAGCATGTGTATTGTTGTCTCTACAGGAACTTGTGCCTTTTTAGCACACAAAGATTGAAATTAACTTGCATTTATCAAACTGCCAACTTCAGTGTAGCTCTTACAAAAAAATATATATTTTAAAAGACAAAGAGAGGAACTCTTAAAGCTCTGTCTTTTAAACAAGTCAAAACACTTTAAACGTAAATATATAATATAATGTAATAACATAAACATCCCCAATGCTTTAGTTATCACTGAGAGGTATCACTGAGAGGTTGCTTAAATGCTGCGGACAGTAGAAGTTGTTTCCTAACCGGCTCTCTCCTGTTTGTGCTTATCGACACATTGGCGTGATGTCTTCTCAAATGAACTGTCATATTAGTGTTCCCATTAGCATATTGAATGCATTTTGCACAATTCTTGCACACAGTCGCAGTTCTATCTACTGATTTATTTCTGTTGTTATCGTAAGTAACATGAAATCCAAAATGTTCCCACACACCGGATTTGAACGACACAGGTGCATCCGCCAACTCCGGGCAGCCTTCATTACGGGCCGTTCACATATCGCACCTAAAAAAGCGTTGAAAGCACGGCCGCGTTGCTTCCATTTTTGAGCGCCTACATAGGAAATCATGAACATGCAAGTACAAAAGATGCGATATGTGAACTTTTCAACTTTTACTGTCATATTATACGTTCGCGCGAAACTGTTTGAACACGGAGTTACATTGCGCATGCGTCGAACCGTGCGACGCACACACGAACCGAACGGTTCGGCTGTTTTTTCATGTACCATGCCACCCCTTGTCGCTGGACAGTGTCATATGACAGGGGTACTTTTTGCATGTCATCACTAGCTTTTCACGGACCACTAGTGGGCGATGGCGGACCACACTTTAAGAATTACTGGACTAAACTATATGGCCTTAAAAATGAAGACTCCAAAAGAAAAGTTTATTTAAAATGAGACTCTAGAAGGATATCAAGATATCTTGAATACTTTTAGAGCTACAGGCATGCAAATTTTGGAAAAGGAATATTTATGGCACTCAGACAGGTATATTCTATGCAACTAAGCTGATAGAGAAACACAGAGATACATTTCTAGTTTAAACATTATTTGTTCTTCAGATATTCCTCTTTAAAAGAAAAATATATCAGCTGTAAACAAAGTGACCCAGATTTGGTTTTTAACCACTGAAAATGTGTACAATTTACTCATGGAGCCACATTAACAAGGCCACAACTCTGGGATTGAACCATCGAGGGCCTTTAAAATCAAGATACCAAAAATGAAAGTTTAAGAACCAGAATCTAAACAGATATTAAGATGTCTAAGAATATTAAGATATTAAGAATACTTCTTGAGTAACAGGGAATTCATTAATCACAGGATTTCATCATTACATTATAAACATTCTCAAAATCAATACATAGTTATATAAAGGGGCCGTGAGTCTAGGTCTGGAACCTAAGTTCTCTTAAATGTTAGATGGTAATGAGGATTAAAACGGACAAGAATAACCACACGGCAAATGAAAAGTTCAAGGCCAGTACAGGTGCTGGTCATATAATTAGAATATCATAAATCAATAAAAGTTGATTTATTTCACTAATTCCATTCAAAATGTGAAACTTGTATATTATATTCATTCATTACACACAGACTGATATATTTCAAATGTTTATTTCTTTTAATTTTGATTATAACTGACAACTAAGGAAAATCCCAAATTCAGTATCTCAGAAAATTAGAATATTACTTAAGACCAATACAAAGAAAGGATTTTTAGAAATCTTGGCCAACTGAAAAGTATGAACATGTGCAGCACTCAATACTTAGTTGGGGCTCCTTTTGCTGAATTACTGCAGCAATGCGGCGTGGCATGGAGTCGATCAGTCTTTTGCACTGCTCAAGCGTTATGAGAGCCCAGGTTGCTCTGATAGTGGCCTTCAGCTCTTCTGCATTGTTGGGTCTGGCATATCGCATCTTCCTCTTCACAATACCCCATAGATTTTCTATGGGGTTAAGGTCAGGCGATTTTTCTAGACATGCCACCCCAAACCATCAATGACTTTGGAAACTTTACACTGGACCTCAAGCAACATGGATTGTGTGCCTCTGCTCTCTTCCTCCAGACTCTAGGAGCCTGATTTCTAAAGGAAATGCAAAATTTACTTTCATCAGAGAACAACTTTGGACCACTCAGCAGCAGTTCAGTCCTTTTTATCTTTAGCCCAGGCGAGACACTTCTGACGCTGTCTGTTGTTCAAGAGTGGCTTGACACAAGGAAAGCGACAGCTGAAACCCATGTCTTGCATACGTCTGTGCGTAGTGGTTCTTGAAGTACTGACTCCAGCTGCAGTCCACTCTTTGTGAATCTCACTCCACAGTTTTGTTTCACAATCCTCTCCAGGGTGCGGTTATCCCTATTGCTTGTACACTTTTTTTTCTACCACATCTTTTCCTTCCCTTTGCCTCTCTATTAATGTGCTTAGACACAGAGCTCCGTGAACAGCCAGCCTCTTTTGCAATGATCTTTTGTGTCTTGCCCTCCTTGTGCAAGGCGGCAATGGTCGTCTTTTGGACAACTGTCAAGTCAGCAGTCTTCCCCATGATTGTGTAGCCTACAGAACTAGACTGAGAGACCATTTAAAGGTCTTTGCAGGTGTTTTGAGTTAATTAGCTGAATTGAGTGTGGCACCAGGTGTCTTCAATATTGAACATTTTCACAATATTCTAATTTTCTGAGATACTGAATTTGGGATTTTCCTTAGTTGTCAGTTATAATCATCAAAATTAAAAGAAATAAACATTTGAGATATATCAGTCTGTGTGTAATGAATGAATATAATATATAAGTTTCACTTTTTGAATTGAATTAGTGAAATCAACTTTTTGATGATATTCTAATTATATGACCAGCACCTGTATATCTAACTTCATTATAGATTTAATTTTAGTAATAAACCATAAAATGCAGCACATGCATGAACTCAGTACCTCTTAAAGCTTCCATCACAGGGAGAACGCTTTCAGACCACTGGTAAGCAGCAATAGCAGTGTAGATCCCTGGAAAGTCTCGCTGCCAGATACGCTGTCCTACTCCCCATATAGCCGCCAGCTCTGGGTTTGCCTGCAATTAAAAACTGTATCAGACATCTTAAATTTATTGTGCTTTATGTTAGAGTAATTGGAAGCAAACATAAAACTCACTGTTTTGATTGCTTGGGGTATCCGTTTCCAAAGATATCTGGCATTATTCCTGCATAAAGCAAGTGACTATTATGGCAATCAACTGATAATATCAATGTAAATTAACTTTAAATATAATTCATGTAACATACTCACATGTCATTATGCATGAGATACAGGACTAGTAATTGAGAATACACCTGAGGTGTAGCAATGCCACCGGGAGCCTAAGATACAAGGTAACATGCTTTAAAATGAATGACATTTAAGAGATGGCTGACAATTTACAATTTAAAAAAAAAAAAATAAAAAAAAATAAATAAAGGTCACACACGCCTGTCGTACAATACTCGTAATTATAACCTACAAAACTTCATAGACATTTACACTCAATTTCCATGCCACATTAATGAGTTTTAGAGTCTTATTTTATCTTACACTGATGCCTGGAGTTAGCTTTACATTACTAATGTTGTTCAACTGACAGCCGCTGATATACTAGATGTTTGGTAGATAGCAAACATCCGCAAAATAAATGCACTAATAAATGAACCTCTCCGTCTGCTTTTACCTCCAGCTCCTGAGTTTCAAACTGCAACAGCAGCTTTTCATCATGTTCAGCCATCATGACAGACACAGGCATCTTTTACAGGAGCTTCATATGCTAACTGCTAAGGAAAACAAATCGCTGCTGCTCTGGCTCTGCGTCGCCACACTGACACCTGCTGGACTGGAGAGCAAACGACGCCACCACACCTGTTACATTTGTGCGGTCAAATATGATTGACTGTCTTAATACTGCTGGCCAGCTGCTCACCAGGTTGAGAAGAGCGTGTCTCAGTGTTTATAATCTACCTCTCATAACACTGCACTGTATTTAGAAACGTCTGTGTCTTGTTACTCTGTTACATGCTTACTCGTGGAGAAGTTCTTGCTTGTTGTATGTTTGAAACTTTAAGTTGCGCCAAATTAAAATAGCCTACTGCGTAATGCTGCGATTGCGATAATACGCTTTATTAATCCACGTTTCTTTGCTTGCTCCACTCTTGTAAAACTGGGATTTAACAGTGGGTTTGACGGGATAAATGCTAACGTCAGACTTAAAAACATTAAGATCAACTTTCAGTTGGACCTGTCTATATTTAGATGTAACCACCGAGAACAACAACAGATGAGCAGCAGATGAAACTTTAATAGCATATTGTGAAAGGGGAAAACCCTGTTAACAGTGACACTGGTGTGAAACAATGTCAGACTACACTGCATTTGATTACCCTGTTGAATCAGAATTTGTACAAGCTCTTAAAGAAGCACAAAGTAAGGAGGACTCTACATGTGTGCAGACTCTTCTCATGGAGGCAAGCAAAGAAACCCCAAATGTCATCATAGAGTTGTCTAATGATGATTGGATGAAAGATGTCGAGCTCCCCCCAGTGGTGCTGTTGGGTAAGTACAACACAGCCATGCTCTTAGTTGATCTTGAAAATGTATGGTGATTGAATACACAATGTTGACATTTTTTCTAGTTTGAATTTCAAACTCATTTCAAAATGAATACATTTTTTCCTCCCATCAATCAACACAAATAATACCCCGGAGACCGGGTATGGTTGTAAAATGGGTATTGTTGTAAAACAACAACAACACTGATTTTGTGGCAAGATTATCATTATGTTGGCCAAAAAAAATACATGTTGTTTAGCACCTAAACTTTTGCAGATAAAATCATTTACCTTAACTTAAAATAAATTGTAATGCAGGCAAAATGTGGTGTATCTTTAACCTGCTCATTTCAACAATTATGCTAATATGGCTAGCTAAACAATGGCTGACAGTGATGGGGTGGGTTATAATTTTGAAAAGTGTTACATCCCCTTGCATACAACTAAGAATATTTTCTTTATAATTTTACAGAATGCATAGAAAATGAAGAAGAAAAACAGATAGAGGTGTGTATGCCCCTTTTTTTTTAAAGGAACTGATGAGTTTTATACAAGGGCAGGTCAGTCAGGTCAGTTGTGAAGACAATGTTGAAAGCTAGTAGTGAAGATTATGAGACCTTAAGCCAGGTTCACACTGTGCAATTTTGGCCATGATTTGGCCGACACTGGAGCAGAATCATGGGCTGAAGCCAACAATGGAGCGGACTCGGGGGCTGAAGCTGACACTGGAGTGGACTCGGGGGCTGAAGCTGACACTGGAGTGGACTCGGGGGCTGAAGCTGACACTGGAGTGGACTCGGGGGCTGAAGCTGACACTGGAGTGGACTCGGGGGCTGAAGCTGACACTGGAGTGGACTCGGGGGCTGAAGCTGACACTGGAGTGGACTCGGGGGCTGAAGCTGACACTGGAGTGGACTCGGGGGCTGAAGCTGACACTGGAGTGGACTCGGGGGCTGAAGCTGACACTGGAGCGGACTCGGGGGCTGAAGCTGACACTGGAGCGGACTCGGGGGCTGAAGCTGACACTGGAGTGGACTCGGGGGCTGAAGCTGACACTGGAGTGGACTCGGGGGCTGAAGCTGACACTGGAGTGGACTCGGGGGCTGAAGCTGACACTGGAGTGGACTCGGGGGCTGAAGCTGACACTGGAGTGGACTCGGGGGCTGAAGCTGACACTGGAGTGGACTCGGGGACTGGAGCCGACACTGGAGTGGACTCGGGGGCTGAAGCTGACACTGGAGCGGACATGGGGGCTGAAGCTGACACTGGAGCGGACATGGGGGCTGAAGCCAACACTGGAGTGGACTCATGGGCTGAAACCGACACGAATGGACTCAGGGGCTAAATCCGACACTGGAGCGGACTTGGGGACTGAAAATGACACTGGAGCGGACTCGGGGGCTGGAGCTGACACTGACTCAGGGGCTAAAGCCGACACTGATGTGGACTCTGGGACTAGAGCCAACACTGGAGCGGACTCGGGGACTGAAACTGACACTGGAGCGGACTCTGGGGCTGAAGCCGACACTGGAGCGGACTCGGGCTAAAGCCGACACTGGAGTGGACTCGGGGACTGAAACTGACACTGGAGTGGACTCTGGGGCTGAAGCCGACACTGGAGTGGACTCGGGCTAAAGCTGACACTGATGTGGACTCTGGGGCTGGAGCCAATACTGGAGCGGACTCAGGGGCTGAAACCAACACGAGTGGACTCAGGGGCTAAATCCGACACTGGAGTGGACTCATGGGCTGGAGCCAACACTGACTCAGGGGCTAAATCCGACACTGGAGCGGACTCGGGGACTGAAACTGACACTGGAGTGGACTCTGGGGCTGAAGCCGACACTGGAGTGGACTCGGGCTAAAGCTGACACTGATGTGGACTCTGGGGCTGGAGCCAATACTGGAGCGGACTCAGGGGCTGAAACCAACACGAGTGGACTCAGGGGCTAAATCCGACACTGGAGTGGACTCATGGGCTGGAGCTAACACTGACTCTGGGGCTGGAGCCAATACTGGAGCGGACTCAGGGGCTGAAACCGACACTGGAGTGGACTCAGGGGCTAAATCCGACACTGGAGTGGACTCAGGGGCTAAATCCGACACTGGAGTGGACTCAGGGGCTGAAACCGACACTGGAGTGGACTCAGGGGCTGAAACCGACACTGGAGTGGACTCAGGGGCTAAATCCGACACTGGAGTGGACTCGGGGGCTGAAGCTGACACTGGAGCGGACTCAGGGGCTGAAGCCGACACTGGAGTGGACTCAGGGGCTAAATCCGACACTGGAGTGGACTCAGGGGCTAAATCCGACACTGGAGTGGACTCAGGGGCTGAAACCGACACTGGAGTGGACTCAGGGGCTGAAACCGACACTGGAGTGGACTCAGGGGCTAAATCCGACACTGGAGTGGACTCGGGGGCTGAAGCTGACCCTGGAACGGACTCAGGGGCTGAAGCCGACACTGGACTGTGCTCATGGGCTGGCGATGCTCCCACGTGCTTTTGGAATGAGACTGGATGAGGGTTTGCATTGTCCTCTTTGACTTCATCAACCACAAAAACAAAGTCATTTAGCAAGAGGGCATAATTAATGAAATCAACTAAGGGTAAATAACAATGACCAGGACACAGAACTGAAATAACTTGTCATCCAGTCACATCCAAAAGCAGGTATTGAAGTGTAGTATTGCTCCAGCTCACCAGATGGGAATAATCAAAAAACTCCTCCACATACTGCTCCAGAGGATGTCTGTTCTGTCGGAGAGAGAAGAGATGATCTTCAGCCATTTCCATTGTTCAGTCTTTGTTTTGGGTTCTTGTATTCTGTCACGCTGCATCTCAGAGACTCTCTCAATGAAGTAGTGTAGAATCCAGGGAAATATTTTATTTAAATGAAAAATCTGGAAAATCCAGGCATAACAGCATCAAGCAGACTATACAGCATAGTAAAGCAAACTCATAACATGACATATACATTAGTAATAATAACACTTGATTGTTTTTTGTAAATAGTATGTAAAGTGTGTAAATGCATTTAAGTGGAATGATATTGATGTTAATGATTCAATCTTAAAATGCAACATTTAGGGACCATTTGCATAAACTGCTTAGTCTTAGTCTCACAAGTTAGACATCTTTTTTTTTTCTTTAAAAAGGGTCATAACATTTTAAGCGAGTTAACTCATTTGAGACCTAAAACTATGCTTGTGTTTATGCAACTCGCCCCAGTGTGTAACAAAGATTCCTGGGCTTAAAAAATGTAAAGACCCCTGCATGAAACCAACACAGTTAGTTGCCCATTTTTCTCCAGTGTCAACATGACAATAACAAACCATTAACTTGAATTTGTCCTCATTGCTTCAACATATTTGACAGTATATCAGTACAGCCATAAAATACCCAGGTATGTCATCAGCTGTTTGGGAGATGTTTTACATTGCAAATAGTTACATGTGAGGTCACAGATAATGACTACTTTTCACATGCACCTACACGACTGCATAAGAACCGCCTATAATAGCAATTAAAACCTAAAAGCCCTATATGTTTAACAAATGTTTTGACTTAATTTAAGTAATCAGCACAGTTAATGCTAAATAGTTTTAAAACTAATGAGTTTTCATCAAGGAGAAATTGATGCCCTTTCACTTGTCACTGGAATTACAGTTGACAGCTCAGGGCACTTTTGGAATTAAGGTCACAAGGTAAAGCACCTGTGTGGATCAAATTCCGGGCAGCTTTGTGACCATTCTGATAGGAGAACAATGCTGTCACACCTCATGATTTGTTGAAATGGAGAGTTTGATTCTATTCCTGGCTTGTATAGTGGTGATATCACCAGCAATGCTTTCCACTCAGCTGCGCATCTGGCATGTTTATCGAACTGACCTCTCTGAACGCTCAGCCTCTGTGTTGTTGGTGAAAACAATAATCAAGGCACTCTTGTCATGCAATTGCCCTGCACTGATCACATGTCATTTGTACTAAAAATACATGATACCGAGCAACAGTGATAATATAAATAGCCATAAAAAAGACAGGTAAGAAGTGGAAAGTGTTGTCAATATTAGCCATGCTCTCCCAAGGTAGTGAGGCGTGCGCTGTGAGTCGAAAGGCCACGTTCTTGACAGAGAGAAGGCGGTCGTCTGTAGACAGCAGTCACAAGGTTAGGACAGAAAAGACCAAAGGTTATAGACAACCAGGGTTGCACTTTCTTTGTCCCCCTGTTCTCAATGACCTGTTAACTCACCATTGGAGGGACATGCAGGATGGATTCTCTGATCCAGAGCAACTGAACAAAGTGTTAGAGTTTCAGAGTGATGAACTGCTGTGGACTGCTCAGAAACGGGGTGAGTCAGATCTGATATGATAGAGATATGAAATGTTATTTTAGGGAAGATGATGAAGAATATATTTCAGCATAATTACTTTGGTCTGAAGTGTGCAGAAATGTGTACACTCAACTTTGTGCATTCAAAATGTTTCAGAGAGGAATTATTGAAGTGGAAAAATTCAATGATATTCGCATTCATATCAGTCATGTTCTTGAGTTTCAATATCCTGCTGAAAAGGCATCACATGTTGTGCATCTGTTGAATTTTGGATACTGGTTCCAAGAATTGGATGCAGGTATGCTGGTGTACTTATCTGGCTTCTTAAATAGCTTAACCAGAAAGCCTCACTGCACTATTCAGTACTGGTCTAGTGCTTGTTTTGTACTGGTCTAGCTGGTCAACCAATGTTCAAATGTTGTTGTTTTTTTTTTTTTTTGGCTTGTGAACAACATTGTTTTGCAGGTCAACCAGCTAGACCAGCACAGAACCAGTTTGGACCAGCATGAAACACTGATCTTTTTAGCAGTCTTATTCTGACATCACATAGGCTATAGAAGTCGTAGTCTAAATAAACTAACACAATGTGTTAAATAGATAGTTCACCCAAAAGGAAAATGTGTCATCATTGTGCTTATGTCATTTCAAACCATAAGACTTTAATTAATCTTTAAAAAAAAACACACACACTAAATTTAATCCAAGTCTTCTAAAGAGACATAAACACTTTATATGATGAACAGATTAATTTATACCTTTATTTGCATATAAATAGTGCTCATTGCACATATTTCGAGCATATCACATATGATAGGTGGAAGCTCAACTTGCTATTTTCACTAAAATATCTTAATTTGTGTTTCAAAGATGAATGAAAGTCTTATGGGTTTGGAGCGACATGAGGGTGAGTGAATGAGGTGAGTACATTTCCAATCAAATTTTACATTTTAATCATCACCGCATAGAAAGTCTAGTGACCAGTAATCAGATTTAACAACTTTGGTAATGATCTGCTGTAAATTTGCACATCATCTGGATATGTATACGAGTGTAATCCAGGCTTTGACTACGACTGCAGTTCGTCTGCTAGTAAATTCCCTTTACATTCCCTGCACTCCCTTTTGATGAGACAGGCGTCTTACATGAGACACACTGACATATTAAAGCTTTTCATGCAAGGATAACAAAGCTTGTGTCTTTTAAAATAGACTAAACGTGCCACGCTGTACAAGTCCTTTATCACTAGAAAGCCCTTAAATCACGGCATTGTACTTCATACTGTCTGTGGGCGGATGCCACATTACTGAGGTGAGGAATCTGTGTGGAGTTGACACAGGATTTCTAAGGGATTGTGGTAATCTTCTGTGCATATGAATGCTATGCACTGATCAATACTTGAGAGCCCTGATCCCAGTTACTGTTTAGGTCTGTCTCCATGCAACACTCCTTCTACTCATTCTGCAGATTCCAGTAAAGATTTTCCTCATGTGCCCTCAAAATAAATGATCTCATGCAACCCAGAGATTATGCCATTGCTGTTAAACTCTCTGCTTCTACTATAAATATCTCATGCTACAGGCATTTTTTGGCACATGGAAGTAGCATATAAAATTTGATCCGTTTAACACTAGAGTATGACAGGTCTATTATTCAAATAAAACAAAAGTCAACAAATGGACATAGATGTTTCCAGCTCAAAGGATTTAGCATTTATCTCATACATCAACAACTAAAAATGGTGCCAGTAAGCTATGACCAACTGATGGAGAACAATGGCTTACTAAAAATAGAGGCAAAAAGTGCTTGAAGCCAAAGGAAAACATGACTAGCACTATATATACACAAGTCCTTGAAAGCATAAGCCATTTGAAAAGTTTGGAGGAGATGCTCAGAACTATGTGCTTTGAGAACCTCTGTTCAACCGTGCAGCTGAATGGATGGCAGGCTCTGCTGGATGATAACTGTGAGCTAGGACAAGATCATTGGGAAAGAGCTCATTTACGCTCCTTGTGGCTCTATAGAGCCGTAGTGAAGGGAGACTCCAGAGGGCTTCGAACTCTCCTTAAAAGGAACTATATTGATGTTGATGTGTTTTACAATGTGAGCCGGGAGGAACTCGAATGGCAGTCTCACACAGAAACCACATTTGGACCCTCAGGTAAAAACAGTCATTTGTGGGATAGAAAATCTAGGTCAGAATTTTCCCAACCCTGTTCCTGGAGGCACACAAACACTGCACATTTTGGATGTCTCCCTTATCTGACCCGTCTATTTCTGGTCTTGGAGTCTCTACTAATGAGCTGATGAGTTGAATCAGCTGTGTTTGATTAGGAAGAGTCTGAAAATGTGCAGTGTTGGTGTGTCTCCAGGAACAGGGTTGGGAAACGTATTGTACTTTGTGTTGTGCTTGTGGATGAAACAAAGATTGAGTTTAATCTCTGATAACGGAGACTAAAGACTTTATTTTGCCACTGTGGATTTATATTAAGATTTGTTTTAGATGTATTAATTTATTTTTATTTATTTTTTAAATATTTTAATTTATTATTTTAACTTTATTGTGGCATTCTTATTACTTTATTTCATTATTAATTATTTTTTATTATTCATTATTACTCTTGAGAATTTATTCAGTAAGACTTTTTTATTATTTCTTTGAAATAATCCTCTTACCATGTTTGCATTTAATTGATTATTTGAATATATTTTAAAATGTAAAATTCCTTCTTAAAATTCCTGTAATTTCTCCAGTCTTCAGTTTAACCCAATCCTTCTGAAATAATCAGAGTGTTCTGATTTCATGCTCAAGAAACATTTCTTACTATTATCAATGTTGAAAACATTTGTGTAAACTGATAAATACAGTATTTACAGTCACTTTTGATCATTTAAATGCATCCTTGCTAAATAAAAATATGAATTTCCTAAATTAAAAAAAAATGTGGACTGCAGTCATGTATACAATTTTGATTTAGGCTAAATGCTCGTTTAAAATAACTCCTCATTTTAACATTTTGTTTTATTTTCCGTAAGATTCATTCAATTAATAAAGCATATCACAGTTGTGATTGTCTGGTAATATTTCCCATTTCAGGTCTTTGGTCTTTGGAGTACAAAAGGGAACTGACAAGCCCACTGTGTATTGCTGCTGCACAAGGTTTCACTGAATGTCTACAGTATTTACTGGAGCACGGCGCACACCCCAACCTTATCGCAGGAGGAAAAGCGGCACTTCATGAGGCCTGTGCAAACGCCAACACTGAATGTGTAGAGCTGCTGCTGGAACATGGAGCTAATCCTAACCAGATGACAGACGAGGGACTGACTGCCTTACATTTCTGCAAAACGCCACAATCACTACGGTATCATCATGTGAATACTATACATACAATACAATAGTATTAAAGGCACAATATGTAAGATTTTTATATTAAAATATCCAAAAACCACTTGCACAGTGTTATACATTTCATTCAGCTGTGTGCTTACATTATCCTAAATGTTTCCAAGAATTTGTAAATTCAGAGAAATTCACAATTTTAAACAGTGCCTGTCTCTTGTCGCCTGTCAATGACATAATATCTGCGTTATTCCTGGTTTCCGCTTGTACTGCCTAGTAACCATGGCAACAGACGTGAACAGCCACATAACGTCTAGCGACATGCTGTTGTCGTTTCGTTCAAACATTATAGACCATGGCAAGCAAACTTTGGGACAAAAGGAGAAATAAAACGAGGATCAATATCGGCGGGGCGTTTCCGAGATGATGAGAGCTTTGAGACAAACTTTTACTTGACAGAGACGCTCTTGCATGTTATTAGACAAGGTAAGCAAATGTACATTAGACTAATCAATGTTATATAACTCAAAAAAAATAAAAAATCATCAGTATGATATTGTAATGTTGATCTAGCTTACTGTTAAATCTCATATAGCCAACACGCTAATACACAGAATAACATAACTTTTAACACGCTCAAATGCAGTTTAATAGTGAAACGTTAGACCAAGTGAAACAGCGCTGCATTTTAATTCGTCAAATAAACTAACCTGTATGACTAGTAGTTCAGTAAAATGTCCTCGTTTCTTTATATCCCCCGGGACTCGCGTGTGCCACTGATATCTGTCTCTCATTAGTAATCGTGTCCGCGATTCTCGGCCACGATCAGCTTCATATCACAGTCATGTTAAAAACATGAACTCATTCATTAACATTATTTGCCCATAAACATTATTAGATCCATCGGCTGACGACAAGTTCTGTGATTTCATGCTCATTCACTGCACCATCAAACTACGCCTTTATTGTTTTGAAGAGTTTAGTGACCCCTAGCGTTGAAAAAAATACATATTGTGTCTTTAATACACCTTATAATTATCATCATAAGATAATTCAAGCATAATGGTAAACATATGCTAACTTTTTTTTTTTTAAACAAATGTATGGTCAAATAATGTTATTGTACATTAACTGATATGAAACCCATATTACTAATATTTTATCTCTAGTGCAAAGTTGTATTCTCTCATCATGTACATTTTTATTGTAGTTGTGCAAAAGCCTTGGTGAGATTTGGTGCCAAAGTGAACTTACCCAGTGAGGAAGAGGAAGAAACACCATTGCATGTGGCAGCTAGACATGGTCTGCCCCATCATGCACAGCTGTACCTACGATTTGGAACCTGTGTAAACCATAGCAGCTCTTCGGGTGAAACGCCACTGGGGGTGGTTTGTGGAGTTGCCCCAGAAAACACAGCCAACAGCCAAGATGAACAATACCTGGAGCTCTGTCGTCTCCTCCTGGCCTATGGAGCAAACATTAATTTAGCTGATAAAGAACGCCGCAGTCCTCTACACAAGGCAGCACGCAATGTTCAGCATAAGATGGTGGAGCTTCTCTTGGATCATGGGGCTGATATCAATGCCATTGACTATAACGGATGTTCACCGCTATCTAGTGTTCTACAGAGCTCTGTGGTTCGGCAAGAATGGGAACCTCACTTGGTGGTTCAGACCTTGCTAAATCGTGGCTCCATTAAAGTCTGGCCACAAGCACTGCTGAAGGTGAGCATTAACAACACTGAGATAATAGCATGTCAATAATCTACAATAAAATCTCTTCTTGCTTCATTACATTTTCCAACAACTGAAAAAAGCAGATTTAAAGTCTATTAATTACATCTCATGCATTTCCTTTGATATGATGTTTTTAAAATGCATTAATTTCATGTTTGTTTGTTTTTGGTTTTAAGGTGTTGACAGCCTGTGCAGAGGCACCTAAAACGGTGGAAATCCTGTTTAACTCATACACACTTGTTCCTGTAACCTACAAATGGGTCGAGGCTATACCTGAGGATACCTTTCTTGTGAGTCTCTTATCATTTCACCAGTATCTATGGATTCAAATAGATGAAACGGTAACGCTTTACAATAAGGTTCATTAGTTAACATGAACTAATAATGAACTGCACTGATCCAGCATTTATTAATCTTTCTTGATGTTAATTTCAACATTTACTAATACATTATTAAAATAGAAATGCAGTTCATTATTAGTTCATGTTAACTAATGTAGTTAACTAATGAACCTTATTGTAAAGTGTTACCAAAATATCAATACATTAGTCTTTCTTTCTTTCTTTCTTAGCTTCACCAACCATTCTATGAGTCTCTTTTTGCACTGGAGTATAAACCACGTAGTTTACAGCATCTGTGTCGGTCTGCACTGAGGAAACAGTTTGGGAAAAAATGCTTCTCTCTCATTCCCCGTCTCCCCGTGCCAAAGACACTACAGCAGTATCTTCTTCTGGAACCGGAGGGGTACATTGACTAGAACCAGACCTTTTGGTAAATAACACTTTAGAAGGCTTTTTAGTGTTATAAATGACAAAGCTGACTTCCTTACATTTCACTTGCAAAATCACAATACAGTGATATTTTTTAGAGATTTTTTTCACCTATTTTCATATATGTATAAACTGATTTATTAGTGTAAATAGCTTTTGTTTGAATGGCATTGTGTTATGTGTATGAATTCTTCTTTAAATTCTATAAATATATAGGCCTAGTTTTAATGTTTTTGCATAATTATTTAATTAACGTTTTTTTTTTGCCCTCCAATAAAATAATATATTTTGACAAGTCTGATTGTCCTTCATTTCTCCTGCATAAAATGTGTTTTATACAGATTACGCTGTAACTGTTACGCTGGCAAGCTTGACATCTGTTTGTGGACCTGTGGATTGCTCTTGCTGATGAAAGTACTTTTATGTTTGTGCTTTGTAAGATGACTTGAGCAGTACATAAACATTATTTTTATTGTTGTTGTAGATGATTAGCCTACATGACATCATGTGGTGTTCACATCGCGGCCATGAGAGGGCGACATGCTCTATGCAGAATAAGGCTTTTTAGAGAGAGATTTCATCTCAAGTGTACATGACTTAAGTTATATCTCAAAACTATCACACTGATCTGCATCCAGCATCACTGATTTTAATTCGATTGTTTTTATTTATAGATATTATATACATTTCTGCTTTATACTAATAACTTTATAGATACTTTAAGTTAAAACTTTTTTTAATATAAATGTCCACATTCCACAGACTGAGTGCGCACTATGTTCGTCTCATGCTCCGGTGTGTAAATACTCGCTTTGACTGCGTCGTGCCACCTGGGAGCGGTAAAAGCGCCGCTATTGAACTGAATGAGCGGCGGTGACGCACGAGCTTCACGAGCGAACCGGATCAGACAGATTTTGGCGTGTCACCGTTAGCTGTTCCTGTCACCCTTACCGAAGTCGTTTGTCCATCCCAGCTCAAAAAGTTCTTCGCAGTCAGTGTGTACAGTGCACGTGGGCGTTAAAGTGCAGAAGAAGAAGAAGAAAACGGGAGGCATGTGAAGTTACTGTCTGTCACTTACACCAGAGATGAAGAATTCAGTGGAAGATGAGTGCGCCGATTCAGGAGCGGAGACTGGAGGGTGAGCGATGATAAAGAGGCTTTTTTTGCTAGTATAATTAAATAAATAGCGAATATAGCCATAATTCACTAATTAGCTTTGACACCTTTGTGCTACAAACACACAAACATCAACTGATTCATTTGAAGTGAGTCATTTGGTGAGGATTCGGATACCTGAGCAGCGCAGGTCGTTATTAAAAGCATTAAACATCGCGTTATTTGAATTTTCCTCGTTTTGTTTCTACCTCTTTGGCCCATTTCTTATTTAACCATCTGTTGTTTGGCATTAACACCCAAGACATCTGCCGCAGAGATTTACTGATGAAAAGTAACTGGAAAGCCAATGAGTTGAGCTATTAGTGCATGCTTCTTAGGTGGCTTAGCACAAGAGAGTGACAGAAGTAGACAATATACTAATCACATAGATCTGACATCAGCACGCTACCTGACATTTAACTCTCTGTTATTTCAAAGTCATGTGTGATCTGTACCATCATCATTCTGTGCTTTCAGCTGTGAACGATGAAAAGATGCATCCTGGTTTGTTTCTAGGTATGTCACATCATAATGGCTGTTGTGTGTTGTAGGTGTAGGTACTGCTTTACTAGGACAGTAGTCTTGGCTCATTGCTTAAATCCAGGACATGTGGCCTGTGTGTGTATAATCTGCTTTAGAATATTATTTCTATAGATCTGAATAATTTGTTCTGAAGAAAATGGTCTCAGCACCTTTCTAATGACTTCAATTAGCTGATGCATTTATCCAAAGCCACTTACAGCACACAAGAGCAACCTTGGGTTTAAGCTCAAATGGTGATAGCTCATCCCTCATCGAGTTTGAACCACTACATATCTGTTAAAATGTTCTTTTTATCACTTAGATAGATCATTTAGTTCCTTTAAACTTATCCTCAAAATGTAAAAAAAATCGTCTAAATTTATCGGACCGAAAAATGTGTTGTATCTGGTTGATCCGGTAAAAGTAATATGATGGATTCGGTCTTCACCTATGTAAATGTATTGAATATCTTCAACATGTATTGATTGTCAGATTAGGTGTATGTGGTTGTCTTGCTATTGTTGTGTGCCTTATATTTTCATTTAATTTGTTTCCAAAACGGTAACTGACTGTAAACTGCATGAGTGGCAGTAGTTCAGAGAATATCAAAAATGATGTTAATGATGTTGAAGTGTGAGACTAATACAGATCAACAGAAAATTCACCACTTCTATCACTTAAAGCCAACTTAAAGATTTGCATTATACTTACAGCAGGATTAGCCAATGTAAAACACATTTGATACACTGTAGTGATATTATCGGCCAAATTTTGAGGCTATTATGATACTTTTCTTTGTATAAGGCATAACTGTTGCATAGAAACACATAAAAGTGATTTTGCTGCTGAATGCCAAGTATGTACAACACAGTTTTGAGGTTTTGAAGTCTCTTATGCTATCACTCTTATGCTATTTTCTGCTAAAGAAACATTTATTATTATTATCAATGTTCGAAACAGTTGTGCATCGTAATATTTCTGTGGAAACACTGATTATTTTTTTCAAGATTCCTTGATAAATAGAAACTTCAAAAGAACAGCATTTATTTGAAATAGAAAGCTTTTGTACCTTAAAAATATCTTACCATCACTTTTGGTTAATTTTATGTGTCCTTGCTAAATAAAAATATTAATTTCTATTCAATTCTAGTGTACATTGCACCATTCCCAGTACAGACCATAACATTACAGCATTAAATGACAAAATTCAAGTTTAGCTACATGGAATTTCCTTGTTCTTAGAGTTTTGTAGAATGGTTCTCATTACCAGAGAAACAGGAAAGACAGCGAGAGAGAGAGGAAAGGAAAACTATTGACCAGAGAGCGATAAAAGTAAAAAAAAAAAAAAGCATGTACAATCGAAAAAATGACTAGGTTTCTTTAAGGTGCGCGTACATAATGTATGAAATATTTCAAACAGGTCTTATTCTTGGTTTGTTTTTAACCTTTCTAAGCAACCGTTGAGCTGAGAGCATAGAAGGTTACTGACACAAAGCAGCTAAAGACGCAATCTTTGATCATAACTTCTGCATATATGTGTGTGTCCTATATACACAAGAGGATCTACTACACACACTATATACCATGACACCCAGGATTGTTTATCCAGATGTAGGACCTTCCTTTGAAACCTTGGGATCCTAAATCACTCTAACAGTCTCTGTTTCTCTCTCTCCTTTCTGTCACTCACTCTCTTCTCAGGTCTGACTACAGTCTTATGTCATCAGCAAGCAGTGAGTACATGTCATTTGTTTGTACATTCCCCTATATGCAATTCAGATTCATTTTCTAATAAAACATGTCTTAAACACACACACACACTGATGCACTTTAAATACCATCCTGTTGTCTGGGGTGTTTGTTCGGGACTATTATTTGTAAAGCTGCTTTTGGAACAATAGATATTTCGAAAAGCACATAAGAAATTACAAGTGGAAGATTTCAGTCCGTTAAAACACTCTTGGCGATTGTTGCCATGACAGTGAGATTAATTTGTTCTAGAAATCACAGCTTGAAGTACTTCGAGAGCTCTAACACCTCCACCTCCTTGTTTGTGTGTGAGTGTCTGCTTGTGTGTGTGTGTCTGTGGCTGACCTTTCCCTGTGGCAGTGTTGGGCCCAGTCTTTTTCCCTATGGAGGGATTAATGTCCAATATTAGCCCATTAATCTGGGCAGCAGGAAACACTCCTCCCAGTGACAGCGCAGGAAGCACTCACCCACTCACATACAGACACACTCACCTACTCACACACACACACACACACACACTAAAACCTAGAGCCCATCAAGGACACCACATAATAGACTGTGTATAATTTACTGAAGAATGAAGAAAAGTGGTTCAGTGTGGACTCAGGGAGAGAAAATGAAGAAAACAGAATGAGAAACAAGGAGCGAGGGGGACATAGAGAGCGGCTGTTCTCGTATATAAAATATATGTATATATTTTATATGCCATTTATATCAAATTAAATCAAATTTGTAATGTGGATCAGTGTAGTAGTATATAGAGCAGTAGTCATTTTCAATTCATATTGCATTGCCTTTTTCTCTAATGGAACACCTCTGCATGGAAGGGAAATGTTTT
Organism: Zacco platypus; assembly: GCA_038088235.1. Classification (NCBI taxonomy): domain Eukaryota; kingdom Metazoa; phylum Chordata; class Actinopteri; order Cypriniformes; family Xenocyprididae; genus Zacco; species Zacco platypus. The sequence goes on along the minus strand of CM076081.1, from coordinate 16,784,167 downwards.
TCACTTTTTCCACCAGATTTCCCCTTATTGTTCCTGCGTTCTGTCTCAACAGTGTGACAATATGCTTTCTTGAAATGCTGCCATGAATAACTACTAACTGCTGCATCATCGGTCATGTCAGCATTTCGTCGTTTCTGCAGCTCATCAGATTTTCTCTGTATCCATGTGCATAACACTTTCCTCTCTATATCTTTGTTTTGTCACATCACGAACAACTTCAATGTTCTGCATAAACAGAATCCGGAGTCGAGTGAAATCTGTTTTACCTCTTTAGAGCTCTGTAGACTTTTCTACAGAAATGTAGTAACATCTAAATTAATTGATTTTAATTGGAGGCAAAAATATTATTTAACATCTCTCAGTCAACCTAAATGCATTATGTTACACCAAGTAAAGGGAGAGAAATAGCCACTTAAAGTAACGTTACACAGTGTTGGAATGACACCAGATTGGGGTGTATATTAGGGATGGTTAAGCTGGTGCTAAACATGGCGTCTTATTTAATGGTGTTGCTTAAATCTCACACAGCCAAACAGATTACATTCCATTACAGACTCAACTGAGATTACAGATGGTTTAAAGTGATCAAGTCTTCTTCTGAATGCAGAGCTGTCTCAGGAAAGAGACAGAAACTTACAGATCAGATTTCCTGTTCAGACATATGTTGCTGTATTTCAACCCTGTTATAATACGTTTGGAATTTATTTGTAATTTGAATAGATAACTTAGTAAATTATGGTATTATCATTACTGTAAAATAATAAATCACAAATTATTTCTGAAATATTAACAATGTATATATTTATTTTTATTCACTTATTTTATTTTGTATCATCTCTGTCGTCGTTGTCATTGTGTCTGTACACTGAGAGCTTCAGTTGCCAAGACAAAGCATACTTAACAATAAAGCTCATTTTGATTCTAATTCTGAAAAAAATAACATTCCTCTTTTAATGTGTGATGTGTGTGCTAATCCTTGAAAATATTTTAAGGTTGACAAAGAATGTGCCATAATGCAGTCAATATTTGGTCAAAAAATAAAATGTTACCATTATGAAATACAGATAAAAAGCGTGTAGTCAAAAGATGTCAAAATGACAGAATGATCAAAACATTCATTGAAAATGGGGAAATATCACAGGATAACTAAAAAGTATAAATTGGTTAATATTCAGTATAAGCCATTAACATCATACACTCACCTAAAGGATTGTTAGGAACACCTGTTCAATTTCTCATTAATGCAATTTTCTAATCAACCAATCACATGGCAGTTGCTTCAATGCATTTAGGGGTGTGGTCCTGGTCAAGACAATCTCCTGAACTCCAAACTGAATGTCAGAATGGGAAAGAAAGGTGATTTAAGCAATTTTGAGCGTGGCATGGTTGTTGGTGCCAGACGGGCCGGTCTGAGTATTTCACAATCTGCTCAGTTACTGGGATTTTCACGTACAACCATTTTTAGGGTTTACAAAGAGTGGTGTGAAAAGGGAAAAACATCCAGTATGCGGCAGTCCTGTGGGCAAAAATGCCTTGTTGATGCTAGAGGTCAGAGGAGAATGGGCCGACTGATTCAAGCTGATAGAAGAGCAACTTTGACTGAAATAACCACTCGTTACAACCGAGGTATGCAGCAAAGCACTTGTGAAGCCACAACACGCACAACCTTGAGGCGGATGGGCTACAACAGCAGAAGACCCCACCGGGTACCACTCATCTCCACTACAAATAGGAAAAAGAGGCTACAATTTGCACAAGCTCACCAAAATTGGACAGTTGAAGACTGGAAAAATGTTGCCTGGTCTGATGAGTCGGGATATCTGTTGAGACATTCAGATGGTAGAGTCAGAATTTGGCGTAAACAGAATGAGAACATGGATCCATCATGCCTTGTTACCACTGTGCAGGCTGGTGGTGGTGGTGTAATGGTGTGGGGGTGTTTTCTTGGCACACTTTAGGCCCCTTAGTGCCAATTGGGCATCGTTTAAATGCCACGGCCTACCTGAGCATTGCTTCTGACCATGTCCATCCCTTCATGACCATCCTCTGATGGCTACTTCCAGCAGGATAATCCACCATGTCACAAAACTCGAATCATTTCAAATTGGTTTCTTGAACATGACAATGAGTTCACTGTACTAAAATGGCCCCCACAGTCACCAGATCTCAACCCAATAGAGCATCTTTGGGATGTGGTGGAACGGGAGCTTCGTGCCCTGGATGTGCATCCCACAAATCTCCATCAACTGCAAGATGCTATCCTATCAATATGGGCCAACATTTCTAAAGAATGCTTTCAGCACCTTATTGAATCAATACCACGTAGAATTAAGGCAGTTCTGAAGGCGAAAGGGGGTCAAACACAGTATTAATATAGTGTTCCTAATAATCCTTTAGGTGAGTGTATATTGGACAATATGCCAATGAAAAAACAACATTAAAAATAAAATTTATTTTACATGTCCTTTGAATTAAATCTATCTAACAATGTAAAGACGTTCAGTATCTGTGATTTCTGCTCTTAATTGCATCAGTAGTAAGTCAAATGATACTGTTTCCTGAGAGTCAGCCATGTGTCTGCGGGGCAAAGTGCCATATCATTCACATTTAATATCTTCCAGCTGAAAGCTTTTGGTAATTGAAATTAATTACTGGATCACATTAGGTCTGTCATGAGACTGTCTGCATATGTGTATTCAATCTAGAGGTCATACAATAGAAAAGAATACTGTGTGGTTTGAACCAGTACATTTGCTTAGCAAATACAGAGCTTAGTTTTCTTACACTGATCAATTGAAAGGATCCTTCATTGAATGATGTGCGTCAGTTACACCTGCAAGAGTGCAGTGCAACTAGAGAAGTGTGTTTACTTGCATGAGTGTGTTTTTGTGTGTACGTGTGTAAGAGCATAGCGTTCCCTCGGCCTCTGGTGCCCCCAACCTTAAACAACAAACAAACTGGGACAAGTCCCTAGAGTCAGGTGACAGAGTTTGGGGGGGGGGGGGAGTAGAGGAAAAGAAAGAGGCAGGTGTCCATGCCCTGCCACTCTCTGCTATATACTGAGAAAAATGTTTGATTCTGTGTTTATGAGAGCAGCTGCACGATAACTGTGTTCTCATAATAACGACAACAACGATATCTACAGCTGCTGCTGCTAAGGATAATGGCAGCTAGACAGATATATTGTATACAATACGATACAATATCAATACAATACAGAATTTCTTAGAATGTTCAAAGATCATGTTTTTCACACGTCATACAATTACAATCGTACAAGTTTCCTATGAGCCTTTCTTTAATTCCTGCTCATGAAAATTGAGGTTTGAGCTCTACAATCATAAAATGTCACATATGTCTTTATCACTTTGTTAACTGGGTCTATTATGTTTTGTGCTCAAGGATATGTGTGTGTGTGTGTGTGTGTGTGTGTGTGTGTGTGCATGTGTGCACTAAGGGCTTGGTCTGGTCAAAGGTTCAGTGGAAGGGCAAACCTTATTCAGAAGTCCTACAGGGAGCCAAAGCATTTCTCCAGGGTTACTAACCATCCACTAATGCAACTAATGAGGCTGCACTGTTCACTATACAGCCTGATTACAGAACATGAGCACATGGATGAAAAGATTTCATTCAGTGTTAAGAGCCCATCCATTTTTTTTTTTTCATTTCCTGCAGTGCTTTCCTTTAGAGAAGTCAAAGTTGAAGTATAGGTTTGCAGTGACTCCTGAAGCCAGAACTTGTAACACACAAATACACATCATAGAAAGAAAGGCAAGAACTAAGTGTGTGGTAGACTTGGTAGCAGTGCACAAACCGAGGGAAGTCTTGAGGAAACATATATCCCAAATGAGGGATATACAGTAAGACTTCCCATAAGAAGGACAAATATACTTGGGGGTCCCTAAATATTTTTGTAATTGGAAACATAATGAAAACATCAAGATGTTTTGAACAGTCACCAAAAGGGTAAATGGTGAATTAGACATGTTAATGTCATTTCAGACTGTATTTTCTGTCTCTCTTAAAACCATTTGGAAAAAACCTGCACACTTTCCATTATGTCCATTTAACCATATGATGTTTTATTAATAATAATTTGAAAAATGCAGTGATTAAATGCAGTGATTGTTTGCAGCAGTTTTAAAGGATTGTGTCATAAATTTTGTTTGAGGTTAAAAAACAAATAATTTTACTGGGATTTGATCACAAAATTATGTTTATTTATAAATATATTTATTTTAAATCAAATAGATGAATTACAAATAAATTATTAATTTTATTTGTATATTAATTTAACTTTAAAATTGATATAAAGTTGAATGAAATGAAAATTCAGTCTATTTTTGTACATTATTGATTTTTGTGACCAATTCATCCATGCATGTTTAATTTTTTTTATTATTATTAATTTTACCTTGTAATATTTAATCAATATTTCATAACTTCATCTTCCGGCCAAACAACAGACTTCTCTCTGGTGATGTATTTTGGACTTCTCCAATCATTTAGCCCGCTTCAACTCTGTCCCATTTTATTGACTGCAATCTCTTATTCAAATCTGCCTCTGTCCAGTTTAACAACCGATGGATAGAACCAAGTCCCCAACCTGCGTTTTCCCATAATCCGTTTCACTTGGATGTTTGTCACAATACAGAAAAAAAGATCTGTTTCATTGGAATTAATTTGTCATTTATGTGCAGCTGCAAATGTTTATGGATAATTTTCTTCTTGTCTCTATCCACCCTCCTCTTATGTCTTCCTGTTAGGTGATTTGTCCATGGGGGACCTACAAGACCCTTTCCTAGTTTCTATCCACATCATCACTGACCCCGGTCAGGCTAAAACACTCCAGCAAGCTGCTGATCAGGTCCTCTCCTGGCTCCACCCAGATCTTACCCTCTTCAGGGTGTCAGAACGGGCAGGTGGTCTCTCTCGAAAGCCCAAGGCCCGCCTTCATCGCATCACCGAACCTCCGCCACACCAGCCGGCCTTGGCCGTCATCCTGTTTCTACAGGATGAATATGGAGGTGAAGAGAGTCTTAAACGTTTACACAGTCAGCTGAGATGCCCACCATGGCGATACCACCACACAGAGCGTGTGAACGGGCGAGGGCTGTTACCCCTTTCGCCAGCCAGCCAGGACTTTGTTACACTGGCTCCAGGCACACCGCTATGGGCGCTTCGCCAGGTGCACTACGGCAAAGAGATTGTGCGCTTTACGGTCTATTGTCGCTACGAGACCTACACCGAACAGGTGCGTCTGTACAGGCTGCTCCTGCGCCGAAGGCTTGCCCAGAAGAAGGAGGATTTCTGCTTCTGCGTGGTCTACTCCAATCCTGAAACAGAAATCCAGCTGTCATTCAAGCGGATGCCCCGTGGCCAGAGCCCCGACCCCACTGAAAATGCTGTGATGGAGATTCGAGTGAGGGATGTCGGTGAACTTGTGCCACTGCTGCCACGCCCCTGCACGCCCATCAGTGACGTCCGCTGGCAAACCAACGATTATGATGGGAACAAACTATTGCTACAGGTAAGACAGAGAATATATTATTAGAAAATATAACTTAAAGTAGCCTTTTTTTGTATAACAAGTATATTTGAGGTCCTGAAAAATGTTACGGCATGTAAATGGCTTTTTTCCATTAACAATGTCTAAACTATGTGAGTAGAAGTGTTAGAAAATAAAGATTCAGAAAGACAATTTATGCATCCAGCAGTGACATCCTATACTCCATATATTTTACATAGCGTTGTAGCCAAGAGACTACATGGAATTTTTGTACTTTTATAAAGTATTGTCATTTTTTCACACCACAGTACTGTCAAATGAACTAGTTAATGATGCAAGGTGAATAAAATGAAAAAAAAAAAAAAAAGCTTTTGTGCGTTTTAAATATTTATATGTTATTCATAAATTGTAACCTAAAAATGTTGATTAAAAAAAAAAAATCTCATGACCTGTTATGCATCAAATAACCTTTTGAAACTTTTACAATTAAAAAAAAAAGACTTCCCAGCAGGACACTACTTTTCCTACAATCATTTTGATCTCCACAAATTTAGATCAGTCAATATTGATTGCAAACAGAGTTGTGCAAGCTGAGACTAACTAGATAACAATAGCCAAATGTTAGCTAGCTGTGTACCTAATATGAGATATGGTAGTCTGAAGTGTTAGGCTACATAATGCAATTTTATATATATATATATCAGTACCTTGCTTACCATTACACTTTTAGCTTTGAATGACATTGTGATTCATCTCAGAGCTGGTTTGGTGCGAGGCTCAGAGCACTTTATTCAGATATTTTCTTTCATGCCTTATGGTGAAATTGAATGGGGAAAATGCTTGTCATTGGAAATTGTTGATGCCTTACAAGCAGAGATGTGAGTCCGTTTTTTAATTACTGGTTGCTTGAGAATACCTCCAGTGAGCAGTTCATATTCTTTGCATCTCTTGCAGTGGTGTCCTAAGGATGTTTTTCGTAGAAACCAACAAACCAAAAATGAAAAACGGTGAAGCAGTGTGTTCTCTTTGCTGTCTTCTCTTTCTGAGTCATTACCTAGCTATACAGCAGTAAACAACTGGTGCTAATACTTGATGACAATAATACAGTGTGAATGCCAACTAGAGGGGCATGAAATTTAACTCAGGTTTTAACGAATCAATCAAACTATGCATTAGTGCTTAAATATTCAAAGATGATAATGGAATTGACCCTTCGCGGCAGTTTGATTGATAGGCGATTTGACCAATCATAACCCTGGATCTGCCATTTTGTCCGACAAAGCAGTCTGGGGAGTTAGTAGATTAATGTTGGTGAACTTGAACATGAAAAATTGTGTGTACTCACGTCTTTCCACACTTGAAACAACATTCCTTCTGCTGTTTATTCATGTTTATTTGATGCTATAAATGAACTAGTATGAAGAGATGATCGGTTCACGAGCCGCTTGAAGGAGCTACAGCGATCTGTCACGACACATTAAAGAGACACTATACGCTATTTGTTGTTTAAACGTTGTTGTCAACGCGTTGTCAGTGTTCTCTTTGCTCCACGATGTATTTTTCACTGCGTGCGAACATGATGTGTGGCGTGAGAGCGCATGACTTGTCGGACATAGCAACAGTAACTAAAGGGGGCGGGTCTTTGAGAAGGGTCAATTTAGAATTTAGTATACTGCAGCTTTGCATACATGAAAAAATAATATGAAAACAGCAAGATATCTCATAACTGATTTTTAAAATGTGTACCCTGGTTGGGATCCAAACACCTCCAGCCTCTTGTGTTTGTGTGTGGACTGTATTCAATGTAAAAATTCTAAACCAAACCTAAAGACAGCTAAATTAACTAATACACCAACACATACTGGGCAGTTCTGCCTGACCTGGATTAGCAGCGATCAAAGCAGGTTTGGCTCTCGGTCACAACTACAGCTTGATTACTAATCAACCCCTGCTGGTGCCAAATGGCACAGGCAGGATTTCAAACGTAATGCACATTATCTCTCAAATGAATATGCACAAGTTTAACTGAGGAAAGACATATAGACAAGCTCTCTCACTTTACTAAGTCTCCTCAGAATCTGTGGACTATATAGTATATAGACTAGTCACTAGAAAATTGAGCTATGCTATCTCAGGAATTAATTCATGATATAGAAATGTACTGTTTTATTTTATATTTGAGCAAATAAGTCTTTTTTTCAAAAACAAAAAATCTTACCAAACAGTAGTGTAAATACATTAAAATACTTTTACTATTTTCACACATGTATTTTAATACATCTGGTGCTCAGCGAGTGTTAATTTGACACTGCTGGGACCCATGAGGAATCCCCAGAGTGAAAAGGAACATGTAAGCTATTCTGAGAGGAAGATATGGCACATACAAAATGAATTGAGTGGCAATGAGAGAAAAGTATGAATGTGGAGAACGTGGGAAATGTGAGAGAAAGGGGCACAAAGAGGCTCAAAGATGGATGGAAAACCAAAAGACCTAGAGGAAAATGATCGAGGGAGAGGTAGAGGGATGGAGGGAATGTGCAGTGAGGTGTGAAGCAGAAAACAGTGGAACTTTGTTACTCTCATGCACACACACTCAGCAATGCTTAGAGAAATTTTCCTCTTTTCCTCTCTCACTCTTTCTCTCTCTCACTCTCCACAGGTGTACAGTTACCTTATGAAAGCCATATTCCCACATTGCGTTTTGTTTTGCAGTTGCAGGAACATGGCTATTTTTATTTAATGTCAAACTATTATGACATCTCACTGCAGAATCATCCTCCATGTTGTTCATCATTTTGCCATGTTAACAGTTAAGAGTTAAAGCAGCTGTTATTCAACTAGTTTTGATTTAGGACCCAGATTTTACATTTATGTAGATTTTCAAGTGCCAACACAATGTATTACACAAAAAAGTAAAGAAAAATGTCAAACATTGAGATTTATTAAATTGCCATGCACTATATAGGCCCATTAACAATTAAACTTATTAACAGAACACAACACAAACCATGTTTGTCCTTGGGATATTTATCCTTGTACACTATTCAAAAGATTTTTTGGTAACATTTCACAAAGGTTCATTAGTTAACATTAGTTAACGACATTAGTAAACATGAACTAATAATGAACCTCACTTCTACAGCATTTATTAATCTTTGTTAATGTTAATTTCAGCATTTACTAATACATTATTAAAATCAATAGTTGTATTTGTTAACATTATTTTATTTTATTTTTTTTGTTAACAACTGTTTATTGAGTTTTCTTTTTCTTTTCTTTTTTTAAAGGCCACGAAATCCAAGAATACAATTATACAAATTGAGAACCCACCCCAAACCATCCCACCCCGGTAAACTTCAAGAATTATAAATAAAATACAAACACAGAATGTAAACAAAATAAATAAGTAAATATATAAAATAAATACATAAAAAAATACAGGTTTACAAAGATGTTAAAAAGTTGAGACAATATCAAAAGCAGCATGCCTTAAAGGTGCAATATGTAAATTTTTTGGCCACTAGAGGGCGTAAATTCAAAACAACAACAACGGCATAGCTTGAATTATGGGATCTGTTGTCTTCAACTCCACCGCTGATTTAATCAATCAGATGGGAATCAGAAATCATGTTCATGGATGAGGTGAAGTAATAGTTTTATAAATGTTGCACTTGATGACATGATTTTATTTCATTATAATGAATTAGCCGCAAGTAAAGCAAGGTTTAACACTAAATTGGTTGACATAGATGTTACTGTATTTGTCCAGTTCATTGGTGTGATTACGCTGCGCAGTTTTACCTGTTCAAAACAATCATCAGAGAGTTACTCACCTGTCTATTAAAACACATGCAAAATCGGCATTGAAGTTTGTCACGAAGTTCTCTCCATTTAGGAAATGCAACACTGATGTTGATCCTCGTTTCATTTCTCTTCTTGTCCCAAAATCTTCATTTGGTTGACGTTTACGTTTATGGGACTTGTCTTTGTTTACAGAACTAGTTACAAACAGTAAGGAATAATTGTGTTCCATAACGAAGATGTTATGATTGTCAGCTGAAGTGCCTGCGAGAAACACTAGAGCACGTCACCATGGACTCTGTAATGAGCAGGGCGGGCGAGAGCCGTGAGGGAATGGGGTGGACTCTCTCTCGTCCTTCACTGTCGTCGCTCCTCTTTTATGCTTCCGGAGCTCCTCCGTGAGAGGTACGAGACCGGTGCGCCGAGCAGCTGAAGCTCATTATCACTCGCGTCACCGGCCTCGGTGTCTTGTTTTTCTGGTCCTGTTTCCTGCCTGTCTTTCCCAGTTTTCGATTGTTTGCTGCCTACCCTGTTTGACTCCCTGCTTTGAATTATCGGACTATTGCTCTCTTGCCGCCTGCCTCGATCTTGTTTGCCTGGACATTATTACGACTGTCTTCTCCCTGACATTCCTGTTTGCTGGTATCTGACCATCGCCTGTTTGACCACATTTGTAAATAAAGCTTGCAATTGGATCTCATCCGCTGACTCGCCCTTCATTACAGAAGAAGGATGCATAAATTGTCTAAATTTAAAAACATAGTTGCTTGATAGACTCTACAACTACTATTTCCTCATTTGTCCACGAGACTATGTTGTCATGGTTTCTACGGCAGTAAAAGCAGAAACCGAGGGTAACGCAGATATGACATCATTGACAGGCTATTCCTGCACACGTCCCGGAGCCTTGGATAAAATCGCAATTTTATCATGACTTACAAACAGTTGGAAACATTTGGGATATTGTAAGCACTCAACTGAACAAATTCTAAAACACTGGGACTAGTGGTTTTTGGATATTTTACTGAAAATATTTTACATATTGCACCTTTAAAATTGGACCATGCATACGAGAAGTTGAGAGCTCCATTGAAATAATGTCCAACAAGGACACTGTGCATGCTCGTCTGCCCATTGTGTGGGGAGGATTCCAACGGTTGACTAACATTTTTTTTTTCTAACAGTAAATATCTTTGTTGAGTGGATAATGCAAGGTCCCAAAAATCATTAAAAAAAAAAAGTGGTGTGGAGTCAAACATATATCAGTTCCCAACAAATATGATAATTCCTCTGAGAGCTGGGTCCAAAAAGGTGAGAGAGAGGGACAATCCCAAACGAAGTGCAAGTATGTGCCTAGAGATCCTTGAAAACAGAGATTACACTTAGGAGAGGAGAACAGATTCATATAGAAGCATTTCATAGGAATCAAGTAAACTCTATGTATCATTTGATGATTGGGGTTCTTTGAAGACAGCTTAAACATCCCCCATACCATATCCAAAAACAAATCTCATTAAAATCCTTGGCCCAAAATGTTGTAATAGAAAGGGTTTGTATGAATGCTCAAGAATAGACAGATAAATAACCGAAACAAAAAAGGGAATTTTTTCAGAAGGAAGGATTAGTTTGCGCAACAGGTGAAAAGGTAAATGAGAGTCTTAAGGCACCACATATGCCCAAAGGGCCAATCTAATGCATAAATACATAAAATAAAGAGCTTTAATGTTCTGAAATGATTTTAGACCCATATCATCGTAGATATCTCCCTATTTGTTGGCATTATTCAGTGTACTGTGAACTAACATGAACAAACATATGAAAAACTGTATTTATCTTAACTAACATTAACAAAGATTAACAAATACAGTAACAAATGTGTTGCTCATGGTTAGTTCATGTTAGTTAATACATTAACAAATGAGCCCTATTGTAAAGTGTTACCAGTCTCTTTTGCTCACCAAAGCTGTATTTATTCGATTATAAATACAGTAAAATAGTAATATTGTGAAATATTAAAAAAAGCGAAGCTGAATTTTTATCATCATTACTCCAGTCTTCAGTTTCACATGATCCTTCAGAAATCATTCTAATATGCTACCACAAAATCCCTCCGCAAACTTTTGAACAGTAGTGTGTCTGCATGTTATTTTCAATATAGTTCTTTAAATGAAAAAAATTAGGTTGCTTACTAATTGCAAATAATTTCATGCTCTCATTTTGACTTTGTCAGGTTCAAGGTTCACGGTATTACCGCAAACATACCATTGCAAAGTTCTCTCACCTTCCTCCTGAAGATCCTCCTGTCACCGCCCTTCCTCCACCAGAGCCGCCCCCTCCTCCACCGTACGGTCGCGGGCCTGCCTCCTATCGGAATCGTCGTTACCACCGGAACTCCTCACATTCAAGGAGCCAGACCCTTCCGTCTCCTGTCACACGCGCCTCCAGGACATCTCCACCGACGCTGTGTGATCAGGAGGGCCGTGTGGAGAAGCTCCAGCGGGATGTGGAACTCTTTCGGGCTGGATGGAGAGGCCAGCGCACACAGTCCCTCTTTTCTCTGCCAACAGATGAGCCGCGCTCCTCGTGTGCCTCTCCGTCAAGCTTCCGTCCTCGCTGCTTCTCTTCCGTGGCTTCTCCAATTTTCCGTGTCAATGTTGATACGCTAGTGGGAGCCGAAGAAACAGATGTGGACACGGGACGAACCATCAGCGGGAGCTCTGTGGACCTGTCGGTGGTCTCAGGTTATTCCCATCCACAGCTGAGGCCCCGTCTAAAGGCCCCAGCACCACGGCCCAAGTCGGCTCCTCCGACAGATGGAGGTCTTGACTTTTCTGAACTGACTTATAATAACACCTCCTTCTCCATAAGACAGACTCCTGAGCCGTTTAGAACACAGAGCGTCTCTGCAAAATCCACACCTTGTGTAGTACACAAACCCCAGCCAAAGAATGTGTGTGTTCCACAGCCGGATGCGTTGCAGAACAGAAGACAGCAGAACGGCAATGGTGTCACAACAATAGATGACTGTAGTCAAGAAGGCACTGCGGAGGATGAGCAAGAATTTTATATTTGACACATGCAGGACAGTCATATCATAAACATGGATGCAGGCATTTGGGTTGGAAGAGGGAGATTTTAATGTCTTTTATAATTGTTAGCAGCTGAATATTCAAATGTGGAAAACCCTTAAATGGAAATATGTCATTTAATCATCCTTATGTCATTCCAAACTCATAAAACTTTGGTTCATCTTCGAAACACAAAGTAAAATATTTTGAATGGAATCTGAGAGGTTTCTGTCCCTTCCATTGAAAGTCCAGGTGACCAAACGATCTAAAAGGTCACGCAAAATTATTCATCATTGCATCTAAACAATGATCGACATACATAGAGCACATTATATAAATCTTATGTGTTTGGGATGACGAATAAATTTTTGGGTGAACCATCTGTTTTAAAAGCTTTGTTCTATAGCAAACATGTTTTATTAGCAACAGGCCATGCTTAACAATGTGCATTCATAATGAATGACTTTAAGACTTGGCCTTTATTTGTTGTGTGTGGTGATATTCTGTAGTGTTTCATAATAGTTGTAATAACAAAAGAGCAATTGCTTATGTCAGAGAACTCAAAAGAAGAATAAAACTCTGCCACCTAGTGGTTGAATATGGCAACTACACAGGTGCTAGACACTTATTATGCCACATGTAAAAACTTTAATAGCGAAAATATTTACTTCTCACTATTTCTTTTGTATAAGAGTTTAAAAAATGGCCTAAATGTAATGCTTTACATTATCACACATTTTAAATTATATGTAAATACTTTGTTTAAATACCTCTGTCAGTGACCGAGATTTCATTAGAATGACTTCAGTGCAAAATATCAATGATTATATGGATAGACAAGGAAATAATCAAGGAATTCATTAATGTCTGTGTTTACAAATATAAAATAATTATATTCTTTGTCTGTTCATGGAGTGAATTACTTGCTATTGATGTGATGTAATAAAACCAAATAATTATTATGTTTATTACTGGGGTTAGCAGCTGTTTTCTGGAGAAAATACTAAATAAACTGTGGGAAGTTGCATACTTCTACTACGATTCTTTATCTAAATTGATTGCGTGTTATGCATGGCTAAGATGTTCATCTAGTAAAACACAGGAAACAAGATATAGACTTCATGGTAAAGAAATGTGTATGCCTGTTAATCATTATTAGCTAGTATTACACCATATGATTCAAAAACTGGTTGCATTAGGTGGAGTCATGGAAAAAAGTGACTAATTTCTCATCCCTTTTATTTCATCCACCCCCTGTATATTTCTTTTTTCTTTTCCTTTTTTTAAACAAAACATGAAGTATTTTAAGCAAGTGAATTTCCATCTCACAATTCTTTCAAAACATGGTTGAATGTAGGGTCAAAGCTCAAAGATGTTTTCACGCCTTCATGTTTCAGTACATTCATGTAACCCGTTGATACTCGTGCACGTATACATATATACACATACAAGACAGACATGTCCGGGTTTTGTCCTTGTGAGTTGCCCCTCTCTCAGTGCCAGAACACCCCCCTCCCCCAACTAATCCCATGAGCGTACCTGGCACATCGCTACGGCGATACCGGCTCTCAGTGCTACCGCGCTCCGGCACTGGACTGGGATTCTGTTAATCCGGTCCAGCAGCCACAGAGCTATGGAAATAGGGCAGGAGAGGTGAACGACAGAGAGCACTCACCAAATATCACAGAGCTTCGGTTCCAGCACACAAATCTTGGACAGACCCTGCTAGAACAGAAGTCAGTTCTGTTAGTCAGTTCCTATGAAGCAGTTAGATTAAACATACGGATTTACAATGGCAGAATAATCAGTTGAGAATAATTGTAATCATCATCATTATTATTATTATTACTACTACTAATACTAATAACATGTTACCTACTGTTTTTATTCCTACTACTGCTACTAATTATAATAACCCATTACCTATTATTAAATATATATATATTTAATAATAATTATTATTATTACCATACTATTAAGAAGTATTACCCTATAATAATAATAATTGCTACTATTAATGTGTATTCATATTTAGCTGTGAGAATAATAATTCATATTATTATTAGCTAATATTAGTAGTAATAGTAGTAGTGCTCATCCTACAATAATAATATAATAATTATAATTACTAGTATATGTATTAACATACATATTATTATTTTATTATAAGTTATTATTATAGTTATTAAAAGTCATAGTAGTGCTCAAATATAGTAATTTTATAATATTTACTAGTATGAATATGAATTAATATACATGTATTATTATTATTATTATTAACAATTAGAATAATAACAATAATGCACTAATAATAATATTGTTATAATTATTAATAGTTATTAGTAGTAGTCGTAGTAGCAATGCTCAAATATAATAATTTTATTATAATAATTACTATTATGAATATGTATTAATATCAGGCACCCTCAGCTGATACTATACTAATATCATATTGCGCTCTGGAGAACGTCAAATGTTTTTGATTACTTATAATCTGCGTCCAAAATCATGTAATGTCTGAGAAGGTACTAAATTTGAATTTCAACTGCCATGTTGTTACAGTCACGCGACCTACCAATGTCAGTTACGTCCCTTCACTGCCATTCCTAAACCCCTTCCCGTGGCCTCATGGGATAGTAAAGTGTCCATCAAATGCACACTTCAGAATCTCAGTGAAAGTAGTAGGTCATCCGGGAACTTTTCGCCTACTATTCATCAAATATATACACTGTGTCCTAATTCAGAGGCTGCATCCTTTGAAGGCCGCGAAGGTCGAAATGAGCGTTGTTAAATGGGACGGTCTAACCTACGGAAAATTGTTTTTGTTGCCTTGCAAACTGTGACGGCTGCCGTTGATGAGTGCCAGTAATGTTTGTACTGGACTTTTTTTGAAAGATTTATTAAACTGCCTGAAAATAAAAGTGTTCAAAAACTGTGTAAAAATGTTCACCATGGTCCATTTCTGTATATAATAAAGACTATAAACTATATATAATTGCATCTTAAGTCAACTTTTGAATGACTTATATTTGTATCAGATATTTGAGTAAGCTGAAGCCCATTTAAAAGTGTAATTCGGCAATTTCTCTCCAAATAAAAATCCTGTCACTACCAGTACACAATGAATTCTGGGGTGGGGTAGGCAAGGCCATGGAGGATCCATCTGTTGTATTCTTCATTGCAAGAGAAATGAAGGATGCATTTGAAGGAGATTTCGAATTGGGACAGCCTTTGTCACACCGCTGTGATGCAATCGGTTTTCGAAGGATACAGCCTCTGAGTTGGGAAGCTGCTTAAGTATTCGGACATACTACTCTTTTGCCGTACTGTTTTACATGACTATGTGGTAGGGAAGTATTCTATTTTGGATGCAGCGTAGAGTATTTTTGCAGCGGTGAGCAATGCAACCAATCACAGAAAAGCATCTTCCTTCAAGTGTCAAAACTGGCCGGTCAAAATTTTTCGTCTGAGTTCACGAATGTAAATAAGACATAAGAGATTCATTGTGCAGTATAGACAATTTCATTGATTATAACGGAACTTTGTGAGGTCGCGATGAACTGAGATAAGTGACAACTTTTAGTGATTATAAAGTGCTTTCTAGGCATATAATTCATTCAGACAGCCAATTGACCCTTCGCAAACAGTTTGATTGACAGGCAATCTGACCAATCATAACCCCGAATGCGCCATTTTGTCCGACAAAGCAGTCAGGGGAGTTAGTAGATTAATGTTGGTGAACTTGAACTTCAAAAATTGTGTGTACTCACGTCTTTCCACACTTAAAACAACATTCCTTCTGATGTTTATTCATGTTTATTTGATGCTATAAATGAACTAGTATGAAGAGATGATCGGTTCACGAGCTGCTTGAAGGAGCAACAGCGATCTGTCACGACACATTAAAGAGACACTATACGCTATTTATTGTTTAAACTTCTTTAAAAAATTACGATATATTAAATATGAAACTGCTTCATATGTCTGTTGACGTGTTGTCAGTGTCCTCTTTGCTTCACGATGTATTTTTCACTCAATGAGAACATGATGTGTGACATGAGAGAGCATGACTTGTCGGACATAGCAACAGTAACTAAAGGGGGCGGGTCAATTACACACTGAAAAATTTCGGAAGTGGCATCCACATATAAATGCGGGATTCACTCTGGAAAGTCCAATTATTGACACATAGCATGGAATAAAAATATCAAAATAAATAAATAGCCTACGCATTAAGCAATATGAATGCAGACTAATTGATTGGTTGAAAAATATTTGAATTTCCATATCAATATGTTTGAAATTATATTCCAATTATTTGTAAAAGTAATGACTTGTAAATCATCTTAAATGTCTCACTGTGCATTTCTATTCTTGTTGTTGCTGTTCCTTAAACTTTACATCCAGTGCACTTCAGAAGCATCCTCAGTGATTTGATTCTGAACTGGGCCTGGTTAATACACATATTTCATATTTAATAACTAATAATTATATATACATGATGATGAATGATGATTGTTATTGGATGTTTCATGTCCATAATATTTTTGTGCCTGATATTAATTTGTCATTATTATGATTATCCTCATCACCATCATCATCCTAATATATTAATAAGACAATAATGCAAGCACAGAACTGAGGAAATGTTAGCCGTGTCTTTCCCACTTGCCCCTGCCTCTATTTGCAATCTTTCTCCACAACATACTTAACTGTGAGAATGTAATGCTAAGTTTATATGTCCTGGCAGTAAATGTCAAACATTGATGTTACTCCCATTAGGATTGCCTAGTCTTTCCATAAAGGACCAAAGAGAGTGTTAAATTGTATTGTTTAAGACATATTTTTTAATCTTTTAACATTTTAGTCCATCAAAAGCCTATTTGGCCCATGAGCAAACCTTCTGTATTCAAAAATTGTTTTCATAGCAATTTTTAAACATCTGACCTTCAAGATGAAAGAGGAGTTGTTTACTTTGGCCGCCATTCCTTTGGGTGCATTGTTCTTGCTCAAGTGACCGTGACTTTCCCATCATCGTTTCCCATCTTAAAAATTCAAATTCCATGGACGGAATACTGGAATTAAAGAATCTGTCTTCTCCACTGACTACTGCCAAGTTGGCTGTACTAATTAACATGCCTTCTGATGGGCACGATCCAAATACCTGATGCTTACTGATCATTTCCCGGTTGCAATTTACCATGGGAAAATGTGTCTTCAATCCATTAGGGTCATTTATGGAAACTCCAATTATGGTGGAGATCTGACTTTGACAATGTGAAAATACTATAGTTAAATATAACAATTTATGAATGTTATAAAGCAAACATGATTGCTTTAAAATATAAAAAGAGTTTCATGTTAGTGACCCTGTTCAAAAGTTTATGGTCAGTAACTTTTTTTTTATAAAGAAAGTAATACTTTCATTATTTCAGCATTAAATTTATAAAAATTGACAAGATTTTTCTTTACATTATTCCAAAAAAAAAGATCAGTGTTATTCTTTTGAACTTTATTCATCAAAGAATCCTGAAAAAGATATGTATCTTGGTTACAAGGATATTAAGAAGCACAACCATTTTCAGTTGATAATAAAAATAAATGATTCACGAACACCAATTCAGCATATTAGAATGATTTCTGAAGGTTCACGTGTTTTACTGTATTTATGATCCAATAAACGCACTCTTGGTGAGCATAATAGACTTATTTCAAAAAACATTAAAAAAAACGGTAACACTTTACAGTAAGGTTCATTAGCTAATCATTAGTTAATGTATTAACTAACATGAACTAACCTTGAACAACACATTTGTTACTGTATTTACTAATGTTAGTTAATGAAAATCCAGTTGTTCATAGTTTGTTCATGTTAGTTCACACAGTGCATTAACTAATGTTAACAAGATTTTAATAATGTATTAGTAAATGTTGAAATTAACATTAACAAAGATTAATAAATGCATAGAAGCGCAGTTCATTATTAGTTAATATTAACTAATGAAACTTATTGTAAATGTTACCAAAAACCCTACCAACACAAACTTTTTTTTTTGTTTGTTTGTTTTTTTGTTACAAATAACCAATCCAAAATAGGTTCGAAGTATTTAAAAATAGCCAACGTAACTGGTTAGACAAATGGGCAAGCACATGCAGATGTTAACAGTATGGTTAAACCTCACAACCTGCATTACATGAGAATATTAAACATTAAATTGCATCTCATGCAGAAATGCTGATGCAGCATGTATACGGTGAGTTCCTGTGTGATAGCTGGGATGGCATTTGTCAGTCTATCAAAAGAATAAGCTGCTTGTGTAATGACTTCCTCTCTTTATTATGTGTGTGCGCGCGCGCGTGCGCCTTCTTCTCGGGTGCGGATTTGCTGGTCGGGCGCATGCCTCTCTCTGCCTGGCTCCTTATAGTGCCGGGCGGGAGGCAGGAATTCTGACCGAGTGGTACGGACATCGCCGCCAGAGACCACAAACACGGAGCTCTCCCTTTAAACAAGGTCTCATGATCGACAACTCTTTCAATCAGTTGTCCTGGCGTGGAGGATCAGGGCGAACGCACGTCCTCTTACAATTAAAGCAAAGCGCGTGAGTGACAGTGACAGTGGAGCTGAACATCAGCAGAAGAACCAGAGCAGCTCACACCCAAGGAATCTACAGAGGACGAGCCGGCATGTATGAAGTTTTCTTTTCTATTTTAGTTCACTTATATACTTTTATTTAAATAGATTTCGATAACCTATTTAAATGTAATAAAGATGTCTGTTCAGGTTGAACTACTTCTGTGTTGTGGTTCCCGCTGTGTGAAGAATTGCAATTCTTCATTGCATTATTTTTGTTTTCGTTTATATGAGGACTTAAAGGGATAGTTCAGCTAAATGTGACAGTTTTCATCATTTATTCACCCTCATTTTGTTCCAAACCTGACAAACATTATAAACATTATAGAAGATATTTTGAGAAATGTTTCAGTGTTTTTTTTCTCTCCATACAATGGAAATCAATGTTCTCCAAAACAGTTTTGTTACCAACAGAAGAAATTCATTCAGTTTTTGAACGGCATGAGGTTGAGTAAATCATGGTAGAATTTAAGATCAACCAAATTAAACCAGAATTGAGCTGCTGAAAGTGGGCGACACTGGAAATGTATTTTTCATTGATTGTCATCATATTATAAAAACTCTTTTTAAAAAAAAGCTCACAGCCTGACTGAAATATGCCAAATAATTTCACCAAATTATACATTATGCTGTTTGGTAAAAATTTCTTGATGCATGGCAACATCTATTTGAACTGCTCGAAAATGTAATTTGGTACTGAATCAAGATAAGGGTTGCAGCAACAAATTTAATTTGAAGTAGATTACAAAATGTAATAGATTTTATAGGTTATACAATGTAGCCAGTGTGTGCAAAAGAATACATGATCTCCTTTTAAGTTGATTTTATGTTTGCAGACTTCGACCTGTTGATCATGCATCAGCTGTCTGTGACTTCCCTGTTGGTCTGTCTGTGGCTGGTCGAGCGCTGCCATGGCAACAGTAGCTTGGGCAACAGCCTCAATGATCTACATACACAGTTTGGCGTCAGCCTCTACCAAACACTCACAGAGACAGAGAACAACTCCAATCTGATTGTGTCTCCAGCCAGCGTCTCATTGTGTCTGGGTCTTCTGCAGCTTGGTGCCAGGGGGAACACTTTAGCACAGCTTGAGGGAACTCTGGGATATGATGTCAATGGTAAGAGTAAACTCTGTTATTGCTGAACTAGCAACACACTTGTATGTCGGTGTCCTGAATGTTGCAAAAATATAAATCAGCAGTGCCTGATAACCTGTCTACCTGCCATTGTCCAATACTTGAAGACAGTGATGATGATACAATGATAAATCCTCGTAGATGCTCGTGTACAGGACATTTTGTCTCGGCCACAAGGAGACCTGGGCAATTCCAGTGAGGGGGTGCGGCTTCAGCTTGCCAATGCCTTATTTGTCCAGAGTGGTGTGAAACTCCTGCCAGAATTTATCCAGCATGCCTTGGGATGGGGTAACAGTAGTCTACTGAGTGTAAACTTCAGTAATCCCAACCACACTCATAGTCGGCTACAGCAATGGGCACGTTACCAAAGTAAAGGTGAAAACTAAATATTGAAATTGTTTTATTACGATGCGACATATGATACTAGTATAGTTTTTTAAAATATTTATTTATTATGCTTTCTAAAGCGGTTGACCATCTCCAGACAAGAGAGGAGCAGCTTCAGTCCATCGAAGCCCAGGAGGAGTCCTCCGGGCGAGAGAGTTTGCTGCACATAGCTCTTCTGAGTACGGTGGTGTTCCATGGGGCCTGGCAGAAACAATTTCTCTTCACCGAGACTCAGAACCTGCCCTTCACCCTCTCTGACGGCAGCACAGTCAAAGTGCCGATGATGTACCAGTCAACCGAAGTCAATTTTGGTAAGGGAAGGAACAAGACAGACACCACCCAGCCGACATTTCCATGTGGGGTTTTGATGGGCTGTCACTTGGGCAACCCAAATGGGGCCCAGAGAAATTTGTCCATTGGCTCCACATGTATGTTAGCCCATAGGGACACATGATGGGCGCTCACTTGGGTCCCAAATGGGTGGTAATAATAGGGCCAAGGTGAACCTTATGGGGCACACATGAGTGATCACATGGGATCCACAAATGCCCCCATTATGTTTGTAGCTTTGTTCTGTTTTTGTGGAACCACAGTAGGTGAAAATTGGGCCCCATTTCTTTCTTTCTTTCATTAAAGATTCCAGTGGGTCAAATAATGAGCTACTAGTCAAAATTCACTTTCAAACCACCTGTACCCGACCAAACAAAGAATTCCTAAAATCAGCTGATTTTAATGGTGCTCTATATATTATAAATTACATGATAAAATATTTCAGCTGTAAAGAAAATGACTTTAACTTGTAAATGTTTTTATTTTTCTATTGTACCTC
Source organism: Zacco platypus (assembly GCA_038088235.1). Lineage (NCBI taxonomy): Eukaryota > Metazoa > Chordata > Actinopteri > Cypriniformes > Xenocyprididae > Zacco > Zacco platypus. Next base: position 16,762,806 of record CM076081.1, on the reverse strand, counting down.
AAGATAAAACCTCTTGGATGGATCAGGATGAAAAGCTCTTATTCCTGGGCCTGTACAGACTCCTGAGCTTCATACCTAAAGAGCAAAGAAAGAAAAGACATAGAATTAGTAGTATTCGGCTGGTCAAATGTGCAAACAGCTTAAAGCATTTATTCTAATGCAGTGGTTCTTAATCCTGGTCCTGGTGATGCACCACTCTCACATTTTGTATGTCTCCACTGTTTAACACACACCTGATTCAGATCATCAGCTTGTTAGAACTCAGTTTAGTGTGTCGGATAAGAGAGACATACAAATCTTGATAGTTAACTGCCAATATTATCATTGCTCCGGGATGTATTTTTCACTGCGTGAAAACATGAGAGCGCATGACTTGTCGGACAAAGCAACAGTAACTAAACCGGGGCGGGTCTTTGCGAAGGGTCAATTCCAGAATCTTTCAAAATGGTCCAATTATATAAAAGCAACCGTAATATATATCCCAAATGTGCCCCATGGACCCTTGACTTTAACCCTCAACCCCCAAGTTTGGGCTCACTTTCAGCCCATTAAAGTGCCCACTTTGACGCCAAGCCCAGTTGATGCCCATAAAACCTAGATAAAACTCATGTGGGGCTCACATGGACATCGATCCATTGTTCTTCTAAGAATCATATTGGAGGGTTTTCTTTTTTAAAATGAAAGTTCCCTCACTTTACCTGTCCACCTGTCTTAGGGCATTTCCGACTGCCTTCAGAGCAGGAATACACTGTGCTGGAGCTGCCATACCTGGATCGTTCACTCAGGCTACTGGTGGCGTTACCTGGCGATCGGAAAACCCCTCTGTCACAGCTGGAAAAGCAGCTCACGGCCCGTGCTGTGGGACTGTGGGATACTGGATTAAGACGCACTAAAATGGATTTATTTATGCCTAGGTAACAACATGAAAAAATAACCTACACGTGAAAAATTATTTTTTGCGGTTGGGATTCAAAATGAATAATATTTAGATGCAGGTCTTTTGTGTATTTCAGGTTTAAGATGCAGAGCAGGTTCAACCTGAAGCCTGTTCTACAATCTCTCGGTATCTCTGATGTCTTCAGTCCCTCAGCTGCTGATTTCAGAGGCATCTCTGGTAGGAAAGTGGGTCTGAAAACAGTTTAAACCAATCACAGATGCTGAGAATGTCACAAATAATTACAAATATCATCAGTTGAAATCAATGATTGCAAGTTTGCTCACTTCTGTTTAATATGCCTACAGATGGGGAAGGGCTTTTTGTATCAGAAGCTTTCCATGAGGCCAGAATAGAGGTGACAGAGGAAGGGACAAAAGCAGCTTCAGCTACAGGTATGTGATATTTGCTTGCTGATGAGGATTAATATGTTACGTATATCCAAGAGAGAAGGATTATTGGAAAATAAAAAAAAATGTATGACGGGGACTTGCTTCCACGCCGGCAACTCAAAACGCAGTCAACAACCGATGGAAGCAAATCCCCGCTCAGCTCAAAAATGGAGGTAGAAAACTCAGGTCTGAATCATTCACAATGAGATCAATTAAAAGAGGACAAAAGCACATCTGTATGTTAATGACAACGATTATTTGAAACTGATTATTGTAATTCATTGACAGCCTCGCTTCTTTTTTTTTTTTAACTTTAAGATGTGATGTCTGTTTTATATGCTCAACAAAGCTTCTCCCTGGGGTGCGTGTGTATCTGCTGAACAATCAGTTGTAGTCAACAGATGGGATAAAGTTGTGAATCCACTGGGAAATAATGTAAAAGCTTTGAATAAAGAGAATAAAGCTTTCTTTCTCTTTTTTTTTTAGCAATGGTGCTATTGAAAAGATCCCGTTCAGCAGTTTTTAAAGCAGATCGACCATTTCTTTTTATCTTGCAACAGATCAATACAGGTAATCAGAAAATCTAATTAGCATTTTTTTTCTCATATTTGATCAAACATGCAGTAAAAACAGTATTATTTAAAATACAATTCTAATTTGATAGATTTTAAAACGTAATTTATTCCTGTGAAGGCAAAGCCGACTTTTCAGCATCATTACTCCATTCTTTCGTGTTTTGAAATTTCATTTGTGGGCTTTCATTTCACAGGTTCGTTGCTGTTTATAGGTCGAGTTCTGAATCCAGCGGAGATGTCTTGAGAGGATCGATGCAATCATAATTGCTTCATGAACTTTATGAACACACACACACACACACATACAGAGAGGACACTTGGCAAAATGATACAAATGTATAACTCCACACCCCTCCTCCCTCATGGTTGGGGGGTCAGAGGAATATTTGAGGACCATCAGGAGGGTCCACTGACACTTCAGGAAGAGGGACGAGACTTTTGTACATATCTGTAAATAAAATTTTATTACGTCAGGGTTTTTTTTTTTTTTCTTTTCCACTTCACAGCATCTGCTGTCTTTGATATCCATAACAGAATTATACTTTTGATGGTCTCAGATTGGGAGCTCAGGACATTTTCTACTAACAAATAAATCTTTTGGTTCTACATCGCACAAATTTCATGATGTATGCAATAGACAGATGCAAGTTTAAGTTCAGATCTGTGGTAATCAATAGAAAAACACATTGCAATGAGCCACTTCAATACTTATCCCTGCAAACTTACAGGTTTAAGTGTAGGGGAAAAAACACAATGAACATGGTAAGATTTGCAATCCTTTTAATGACATTGTGCCACTAAGAAATTAATGACAAAAATGTCATTTATTTACATGACTATTCACAGTGTAAAATAGACTTTATTCAAATACATACAAAAAATGCTTTCCACCAAAACATTCTCTTAAATAATATTTTCAATGTCACCATGTACATATATACAACATATTAAAAATACTTTTTTAGAGAAGCCAGATTCATCTTTATCTATAACATGTACGGTGAATATTTGGTCCCTACATTAGGGTGCAGGGTTAGGAGGGTGAGACGCACAAAGACCAAAAGAAGCTAAGGGATACTGAATATTTGGCAGTAATGTAGGAATACATTAGCAGCAACGTCCCATGTCAATGAACAAGTGGCTCTTAACTCTCTTGGATGTTTAAATAATCAACTTTACATCGTTTGCATGTTTCATTGTTATATCCTTCCGGTTGTTGCTTCTGCAAATCAAATCAAACTGTCAAACTTTCAGCAAAGTCAAGAGGTCAAAGTTCAGATAAGTGTTACAATCCTTGACTTTGCCATGGTTCTGTGGTCTGAATACCAGATGACACTTTTTGCAAGAGGCAAATTCCTGGAAGCCATTTCCAATAATGATGGGTGTTTTTTGTTTGTTTTCTTTTTTTTTTTTAAATCAAGAGCTTTTTTAGAGTATCAGGAAAACAAAACTTCAGAGATGTTCCTCTGCTGCCAAGTGCTAAATCTTTTGCAACAACATCATTCCTGAGATGAGTTCTTTTAAAATCTGTTTTTGGAGTGTAAGAAGACTACATTTATTTATAAAAGCTCAAGCCACTCAAACCTCCAACATTAAAGAATTGCCTAACTCGCTTTTTTATTGGTGTAGAATATTGCCGATTTAGTTTATTAGAGAGGTTCAACCAAATAACCACTTTCCAGTTAACAATCTTGTCTGAGACTGAATCCAGCAGTGAGTTTGCAGAGGCGCTATTCCCGACTGAAATGAAAAGGATTATATTGGTGATCAATGCCACATGTCAAAGTCACAGGGGACTGTGGGGGGGAAATACAGAAATGCAAATGAGCTGAGGTGGAATCCAATACCATTCAACCAGTTCTCTTTGGCACAATTAGATGGGGAAAAATGTCTAAGAAAAAGAAAAGGAGCAGTGCTTGTTTATGACCATCTGACATAGAAGCATTCCCATATCCCCCTAGTCCTGAGGTTTAGAGACAACCCATCAAGTCCTCATCGATAAAACCAGCTTCAATACTGAAAAACTGGAGACACACGAGCCCCAAAAAACATTACATAAATAGTGCAGATCTGTGCGCGAGTCTTTCAAGTAGGGCAGATGGAGAGCTCAGAAACCGTCCAGATGATTCATGCTGTTGGCTCTTAAGTGAATCTCCTCTAAGAAGTTCTCCAGCTGCTCAATCAAGACCCTCTTCTTAAACCTGTGTGCGTGCACACACACGGTGTAATTAGTAATTTTAGGTATATTAATAAAATAGAAGCATAATGTTTATAGCTTAATGCATTGAAAGTGCAGACATTCGTGTTTTCACAAAGCCCAAAGAACACTTTACTTTGACGCGAATGCTAAGGCAAACGTGCAGCGAACATGTACCAAAAGTATACTTCTTTTGATAGCATGGAAACACAGGCACACTATTAAGTTTCATCCTTGTCCAGGGTCTGTACTAATTCTCTCCGGAAGTTATGATCAATTAAAAAAATATATACTTTGTAAACTAGAGATGGGAAAAGTATTACATAAAAAATTACATGCAGGTATCCCTTAACCCACATACACTCTTCAATGGCTGCATTTAAAGACATTTTTTGTGCCTTTCTCTCACCAAGTTCCCTCAGTCTCGTTGCATGAGTGCCCACTACTGGCCGAACCCTTGTAATGGGTTTAAACTGAAAGCCCTGAGCCTTTGATCACTTGTGGGTAAAACAAGTCCGAGCAAAGTGAGTTGCAGTTGTGAAGTCAGAGTCGTGTCGCATTGTAGTCTGTGGATCTGAAGTGTATATACACAAGTACAGTAAACGCGCTCCCTCTGTCAGAATCGAGGTCGAAATTCTGTCCAAATATACTTCCCTCATCCACTTGAAGTTGAACGGACTATAAAATGTAGGCAGGGATTCTGCCGAGGGGAAGTGCTTAGGGAATTTCATGAACATGTTTAAAAGTGGAGTAAAACGCAGGCAATGCAAGCATCTATTGATAAAAATGACATACCATGCACAGAGTATACCCTAATGTACGCATAAAAATGAAGTTTACTTTGGGCTTTACTCTTCCTACAAATACCAAATATGTAGTTAATCTACTTAATTTTGAATCTGAAGGAAGGAGTATACCTGGCAGCCTCTTTGATTATGCTTTGCAGGAAGATCAGACGTGTTTCCAAACTGCCCTGGATTTGCTTGAGGAGGTAGAAGATTTTCTCATAACCTGCGTTAAGGACATGGGGGGTTGGGGGGAGGGGTAGAAAGCTTTGATGTATGGTGTCACGAGCAAAGTCAAAAAGTAACAGTTGTAAAACCACAGGAACAAATGAATTTCCCAAGACCTGTAATATTCATTACAATGTACAAATAAAAATAAATTGAAACCAGCTGCAACAATATTACAGCTTTTCACATTCAGCAAAAGAAGCCAACATGTCCAAGTGATTTCACAAGGCCCAAGACAAAGCGCTGGTGGGAGGCCACCCCTCCTTCACTTATTGGACACCATCCAGAAAAGAGCATCAAGAGAGGAAATTATGGAAACACTTGAGCAGTGTTTTGTTGCAGACATCTGCACATGTGTGTTACTTACGTCTTCCAGGTTTCCTGATCTCCTTGGTGATGAGCACTCTGAGTTCAGAGTTCAGCTCCTGGCTCTCTTCATTTCTGATTTTTTTCAGCTGGCAAGGGGAAGGGTAACGGCGCGGGGCCTCCTCTTCACCCTCACTGCCTAGAGACAGCTCACTCTCACTGGACTGGCCATTCTCCTGCACGCCATCCTGCTGGTTCTCAGTCTCATTCGACTGAAGGTGGTTGTTTAGCGGAATAGGTTCAGACTCTGGCACAGGACTCAGCTCTTTGTCGGAGTTGATATTTGACTCGAGATGGTTGGCGATGTGGTTTCCCAATTCCGGGTGATCATTATCTGGTGCTGTGTTGGATCAGACATGAAACATGCACGAGTAAAATTGGAGCTTCCATGTTTTAGGAACCAGAATTAAGTGCCACACCCTCTTACTAAAGGTTGTTTCTGTATGCGTTTATTGGTTACTTACTTCTGGGTGGTGTTTTGGGAGGTGTATATGCCCGTCCCGGCCGAAGCAGTGGAGACATGCAGCGCCTGCGTTTGGGGGCCCCTACTCCAGCAGGACTGCTGGACTCTCCAGGACGTTTGCCTTTGCCTTGAGTGCCAGTAACAAATTCATCTGCCTCGTCCACCATCATCGCCTGACACAAAGAGAAGAGGGGGAAAAAAAAAAAAGTTATTTGTCCAAAAGTCAAATCTGTATAGTAGTGCTTTTTGAAGGCCTGAAATCTAAAAGTACCTTCTTGTCCAATTTGAAGGGGTTACCAAAGGTGTGTAGCCGTTTAGGCTGATCGGGGTCTGCCTCTCTCAGAGGGGCCGGGCAATGCTTCAAGAAGTCCTGATAGTTGCCCATCTGAGCTATAGGCACACTGTGAAGCTGATCTAGTAAAAAAAAAAAAAAAAAGAAATATTGATTTGAAGTTACATAACTAATGTTCAAAAATTTACTTGTAAATGGCATCATGAATATAACCTTATCATATTACAAAAATGCAGTCAGTTCTTTGGAAAACCAGAAGCTAAATTTAATTGAGTTAAATCGCCCAGACATTCAGGAAACCGCTCTAAGGAAATCAATAACCATTCATGGCTGTGAGTGTTACCTTGATCTTGTCCTTTCAGAACGCAGATGCTAGCGTGCAGAAGGTTCCGCCTCATGCGACTCAGCTGGTCCAGCAGATGAGCTCTTGGGATATCATAGGGGTTCCGCAATCCTTGTGGTTTTAATGCCTGTTTTGTCAGAGGATAATGGCAAAGATGAGAGATCTAAATTGGTGAGAACACACCATGGATCATTTGCTGAATAGTTCCATGTTAAAACTTCAAATGTACCATATATGTGCAAAACGCTTGCAGTCAATTCCATCCTTTTTAACATTAATTCACTTGATTTAAAATTAGTATTAATATTTAATTAATAATTATTTACAGTAGTTTACGCACTTTATTCAGAGCAGCTAGTTGAAAGCCAGCAAACTCCTTGGTGTTTGCCTCCATAGGTAGAGCTGGCCCATCTCCAATGATACTATGCAGCAGTTGTGTGAAATCCTTCCTGTGTGCCAGAGAGAGGGCGGAGCTTCTGCAGCGAAGTTTAATCCCACCTTCTGGCACCACCTTTTTCCCTACTGATGCACAAACTCTGTCTGCCTCGACCTTTGTCTGTAACATACAAAATTTAATAATGTATAACTTCATGAAGCACTTTTAAGAATAAAGACTCTACAAACAAACTATATAAGAACACACCTGCTGACTGAGCTTTTTGAGATAGGACACAACACTGTAGCTGAGGCCATATTCCATGTTGTCAGCCAACAGGTTCGGAGCTCCCATCATTCTTAGCGCTTTCCGCAGGGCCTGGGAGAATCAGGATGAATAAATAAAGAAAATAACTTAATTTAATTACTTTTGTAATGTTAAAATGAACATGAGTGATTCCATTACTTACAGTGATGTAGTAGGGCGGCATTGTTTTAAGATAGTTTTCAAAAGATTGTCGCCACTTCGCTGGAGGCTTGAACTTATGCACAGTAATCAAGTCATCTATAAACGCATGATGAACAGTTATGTGATTGCATCAATCAACAAATCCAAAAAAAAAAAAAAAAAAAAAAAAAAAAAGCAAACATACGGTGTCTCAATTTTGTTTTTACTTGATGTTAAAAAAAAACACAGGACAAGAGAAAAATCAACCAATTCTATATATGAATTATTCTACCTACACCGTCAAATGAAATTCTAATAAATGAATTGAGATGTTTCTAATGAAACTTACCAAGCAAAGGCAGCACCACTGGGTAATTATAGGGCATGACAAACAGGTTGACACAGGTGAGAGCTGTGCTGGCCTTCAGATAGCCAAATGGCTGCCCGAGTTCCCCGTATTTAGCACTATTACACACAAAAACCTAAAGAGAATAAAACGTTACAGCAATTAATATTCAGCCATAGCAGAAGTGGAAGTTAGTCAAGTCTGAGGGTGCTTTCACACTAGCAATTTTGGTGCACACATGGGTTCGGTTGAGGTCAAAGTTTGAATAATGTGAACGATGTTTTCTGAACTCTGTTGCGCAGCCTCGAACCATACCCGAACCCGCATAAAAAGGGAGTAGTGTGTAAAGCTGCGACTAAAAATATGTAACCAAATATTCTCAGTGAGGAAGTGAGTCTCTTGATATATGCTCATAGTGAAAGTGCAATAATACTGATGAAGTGTAAAAATGTCAAAGTGACAATCATTGCGATTATAATTGTGCAAAATAATCATTTTCAGTTGAACCATTTTGCAGCATGATGAAAATGTGATGTTTTCATGGACTAAAACTAGAAAATTAAATGCCCAGACATTTAATTGACAAACTTCACAAAAAAATAAAATGGACAATTTTGACTAAACATGATAGACTAAAAAGTACATAACAGGACAAATTCAATAAAAAACAAAATTAACACTAGTTCTTGTTTTCCTGACACTATGCAAGCAGAGAAAACATCTCATTTCTGCTGACCTTCAGCAGAAATCAACTCCCATGTTCTTAGAAACATTTTCTACACATTAGCAGCAGATAGATTCAAGTATTGTGTGCTAACGCTTTAAAATCAAAACCAAAGGTTCAAAAAACAAAATATAAAAGTGAGGTGAGCAATGCCATGTATTTTGCCAACTTGCCCTACATAGTCGTTATTAAGCAGCTGCTGCTTTGATTATGCAATTGCACTGCGGTTCAGACACAAATAATATAATGTGAACACAATCCAGTGGGGGCAGGGGGAGCAATCAAACTCTGGTTCAGACCAGGCAATCGAACCATAGTGTGAAAGCACCCCGAGTGGACATACATGGGACTCGCATGTACGGCGCTAAAATACTGATACTAGCAGTACCTGCCAGCAGGAATGCGGTGATTTCCTCTCCAGTATAAACTGAGTGAGCGGGGAAGGCTCTAGCTCGTACTTGTCAAAGGGCACTTTATCAACCACCATGGGCTCTGAATCCACACATGAAAACTTTACTTGAGGGTGAGCTGCACGTGGAGGCTGCAGAGAAACAGTCAACTGAGCAGACAGCACACTAACAAGGCTTAAAGTTCACATTACACTAGAAAAAAAAATACAGTATTTATAACACCATACAGTAAAGGCTATAATTGTAGCAAAATCGAGAAATAAAATTTACAATAATCATAATAAAAATAATTTTCAACTAATTGTATACAATCATTTACATTTCACAAGAAAAACTAACAGAGCATATAAGCAAAGCATATATATAAAAAGGACTGAACAGATGGTAATTCAGCATATACAAATTTAAACATGTTTTTTCTCGTACCAAAGTAGGAGAGTTCTGATCAGGCCAAAAGGACTCCGGGATAGGCCAATGGCCAACAGGAACACCAGTTTTAGGGTTGGGTCTAACATAGATCAACTTATGACAGCTGTGCCATGATTGAGGTCCATGCTTTATATCTGCTGGAGCATCTAGGAAAAACAAAAACAGTAATTTCATTAATAATGGCTTGGTTTTATTTTTTTTGTATTACACACACTATCATTCAAAAGTTTGAAAAAACACTGCTCAAGTGTGGGGAAAGTATGATTTTCTTTTTCTTCACCTTTGTTTCAAGAAATAAATAAATACTTTTATTCAAGGATACACTAAACTGATCAAATCTGACAGTTAATTTTACATTGTTACAAAAGATTTCCATTTCACAATATTACTGTTTTACTTAATTTTGATCAATTAACGCAGCCAATATGAACAAGAATTTGTTTGGTTGTAATATCCAAAAATCTACTTAATTTAAAAAATATATAAATTTTATAATATCAAACATCTTATATCCAATGTTCCCATCAAAGCACCCATCTATCCATCCATCCACATATACTGGCTACCGGCCAAACTGATAAACTTCATTAATAGGCACTTCACTAAAATACAATTAAAAATGTAACTACAAAAGCCTGGTCCTCCTTTACCTTCAGTAGGTGGAGGATCAGGTCCTGTCTTCTCAAAATTGATGACCACACCACTCTGGATCTTCTGCACCAGAGACTCCAGGCACTGGTTCAGCATTCTCTGGGAAAACACGCTGTACGAGCGGCCTAAACATACAGCGGGAAACACCATTTAATTGCATCTGACGTGACCTTAAACTTGGGCACATAAATGAACATTCTATCCACTACTACACATATTTGAAGTAACTTAATACTGTCTGCTTTAAGATGAAACCGTTTACTGTGGCTTTTTTTTCTTGTCCGGTTACTGCCAGGCCACAGCTATTCAGCAATTCAAGGCCACACACACACACACACACACACACACACACACACACACACAATTGTGTTTAGTATTTGATCAACATGAGGGGACAGTTGTTCTTTTCTCTATAGTAAAGTTCAGCTTGTCTCCATTACGGAGATGAATTAGTCAGCACACATGAGTCCAGCAGAATCTGCCCTTAACAATTCAGCAATTCTCTTCAATTCACAATTCAAACACTTTCACAGAATTTAAACGTCACCTTATAAGTATGATCTGACATTTACGCCGCAGGGCATGTAAAGCTTTTTAAAAGAGTAGGGCTGCCCCCTAATACTCGACTAAACATTAGTCGTTCTCTGGTGGATTCCTTTTTAATCAGTCCGTCGCTGAAAACAACAACAAAAAAAACTCCACAGTAATTGGCGAAGTCACGCAGATCTCCAACACTGTACCATGCAGTGATATGCCAGGCAGGAAATCTAAAGTGTGGGAACATTTCGAGAATGACCACAAAAAGGTGATGTGTGACCTCAAACATGACTTATTAAAATCATGCAAGCAGTAGACTAACATTAGCCACTTTATATGGCCGCATGTCTATCGTTAACACTAACCTAGATAAATGTGAGCTAATATTAGGCGAATATCCTTGTGTTTTTGAGGAAGCTAAATTAGTACCACACTTACTGCACAACGTGTAACTTAACTTTCACGTCCATGCCATCGAAGCACATCTCCTCAAAGGTCGGCTTTATTGTGAGACAATGTGGACAAACCTATGTTCCTTTATCACTATGAGAAGACTGAGCTCAGAGGAACGAAATTAGTGCCTGTCAGTAATGAAATGAGTCAGGTAAAGCATAACGGTCAATATTGTCGTGTTAGTTTGCTTTTATATATTTCATTTATTCGTTTTTATTATAAATGTTCATTTTCATTCAGCATTCATTTTGCTGCAAATTTGGCTTTATAATTTATATTTATGCCCTAAATTTAAAAAAAAAAATTGATCATATTTTATATTTTTTTAAGATAAGGATGTTATTTATATTAGAAGACGCTAATTATTTTGTTTGCATTCTGATCTCAGAAAAGTTCCAAGCGATGTCACTGCAGCAAGTTTTATGTGCGTGCTGGAGTGCATAATTTACACTGTAAATGCTCATTATGGTTTAGTTTTTCACCCCCAAATAATAAATAAATAATTAAGAGTCGACTAGAAAATCTTTAGATAGGTGCCAAAAATTGACTTTTTCTGTAACCTCAAATCTTGCAGAAGCAAGGTGGAAAAAATTTAAATCGGTGACTACAGGAAAAAAAGGGCCTCTTTCCTTCTTCCAAATAGGTAGGAAATCTTCAACACCCATAATGCACTGGGTATGTTGCGATCTAAGGTCACAGCAACCGGTCTGCTATGGATAGGCTTGACCGGAGTCAAATACCACCTTGCTTTAGCAGGAATTTCTTCAGCAATCTTTTAGTTATAAGGCCGTTGACTTGTATTGTTGCCGGGTGCAAGAATTCAAAAAGTAAACATTTAGCAGGAGTGAGTTATTTTTGTTTCCTGTGAAGGATCCAAATATGGAGAGGATGACCACGAACAGTGTTTTAGGCCAAGTGGAGGGGGAAAAACTGAAAGAAACTGCTGTTCAATCAGTCACGCCCATCAACCCCGCAAAGCAAAAAGCTGTTGCGTACTGTTGCGAAAGCCGGTTCCCATAGTGTTCCTTTTTTACCATAATGCTGTTTTTAAAGAGAAGACATAGTATGATGCATTTTTCAGTGATAAACCTACCATTACAATGACTGTTCTGATAATAAACCTGCCGATCCGACTGTCTGTGGTTATACTTTAATTTGAGTTCACCTCTAAAACATCCAGTTCATCGTCTTTTCTTTTCACAGCTTTGTCTTTGGGTGATAAAATTCTCACTTAAGTAGTTAAAACGCATACACACCTCCGGTGACCTCACACATGGGTGTAATAGGAGAGGAGTCCAGTGGAACTCCACCCATTGGTTCAGGATCAGAAGAGGTGTGGCCTGGAATGCGGAGCACCAAAGAGAAGAGTCGCTGGTCCCATCTGAAAGGCTCTTTGGTCAGCTCACTGCCAGGCAATGGTGTTGTCAGTGGTAAATGTAACTAGAGCAGAGAAAAAAAGGATGAATTAATTCATGTCAGCATATAAAGGAGGGGAATCCTGTAAGAGACACTGATTTGACTATAGATCATTTTACCAGCTACAGGCTGTTACTTTCACAGATCTGCTAAATATACTGTTAAAGAGAACATCAGAAGATATGGGAATGAAGCAGCAAACTACATTAAGAGGAAAATAAAACAAGCAGGGTATAGCGAGGACAAAGCAAAACAGGAAACTCATGACTAGACAGGATGCTATCACCGAGGAAGTCCACAAGTCCAGCCCATACAGACACATGACCCACCTCATCTTGCACCCCAGAACTGCTAGTCAGCTTGCTGCCATCAGTTATGGCCAAAATGATAGCAGGCTCCAAGAAAAAAGGGTTTCTACCCTGCAAAACACAAGACAACAAATAGTGTAAAACAACCATAAAAACTGAGACTCAGACAAAGGCATAGCTTCAAATACACCCATGTTTTTGATGTTAACACACTGCTTTCATTATACAAAAACACGCCACATTTGCGCTGATAAAATAATGTATAATTAGTTAAACGCTCTGCTCTTTCAATGATTACACTTAATTGTATCTTCAGCACAGTGCAGATTTTATGGACAAGTCATTTCTGAAACGAATGTGTGAACCAGAAACAAAAGAGATCCATTACTAAGCATTCCAATAATATAAAGAGAGAGTCTAAATTTACCTCAGGCAGGCAGAGAAAAGATTCAATGTTTTTCTTGTCATGTCACTACATGCAACTCTATTACATGCCAATAATAAACTCAGAATATATTGTCTACATTATAGTATTGAGATATAATGTATATATAGCACACAAGAACGTGAAGCATATTTTAAAATTCTCTTTTCTGCCAAAAAACAAACAAACATGTAAACAATAAGCTGGGGCCTATGCCATGAAGTTTTGGCATTGTGAAAGTGGCTCAGCTTTTGGCAGTGTTCATCTATTCATAGTAACTCACGCTCCATGGCTAACCTGCTCCAGGACAGGTTATGTTCTAGGTAAGAGATCTCAAACCAAAAGGTTTGCGACCAATCAGGTGTGAACAAAGTGACACAGCTCATATGTAATAAAGTAACTCTCCCAGTTTCTCTTGCTCCAAATTAAAGGTCACCACTAAACAGATTTTTAAATACAAAAATCTGGCTTTTAGTTAAGATTAATTATTTTATATGATTTATATAATTATCATACCCTTAATCCATTACACAAGGAATTTTAGCTTAACGATTAAGCATTTAGATTAAAATGTACAAATACACACAAGTACTAAAATAAGTGTTAGAATCAACAGATAAAGCTTTAAAAATGACTGAAAACTGTCTATATACATTAACTACATAAACTAACTTCTTAACTTGCACTGACAATGTAAAATGTTCTTTTAGCGTTCCTCTTTCAGAGACAATATTTTCTTCATGCTGTGTAAATGCATTTAAATAATTTGTATTCTTCAATATCTGAAGTGAATCACTGTTTTTCTTTTTTAAGGCAGGTGATTGGCTGTTGGCTAATGATGTCACGCTCATGTGAACATTCCACAAACTCAAGATCAAAATCGGAGTTGACTGAGAAAGTTGATGATCAGAGTCATGGTACTAACAAAGCCTGAATGGATTGTTTTAGTTTTGTCAATTCAAAACTAATATCGTAACCCTGAGTTTGTTCAACTACCACAAAATCTGTGTGGGGAAATCTTCTGTCTTCCAGCAAAATTCCTGAACGTGTGGACTGCTATAGCCAGGGATGTGAAAAATTCAATTTCATTAACCTGCATATCAATATCTGCTCCCGCATAAAGAGAACTAAACAATATATTCTTTAAAAAAGTGAATAGCATAAACTTGAGCTACTAAATAACCACTGAGAACAAAGTAAAGCCCTTGCAACCTCACAAAAATGTGCTTAAAACCATAAGCATATATGTACATATAACACGTAGTATGGTGCACGGCACAAATCACCCACATTTTGACAAAAAGAAACGTAAAAATGTAACATTCAACAATATACGCCTATCCACATGGGTTCCATCAGCAACTTTCTCCTAGAAAAATAATAAAGGTAATAAATAATGTGAGTGATCCATGTCTCACACACATAGCCTCCAAAATTACTACATCTATGTGAGGTGATTTTGCATCTGTTGCAGATTTACAGCTCAACATGCAAAAATACAAGAACTGTCCTTTAGAAAACTCCTGAGAATTTCTCATTTACAACCAATAAACCAAAATGAAACCAAGCTCAATGAGAACAAATTAACTTAAACAGCATAACCGAGGTCTCACCACAAAACCTGCTTCTTCAGTTAATCATCACCCTTATTTGCATCCAAGATACAGTTTACTTGTGTCACGAGGGGCCCTTTGGGATAGTGTTGGCACAGTGTGAGCCTACTGGGTGCTTGTTTAACTGAGTTGTTGGGGATGGGCTCATGGGGTTAGGCCAAAGACTTTATACCAGTCCCTGGTTTATAACATACCTGTCCATAGTTGTCTATTCCCGAAACTAATCTATTGAGATTGAGCAAATCAAAAGCGGTCCTTAAAGACTGGCCGATCGATGTCAATCCAACTGCTTGAAGGTTCCTCAGCTCGGTCATAAAAGTGGCATGACTGTCCTTCCATCCAGCCTGAAATATGAAGACACAGCATATGATTAGATGTGCCTCTAAAGAGACCCTCACATCACATCTCTTCAGGGAGACACATTGATCTGAAATTGGCTGAGGGAATAATGTAAAGGGCAATGAAGAGTCTCCTCTCTCTCTGGGTGGGAAAACTAAGTTAGGTTAGTCCCCCATCTCTCTTTCCTCAAACAAGACACACACACACACACACACACACACACACACACACACACAGAGAGAGAGAAAGCTCTCTGCTGCCACACTGAACAAAATGTCGGCCATGTTTAAACACAAACTCATGCTGGGCAGAATGTTTTCACACCACATATTTAAACGTGGTGTTTTGAAACGCAAACAGACGAAGCGAGCGCTGAAAGTGTCTGGAGTGAAATAAAACAGGTTTGGAAATAAATACGAGTTTGTACCTTAATTCCAGCCGGCGCTTCCTCGAAACTCACTAACATGTATCTGTCTCCCCTGCTGGCCGGATCTCTGCTCCTCAGCTGTGGAGAAAAGTGGATGGAAATGTAGGTTTTTCGTCAGTTTTCGGTAAAGTAAAATTGTGGAGCACAGGCGTGTGTTCATTTACCTTCAGGAAAGTCTCAACTGCGCCCTTCGCTATGTCCAGATAGCTAGTGCCCAGATAGGAGCGCTGGTTCATGGAGGCGGACGTGTCTATCAGAAAAAGTAACACGGGCATTGTGTTGATAATCGCCCCTTCTACATGGACCGAGTGTCAGTGCAAGCGGACAAATGCAGAGCAATCTTTTGTTCGCCTCCTGTCGCTGCTGTCAGCACGCTGCTAGCCGGCTAATGCTAACTGTCTCGCGCATTCTTTCTGTCAGAGTGTAACTGTAGTTAGTGTTGAAAGAGCGATGCCTTGTAAACTTAAGCAAACCTCAGACCCTGGGGGGAAAAGGTTGTTGATTTACAAGGGAAACGGGTGTTGTTGCTGTAATTTGAAAGAAATGCCTAACTTTTATCATGGTAACTTTCTGTTTAGTTTACGTCCATGATTCTCCTCACACTGAGGTCTGCTCGCGGGCTGCAGTGGTTTTATTGTGCGTTCAGCGCTTGACTCCGCCTCCCGAGCCCTGCCCGAGTGCCATGCGTCAAAACGCCTCAACTGATTGGCACCTGAAAATTAATGATTAGCATATTCTCAAACAAAAAAAACCGAAGCTCAACGGGAGCATGCGCATTTGCAAACATGTTGTTTTTTTTATTGAATAAACATTAACATTGTACATGTAATTTCGTTCAAATACAGATACTGAATTATGCATAGGAACAAGGAAAGAAAAAACAAATAAATAAAAAGTACTAATCTCTGAAAAGCTCTCAAACTTATTGTTTTCTCATTAAAAGTGTCTCTACAAAAGTATAGCTTATATATGTCTAAAATTTCTGTAAAAATTGATTTGCTAGATAAAATTAGTGTTTAAATGAAATTTCTTTAACCTTCTTTCTAATACGGAACCTCTGGAGGCAATAGCCACACCTTTTTCTTAGCAAATCACCTTTCCATTTAATAAAGAGTTCCAATAAGATTCAAGCTTGGAAAGTATAGAAGAACATAGTGTTGAACATGTTATTGCTGCTTTATTGACATTTATTAATTTTTTCTTTCTTTATTGCTAGTTTGAATGCCCTTGCTCTCTTTATACAAACTGTTGGAACTTCCTGGGAACAAAGACAGCAACAAAAGAAGGACAAATTTATTATGTTACTTTCCTAAACAATATGAGGCATTTCAGGTTATAAAAAAGCCAGCATATGTGCATGAATGATATGTTTATTGGTCACATAATCTGCATTTTTTTTTTGGCACATGCATCCATTTAGATTGGCTTTCTTGTCTTGAGTTAAGAGAATGTACAATAGTTCTGTAGTGTCTGTCTGCACATGATAAGGCCAAACTATAAACAGAACAATTTCCACTCTGTGTTTTTATTGTTTAGACCCAAGTATTAAAGGTGCACTATGGAGTTTCTTCGTCCGCTAGGGGGCGCTAAACAATTCAAAACAATAACAAAGACGTAGTTTGATGACGCAGTGAATATGGAACATGGAACTTGTCGTCATGCCGATGGATCTAATAATGTTTATGGATGAGTGAATGCATGCTTTTTTTTAACATGACTGTGGTATGAAGCAGGGCGTGGCCGAGAATCACGGACGCGATTACTAATGAGAGACAGATATCAGTGGGATAAAGGAACGAGGACATTTCATTCTACCGAACTACTCATAAGTGCTGAAACACTACTCATACAGGTCAGTTTATTTGATGAATTAAAACTGTGAGGAAACACAGCGCTGTTTCACTTGATCTAATGTTACACTATCACACTAAACTGCATTTGAGTGTGTTGAAAGTTGTGATGTTTAGTATTAGTTTGTTATCTGTATGAGTCTTAACAGTAATCTAGATCAACATTAGATTATCATACTGATGATATTCTAACACTTCATCTTGTTGAGTTATATAACATTGATTAGTCTAATGTACATTTGCTCACCTTGTCTAATAACGTGCAAGAGCGTCTCTGTCAAGTCAAAGTTTGTCTCACATCATCTCGGAAACGTCACGTCGATATTGATCCTCGTGTTATTTCTCCTTATGTCCCAAAGTTTGCTTGCTATGGTCCATAATGTTTGATCGAAACAACAACAGTGTGCCGCTAGACATTACGCAACTGTTCATGTCTGTTGCCATGGTTACTGTGTAGTACAAGCGGAAACCAGGAATAACGCCGATATTACGTCATTGATAGGCGACAAGTGACAAGTGAGGGACGGGGACGGGTTTAAAATTGTGAATTTCTCTGAATTTACAAATTCTAGGAAACATTTAGGATAATGTAAGCACACAGCTGAACGAAATATATAGCACTGTGCAAGTGTTTTTTTGATATTTTAATATAAAAATTTTACAAATTGTACTTTAATTTAAAAAAAAAAAAGGTGTAGAAAAAAGAAAACAAGACTAAACTAACAAGAATGAAACTGATCGTTTCAGTTGAACAAACAGCACCGTTGTACAAGATTTGGTGCAACTAAACAATGCCCATGTACAAATGTCAATGAAATGGAAAAACTAATGACGTTCAACTTCCTGTTATACAAATTTGGTATTCGTCAGAGTCAACGCTGCACATCGCAAACGCATGCATCTGTGATTCATTGGAAAGTCGGATCGTCTGGTTGCATATGCAGTGAGAGAAGAACACGCTTATGTATTTAGAAAACATGGCATAGAGATCGTGTTTCACTGAACAGAAACGTCGTGAGAGGTAATCAGCTGACTTGCAGCATCCCTGATCGTCACATTTCACCGTGCTGCAGCCAGGTCTAGTAATCGACCTGCGCTCAGCGTGTTATGCTGCCGAGACAGCGTTCAGGTGACGGACAGACGACAGCGCCATGGCGGCAGAGATTCCCCGTCCGCAGACGCGAAAGCCCGTCCTGTTGAGTAAGATCGAGGGATTCCAAGACGTGGTGAATACGGCTGTGATCATCCCAAAAGAGGACGGTGTTATCAGCGTATCTCAAGACAGGTCAGCACGCGCATAGAAACCCAAAACAATTACTTGGAATTTCAATGCAGAATATATTCAAAACACGTCATGTATACCGTAATCTTTTAAGCAGCACTGGCACAATAATACATAACTTGTAATATATAATACGTGATATATGTGTGGTCGATACATGTTTATTCTATTTTTGTTTTGGTTGACTACTCGGAGGACTGAAAGCTATAATATTGGGAGTACAAATGGAGGATAATAATAAACAAGCTTAATGCAAACATGTACGGCGTATTTAAGCTGCTGCTATCGATGAACTACGTTTGAGCGCATTTGCTGTAGACTCATTTGCCTGCGGTTCTTTTCTGAGTGGTGTAATGCTCGTGAACGAATCTGTGTATTTGAGAGAATCGTTTTTAGTGAACGATTCGATTTTGTTCACTGAAGAGTCTCCTTTTAAGCGCGTGACTACCTTTTTCTGCCTTTAAAGACGGGCAGAAACGAGCTGAAAGCATATAGAATGTGAAGTATAATTTCACTGATAAGCTATTAAACAAAAATGCTCTTTAAATGATACTAATAAAAAAGATTTGAATAAAGAGATTCGGAGCGACTCTTCTGTGAACCAACTGGCCAACGAAACATTTGTGAACGACGTCAGTTGCTGTCAGTCTCCTTTTCAATAAGGTGGGAAAAAGTAGAATTGAGAATGTGTAAAAATGAATAATGACCATACACAGATAAATTTACAAAAGGGCTTTTATTAAAACTTAAGATTTCTTTAGACTGTTATTGTTATGGTTTTTGTATACCTTGATGCCATGCAGTTCAATGATTGGGGGAATAGATCTGCATTATTGTGAAGAAGACGCGTAGGCTTGAAGTTTGTAGTAAAATAATCCTCAGTATAGTATTAGTTCATTTGGTTGTAAATGACTGGGCATATTTTAATCAATCGTTTGAATTAATGATTCAATGACTCAGTCGTTATTAACATACAAAAAGAAATTCACTTGTCGCCACCTACTGGCATAACAATGTAAAAACAGGAAGTATCATTAATTCATTATTGGAATCAGTGAGCCAAGCTGTATGAATTTTTGGGGGATTATATTTCAAATAGTTATTGAAACATTATATGTATATTTAAGGTGTTTCTAGCTATACTTGGAAAAATTCAGAATGGCAAAAAATTGTTATTATAAATATTAATAATAGTTTTAAATTACTTTAAACAGCATCTCTAAAGCCATAATTTTTGTTTTAGAGATTTGTCAATGCAAAATTAAAATATTTATTTTCTCCACAAAAACTTTACATGATACATATGGCCCATACATTTTGTCTCAGCCCTATGATTTTGGCAGTCCTTATGCTGGAAATTCTTCTTTTTTTTTGTAACTTGGCAACCAAATTTAGTTTGAGGTCTTATCTTAGCCAGTGACATTTACTCTTAACTGTCCATCCTGGTAAATAATGCACTGTAATGCCTGTCATTTAGGAAAGGACACGTCTGCTAAATACATTAAATTTTATAATCAATACTAATTATTAATTTATTTGCTTGTTTTATTTTTTGTAGGACAATCCGCGTGTGGCTGAAGAGAGACAGCGGACAGTACTGGCCCAGTGTCTATCACACAATGCCTGGTGAGTCCAACACAATTCTTGGGCAGCTTTCTGAGAGCAAAAACAGCTACATAGATCCAAACATGAGACATGCAACTCCATAACACCAGGAATTTTACTACCAAAGTAAAAAGATGAAGTGAAACCAAACCAGTACGGGCATGAACTTCAGCTTGTGTTCATGTTCAGGCAGAAGTTTCATTTCTCAGCAATGATGTCACATTTTTTGCTTGCTTTCTAGTTAACTATTGCAGACTAAGACTAAGAGGTCGTTGACTCAGTAGAGGGTTTAATGCTGATCGATAGATTTTGTAGGACAGAAGATTCTCATTGTCTCTCTTATGTTCCAGTGGCTTGCTCATGTATGTCATTTAACCCAGAGACAAGGAGGATCTCTGTAGGGTTGGAAAACGGCACTGTATCGGTATGTTAATTAAATATTTTTATCGTCTGTTTTCTATGTAGTAAAGTGTCACTAGCATGTTCTAAGATACCCTCCTAAGCCAGTAGTTTCTTTTTCCAGGAGTTTGTCCTATCGGAGGACTACAACCAGATGACTCCTGCACGAACATATCAGGGTGAGTCACAAATCTAGTCTGACACGATAAAGTTTGTTTTCTTAACTTAACATAAATCATATAATCATATGCAAGCATCATATGCTTTCCATCCCTGTGATTTGAAATGTCATAAAAGTTTTATTTTGTTGATACAATTATAAAGTTTTTGAAAGTTCAACCAAATTTAATTTGAGAATTTTAGGGGAAAAAAAGTGTCTCAGATATCTGATTTAGTTTCTATTTTAATAACTCCGGTGTGAGTTTCATATTTCGTAATATTTACAAAAATGCCTAATTAATTAGTAAAGCACCTGGTCATATTGGGGATTTTCTTTTTTATCTTTGGATTTCACCATGACCATCATACATTAACTTACTGATATAAGCTTTTATTATAGAAGAAGAAGGTTTAGTCCTTGAATGGATAGTTTAACTATCTATTATTTACTTATCCTCAAATCAATATATCTAGTTTATTGCTTGGGGTCTATTTGGATGTAATTCTAGAACATACTGATGATTTATATTCCGGTTCCACTCGTATAACAGCAACCAAAGAACAATGGGCTTTAATAGCCCTACACAATTGTAGTCAGGTCATTCTGTGGATAGAAAATACTTGCAGGGCAACTTTATTATTCAGTACTTACTCTGAACATTCAGCTCTCAATCACAGTGTGTCATTATGGCCTAGAATGACATTAATGTGAAACGGCTAGCTAACCTTCTTTAAAACACAGGGCTTTATGTAATGCTCTCAACACAGATAAATGATAGTATTAGTGATATAGATACACATAGAGTGAAGTAGAATAATAATAATAGTGCTGTGGTGTTAGTTTGCTGGTTCATTACTGAAATCCAATCTCTTGTGATTATTTGGTTTTCTTCTGTGTTATTTATTAATATTACATGCGAGAGTCAATTATTCAATTATGGACCCTTCGCAAAGACCCGCCCCCTTTAGTTACTGTTGCTATGTCTGACAAGCCATGCGCTCTCGTGTCACACATCATGTTCTCAGAGAGTGAAAAATACATCCTGGAGCAAAAAGGACACTGAAAACGAATGAATGTTACATATTTAATAATTCGTAATTTTTTAAAGAAGTTTAAACTATAAATAGCGTATAGTGTCTCTTTAATATGTCGTGACAGATCGCTGTAGCTCCTTCAAGCGGCTCGTGAACCGATCATCTCTTCATACTAGTTCATTTATAGCATCAAATAAACATGAATGAACATCAGAAGGAATGTTGTTTCAAGCGTGGAAAAACGTGAGTACACACCATTTTTCAAGTTCAAGTTCACCAACGTTAATCTACTAACTCCCCTGACTGCTTTGTCAGACAAAATGGCGGATTCGGGGTTGTGATTGGTCAGATCGCCTGTCAATCAAACTGTTTGCGAAGGGTCAATCGCCTGTATTTTTGAATGTGGTAAAATAATCCCTTCCTGCTTTGTTTATTGTGTTTTGTATTTTGTGTGTGTTAGCTCATCAGGGTGGCGTAACTGTGGTGCTGTTCGTCTTAGAGATGGAGTGGGTTCTAAGCACAGGTCAGGACAAGAGCTTTACGTGGCACTGCTCAGAGAGCGGACAGCAGCTGGGCACGTACCGGACCACAGCATGGGTTTCTGGACTACAGTATCCATTAATACGCCACTTCCAATCTGCGATATCTCAGAAAATCTCTAAGTTTTCAATCAGTCTTTATAAAATATGGAATCTGAGCAAAGTCATAAGTCAGTCACTGCCACTGATATTTTCAGATGGTGCCGTCTTCTGACAAAAGACAATTTGGTTGAATTGCTTTATTGTGGGAAATAAGGTTCCTTAAATTACTGCTTGTTTTTTCTGCTTGAAATCACAACAATTAACACACCAATTATGTATAATTTATGTTACAAATATAACTGGATAAAGGGATAGTTCACCCAAACTATCATTTACTCACCCTCACGTTGTTCCTTGTGTCTGTGGAACATGAGAAATGTG
The DNA here is from genome assembly GCA_038088235.1 of Zacco platypus. NCBI lineage: Eukaryota > Metazoa > Chordata > Actinopteri > Cypriniformes > Xenocyprididae > Zacco > Zacco platypus. The sequence goes on along the minus strand of CM076081.1, from coordinate 16,740,039 downwards.
GGGTTTTTTTCTCTCTTTTTTTTTTTTTATTAACTATCCAAAGAAAATCAGTGGTAACCAAAAACCATAAACACCAACATTCTTCAAAATATCTTCTTTTGTGTTTACCCAGACGACAGAAAGTCATACCATTTTGAAACAACATGAGGGTGAGTAAATGATGAAAAAAAAATTTGGGTGAACTTTTAAATGCTGTAGGACTACATGAATGTGGCTATTACGTTTATAAATGTGCTGAAATGTAGTGATGCACCAACAACCAAACATATTGGCGTTTAATTAGTGCTTCTCTGATGACTAGTTTTGACTGTGTCAGTGGCTATTTTGAATTACCAAAACGTTATTTTCGGTTTCAGTTTTCAGCTAAAGGAAAACTTTGATTTTGCCTTCAGAAAATAACTTCACGTTGGTGTATCACTACTGTATTGATCTAGATAGAAGAGATTCAGGAGGGGTTCCAAAAGTTTATAGCGTGAGCTTCTTGACGATCTGTGTAAGATTTGATGTGGAGACCAGACATGCCTTTGTTGGAGATCATTCCGGACAAGTGACAATCCTGAAGCTGGAGCAGGACAATTGCAGCCTTGTTACCACCTTTAAAGGCCACACAGGTGCTTACGCAAACAGCGCTTTACAAATAGACACTTTTTCACAGGTGTCAGCACAATCTTTAACCATTAGCCCAGACACATCTTGCCATTGGCTGGTCAATTGAAGTGTAAAGATTCACACAACATTTCGAGCACTTATTTCGAGTAAATACTTTATTGAGCTTCAAGTTATAAACAGAAACTGCAGGAAGCAAAAAAAAAACTGATCAACAAAGTGGTAACATGAAAACAAGCAACAAATAGGTTGATAAATGGTTGCCTATTAACAATCTAAGTAATTAACATTGGTCAGCACAAATGAGTAAATTAACCAACAAACAAGTCCTCAGTGTATCATTTATATGACTACCTCCAATCATTCTAGTGTGGCTGGCGCCCCCTGGTGGCCAGGATGACAACACTGTGCCAGAGTAACAGAAATATCGTAATTTCCCCATTGAGAAGCCTTAAAGATCTCATAACCACAGGATATACAAATATCTTCATGCATGCATCCACACATCCAAACAAATATTCCATTACTTGCACTGTAACTGACCCTGAACACTAAATAAACATTTTATCGGCTCTTTTAACATTGACCCTGTGTTTGTTTACATGTGCAGGCAATGTTACAGCCCTGTCTTGGGATCCTGTGCAAAGGGTTTTGTTTTCTGGAAGTTCTGATCATTCAATCATCATGTGGGACATTGGAGGCCGTAAAGGCACAGCCATTGAACTGCAGGGACACAAGTAGGACATGAATAAATTGTTGTGTCATGTATTCAAGATATGAGAATTTAGAAAGCATGCTTGTCATGTCCTAATATTTATGTCTGTGTGTGCGGCAGTGATAAAGTGCAGGGCTTGTGTTACGCTCCTCACACTCGTCAGCTCATTTCCTGTGGCTCAGATGGAGGAATAGTTATCTGGAATATGGACGTCACACGGCAAGAGGTGAGAGAGATAAAGAGCTAAAAAGTTTTATCCAGGACAAAAGGGATTGTCTCTGTCACAGGATGTGTAATAATTATGTTAGTCACATATGTCTGTTTCAACATGTCCTCTTCTGTTCTTTATCTCAGACCCCTGAGTGGCTTGACAGCGACTCGTGTCAGAAGTGTGAACAGCCGTTCTTCTGGAATTTTAAACAGATGTGGGACAGTAAGAAAATTGGTCTGCGGCAGGTACTACAGATTATACATTGCAAAAATTAGTAAATAAATAAAATTTTGTCTTGTTTTACAGCAAGATCTTAAATGAAAAGTCTATACATCTTTAAAACATGATTAATTTATTTGAAAAGCTAAAGACTTTTAATAGAGTATACATTAGTTTAAAAGATTTTTTTCATGTTTTTGAATGAGGTCACATTTATTTGAATAAATTAAATTACTAAAAAAATGCAATGAAAACAGTAATATTGTGAAATATCAATACAATGTAAAGTTACCTATTTTTATTTTGATATGGTTAAAAATGTAATATATTTCTCTGATGACAAAATTGAATTTTCAGCATTTTCACTCGTTTTCAGTGTCAAATGATCCTTCTGATATGCTGATTTGCTGCTCAAGAAATGTTTCTTAATATTATAATTAATGCTGAAAACAGTTGTGCTGCTTTATATCTATATTTAAATCAGTGATATCTCTTCAGCATTTATGCAACTGAAATGTTTTGTAACATTATAAACGTCTTTACTGTCACTTTAAATTTACTTTATGCATACTTATGTTTTATTTATCTTGTTTTATTTGCCCAACAGTACTTTTGAACAGTACTGTGTATTAAATTAAGTTTAAAATATATCTTAAAACAAGTTTTAAATTATAAATCTGTAATCAAGTTTAAAAATATTATAGCATAAAATAAATTTATCTGAGAACTGTCAATGCATGGTGAATTGTTTTCAGAAAATATACCTCAAATTGTGTTTTTCTGGTTAAGTTAAATGATTGTTTGCAGTCCTTTATCCAGCCAAATCTTTAATATAATATGAAGAAGCTTGATTTTGCTCTCTTTCCCAGCATCACTGTAGGAAGTGTGGCCAGGCTGTTTGTGGAAAGTGCTCCTCTAAACGTTCCACGATTCCTCTGATGGGATTTGAGTTTGAGGTGCGGGTGTGTGACAGTTGTCACGACTCTATCACAGATGAGGAGTAAGTTACATTTTGATTCTCTTGAGTCCCTCAAATGGTAGAATGACCCAAAGCTCTCTTCTTGAACCCTTCCCACATCTGGTTCAAGTCCCTCTCATCTTGGAAGAGGCTGAGAAACATCCAGACTAAAAATCAGTTTCTTGCCGCAAGCAGACTTCTGAACCGCTAGTCTGAGTGCACCTAACCTCCTGCCAAAGCACTGTGACCATTATCACTTAATTCTATACAACTAATAGTGACCTACCATTGATTGACAGGCGATCTGACCAATCATAACCCCTAATCCGCCATTTTGTCTGACAAAGCAGTCAGGGGAGTTAGTAGAGTAACGTTGGTGAACTTGAACTTGAAAAACTGTGTGTACTCACGTCTTTCCACACTTGAAACAACATTCAATGTTCATTCATGTTTATTTGATGCTATAAATGAACTAGTATGAAGAGATGATCGGTTCACGAGCCGCTTGAAGGAGCTACAGTGATCTGTCACCACACATTAAAGAGACACTGTACGCTATTTATTGTTTAAACTTCTTTAAAAAATTACAATATTGTAAATATGAAACTGTTTCATATGTCTGTCGACGCATTGTCAGTGTCCTCTTTACTCTGGGATGTATTTTTCACTTTGTGAGAACATGATGTGTGGCGTGAGAGAGCATGGCTTGTCGGATATAATAACAGTAACTAAAGGGGGCGGGTCTTTGCGAAGGGTCAACTATGATGTAACCATAACTTCACTCTACCTCATCAAAAGTCTTAATTCTTAATGGTTTTTTGCAGTAGTGTAAAATATTTACACTTATTACCTAATACTTGTACACTTCCAACTCATACCTTAATGCTGCTACGCTTCATATATATTTTACATTACTTATTGTCAGTCTTACCCTGTATACCTATTGTCTATATTTACTGTTGTCTTTTCTTAGTCCTTTTAAATATCCACTGTGTGTCACCGTTGTTCCCTAAAGGAGCTGTTTCATTTTTAACCATTGCCATGCTTTTGACTTTGTCTAGACGGGCGCCCACTGCTACGTTCCACGACAGTAAGCACAGCATCATCCATATGCAGTATGAACCAACCAGGGGCTGGCTGCTCACCTCCGGGACAGACAGAGTCATCAAGGTCAGTCACTGTTCTCACACTTGAGTGCGAGTGTACAGTTTTATAAATTGTGGAGATTGAAATCATTTTAAAATCTGTGGTGTGTTTCCATGCAGCTATGGGACATGACTCCTGTGGTATCATGAGAATCATCTGTATCGTCTGCAAGCAAGTCTGAACCTGAACTGAGAACGTTCAGAGTTCTGGTCTCTTCCCATGGGCAGCTTCCTCTCATGGAGGAAAAACTCAAGGATATCATGGCATTGAACTGATGTTTTAAACTGCGCATGTGCATTTGTATGTATTTGTGCATGTGGGTAATGGGAACAAACTTGTAAATATTGTCCAGTCTGTGTAGTTCAGGTTGTTTATAATGACATAAACCAGTGTTGTGTTGTCTGTAAAAAAAAAAAAAAAAATCTTCGCCCTCATTCTTTCATCATCTTATGTCTTATCTCAAACACACATGAATCCTCATGATATTGCATCAAAGCATGCTGGACGGTTTCTATATTCAAGTGCCTTTACTGCACATCAATCAATGGTTTTGGCATAGTAAAAAACTGTTTGCTATTGACTCATGGTCATGATCCGTTAATCTTGACTCTTTAAATATAAGCACTTAGTTTTTCTGGTATACACCAGTAAATTTAATGGGAGAATCAAACATGCACATAATCACAAATGTTGTTTATACAGGGTAACGTTCAGTAATGCTTTATTGTAATAATATTGTGTTTGGTTTGATTAAAGCTGATGTTTCATAGACATCTTATTACTGTACGAAAAATTTGTGGTATTTTATTCTTTCAATAGCAGAGAAAATATGGTGGTTTAAACAATAATTTGACATCTTTCCTTAGCCGCAATTTACTGCTGTATGTTGAATCAAGCAAATGTAAAAGACTACAGCTGAATGTTTACAGAGTACGGATTGATACAACAGCAGGAATATAGATGCTTTACTTTGGTGTAACCAATTGCAGAGGGGGAGGTTGGATTACCAATTAGCATTTTGAAAGGACAAATGAAAACTGGTTCATTTAGAAGTATACTGTTGTGGTTTGGGGTGAGTTAAATTTTTACTTTATGTTTTTGAAGGAAGTTTTTTATGCTCACAAAGGCTTCATTTGCCTTTCTATTTGTATATATATATATATATATATATATTTCAAAAAGTAATTCCTGTGATCATCAGCATCATTACTCCAGTGTTCAGTGTGAATCAGTGTGTTCAGTGTCACATGATCCTCCAGAAATCATTCTAATAAGCTGATTTGCAGAAAACTTCTTTTTTTTTTAATCAGTGCCGACAGTGATCACTGCTTAATATTTTGTTTTAGGATTCATCATTTATTCTTTTTTGTAAAATTTTAAATGTCTTTTCTGTCACCTTATTTGGTCAAATATTTTAATTTGTTCTTGCGAAATAACAGTATTAATTTGAAAAATCTTACGGACCCCAAACAGTAATGTAAGTGATAATAATAGGAGTGAAGTCTGTTCACCGTGAATTAAAACCCCTCATTTTGTCTCAGGTTGGGCAGACTTTTTTTCTGTTTGTAATGGGTTTTTAATTCTATAAAAATGAATAATTTCAAATCCTGTAGTTTAATCTCAAGTACGAGCTCATCCTAAACATGATTGGATTTAATTGTTTTGTTCAGAAAATATCTAATGTCAAGCTCCATAATTGTTGGTAAAATTCCCCTAAAAGAATTAGACAGAGATTTGTTGTTACATTTTATTAAAAAGCATGTCAATTGACATAATACAACAATTTTTAGTTAATAATTTGCTTAATTGTAAACTCATTTGTAACTGTGTATAAGGGTAAACACATTTATAATATTTGTTTATATGTTCATCTTCACATTTGTTTAATTTGATATTTGTTCACACAAGTCATCAATCTTCATATTATAAGAACATGATATACCACACTACCCTTAACCATACTTATAAAAAGGTTAGTTTCTGTCCTTGATTCTGATTGGTCAATAGCGGTTTTATTCAGGATAAAACAGCTATGACCGCTTCACCTAACGGTACTGTGTATCACAACACAACACTCTTAGCAACATAAACGGTTTGTTCTCAATTGATATAGTTCATTGAAGCTTACTGTTTTATGTAACGTTAGAAGAGTATCGCGAGAAATATATCGAGTGAGCGAGTTTATTACCTGCATTCAGATATAGCATTCTCCTTCAGGTCAGTCATATGTTCATAATAAAAAATCTATTTAAATGCCTGCTGCAACATCTTGTCCTTTTAACAGTTAATGCTAATGGGGTTTCCTGTGACTGACAGCTCTACTCAAAGCATTTGTCAGTTGCTTCTTGTTCCATGTTCACAACAATTCGGTCTTTTCGATGTAAAAGTATTCGCTACTGACTGACACAGTCATAAAGACAGTGTTTGCCGCCATCTAATGGCGTAATAATGTAACTTCTGTTGCCGTTTACAGTCAGGGACTATTTTTTCTGACGGAAGGCATTTACTGATTTTACTTCATGAAAGTAGCTTTGATGCATATTTTTGGCTTTAATATTTGAGTGGTAACCGTTTTATAAAAGCAATAAGGTACTCAAGGCTAGTGCGGTATCTCTGTATCGCTTTGCGTCGTGCCTAACAATGCCCTTCAGCCGTGACTTAATCACGATACAGCACAGCCTCGAGTACCTTATTGCTTACATAGACAGCTGCTCATTTTTTATGTCAGTTTCTATGCCAGCCCTCATGGATAATTCAAAAAAATCCTTTTTTTTTATGGGTTTTATGGAACAGCAGTTTTAGATTTATGAATCAAATAATCTGCAGCTCTACAGACTGCAATGGTTTCAATTCAATTCGTCAAGCATGCAAACTCAAAACCCTGTGGTAGTTGTACTCCTTATTTAGTACCCCACTAAAACAAAAACAAAACATCTTTATCATTCATGTTTGAGGTATGACAGTGTGCAACATATGTAGAAAAACACATTTGAATAATGTTAAGTACAGACGCCATTTTACTCAAGAATCAAGAAACTCAAAAGTGCCATTCAAAAAGCAGAAGTGGGTGTATTAGTTGCTTGCGTCAAACTAGTATAATAAAAAAATAAGGAGTGTATTTGTTCAGAAGAATGGAGCATAAATTTGAAACATTTCAAATATACATTTTAGGTTGTTTTGGTTAGTCTTTGTGGTATAGAAATCATGAGCTTCTCACATCTCTGCAATTCTCACCATTATTAAGAATGAATATCACAGTCTCTGTGAGGAATGATTTGGCCATTAGCTCAACCGATTAACACTTGAATTTCACAGCGAACTCCTCCAGTGCACTCATCAGCTTCTCGTCTTCAGCTGGAGAAGACCTGGAGAAGGCCAGGGGCAGATGCGTTGAAACCGCTTTTCTGTCTGCAAATGAATCAGTTTGAGAAAGAGAGGTTAAAATTCAGTTACACGTTAAAGAGGCCATATATATATATATATATATATATATATATATATAACACACACACACACACACACGTGTTCAAAAGATGATGTGTACCACAAACTAAGGCACACTTTCTGCTAAACAGTGTTGGGGAAGTTACTTTTACCAGTAATGCATTACATTGTTGCATTAGACCCGAAAAATGTAACTAATTGCGCTACTTAATTACTTGTTTTTTTATGTAAAATAAAGTTGTGTTACTTTTGCATTACTTTTTCTCAGCTGGACTGGGCTTGCTTGTTTGTTTGCTTTATAATAACAAAAAACAACAGTTCTATATTTGACAAATGTGAAGGTGCTTTTCACACCAAAAGTGAAATGACGCAGGAGAAGAAAGTTCAACACATACTTTAGCAGTAAAATAAATAAAAAGAAACAAATGTGCTGTTTATCTAAAGTCATTTTTGCTCATTAGTCTAGTTGAAGTAGTCTGTATCATCCAGGGTCAGCAGCAAAGACATTAAGATAAATTACATGAAGTATATTTGTACTACTTCACATATTTAAATACTACAGGTTTGCATAATATCCTGAATTTGCATTTCACCGTTTTTATTCATTTTGAGGAACACTGAATCTGTTTTTTGCAAGTGAGATGAGTAAATGCAAGCTCACATTTAGTCTAGAATTACAGTACCGATCATGTTTACATGGCGCACACAACGCCTCTGCATTTCTCTACATGGGGATAGGAAAGATGTCGGTCAATAAATTGAGTAGCCTGCATTACTTATTTGAAAAAGTAACTTGGATATTTTGTTGTACATTTAAAAAGTAATGGGTTACTTTGCTAGTTACTTGGAGGAAAAAAGTAATCCGGTACTCCCAATACTGCTGCTAAATAACAAATAACTGCACACTTTATAAAGATGCTTGACCTTGGAAGAAGAGGCCACTGGGTTGTCTGCTGGCAGCGTCTGATATGGCCAGCCACACTGCTGTGTCAGCACCCTGAGCTTCAGTACGGAGCTTATTCTTCATTTTCTCATAGAAATCTGGCATGGATGACCGTACCGCTGTGGATAGAACACAAACCTTAGTGGCTGAATTTGCACAATACCTTTATCTTATAACTGATGTAAAGACACTGCTCACCTGGGGTGTCTGCCCAGCCGGGGTGCATGGTTGAGAAGTGGATTTCTTTGTGCTGAGCTGCCCATTGCTCTGTCATGATGACCTGTTGCCTCTGAGAAAGTCCAAAGTTTACACTAATCAACTAGTATTATTACTTAAAACAAGGAAAACATCAGCATAAACTCAGCAATAACATGATGACAGAGATCCAGGCTGCATGATGGAAAAAAAGCTTACACAATGACAATAATAATGGTCATTGTAACAAAGACAGAGTGGTGATGCTGCTGGAATATGTGGTCTTGTGCCACGATTATTTTTTAACAGTGATGGACTCGATTGGGAAGCCACCAAAAGTATGATGGTTTTCTGGTCTATGGAAGTATTAAGTAAAATAAAAAAAATACAAATTGCAGTTTTTACTGAAGAATAAGAAAATAGGCAGATTTAAATTAGAGTTTATAATTTATATTAGTACCTTGTTCTGTGCATAAACCATAGTGCCATCAAAAGAGCCTTTCTCAAACTGAAGGTCCTCCACATTTAACTTCTGAACCAGCATCCCACCAGATGACACAGTGATCTGTATTAAAACAGTAATTAATAAACAATTAATAAATTATAAAATAAAACCAAAACAATAATGGTAACACTTTACAATAAGGTTTCTTTGTTACCATTAGTTAGTTATATTAGTCAATCAACAATGAAAAATACTTCAACAGAATTTATTAAACTTAGTTAACGTAAACCTTAGCATTTACTAATACATTGTTAAGAACAAAAGCTGTGTCTGTTAACATTAGTCACTATGGAAACCCGTTTCCACCACTGAAAAAAAGAGATTATTGTGACTTTTATAACTATAAAAAGAATAAAAATAAACATACAATGCATGAAAATAATGAAATTTGAGGGGGAATTATGTTTCTAGATTCATAAACTTTCCAATATTCACTAGTCATGCAACTTTTGTGACTAATTAAAAAGAATAAAATAAAAAAAGGATAAAAATAAAGAATCATGAATAATCAATAATAATAATAACAACAACAACAACAACAACGAAAAAAAGGTTTGGGGGAAATTCTGTTGCTATATTCATAAAGTTGCCATCATGTCTTGTCTGGTGTGAGTGTAAATGTGTTTGCAAACACGGAGATAAATGGTTGTACTATCTCCGTTTGAAAACAGCATGTGTTTATTAAACCACTCATAAGGACTCAAGAATGGGTGCATTTCTTCACACTCACCACTCTGGGATTCTCGGACTTCTTCAGTGTGGGAATCAGTGCTGTCGTCAGTATATAAGTCCCTGTAAAACAAACAGGATCAGTGTGCCAAATAGCCACTTTTATCTTATCTAATCTATAGATTTCAAGAGGTGACACTAAAAACATATCAGAAGGGATAGCCTCTGACCTTTATAACTCATTATAAAAGTCAAAACTTCAGTAAAACCTCATACTTTGCAGTCTATATGCTCTCAATGACAAATGCAGAACAGTTCAAGCGTTCATGACCTCAAGGCTAGATTGTAATGCTCTACTAGGTGGTTGCCCTGCACGCTTAATAAAACTCTATCTGGTCCAAAACCACTGCATAGGCTCCCTATTAAATTCTGGCAAGTTGATAATATGTAGTATGTCAAAATTGACTGCTGGAAGTAGATCCTAAACTTTGGAATAGTTGGGAAGCAGAGACACTCTGTCAGTTCATCTAGACTAAAAACATTTCTTTAACCTGGCATACACAACACATTATCTACTTCTATAATTCAAATCATGTAAATTGTTAGGCTGCATAAATTAGGTAAGCCGGAACCGGGAACACTTCCCGTAGCACCTGATGTACTCGCAACATCATAAGAAAAATCTCTCTCTGTTTATCCCGAGGTTTACAGTAGTCTGCCAGATCCAGGTCAAAGGACCTGCGCCTTGACACGACAACAACGCAGCCCTGAAGTGTCAACTAAACTATCCCCTGCGAGGGCCTCCTTCCCTTTCCTTAGGTTTAGATAAAACTTCAAACTATCGAAATGATTCCAGTTCGCATAGATAGGGCCAGACAAGTAATTTGACAATGTCACTTTGTAAAGACTGAGCGTCCGCGCACATACACAAATGCGCATACCTATAGGCTAAACACGTAAATGAACAGCAAGAATGCATTAACAAGTCTTCCATTTTCAGTTAAAAAGGTGTCATTTAAGCACCCCCCCCCAGTTAATAATTAATGATTTTTACAACGGAAGCGATTTAATCGCAAACCTACTTTAGCTCGATAATAACTTTTCCCTAGAGCTGCTGAAAAGCCAAAACAATCTCTGTCCATTACGTTTCCTATTATCACTGTGAAGCTGCTTTGAAACAATCTGCATTGTAAAAGCAATATATAAATGAAGATGACTTGAATATCAGCTCCATAAAAAACATGAATTAATATTCCTACCCAGTGTGTTCGTTGCAAAGTTTTTCTCCAGACCATCCTCAGTCAGTTCTCTCTGATTGACCATGCAACCCGCATTATTGATCTAAGGTAATAAATCACAAGTGGAGACAGCATGACAATGAACATGATTTTTTTGTGCACTATAAAATGGATAGTACAGACTGAGAGTTGTCATAACATTATGTCATTGTGCTCTTGTTAGCACATTCAAATTGCAACATTCTTGTGCAATACAGTGACTTTACTATGTACACAGCCTCTCGAGATATGTTGCTTTAACTTATATGGTATGTTGATATGCCTTAAACCTTGAATACATTTACCAGAACATGTAGATTGTGTTTCTGAGAGAATCCATTGGCAAACTCCCACACTTTCCTGGGGCTGGACATGTCAACTAGGTGAACATGGACATTCTGAAAGCACATGAACAAACTCAGACCACAGTTCATTTCAGAAGGATGTCAAACAATGATTCAAAGCATAACATTTACCTCATTTTTACTTTGCTCCACGATCTCTTTTCTTGCCTCCTCCGCACGGTCTTTGTTTCTGCACACCAGATGTACTGTCCCACCTGAAGAAAAGCAAGTTGGTTTGTAAGAACTTTGAATTGCTGTGGTTTTTAGTAGCACTACACATTATTTGCCAGTAGGAGTCACTGTTATTGGTTAAGCTTGAACCGTACAATTGTCATGACAGAGGTGATAGATTGTATAATATTTTCCCAGTTGATCAGTTGTTGAGGGTAGAGTATAATAGCAGTAGTCTCTGTTCTGTTTTTGTTCTCACCTCTTTTTGCGATTTCGAAGGCGGCGGCTTTACCGATGCCGCTGTTCGCTCCGGTGATGATGAACGAGCGCTCGCTCACACTCACCTCCAGATCCGCCGCGTGGAAGCGCCTCTCTGCTGCCTCATACCCGCCCCTGATGAGAGCACACGACACTTTAACTAGAGCATACGGGAACTACCGATGGTGAAATTAGGTAATGGCTGTCTAGGACTAGTCAAAGTGTTGGACAAGCTGAGACTGAGAAATCATGACTTACTTCGTATATTCCTGTAGACCCTTCAGGAACCAAACTGTGTTTCGGTAGAGAGACATCGGTACGACTTTACTCGTTTCCACTCGAAAGCTGTGTCATAAAACAAGAGATACGAGCACGCTGGTGATCAGGTCCACGCCTCTGTGGCGTTTAATAACAGATCACATGTTGAATGTGTTGTAAGCAGGGTTGCCAATTCCGCATTTTTCCCGCACAATACCGCGGGCTCGACGTTGCACAAATTATATTTGCCTGAAAAGCTTGTAAATATTTAATATTCCACCAATGATAAAACTGCTCTATTTTGTGTTTTATGAAGGAGCGACTATAAGGAGTCTTCTGTGAGCTCCTTTATGAAAGCATAATGTGCAAATGATTTTCAAGTTGAAATTGTGTGAATTACAATGACTGTAAAATATGAATTTTAGGTATGGGAGTGGCATGTTTTCAGTTTTTATATTGGTATAGCTCCAGCTTGCCTCAACGTACCTGCCTGGAGTTTGTAGTAAGAGCGTGATTACCTGGTTCAGGTGTGTTTAATTGGAGTTGGAGCTAAATTTTGCAGGACAGAGGGCTCATCAGGAGCAGGATTGGACACCCCTGGGAAAGGGTCATTTTTCACAGTTCATAAGGTCACAGTTTTGAGGGGGTTTTTTTATTGGCCATTAGGCTGGTTTTGTTACGCAGACGTGGCAACCTTAGTTTAATACGCGTTTACAATACGCATGCGCAGATTCCTTCGCGAATCTGCTTCTTCATAAAATGATAAAAATGTTCTTTGTTCAATGAAAACGTCAGTTTTGTGCACTTGTTTGAAGTAGTTTCTAAAACATAAATTATAAATATAAATTATTAGATTCAGGTTTCACCACATACTGGCGTCGTGTTTTTAGGCAAAGTCGAGAGTATCAACCGAAGTATACTAAGTGTACCTAAGTGTACTGGCGCGCAGCTTTCTATCTTGTACATATTCTTATACGAACATACGAATTGACAGCTTTTGTACACCTTTATAGTATCGTATGTTCATTTTCATTTCAGTTGTCAGGATGGCCGAGTGGTCTAAGGCGCCAGACTCAAGGTTCAAACCTTCCCAATACGGATGGGGCTTCTGGTCTCCGAATGGAGGCGTGGGTTCGAATCCCACTTCTGACAGTAATTTTTTTATTATGATTAAAATTTTGATTCCTCCATTAAAACTACTTTAAATTAAATTACATAGTTGAAATGAATGCAAGTAAACATTCATAGGAAATGCAAAACTCATTTGTGGTTTAAAGTATAACGTACTAAAAAAAGACTAACGTTCATCTTGTTTATCATTCAGTGAATCAGCTTTTAAGGCTGGAACGACAAAAAATTATCTCTTACTAAAGCAAAACTGCACACGTCATTACACTTTTTGTGTCATGCTCTGTCATGTGATACAATTTTGCAATGGTCTTTCTGTATAATTATTTCATCAGTTTTGAGAGACATGCAGCCCAATCTGTGAATGCAGCCTATTCGATTTTAAATAACGAGTAATAGTCTACAATTACACAAATACAACTCCACTTCCAATCCAGGTCAAACTATTATCAGTAGCACTAAGGCTTATCAGTATATAATGATGCTCTTGTATTGGACTGCAGTGGCTTTGAAGCTCCTCGAGATGGCACAAGACAAACAAGGTTAAATTTGTCCAGACTTCATAACAGTTGGGTTCTTGGAAAAGGAGGAATCGCAAATTTAATCAATAATTACTCTAAAACTCTTCAAAACCCTTGTTATTAGGCGCACTTTTTGAAATCTTGAAAAATCAAGTGTCTCACGTATAAGCTAGTAAATATTTCATTTATTTTGAAAAGGCAACACTTTACATAAGGTCCCATTAGTTAAGGTAATGCATTAACTAACAATGAGCAATAGCCTGCACTGTTTCACGCTCTTTACTTAATGAAAGTACAACTGTAGTTCATGTTAACTCAGGTCCAACTTTTAAAAAAAAAGATATTAGTGAAGGATGAATTTAACATTAGGCCCATGTAAGATTAATAAACGCTTTTCATTGCTAGTTTATCTTAACGAATGTAGTTAGGCCTAACTAAAACTAACGAATGTGTTGTGAAATGTTACCGTTGAAACATCCACCAATTACCAAATATAAACGTTTCTTCAAAATCATTGTTTTCTTAAATGTTTGGTGTGAGAATAACGACAGCAATATTCTTTGCTATAAAGACAAATAAATAAGTAAAGTGTACATAAATATAAACTTAGTTTTTTTTATGCAATTTAACGTGCTAATGCTAAACATTAAGAAACTATGAGACAAAAAGTTTAAAGCTATAACAATCTGTAATTTAAACGAATGATGATTCTTGTTGTTGTTGTTAATTTCTTAATAACGTTTCTTTGAATACTGGTTCCCCTATAAGTAAATGAAAAACAAATCTTCCTGCAATAAATCTCGGTCGCGCGCTCTTTATCAGCTCTGATGATGTTTTTACACTTCATTTTCAATCGTTTTAGTTGCGTGACAGATCCTGTCTGTCAACTTAGGCTACTACATGAACGAGACTCTACTTTTTCTCACACACAGAAAAGGGTGGAATTTAGGCGTGTCTACGAAGAGGCCATGCCAGGTAAAAACCCCAATGGATGGGAAACACGGAAGTTCACAAAAACTACCAGAGAGCCTCCACAATCACAGTTGGGGATGGACTAATCGCGACGGTCACCTGTGATGATGCTGTGCGCGTCTCGGTTCATTTTTGTTTACAATCTCGCGCTGATGGTTGGATTTGATCGCAAGCACCCTGTAAACTAACAACGATCGATCGACTGATGTGAATATACTCTCTTACTCAACTTCAGACGTTTAAATAATAATCAGTCTCCATATAGTCACGATGAGCGCTGCAGGCACTGAGGGTCAAGAGCCCTTCACCTCTGCTGGAAACCCAGAGGGACTCAGTGTAAAGGACGTCAATCAGATGATCATGGAGTTCCTGATGTTCATGATGAGAGCGATTGTCCTGTGCTATCCCGTGTACCTGACCGGCTCGCTCGGACTCAGCATCAGCTGGATTCTTCTGAGTATGCTGATGTGGACACTGTGGAAAAACAACCGCAAGTGGAAAGATCAGAGGATCGATACAGCCATTGACTTTTTGGAAAACGAGAAGGACGTGATCAGCACTGAACTCAAGGCCATGAACATGCCAGCTTGGGTGGGTGGTCTTCTTGCCATTGGCCTGGAATAATACTAGATTAAGTGCGGCGTGCAAAACGTATATTTGCGAGTTGATTCTGAAGATGCAAACCAATGCTGGTGGGAAAATACTGTACTGTGTTTGTGTGTTAGCCTACTGCTTACCATCCAAACAATACTAGATGGTGTTGAACTGTCAGAGGTGTGGCTTTTTGTTGTGTTGCTTTGGGAACATTACGCACAGAGGTGTCAGCTTGAGTTGTTGAATTAAAATACCCAGCCCTTCATACCATAAAACAAGAAACTGACTCACCCTTTTATATAGTCCCAGAGCTGAAAGAAATGTATAAAATGGCTTATGGTGTAGAACTATTTTATTGGACTTGCAAAGTTTCAAATGACAGTTTACTGTTTTTATAATTGCTACTATTACTCCAATCTAATCTTAAAGGGTAGTTCACCTAAAAATGAAAACAAAGGGGGAAAAAGACAAGAAAAGAAGACATGAGGCTGTCAGATTTTGAAAGAATGTTAGTGATAAAATAGTTTTGACAATTTCATTTTGGGGTGAACTATATGAAGCCTGTTTCCACCACTAAAAAAATACTTAAAAAGAAGATTATTGTGACTTTTTATCTCATAATTCTGACTTTTTTCACAGAATTGCGAGTTATAAAGTCAGAATTGCGAGATATAAACTCACAATTGCGGGGAAAAAAGTAAGAATTGTCAGATAAAAAGTTGCAATTTTTTAATTTATTTTTTCAGTGTCTTAAACGGGCTTCTATAACTATCACTATGTGACAAAAATAATCAGCCTGTCTCTGGTTGTCAGGCTGCTCTCTAAAATAACAGCGTGAAATAACACACCAGGGACCGTATTCACAAAACGTTTTATCTTACCACTAAGAGTTCTCCTAAATGGCAGGAAAAGTTTTTAACTAATAGTTTTTTCTTAAAACCAATTCAAAAAGCTGCAGAGACCAACTTTTACTAAGGAATCGAGAGAAGCCTTAAGCTAAGAGTTAGGGCGGGGTTGACCTCGTTGCTATGGGTGATGTCAACACACTTACTAACTATGCACACAGTGATTGGCTGATGGGGGAGGAGTCTCTGTCAGCGATTTAATCATAGAAATATTGTGGAACGCTGTGTGTTATGTTGCTATATTCAAATAAAAATATAGGCTAAGTTGCCACTAATAAAACTAGTATATGTTCAGATAATTGATCGTTCGCAAAGACCTGCCCACTTTAGTTACTGTTGCTACTTTGACAAATCATGTTCTCACGAAGTGAGAAATTCATCGCAGAGCAAAGAGGACACTGATAATTTGTCGACAGACAAAACAGAGCTGGTTACTTCTGATATATAGCAAAGTTTCATATTTCAAATTTGATCATTTTTAAATAAATTTAAACAATAAATACCATTTTGTGGCTCTTTAATGTGTGGTGACAGATCGCTGTAGCGCCTCACTTAAAGCGGCTCGTGAACCGATCAGCTCTTCATACTAGTTAATTCATAGCATCAAATATACAAGAATGAATATTAGAAGGAACTGAATAGAACTGCGGAAAGACTTCAGTACACCATTTTTCAAGTTCAAGTGCACCGACATAATCTACTAACCTCTCTGACTGCTTTGTCAGACAAAATGGGTGGGTTCGTCATTATGATTGGTTAGACCTCCTGTCAATCAAACTCCCAGCGAAGGCTCAATTGTCAGCCTTTTACATGTCTGTGTCTCGAGAATGCAGAATTCAAGCAACAAATGATGTTTTATAAACAAAGTTTGGGAGGAGCGCGTTCAAAGGGTCTATTTAAGGAGCTCGATAGGAGGCATATATACACAGACGGACGAGAGCCGACTCTCCTATAGTTACCTCAACAGTTTTTTGCATCACTCCGCCACCCCGTTCCTCACTTGCGTTGGGGATACGAGGGAGAACTCTAGGTTTGGGCTAAATAAGCTCAGAGCCCTCTATTCTCTTGGACAGCAGGACAAATACACTTTTCACAAATACACTTTACACTTTTTTTACTCTGTTCGATTATTTGAGTGTGAACTCTGACACAGATAATCGGACATTATTTATTCCTTAAAGATTTATTTTTGGCATTTTATCATAGATTCAAATATGTAAATCAAAATATTTATTACATTTATAAAGAAAAGGTTCAGCACCCAAGGCTGTACCTCAATGGTGTACAGTGTCTTTGGGTTAGGATTGTTTATGATTTGGTCTTAGTGATTTAGTTATTTAGTCCTCTTGTCTACTCCTAACGTTTCACAGATTTAGGAGCTAGTTTTAACGCTAAAATGCTTTGTGAAATACACTTAGAACAAAAATTTAGCAATCGTAAAATTAGGACTGGCACGCCCATAATTTTTAAGAGTTTCTACCAAATCAGCATGTTAGGAGCTACTTTTAGCCTTGATCTTTACGGTTGATTTTGGTATAACAAAGTCACCGATATCAATGATACTATAAAATAAAATTAAAAATGCCTGACTGAAGTGGCATAAACTTTTTATAAATTGATTCATATTTCATAAAAAAAGCTGAAAGGAAAATATTATTTGGTTAATATTGTGAAAATGAATTAATATTTAAGCGAGTTATGTTTTTGATCTTGAAACTGGCGGAATGACATTTTGTTGTGAAATGTCTAATTGTCATATTCCTTATTTCTTTGCCCTGATAGATTGATTTTGCAGAAGTTGAGAAGGCAGCTTGGATCAACAAGGTAAGATTTCTGCCTCAGAAGTTAATTTGCCCTTGACATACTTTTGCAGACCTCGTTTTCATAAATTTGTCTGGCTATGGGAGTTACTATCATACCCTTTCAACATTTCTGCCTTAAATGCATGTCTCTAAATGTGCTTGTTTGTTGTAGATTCTTCAGCAGGCATGGCCATTCTTTGGCATGTACATGGAGAAGCTTCTCATTGAAAACATTCAGCCGGCCGTAAGATCGTCCAGCCCCCATTTGAAGACCTTCACTTTTACTAAAGTTCACATGGGACAGAAGGTATAATTCCACAGTCTGATGCTCTGTGCCCTTAACAGGGAATAGGCTGTAATACCCCTACTACTATTTCAGTTATCATTATAGAGTTTACAACGCTGTATTTGGGTTTCAGGCTCCAACTGTTACAGGGGTACGAGTGTACACTCATGAGCTGGAAACAAGAGAGGTCATCCTTGACCTCAACATTGTGTAAGCAATGACATCAAACATCATTTTCATATTAGGTTGTAATGCTAACCCACATATGACTGCTATAATGTGTGGGTTTACTACCATCACTTCCTGAAATGTTTTAAGACTCATTCTTTCATCTGCTGTAGTTACGAGGCTGATGTGGACATTGATGCAGATGTTAAACCAGCCATCAAAGTAGGAGTCAAAGGGCTTCAGGTTAGTGAAGTTCTAATAGTCCTAATAAGAGTAGATGGTATTTTCTTCAGTTGATGTTCAAGTGTTGTTCAGTCAAATTTGGGATAAATACTATCATTCAAAGGTTTGGAATCTGTTAGTTTAGATTTAAAAAAAAAAAAAAAAAAAAAAAGTCTCTACTCCTCACAAAGGGTGCATTTATTTGATTAAAAATACAGTAAAACAGTAATATTGTGAAATATTATTTTTATATAAAAGCTTTTTTTTCTTTTTTACTATAATTTAAAATGTAATTTACTCCTGTGATCAAAGCTGGATTTTCAGCATCATTACTCCAGTCTTCAGTGTCACATGATCCTTCAGAAATCATTCTGATATGATGATTTGCTGCTCAAGAAACGTTTCTTATTATTATCAATGTTGAAACCATTTGTGTTGCTTAATATTTTTGAGGAAACATTTTTAGCAGGATACTTTAAGTAAGATAAAGATCATTGTTTATTTGAAACGATATTGTAACATCATAAGTGTCTTTATTGTCACTTTTGATCGATTGAATGTATCCTTGCTGCATAAAAGTATTAATTTCCTTTAAAAAAAAATCTTACTGAACACAAACCTTTGAATAATAATGTACAGAAGTTATTTGTTTTTTAAATGATCATCCTGCAGATCCCTAAGCCACAATGTTCAAAACATTTATTACATAATGATTTTGATAGAGTTTATCTGTGTCCATATGATTGTTTTTCATCATTTAAATGTATTGACTAAATCCACCAGCATCTAGCAAAGTCCCCACAGCACAAGTTTACGTAAAAGAATATGAAAATGACAAACAACTATGAATGTGTGTTAATTTTTTCGTTCAGCTTCAGGGGATGCTACGTGTAATTCTCGAGCCTCTGATTGGTCAGGCACCACTTGTAGGTGGAGTCACCATGTTTTTCATTCGCCGACCCGTGAGTACAGACATTGCAAGAAATTGGCAAGTTTAAAGTAAAATAACAAAAGTGTCGAGTTCATTAGCAAAACACAAACATTTTAAATTATATTTCCAGGTTCTGCAAATCAATTGGACTGGAATGACTAATGTTTTAGATGGTCCAGGACTAAGGTACGCTCATAGATTTGAATTGTTTTGATTGTCACTCAATAATATGTATTTATGAAAATCTGTCAGAATAATAGGATTTTTTTAAAGTTGACAGTTCTCAATACACATGTTATCTTATAAGTATTAAAACATTATCATTGCATTACTTAAGCACATTTAGTTGTGTTTTAAATTGTGTGTACACTTGTGTTATCAAGCAGTCAACCTTTTAATAAGCTTGAGCAACACAGTCACATTAAAGCTGGAGTGGCAAAACAAACAATGAAAAAAACAAACGGTAAACTAGCTGGCCACCCTACACTCGTCTTTAAAACTGCTTCAGGACATGGAATGTGGTCATACGGGTTTATATATAGATGTCTGTGTATAGTATGAAAGATTTGGATTTAAAGGGATAGTTCACCCATAAATGAAAATTCTGTCTTCATTTACTCACCCAGAAGTTGTTCCAAACCTGTATGAATTTCTTTCTTATATATACATACATATATATATATACACAAAAAAAAATGCAACAGAATTAGATTCAACAGATTTATTTGTGTAGAGCAGAGCGTATATCGGGGAGCGGATCAGTGAACGAGACAGTAGCATCATTTTACCAGTCTATACCACACCATGTTACTGTATTGCAAATAGAATCAAGTATATTACTACGTAGAAATTTCATGTCAGTGCATTATTTGACTGGAATTTGTTTTTCCGATGAGCGTGAGCGGTACACAAGTGAAGCGAGCGTGAAACTTGAGTGCTGAAAACTGTGGGGCGGGCGGTATTCATTTCCGTCACACATTTTGGGCCAAAAACCAAAAATGACATTTTTGTCCGATAATTTCCGGCGGCTGAAATTTTGTTACAACCCTATGGCTAACCAAAAAGTTTATGTGCCCCGCACTGACTTCCATAGTGGATGTCAGTGGTGCCCATCAACTGTTTGGTTACTGACATTCTTCAAATTAGCTTCTTTTGTGTTCAGCAGAAGAAATTCATACAGGTTTGGAACAACTTGAGGGTGAATAAATGATGACAGAATGTCCTAAAACACAATTTATCGTTATTAGTATAAACTGGAAAAGCAAGTCTGTTATTTCTGCTAACTTTTAACTGATTAATCTCTATAACAATCAGTTATTTATCCATATATCCTGCTACGCATGACAGATTTGACCTGGCTATAAGACTCTTACAGTTTGAAAGTAGTCATTGAGTAATCCAGGCACATGTACTTCCTTCATCTAAATAAACTGAACAAACGTGACATGTAGTCTTCCACCATCTAAATCTGAATCTATTTACTCTTTAGTCATATGTCAGAATCAGCCATTGTGGATATCATCGCCTCTCTCATGGTTCTGCCCAATCGGATGTGCATCCCTTTGATTGATCAAGTCAAGGTTGACCAAATGAAGTTTCCTCTTCCTCGAGTAAGACTGGCAATGATTGGTTCCCATTACCAAAATCAGTCAAAAAGCTTTTCATGTGTTTGTTTTTAAACTGGAGAATAAGTTCCACCATGTGAACATCTTTAGGGTGTTGTACGGGTCCATGTTTTGGAGGCTAAGGAACTTGTAGCAAAGGACACGTACATGATGGGACTAGTAAAGGGCAAGTCAGATCCATATACTGTGCTCAGGGTCGGGAACAAGCAATTCAAAACAAAGACCATCAAAGAAACTTTGAGTCCACGTTGGAATGAAGTTTACGAGGTAATTATGAGCAGTCCTCTGTATAATATCAATCTTTTCCGATGGGAAATAGGAAATGCAAAGAGATCTCATTAATGTTTCAATAGTTTGTCATTCATGAAGCTCCTGGACAGGAGTTGGAAGTGGAACTTTATGACGAAGACACAGACGCTGATGACTTTTTGGGCAGGTAATGATGATTATGCTCATTATTTTACACATTTTATATGATTGAGTGTGAGATGTTGGATTGTCTGCCACAGGTTCAGTTTGGATTGTGGAGATGTGAGAAAAGAGCGAGAGTTAGATAAGGTGAGCTTTAGAAAGATCATAGTGCTCCTTTACAGATAGTTGATTGGAATGAGAACATATAGTTTTCTGCACATAAATAAATATACCATGATATAATCAAGCTTTTTGTTGTTGTTGTTTACCAAGTTTTGTCTTTGATTTGCAGTGGTACACCCTGGAGGATACTGAGAGTGGTCTGATACATATGAAATTGCAGTGGTTTTCTTTGCACACAAACCCAGAACTACTGAAGGAGGTAAGTTTGTATTTACTGCATTTATAATAGTTACTTTGTAGTATTGATTTAAATACTGTGGCAGATGGCTAAAATATGTGCTGCGATTTAAGTGGTGTATTTTCTAACAAAATGTGTTATGCGAATATCTAAAGAATCAAACTGTGTCCGGATCAAATTTAAGGTTCTTTTAATATGTTTTCTTCTAATTTGTTTATTTTCACCTTTTCAGACTAGTGATGGGCTCGCTTGTGCCATGCTGGCAGTATATCTAGATAGTGCCTCCAATCTGCCTGTGAGTATACTTGTGCAGTGAGAGCACTTCTAAAAGACTGCCAGCCTATCATAACACAAACACAGCATGAGAGAACAAGTGGTATTATGTGATATTTTCATCCATTTTCTTTGCCATCAGAAAGACCAACGTGAATTCACCCATAATGAGAAGCATGGAAAACCACCCAAAGAGTCTCGGGTAAGAAATTGTCTCAACTCCTTTATTATACACAGTTTGCAGTCATTTCTTAGTTTATTAAGGCCAATTCACACCGCTCCGACAAACGCCAACAAGCAAGTTGGGCGTTGGATTTAGAATTCTATGAGAAAAAACAGTCATGTTCACACTGACCCAACAAACACCGACAAACGAGTCCCAGAGAGTCAAGTCTGACCGGGAAATATTGAGATCCATAACCATAACCAAGTTTATTAGATTAATAATATAGTATCATATATATTTTCATTGTACTAAACTACTGAGGCAAACATAGAAATACTAACCTGAAATCCGAAGCGTTAGCCATCGATCCGATCCCTTGCGTTGGGGTTGGTAGAGCCTACACCGGTTTTTAAACTTTTTTTTAACGCGACCCATCAAAAGCCTATACCAACATTTGTAGCTAAACAAACAAAAACAAATTCATTTAAAACTAAATTTAGGTTGCTCTCATGGTTATACCTCTCTCTTTCGGCACAAATCCAAATATTTCCATTTCGCAAAGTATTTGAATGCTATAGTCTACTTACTATTTATTATGTAAAGTCCTTCACGCGCGCGTTCCAGTATTAATAGAAAAAAATTATCCTCTTCTCATGAGTAAAAATGGCAATAAGACAGTGGAGCAGGATTGCCATACAGATTGTTTAAATTGAGTATTGTAAGTTTTATATGTTTTGACTGTATTTTATTTTTACAATGAACAAACTGCGACATCACTTTTGCAGCGCTTTGTTGTGTGTGCATGAGTCGTTGGCGCGATCGAACCGCAGTCTTTGCAAGGGACTTGCCTCATCGTCATGGTAACGGTTCGCGGCCAGGTCAGATTATGTCAGAGTTTGTTGGTGTTTATTGGAAAACCATACCACACAGCTCAGTCATTCCACGACCCAACAAATACCGATTAAACTTGTTCAGTCGGGTGAAAACAGACTCCGACCATCTCCAACAGACGCCAACAGGGGTATCACACCGATCCAACAAACTCCAACAGACGTGTTTGTCGGTGCGGTGTGAATTGGCCTTTAAAACACACACACACACACACACAACTCACAACAGCAGAAATGGCTAAAAACGTAATTTTATCCACTGTTGTCCCTGACTCATGTGGGAAGAATCTACCGTTAATCTTCTCAGATTCAATCCAAACACAGCTACATGGATAAATCAACAAAGGTTCCAGATAGGCTTAATGCAATAAAGAAAATGTTGTCATCATTTTCTTACCCATGTGCTGTTAAAAACTGTATGATGTTATTTCAGTGGAAGACAAATAGAGTTTATAGATAAAAATCTATAAAATGGTTCCATAACATTAGACCAAATGACAGGCTTGTGTAAGGAACAATCTGAAATTTAAATTCACTGTTAATTTTGCCATTGTAGTGAGTAAACAATGATTATAAATTAACATTTTTGGGTGATATGTTATATTAAGCCTTTCTGAAAAGTTTGTCTGTTAGGTTTCCTCATGAACAAGGTGAAAAAAGAAAAAGTTATTTCTTTTTCTGTTGTTGGGTCAAAATGCTAGTTGTCTAGGTATTTCACTCTTCTATCATTCCATCTCATGCATTTGGAATGCAGCCTCCTGCGATCTAGCACTGGATAGAGAGCATTCCAGAGATTATATCATATCATTTTAACTGACCATGATAAAGTCAAGGCACAGGTTTTTGCTTCTGCTTCTCTGTAATTGTAACAACCTGTTCAGCTGGTTTCTATCAGTGGCTCAACTATGAAAATGATCACGTTAACCACATACATAACATGCAAATTAAAACATTAGGACTTCTTTTTCACAACCTCAGAGTGTCATAATATCACCTCATTTTCAGTGGATCACAAACCTATATTTTGACATTAGGCAGGTTTTTATATTCAGGGTACATTTACAGAACAACAATGTACTGAAAACAGAAATGTTTTTTCTTTGTACAGATGACAATGTTGTCATAATGATCCCCATTCACACGGATCCACACAAACGACTAAAAATGATGTATTATGCAGTCTAGGCCAGTGGTTGGCGATCTAACTTTGTAAAGACTGACTACGTGCCAGCACACATATGTACTCGGCTAAACGCACATGCTAATAGACTAAAGCGTAATACAAATGTGCATGCCGTCACCATTTTCACAGATTCACGTTTTTGTAGTTTACACGGAGACATGGTATATATTAAGGTATCTTTTCAGAAAATTGCACTTTGAAACCAGTTTGTGTTTTCAGTCCCCAAAACACTGTTGTCGTTTAAACGAGCAGACAAAACGCATAAAAAGTGTGTTGTGTAAACGGCCCTTAATGTTGTGGAGTTATGTGCTGGTTGCGACATAGAAATGAAAAAGCTTTCCTGCACACATTCTCAAAATTCTTTCTTCAGTCAAAAATGAAAGCATACTTTTGCAGCTGCCAGAACTGCTTTTGGCATAATGTAGTTATTGATTCACCATTAGCTAAATCATCCATGAGGTGCATTTCAATTTGCCAAAAATAATTTCACTGGAGATGTTTTTTTGTTGTTGTTTTTCCTTTCACTAATGTGCATAATAGTTTGAATCAATCACTTCCAAGGATTGGTTCAAAAGTGCCTGACATAAATGAAAATCTGTGCTAGATTTGGAAAAATCACAAACAACTGGAAAGTTTAAGGAAAAGTCATGGGAATTTAATGATGGAAAATGTTTGGGAACCATATCTGGGATACACAATAAAAATATCTATGTCCTTAATGAGCTTTATTTACAATTATGTCCATTTTTAATTTCAGCTAACCAGAAGAACTAATGATCCCAACTCATATGTGGAGTTTTCCATTGATCAGCAAAGTCAAAAAAGCAAGGTATTTAACTTTGGAATATAATTCTAATGCCAATCCCCTCTCTTTTCACTTTTTTTTGAGCAGATCAGATATTTAGAAGCTGAAGTGGTTGTATTTGTTTTGACAGGCTGTGTTTGCCACAAAAGACCCGAGTTATGATGAATGCTTCACGTTCTTTGTGCACAGTGTGAAAAACCAAGTGTTGAATGTTGAGGTAAATCAGGTCTTAAAATAATCAATTTTACAATAATAAAACAGACTGAATAATTCTTGTTCTTCCATATAAAAGGCTTGATAAATATAGCAAAAACCAGGAATTCATAGCATCATTATGTAATATATAGAAACCTTGTGGCCTCAGGTAAAGGAACACGAGAAGAAATCCTCACTGGGCAAACTCACTCTGCCGTTGGTCCGGCTGCTCAATATTTCTGACATGACAATGGACCAGCGCTTTCAGCTTGAGCGCTCCGGAGCCAATAGCCAGATCAAGATGAAAGCTGTTCTCAGGGTGAGTGAGTGAGTGAGTGAGTGTACTAAAGCTGTTTTTTTTTTTTTTAAAGTAAGTAAAAAAAAAAAACTAAATAAAATAAAACTTAAAATCAAACATTGAAATGTATATCATTTATTATATTGGTTACACTTTATAGTATTGTTAAATTTGTAAACATTAGTTAATGCATTAGATATTATGAACTAACAATGAACGTTACTGCATTTATTATTACAAATTTCAACATTACAGTTTATATATATATAACTTATACTTTTAATGGAAATGAACCAACAATGATCATTAGGCTGTATTTATTCAATATTAGTAACCTATATTCATAAATTATTATTTAAATTGTTCAGTGTTTATTCACAATACCTAATGGATTAACTAAGTTTAACAAATTGAAAAACAAATTGAAAGTGTTACCATTATATTTGTTTTTCAATAGTTCCTACAATACATTGTGATGTTTATCGTTGTTGCAAGTGAACCTGTATTTGTTCTTATTTTGTTACTTTTTTTATGGTTTTGTATGATAAGTGTATCTCACACAACTTGACATCTGCCTATCTTGACTAACAACTACAAAATAATAAATGAGTTTTGCTGTTTGATAGAAGGATTTTTCTTCCAACATTTTAAAAGTTGATAAGCCTATTTATTTTGCTATCCTGACATCCATAATCCATAAAATCAGGGGACTGTCTCACAGCTAACCAGTTTAGAACCACTGACAGACAGTAAAAGACTCTTAAAGGGATATTCCTCCCAAAAAAATGAAAATTCTCATAATTAACTCACCCTCATGCCACCCCAGATGTATATGACTTTCTTTCTTTGGATGAACGCAAGTAGATTTTTTTTCTTTTTTTTTTTTAAATAATGCATCTCTGAGGGGCCTATTCATTTCTATTATAAAACACAGACAAAGTTGACACTTCAAAAATCACACAAAATGAACATGAAGATAATCCACACTTCTCTAGTCTTCTTAAATGAAATGATAGGCTTGTGTGAGAAAAAAAAACCCTGCTATTTAAAAAATGTTAAACTATAAACCATCGCTTCGGCCAACAGTCATACATGTGTTCGTTTGACGTAAATGTCAATAAATGTAAATGCATTGTGAAACTCGCATCACTTGTCTCGTCATGTTTGTTTTGCGTGGTTTTTTAAATGTCAACTTTGAGGGGCCTATCCACTTGCATTATATGGAATCAAAGAGATGAATTATTTTTCTAAAAATCTACTTGTTTGTCTGAAGAAAGAAAGTCATATACTTGGACGGCATTATGATGAGTAAATCACGAGAGAATTTTAATTTTTGGGTGTAGTATCCCTCTACCAAATGGATTTGATATAAAAAGAGATATATTATATAAATATATGCTCTATTGTATATTAAGACATAAATTACTAAAATAATGACTATAATATTTGCTGGTAAATGTTTAACAATGACTTCACACCTTTCGCTTCATTTAGATTCTTACGTTGGAGAAACGGGAACCAAAGGTTGTCACTCCACCGGCTCAGTCTCAGGCAAAAGCCTCATTGGCTCAAACTCGTCCTGAGCCTCAAACTCCAGCTCCAACTCCAGTTCCAGCTCAACCTGTACAGAGCAACCAGAAAGAAAAAGTGCCCATTTCATCTGTCCCACTCTCCAGAACACAGACTGCTCCTGCCCCTATGCCATCTTCAGTCATCTCCGCTAATGAACTCCAAGCAGAGTATTCCCCCTACCGACGAAGCACTTTCGTGGGCACAGAAACCCCTTCCACCCCCAGTCAAATGCGTCGCTACGATTCTCACAGCCTGTTGTCAGAGAACTCAATAGCTTCTTCTCGCTTTGATCTAACAGAGAGTGTCCCTTATCCAGAGTATGTACGATATGGTCCATTACATGTATTTATTTTTTATTTATATAAATATAGATTTATTGCGCTTAATACAATACAGATTGTTTCAAAGCAGCTTCACAGTAATAAATAAAATAACAGAGTGAATGTTGCAAAGTTCTTTAGTAATGAAGCAAATTGTTTTACTATAAAGCAGCACTACAGCTCAAATCAGTTCAGTGTTGATTCAGTTTTGTTCAATAATAGTGCAAAGTTAAAGGTATAGTTCACTCAAAAATGAAAATTCTGTCAAGATTCACTCGCCCTCAAGTTGTTCCAAACCTGTATGAATTTCTATGTTCTGTTGTACACAAAGGAAGATATTTGGAAGAATGTCAGAAACCAAACAGATCTCGCTCCTGTTGACTGCCACAGTATTTATTTTTTTGTTACTGACATTCTTCCAAATATCTTTGTGTTCAGCAGAACAAAGAAATTCATACAGGTTTGGCACAACATGAGTAAATCATGACAGAATTTTCATTTTTGGGTGAACTTTACCTTTAATCATAGTATGAAACAAATGTTGTTTCAGCTATAAGCAAGTCTACATAAGACAATAGTGTCGTTATTTAGCTCAACTCTCGATTCAGTTCAATAACTGACAAATGTTTTGTCCTACAAAAATCTTCAGATTTCACCAATAAGTTTTTTTGGTTAATTTAAAGGGCCATCTTGAATCACCAGGGCAGCTTTGGGCAGATCCAACTTACATTACGTTATGCCACCTTAAGGAAGCGGCTCATTGTGATGGTCAACAGCTGCAAGTGAGATGCCTATGTCTCTTTTTTTACATACCTTGTAATTATTTTACCACACAGTTGAATCATAAAAACTATTATCTTTCTTCCTGACTTCTTAGGGATCTGTTCTCCTCCAGTGAGAGCGGCTCTGATACTTACGTCCGCATGTATCTGCTGCCTGATCAGACGTGGAAACACCGCAAGCGCACTCCGGTTAAAAAGAAGACTGTGAACCCTGTCTTCAATGAGATGTTAGAGCCATTTTTCACCTCCTTAAAGCCAAGTATTTTTATTGTTTGAAATGTTTTAAAGATCCTAAAATTACTCTTCATCTCAGATTTGAGTTTGCCGTGTCACCGGAGGAAGCAAGAAACAGAAAGTTGGACGTCGCAGTAAAAAACAATAAAATGCTTCACAAAAGAGAGCGAAAGGAGATTGGAATGGTAAGCAGATAAAGAACATGGATTGACATGAATATATGTGCTACAGACTAAACTTAGATAAAAAGCATTTTCTAATTATTGGAATGTTGATTTTCATTGATTTTTTTTTCTCCCAAAAGGTTTTGATTGATATGTCTGAAATAGATCTGCTCAAAGGCTCCACAGAATGGTAAGGACAGCAAATGTGGTCAACAAAATTTTTTGTGGCATTAACCTTTATTGCACAGCTGAGGATTTTTTTTTTTTTTACCAATATGGGTTAAGTGTATTGGTGTGTGATTATTTACTTTTTCTCTCCGATCAAACAGGTATGAACTCACTCTCCCCGGGCTAAAGAAGACAAACTAGCAAAACTGAGGTCAACTACGCACAAAATAACTGAGCAAATTTATTATTTATGTTATAATTTTATTTTGTGTTGTTGAGAGCTACCCAGATGAGACACTTTGATGCTGACTTTTAAGGTGATTTGAATACATACATTCTTAATTTTACACAATAGTTTGTCTTCATTGCTCATGTTGACCTCATGCCACACTGTAGGATCCATTTCTATACTTTTTACATTCATACATTGAGTTTTATGCATTTGCAGTCTGTGATACAGTGAATCATAACATGACAGTTTGTGTGGCTTTTGGTCTTTTTCCATTTTTTTGTAAAAATCTTCAAAACAGGTTCATTTTTATTTTGTGCTGTTTTTCATTTATTATTTTTATAAATATTAGTTTGAACTCATGGAATGGTAGCAAAACCATTTGAATTCCTGAATGTAGAGCCAGATATGATTTTAAAACTTAAAAGATGAAGTATTATTTTCGGTTGTTACAATGGAATTCAAAATTCTATTCCAAATGTCTACTTTCTGCACAAATCTGAAATATAACTATATTGATTTATTTTTATATTTTAATAACTAAGCAAACATACTTGTGGATTGTGCTTATAAACTCTTTTTTTAAATGCCAAAAGTATCAGTTTTATGTTGTATAAGGGTGTAAGAAATTACAATAAAACAATTTGAAGGTTTAAGTTCTTTATTTGCTGTGCAATTTGTTTAAATGTGCTGGCAGATTATGTTGTTTGTGCATATTGAGAGAAAATATCACCAGAATTAACAAGATACAATTTTGTAAACGTTACAGCTAAACATTTCTAGAAACAACAGAATATAAATTCACTATAAGGCACGTGCATTTTCCGTAATTAAAGCCCTTTACATTTTAATGATTCAGTAAGACACATTATGGGACCTGCTGTTTAAAAATCTTCTCCCTGATTGTGTCTGATGTGATCAAGTCCTCAGTCTCACTGTGTAAAATGATTCATCATAAGTGACTAAGTGAAAGTGATTAAATATTCAGGATAAGCATTGTCATCACGAAATACCACAAAAATAGTCGGAGCAGCAGGGTTGTCCACAACAGTGTCGTACAGGTCATAGATGGATTTTTTTACAGGTGGCGCAATCATCCCTGATTGTCCTTTAGTGTAGTCTCCTGCAAGGACTCTGCAGAGGTACATGTGTTTTTGTCCCTGAGCATTAGGCACAGAGTATGTGTTGTTACAAGAGTAGCTTGCATTAAGTGCAAAGTAGGTACCGTTTCCATATGCTGCAGCTATAAGAAGAAAAATTAAGAGATGAAAAATTCATATATATACACTACTTCAGTTAGAATGATGAAATGTGAATATTATAGATTGTAGTAAATGATTAACCATTTTTTCCTGCATAGCTGCGATTAAATCCACTCATATTGATGTGACTGATAGTCGCCTCACTGGTTCCATGAAATAATCTTTTCTCATTGTTTTGATGACCATTCTTTTTCTCCATGACGCTTTTGTTATTCTGGTAGTTCTTCCACATGCCAGGATTCTGGATTCGTTCAATCTGTATTCAAAAAAACAGATAAGAATCCCATAATGAATATGAGTATGAAACTGAGATGTTGGTGACGTTGCCATGTGTTTATTTCCTTGTGATTTACACTGCCTAATTAAAAAATGACATCCACCTACACACATCCTAAAATTCTCTCTTCAACTGGGTTTGAAATTCTGTAAATTAGTATGAACTGTTCAGCACTACACACTAAAAACAAAAGGAAGGAAAAGCATTAGTATGTTCAACCCTGTAGACCAGTGGTTCTCAAGCCTGTCCTGGGGGGTATTCCAGAAAACAAGGTTAACTTACCGTCACATATACCCTGAACTCTCGGTTGATTAACCCAAACCTTGCTTACTTGAGGTATGTTGGTTCCAAAAACACATCGGGGAGTAAGTTCAGCCAACCCAGAATATGTTCCCGGTTAACACACAAGAGATTCTCAACCGAACGACGAATCAATGATTCACCATGGAAACAGACGCTAAGAAAAAGCGCGCTGTTCTACTTCATCCTTCTTTTGTTTAATGGCGATTTACACAACCTACTTAGTGTAATCATTTTTTTCAAACTTTTTATTGAATAAGTAATCTTTATTCACTGAGAATTAGAATTATATTGTTTGTTTGATGCTAAATATTTAATAAGATATCACATATGTATTTATCATAGAAATGACAGTATAGAAAACGGAAACTTTATAAAAAGGAAAAAAGCAGATGCATGCGTGAGAATACAATAAAATAAATACATATATTAGAATTGAATAGACATTTAAACATTATAATAGTGCTTATATATATATATATATATATATATATATACATATATATATAAAAGAACTATTACATATATGTATGTATTGTATAATATAATATTGTATATATAACTGTAAGTATATAACAAATTTACATTAATAAAACTATATTAATTAAATAACACGCATCTGAATACCTCTTAAGCAAACTAACCCTGGAACATGAGCTGCTCTGGAGCAGGTTATGGTCAGAGAGGAAGTTGCTATGGTTACTTACATAACCTGAACCGAAAGTTGTTGTTAACCTGCTTTCTGGAATACCCCCCTGGAGTACCAGCCTCGCACATTTTGTATGTCTCCCTATATCTGACACACCCACTTCAGGTCTTGCTGTCTCGACTAATGAGCTCATGAGTTGAATCAGGAGTGACAGATGAGGGAGACAAACTGTAAACCATCTGATATGAAAAAAAAAAAAAACAATATAATAAAATGACACACACCTTCAAGACTTTGTTGTTTGGACAAGTGGCCTGGAAGAGCCCCAGTACTTCTTTGTATTCTGTGCTGGTCGATTGCAAATTAAACTTTTGGCACAACTGGTCAGATGCCATCTGGGCCCAATTCTGTGGGATACTTTCAATTGCTGAAGAAAAACATTGTAAAATCTACATCATTAGTTCTAGTGCACAATTAGACAAATTATACCCAATTTGCATATTTCATTTATTATGATAATAAGATAATTTATTCACTTTAATTTATTTTTTATGTATGTATTATTTTCTTTTTCGTATTGATATATGATATTACACAGCAAATACCTTTCAGTTTGTCAATGCGTTTGATGTTCATCTGGGTTCCAGCAGTGGTGCTCACAGCAGGACCCTCAGGCAGTTTGACCTGGTACGTTTGGCCTTGGAAGGAAATGCTGATGTCTGTAGCTTGGCTGCTGAGGGCCTTTTCCAACTCAAAATTTGTATGTTGATCAAAACTCTTATATTGCCCACCTTGTTCATACTGCCAATCCACAAGCTCACTAGTGAAATTGATTTCTTTATTTAGTATCTCATTCTCTTTGGCTGCTTTGAGCATTTCTTGGATTTCCTGAGTGGCTTTTAGAACATCTCGGGTGAGACCTTGTACTATGAGTGTGGCCTGTCCTGTCCCTTCTGAACCTTTATGGGCTTTGTATTCTAGCCTTATAGTCACATCTATACTGCTTTGCAGGTCCTGGATTCGCTGTTGGTCCTTATCTGATAAGCTTAGTATCGCTGTGTCTGTGATGGACTGGAGCTCTTGTTCCTGACTGATCATACCCTCTAAGAAACGTTTTGTTTTGTCCACTTCTGCTTGTGAGGGTCCACAGATAGAAAAAAACACTGGATCTACTTGCACGCCTTCAACGACAAAGTCTTTGCCACCGTGTTGTTTTATTTCTTTCTCCCAAGATCCACTGAAGAAGGATTTAGCATATGCTGCAACACACACAAAGTTGGAATAGAGAAATGTCTTCAGTCAGGTCGTGTTTGATAACTTTGCTTTGCATGACCTCATTAAAATGTATTTCTAAACTACACTGTTTTATGAATTAATATTTTAGCATTTTAAAGGCTACTTAGAAAATTCTATGAAATTAGGTTATTAGATTCATACTTTTGATTTTTGACCATGTACTCTCTTTCTCTTGTTTGGCAGGCCCAGTTTCTCGATTCTGCATGCTTTTGAGGAATTCAGGTAGCATGTGGGCCTGGAACACAACCAATCTGATCAGCTTTAGAGTGGAGTTGGGAGTTTTTCTTATCATGTCCAACACACCATCCATCATGGAGTCAGCTACTTGACCAGGAGACAAACCCGCTTGCCCTAAGAAAAGGAAAGCAATGTTACTATGAACCATGTCCATGTTTTTGCTGAAAGTTTGGCATTGACAGCATAAAATATTGTAAGAATTTGGGCTGACAAAGTTAATGTAAGATGAAAAACCTTTATGAACAGTTACATTTACATTTACATTTAGTCATTTAGCAGACGCTTTTATCCAAAGCGACTTACAAGTGAGGAAAACAAACAAGCGATTCTTCATGAGTTGGCAAATAACACAGGAAGTGCTCACAATACAAGTTTCAGACATTGCTCAGTACCATAAGCTAGAGTAGGAAGGGAAAAAGGGGGAAGGATAGGGTTTTTTTTTTTTTTTTTTTATGAGGGGATTAAGTGTTCACGGAAGAGGTGAGTTTTCAGCTGTCTCTTGAATATTGCCAGGGAATCTGCGTTCCTGATGAAACTTTATGAACACTTATTTATTTATAATGTTAAACCATAATTTGAGATTACTCACAATCAGTTCAGTTTAACTCAAATCATAACAAATTAACTGACAGCCCAAGAAAAAAAAGATTTTAAAGAAATAAATAAATGTATTGTTCAAATAATAAATACAAATGTTTTGTAAAAAAAAGTGGAAAAATAAATAAAAAAATAAATATAATGTTACTTATATAAATTGAATGCATTTATGCTTTATTTTTAATATTTCAAGGACAGTCATTGTGATAAACAACAATATCACTTTCTTTCTCATCTGTTCTTTTTCCTGTTCTTACCTGTGCCAATAGCTGGGAAGGAGATGGAGGTTAACTTTTCCTTGGCACACATTTCCAGGGCCTTGTTAACATGTTTTTGGATCATAATAGCATTGCTTTGTGCTGCAATGTGGATGATCTTTTTACACTGTAAATTCCCCGCTTGAGTCATTATCAGTCCACTGTTAGTCTTGGCCGCTGGAAAAACATGAACCAGAATTGTAAGGCACCATCTGCTGTGTTCTGTGTGCTAAACTTTGCAAAGTTTCAGAGCATGTGAAAGGATCATTTAAAATAATAATTTAATATTAAATTTATTACTTAACTCATAATAAATATTTTACCACAGTAAAAAATATACCAAATTTTTTTAAAATACATTTTTCCTACCAAGTATACTTCAAATACATTAATATATTTATTGACACGTCACTTAAGACTTACTGATATAAATTTATAATCGATTCATTGTTCCAATTTAGGAGACTTTAAGTATACCAGTTTAGTATACCAAAAGTGCAATTGCAGGATATTTTTATTTAGCGCATAAATATGTAAATGTATTTGTAGTATACTTAGCACAAAATACTAAATAATTTTAGTATATTTTTTTTAACTAGGGTAGTTTAGGAATTAAAACATGCTTCTCACCAAGTTGCTGGCACTCAGCTTCCACGTTTGGGCCAGCCTTATCCAAAATAGCCTTTGAGACACCTTGACAGTTTGAGATAAAAGTTTGTTTTATGTTCTAGCTCATTTATTCCGATTTTATAAAATGAAGCAACAAGCAATTACAAGCAAAATGCTTGAAAAGTCATGAGTAAGGTAAAAGCATTAACAGCCTTCAACTAACACAGTATTCGTAACTTTACCTGATTTCAGTGTGAACTCTTTATTGCTAGAGTTTACGATGGCATCAGTTTTCTCTATAGTAATATCACCATTCAGAACCTGAAGTGTTACTCCTCCCACTTTAGTCTCATGAATCCCAGATTTCGTTGTGACCTTTGAGAAGGGGCCTGTAATTTCATTGTAACATAAAACAGAACTGAATGACCATTATGGAAAGGTGTCATATTAAGGGGCATGACCTTGAGACAGGTTAGTTATAGGTAATTTGGAAATGAAAAGTGAAGTTTTGGGCACCTGTGCTCTGGGGCTGTGTGGGGTTACTTGCTGTTGCTGAGACAGACTGGCTCAAAAACCTTTTGCTGAACTCATCTGTGAATACCTGTTGTAATGACATATAGTATTACTGAGGTGAAAATAACACATTATTGTGTAAGTGTCAAAAATCTGCAGAATGTGGAATTGACGAATTGACCCTTGACCCTGAACATCAGAAGGAATGTTGTTTCAAGCATGGAAAGACGTGAGTTCACACAATTTTTCAAGTTCAAGTTCACCAACGTTAATCTACTAACTCTCCTGACTGCTTTGTCAGACAAAATGGCGGATTCGGGGTTATGATTGGTCAGATCACCTGTCAATCAAACTGTTTGTGAAGGGTCAGTTGTAACCCCATATAGAACTTAAAAAGGCTGAAATGAGATCATACATCAGGTACCTGAATGGTTTGAGTATCTTTGGGGTGAAGAGCAAATACCACTTCCTTCACATGCTTTGAACTTCTTTTACTGCTAAACTTGAGGGCTGAGTCCAGCATTGTGCAGACCACCAGTTGCTTTGGAAATCCCAGGTTTCCTGTGCCAATGGCAGAGAATGCAATGGAGCCCTGCTGTCGCTGCTCAGCCTGATCCAAACACTTATCCATGATATCCTCCAGCACCTGCTCAAAGAGATTAAAATATCAGTAAAGGGATTCGACTTTTATCTACTAATCACTAGAAATCAATCAATGAGTATTACCTTCTGCTCGTTCCCTTGTCCCTGATTAAAGTGTGGTACAACTGCATGGAACACCAGTTTGTTCTTCAGGTTTGCACCTGCTGTTTCAAAAACTGCTCCAATGTTTGCAGTGCCTGTGACTTGCTGATTGAGCAGAACCTGAAGCTGTGGACCAGCTGCTTTGAGAAGGGCATTGGAAATAGCTCCTACACTAAGATTCAGGTCAGTGCTGAGAGTGTTCACAACCACATCCATCTATACAAAAACAAAAACAAAGCATTTTACTTTGGCAAGGGGTCTAAGAGCTTTTTGAAATATAAAAGAAAAAACTTATTTTAGAAAAAAACAAAAATAAATCTCTAGATATTTTGATATTTCAAAAACAAAAATACACTTAAAAAAAACAATACAAATATTGAACTCACTGTTGTGTCCTCAATGTTTCCTTTCATAAGGGTGATGGTTAAACCTTCTTTTGTCTGAAAACTTTGAGAGGCCCCTTGAAAGAGTGGGGTTATCTGGTGTTGGCTTGGAGAAGAACTGGCTTGGTTTTGCTGCTGGCTGCTTGAACTGCTTCCAGTTGGCATGCTGTTGGTAAGTGAACTGACCCCATACATTTTCTTCACAGCAGCTTCTAAAGCTTGCACCGTTTTATCATTATTGTCAACTAGGTGAATCTTCCTCAGTGCAATGTTGTCAACTAAATTACAGAACTCTTTTATAGCTTTCACAATGGTTTCTGCACAAAGGTCCAGTGGGAAACCAAATACACCAGAGCTAATGGCTGGGATTGCCAACGACTGGAAGCTTTCTTCATCAGCCACATTCAAACTTTTTTTCACAGCTTTCTTCAGGAGCTTTTCGGACTCCTGAGCTTTTGAAGAATTATAATGTGGTCCGATTGCTAAGATGACATGCTTACACCGCAGCCGTCCCCCTGCATCGAGGAGAACTGCATCACCAGCTTTCAATTTCCGAACTTTGACAAGCTTGTCGCAGGCATTCTGAAGTTCGGGACCAGCAGCATCAGAGAGTGCCTTTGCTAAACCTCCATCCAGTAGGAGGTTCTCTTTGCATGCACCGACCACTGCATCCGCTTGAAATGAACACATGTCAGCTTTGTTTACTGTAATCTCAATTCCTTCATGTGTTTTATATTGATAAACAGGCTTTATTATCTGTGACTGAACAGTGTCATGTGGGTGGTCATACTCGTCTATTAATTGGACCAAACAACTCATATTCGTCTTGGCATAAGCTTCACACATTGACTCTTTCTCCTTGAAAAACTTCTTTGCCCCTGGTTTAACTATTTTCATGGTGCAGTGATGCGCAGATTTAAGCAAGTTCTCAAACATAGGCACAAACTCAGAGACATAAAGCCTCGGGCCACCGATCACGACGGTTTCATCTTTGAAGTCCACATTCACTTTACCTTTCACCTCTTCAAGCCAATCCTGTGTTTTGTGATCCTTGATGAATGTGGCAACAGTCTTGTGAGCCTTCAGAGTTTTCTCTAAGTATGAATTTTTCTGAACAAAATCGTTTAACTCTTGTTCAGCATACCTGATAGACTCTACAAAGCCAGAAACCATCACCTGGTTGGCTGATGTCTGTATTGTAACATTTTTATCATTTTTTTTTATGTGAGACACAAGGTCTTGCCAATCTGATCTTGTTAGAACACTGGGATCTTCTACATTGAAGCTCAGGTGATGCAGATCTGTCTGCAGTCGCTTCTCACCAACATCCAAGTCCTTGTCTGTTTTTCCAACAAGCAAAACTCTCTGTCCATCAGCTTCTAATGCTACATTGATTCCTTTGTTAAAAAACAAAACATTGGACATTTCCTCCAGATCCTTTTTGGATAGAAAATCTAAAACAGATTGGTGAAGCTCAGTTGGTTTACGAATCAAACTGAGAACAGCCTCCAGTATCTTGTTCTTTGTTTCCAGCATCTCATCTTTTAGACCGTAAAGAGTTAACTTTTGGCTTTGCACATACGTTATGTCCATTTCCGGAAATCGGTCTTGAATTTCCTGCTCCAAACCATCACAGAGAACAAGCTTGTAAATGGATGGAGTCATATTTATTTCATCAGTCTCACTGCCCTTCTCCCTTTGGATTCTTTGGGTGACACTCTGAACAGTTTTTCTCAGAATTCCCTCAATCCCGTTGACATCTTCATTCAGGCCGGCTACAGCTATTGTCCCTTCATCTGCACAGGAAACCAGTGTGACTGTCTCTCCCGCTACTGCTTTTTGAATTTCAGGCTGTATCTCTGTCCATGCATCCTTCTGAATGTGCAGCTCAATGGATTTAAATTTAGACATCGACTCTGAGAACCCAGAGAGGGCATTTTCGCTCCATGTCTGAATGAGTTTTCTTGCCTGTCCACCTTGGTTAAGTAAGGAGGATGAAGGACTGATCTTCACTGCTGAGGATTGAAAATCCATCTTACAAAAATAACTGGACATAGCTTGGACAACTAAACCCAGAGATTTTTGGTTTTTCTTTAAGTGGTGCCATACAGTTTTATCAATCTTCTCAGTAAATGCCTCTGGAAGTCTCAGAGTGGGTCTGTCTTTACCATATAGAGCTGTTTGTAGTGTGTCATAGTATGGCAGTACTCTGAAAGGCTGCTTTTTAATCTGATGTTGCCCGTCAATGACTTTTTGCACATCTGAAAAAGCACACATTGTATAGTTTATGCATATGTAGAAATTAAATTCAATGAAGAAATCAAATGCAACCACTAAATTTACCTTCAGGATTTTCAAAAGTGATTATTGCTGACTGATCTGTTTCAAATGTTACACCATCATCCACCACTTCTCCAAATTTTTCAAAATAGAGTATGAGGTAGTCAGAGCCTGTGTTTAGAGGTAAGCCTTCTGCTTTCACCTTTGATGTCATCTCAAGTAATCGGACTTTCATGTTGTTCTTCTTAATAATTCCATTGCTTGGGCTGGATATAATGAAGTTTTTTGCATCTACAGAACAAAGTATAAGTAACAGGAAATGTGGGTAAGGTGATCAAAACTCAGACACAATCCCCACTGCCTCCTGGAATGGCTAGTGTATTGCATGTACATCTGAAGAGTATATTTTACTAGGGAACACAACTAATGACCTACCCTTGCTATAGGAAAAGGTTACCACAGCACAGTTGCCCTCTGGTATCATTTCAATGCTGAAGTCATTTGACTCAGCAGAAGAGCCTTTCAGCACATTTTCCACCAGCATTGCCACATACTCTCGATCATTTTTTGTGACGTTTTCAATTACAGCTGATCTATGGGTAGAATTGTCTTCTTTTTCCTCAGGTGGCTCAAACTTCTTCTCTTCTTCTTCACTCTGTGGTTCATCTGAATATAAAAACATCATTTGTTTGAAAAGTTTAACTCCATGTCTAGCAGTACAACGTGGGAAAAGACAATAACCCATTATAATCAATAAATCTCTCTACATTGGATGTGGCATGGCGGAACACAAAGAATAAATTCCTGGAAGTAAACAGATACTCCACTATTTCTGACGTACTCGACGTGAATGCAATACTTCTGACACAAAGGACAAATGCATTTGCAATGGTTGCTGTTGCGGTGCAGTATATATTTATATATACTGCACCGCAATTCCAATATATTTGGAAATACTTTCATATGAATTAACTTCAAGATTACTGAAGATAACATTTTTAAAGTTTGTTGTCCTGTTTGTGTTAGGGTATCATGTGCAAATGAAAGAAATCTGAATTATATCTTTTTCATAATATACTACTGTATGCATCACTATTTATTACACAGCTATAGAAAACTTGATTCTGATTGGCTAATCGCGCCACCCAATGATCAGATATAATATGTATGCCAGAGCCCTTTGGTGCAGTTGTGCATTAAATGCTGCATTTCATCAGCATAAGTGATACTGGTGTCATGAGAAAATGGGTCTGCCTAGCAATTCCAATGGCTAAAAGGCCTTTTAATGGGTACTGTGACAAGCAGGGCGTAGCAAGAGACGTGAGGGAATGGCGCGAGACTGGTGGCGCGAGTGATGATGAGAGTCAGCTGCGCGCTGCACCGGTCTCGTATCTCTCACTGTTGTTGCTCCCCTTTTATGCTCCCGGAGCTCCTCCGTGAAAGATACGAGACCGGTGCCGCGGGCAGCTGATGCTCATCATCACTCGTGCCACCTGCCTCGCGTCTAGAAGGGATAAAGCTACGGCCGGAAGTGAGGCAAAACCTCAGGATAAATAAAAGTAAATTAGATGTGCTACTTATAAAATTGTGATTTATTACCATCTACACCTACCCCAACCTTAAACCTACCCTTACAATACTGCAAAAACAGTTATTAAATTAAATAAATAAATATGAAATGACGCAATATTGATGTGCGCATGCCCAGTAGCCGTAGCTGTATCCCTTCTAAGCTGTGTCTGAAACCGCTCACTCGTTCACTCATTCACTAATCCCTGTATAGTGTACGTCATTTGAGTGCACTATATTTGCAGGGAGTGAACGAAATGAAGTGAGTGAATTTGGACGCTGACGTACACATTATGCATCGGAGAACTGGAGCTGTCGGAGAAACGGCTCGACACGTGATACAACTAATTTTATCCTGTTACTTACGTTATAAAATAATAATAATAATCATAATGACTTTATTTTGTAATCATACTTGCCTCCATGCCAACTTTGTGATTGATTGTGTAATTGGTTTGTCATGCTTAATATGTGTTCGTAATCATTAAATATTACAAAAACAAACACATTAACAAGTTTACATTATTTCATTTATTTATTATTTTTGATAAAGTTTTTTTTAGTTAGAAACTCTCACTATCACAGATGACGTGGTCGTTGGGCTCCCTCAGGCGACCGTTGTGATTACACTAGAATAAATACGCTACAGATGATTAATGAATATTTTTTTAAATCATCCAATAAATTATCATCTCTTAAAGTTTAATGAGTCAACAACAATGAACAAATGTAGGGAATACAGTCGCTCACTCAGAATTCGGCCACCACTACAAAATGGCCGACACCCGATGTTGTGGACTATATAGTGGATTGGGAGCGATTTCGGACACAGCTCTAGTCTTTACCGTCCCTCACGACTCTCGCCCCGCCCTGCTTGTCACAGTTACCCCCATGCTTGATTAGAAAACCTACATATTTGATTCATGATATTTTATCTTTGGTTTAACTATGTTAATTAATGTAAATTATTAATTATGTATAATTGTATAATAAATATTCAAAGCAATACACTGTAAAAATACATATTTCATGTTCTTTAATCATTCAGCATACGATAGTATAATGCTAGCCTATTAGCTTATTAAGTCTCATATTGTCTTTGATCAGTTGGTAATAACATGCAAATAATAAAATTACTTTTTATTATGTACCCAGAAAAATATAACAATAGAGAATGCTAACACAAACACACTGTTATAATAAGATTATAAAATTTCAACTCATATCAATTTCAAAACCAATTTCGCAATTAGTCATCCGGTGAATCATGTAATAAGCGTGACAAAGTACAGTCTGCCAGTCATTGTCACAAAAAAAATAAAAATAAATAAATCTAAAAATAATCACTCAAGCAAATGGGTAACGTTCTCAGAACTTTGGCTAAAATTCTGGTAAGTAAAATTAATAGAATTAAAATTAATAAATTCATAACTTAACGGTAGCAATAACAAACCGTTCATGTTTTGTTAGTTGGGAGGGACACATCAGCTCATTGTAAAAATATAAAGGATTTGTATGACAAAAAAAAGTATAATTTCATTTCTGGATTGAAATGATTTGTGATCATAACAATAAACATTAAATTGCATAATTATATCATTTATATAAATAGGTTATCTTGTTAAATTTAATATAAAAAATCCACACGCATTTCATCTACATAATAAAAAAAATAAAATGTAATGGTCGACTAGACGGGGAGTATTAAAAAAATGATATGATCAATAAATCACGACAATGTTTTTCAAGTTATAGAAGATTCAAATAGGCAACATTTGAAAATATGAGTTGAAATGACTTGTACAGCCAATTTAATTATAGAAATTTGACTTTAAAAGATTTTCAAGTTGAATTAGGGGGCATATATATGTATATATATAATTTTTATTACACAGTGCATGTAGTTCTACGAAACAGTGTGCACAGATAGATAGATAGATAGATAGATAGATAGATGGATGGATGGATGGATGGATGGATGGATGGATGGATGGATGGATAGATAGATAGATAGATAGATGGATAGATGGATGGATGGATATGACCGGCAGAGGGCAGCAGAACAGCGTTTATTCTGAAGCAGGAAGACTTACCAACTGTGATTGTGCTGATCGAAGAGGTCGGTTCCTTGAAAAACAAAGTTTAGTTTTTACTGCGAGTCAAAGTATCAGCCCTTCACATTACTCAGGTGTAATATTGAATACTCACCTGATCAACCGAGGCCTCTGATGGCGGAAGACTCACAGTGATTTTCACTGTTTTATCACCAATCTTGAGCTCATGCGTCTCTTTGTTCAGAACCCGCTGTCTCACTGATCAAATATCACAACACAGGTTACAAGAGTCAAAGAATATATTCATTTTCACAAGCATTTTACGCGAACAAATCGGTTTCGTTTTTGCACTCCTCCCGCGATAACTACAACGTATATGTTTCTAACATGAAACGTTGTAAATAAACATGAAATATTAACACGTCACCTCACGCTTTTATACATGATATGTTACAGTTATTCAGATCAGAGTTACAGGCAGCTTTACCTTCCTCTGTTTTGAAGCGAACAGTTGCTGTCTGTCCATCAGAAACGCGGTATTCCACTTCACAGTCTCCTCCGTCGGATTTCTTATTACTCTGGAAATAGATGATAAGTTTATTTTTTAGTTTGGCAGTCTGGGGGTCCCACTGGCCCTCCACGGAGAGAGCGTAAGGGAACTGCTCGGCCATGTCCGCCTGTCCTGTGACTGAGTGTGTCGAGCGCCGTGAAAACACTTAAACTTTCACTTTTGATTTCTGTGTAGATGGTCATGGATCAGGCGGGGTTTTTCCCAACAACAACATAAAACAAAAGGCGGAAACCTGTTTTGTAGCTTAAATCTCCTTTTTTCGAAATCATCGTTGTTTTGGAAAACCAGGGAAGTATCGCAGTAAATGCTATAAAAAGGTGAGTGAACAGTTTATTGTTGTACGTTACGGTATTGAGTAACTTTAACGTTAAATCGACCCTGTTTGCATCAGTGTAAAAGGTCGCGTGACCCTTTCTCTTTCGATTTCAGCTCAACGAACTTTTTATGTGATTTTTGACAGTCATTGTCGTGCCCGTGAAAGAAGGTTGTCAGTCCTAAGGTAAGATTTGTTTGTGATTTCAAAGAGTTCAGTTAAATGTGACCGGGGGACTTCGGTTCCTGATCTACAGCGATCTTGCAGTTTAGATGACGTTGCAACAATACGCAACACGAGTGTTTCATTGCGTAAAACACCATTTTTATGCTTTATATAAAATTTAAAAACTTAAATTATAGTTGGCTATATTTTTACTGTGTTGTTTATCAATTATTTTACGTTAAAGTTTTGTTGTTGTTACACGGTAAAATGGGGTAGGTGCAGTTATCATGGATCGTTTTCTCGAAAACACAAAGTCAGTCATCAGTATGGCAAGCAGCTTTAATGTTAATTTTCCCAGCGTTACTCGTCATAATGGCAATTTTACTAAGGATTACTAAGCTCTTTATTTATCATTACTGGTACGAATTGAATTGTAGAGCTCTCTACATTAATTCTTACCAGTAAAAAATGCAATTATGGCGAGAAAAGCTGGGAACATTTTAAGCTAAGCGGCTTGCCATACATCAGTTAGGCCTCACCCTCATGGCAAACCTTTCCCCCCTTTATTTCTTCCCGTGAAATGGAAGTGAATTTGCTTTTTAATGTGTTTGTCAAAGAATCTTGTCAGAATTTATAATCAATTTAGAAGAATTTTTGGTAACACTTTATAACAAGGTCTCATTTGTTAAAGTCACAATATGTGCGATTTTTGGATTAAAATATCCAAAAAGCACTAAAACAATATTAGGTAACACTATTTTACAGTGCCATAGTTACACATTACTACATGTACTTGCTATAGTAATAACAGTAAATTATGCATAATTACAAGTAACTAAGCCTAAACCAAACTGTAACCCTAACTGTAACTCTATAGTAAGTAATTTATAGTACTCAGTACTTATTTAAGTAATTACAATATAATTATGGCACTGTAAAATAAAGTGTAACCCAATGTTATATATTTTGCTGACTTGTGTACTTATGTTATTCCAACAATGGAAATAAATCTTTCCAACAATGTTGAAATGCAAAGACATTTACAGCAATTTTGGTCATCGTGTTGCCCGTCACTGACGTCATACCCTTGATTTCTGGTTTTATTTCTGTGGAAAGCATGGAAACATGCTTTAATGTATTAAGTGTTTTATAGACAGGTGAGCAACTGTTTGGATACTTCTATTGACAGAAACCTATTAATTGTTATATAGTTCACGGTTAGCGAGTCAACGGATGAGATTCAACTGCAGGCTTTATTAAAAAACAGAATGGTAGTCACAGGTAATGGTCGTATGCCGGTAAACAGGAATGGTGGAGGCAAAAACTAAGACGAGGTGAAGTAAACAGGCACAGATCAGGACAGGCGGATAATAATCAAAACGGTAATCCAGGCAAACAGGTCAATAAGGCAGGCAGCAAGGGTCATACACGACAAATCCAAACAAGACAATAACGCTCAGTAGTGCTCCAGAAGGGAAACAGACAAAATCAGAACCGGGGAAATCAGACACAGAAAGAAACGCTCAGAAATGTTAGTCACAGGGGAAATAACAAGACCTTGCATGGCTGTGTGTGTGTGTGTCTGTGTGTGTGCTGAGCTTAAATAGTGTGACTGATAAGAATTAGCTGGGTAATGTGTTGCAGCTGATGGAGTGATCAATGATGGGTACGGGGCTTCTGGGAAATGTAGTCTGCCTTGGTGCATGAGTGAGTGAGAGAGTG
This sequence comes from Zacco platypus, assembly GCA_038088235.1. Taxonomy (NCBI): domain Eukaryota; kingdom Metazoa; phylum Chordata; class Actinopteri; order Cypriniformes; family Xenocyprididae; genus Zacco; species Zacco platypus. The sequence continues at coordinate 16,695,117 of CM076081.1, read as the reverse complement.
AGTCCATGGTGGAGTGCCCTCTAGAGTTTCTAGCTGGCACTTCAACTGATGATCGTGACAACTATTCTGTCAGAATGATAACAGCAAAGTATGAAAGAGCTTTATTTGTAGTACCAGTAATACAGAATTTTCTCCACCGTACAATATAATTTATATTAGAATATTTTAAAATCACTTGCATACCATTTAGCAACACAAGTCATTCAGGTTGTATTAATGTGATATTCTAATATCGATATAGCTTACTGCAATAGTAACAAGTATAGTAAATGTAACAAGTGTCTCATACCAGCCACCAAGTGAATGCACAGAGTCACGTTTCAACAACTTTCAACACACTCAACGTATTTAGTGTGATTGTTTTGACCAAGTAAAACAGCGCTGTGTTACCCCACAATTTTAATTTGTTAAATAAAGTGACCTTTATGATTAGTAATTCAACACTTGTGGCTGTTTTATTAGAATGAAATAAAATAATGTGAATTTAAGTGATAAAATGTAACTGTAGCAAAGTTCAAGTCCAGCTTGGACGTTAAACAAAACTTAAATCATAAAATAAACATAACACGAAAGGAGTGGCAATGGACGACTTAGGCATGTAAATGTAATAAAAACAGCAACATAAAATGTCCCAGGCCCTCAGCCCAACCCTGCTTCATACCACAATGACATTGATAAAACCTTAATATATTAGCTCACCCATGAACATGATTTTTTCCTGAGTCTCATCAGAATGCATTCCAATCTGTGGAGTCAACATGTCAACATGAACTATTAGCAATATATTTTTACACCATTAGTCAACCTTTGTTAATGTTAGTTAATAAAATGCAGTTGTTCATTGTTTGCAGGAGTTTCAGACAAAGAATAAAGTTCCAAAACACAAAGTTTAATAATAAAATCCACAAGGCATGCAAACAGGCAGGAACAAACACACTATACACAGACGTGAACAGCAGGAAATTAAATACACAATGGAGATGAGCTAAATGACAAACAGCTGTGATGATAGTCAGTGTCCATGGAAACAGATTAGTGGCGGGAAAATCAAATAAACGAGCACAGAAACTGAGAAAATACAAACTAAAAGTCCATGAACAATACTAAACTGAACATAATTGTGACAATTCTTCTCACTTTTGTTCACAGTGTATTAAATAATGTTAACATTTGATTATAAAAATCTTTAGAACATGAATAATTCAACATTAAATAAGATTAATAAATGCTGTAGAAGTACTGTGTATTTGTCATAATCATGTCCATGTTTGTCTGTTTATCTGTTTCCTGGTCGTGTCCGTAGTCACATGTTCCTTGTTTTGAGTTCTGGTCTGTCATGTGATCTTTGTTTTGTTTTACCATGTGCCTGTCTCGTTATTAGTCCATCGTCGTCAGCTGTGTCCTGTTGGTAATCATGTCTGTCACCTGTCATCCTCTTGTTCTCTGGTGTATTTATTCCCTCTGTGTCAGTCCAGTTTTGGTTCGTCATTAATGGTGTTAGGTGTGGATTCTCCTGTCCGTTACCAGTGTGTACTATATTAAAAGTACTTCGTTATTCAAGTCGCCTGTCTCCGTGCACTCCTTCCCGCAACCACACCGTGACAGTATTGTTAGTTCATGTTAACTAATGTTATCAAATAAAACCTTATTGTAAAGTGTTACCAAATTTTCTTCGGATTTCAAAACAAAGACACAAACTTTGAGAAAATATGGGCTAGTTCCCTGTGGAATTATTAAGGTTACCAAAAGAAATCAAAGCAACTGCTGACATCAGGAATTTAAAAAAAAAAAAAAAATTATTTAAGATTTTGAAACTTCTGCAGTTCTCTGTGTCATGTCTTTAAACTGTCCAGTAGTAAGACATTATTTTTTTATAGTGGGGATCTGATAAACATTACACAATATTCAGTAGGACTCTAGCAGCTTTACAACTCACTTTATCTTCTAGTGCAGGGGTGTCCAATCCTGCTCCTGGAGGGCTACTGTCCTGCAGAGTTTAGCTCCAACTCCAATTAAACACACCTGAACCAGCTAATCAAGGTTTTTAGGCATTCATGAAACTTCCAGGCAGGTGTGTTGTGGTAAGTTGGAGCTAAACTCTGCAGGACAACGGCCTTCCAGGACCGAGTTTGGACCCCCCTGTTCTAATGTCTTTAGGAGGTTTACAACGTCCTATAAGTATCCTTTAGCAATGGTTCCAAATCATGGAAGAAATTCCAATAGAAATCCTGTACACATTCCAATAGGATATTTTGACTAATGATTGTGTGGCTAAATATTTTTCTATAATGATCAATGCTTTGTTTTTCTCCCAAGCCATAGAGTCTGTGTCCTGAAGAAGCTACAAGCCATGAGTGACAAAGAACAAGGTCTGATGGCACTGCTTCCAGAGCAGATGGCCATTCTGAGAAAGTGTCGAGGTGCCTTTAGCCAAGCTATTCAGGCAAAATTTAATTGCACGGCTATTTTCTCAGAGGCTGACTCCTTTGGTAGTAACAGTGGTGTCTTGCATGGTGAGAAGAGGTACTCCACAAAGCTGACCAGTGGTGTGGAAATATCAGTCTGGAAAGATGATCTTACACGTCATAAAGTGGCTGCTGTGGTCAATGCAGCCAATGATAAGCTAAACCATGGAGGAGGTCTTGCACAGGCCCTGTGTGTTGCTGGCGGACCAGTGATCCAGAAATGGAGTGATGAATATGTACAAAAATATGGAAATGTGAGAGTTGGTGAGGCTGTACTCGGTCCTGCTGGAAGACTCCCATGTGACCATATCATACATGCTGTTGGTCCCTCCGTGCCTCTAAACCCATCAAAGTGGGACACTGATAATGCTGCACCCTTGTTAAGTAATGCTGTGAAGAGAATTCTAGAAACAGTTGTAAAAAATAAAATTTCTTCTGTTGCAATTCCTGCTCTGAGTTCTGGCCTTTTCCATTTTCCAAGAGATCTCTGTGCAGACGTTATTGTAAGGACTATAAAGAATTTCGATGAACGTTCAGGGTTTCATAGTAAGAACTTAGAAATCCACCTTGTCAATCACGACGAACCCTCTGTACAAGAAATGGTGAAAGCTACCAAAAGGATTTTGGATTCACACAGCATCTCTGGCGCGTACAGTGGAGCTGTGAAAGGCAAAAACCAGAGCATGACTTCCTCTCCAAGCAGCTGTTTTCATCTTGGCAATGTAACACTGCAGCTTAAATATGGCTGTATTGAGAAGGAGGAGGTAAGACTAATGCCAAGAACTGAACAATGATCAGTGATATAACTAAGTGCTAACAACTCATGACTTTTAATTCTTTAAAAAAAAATTGTTTCATTTAAAAAAACATGGAATTGTACAACAAATGAGAAGCATGGAATTATGTGCCATTGAGTGACAAACTATGAAATTTTGAATTGATATTTCTTTTCACTTTGCTTCAATCTCCAGGTTGATGTAATAGTGAACACAATTGGGACAAACCGTAATTTGTCCCAGGGGGAGATTTCAAAAGCTATTTTGAATAAAGCTGGCAGAAAGATTCAAGAAGACATTTACAAAACAAGCCCAATAGGCTTCTTAGGTGGTCATCTCTATGTGACAAACGCATATGGTCTGAAATGTAAAGAAGTATATCATACTGCATTGGTAGATACGGCCTTGCAGGTAGATTTAATTTTTATCAGTAATTCATATTTTCATGGCTGTCAATATCTGTATCCAGTCTTATGTTGTTGTACACAGGCTACTCTTTACCATGGTGTCTTAGAATGTCTGAGGAAAGCTGCTCAAGGATACAAGTCCATCTCCATCCCAGCTATTGGTACTGGTAATCTGGGCTTTCAGAAACAAGACGTTGCCAGAATCATGGCAGATGCTGTGGCCGAATTTGCCAAACACATGAAAAAACTGCACGTAAACTTCGTCGTGTTTCCAAAGGACAATAAAATGATGGAGGTGATTTATGCTAATTATATACTATGCTTTTCAGTTATTGAGCATTAATTTAGTATTTTTCTAGTCATCATATTTTACTTTCATGTCTCCACATGACAGAATTCTTCAATAAGCATTTGTATATTAATATGGAAAAGTGAATACATAAACATTAGTGCAGTATAGTTGTTGAAATTAATCAAGCTCAAATGAAATTCAGCAGAAAATACTTTTTCACATAATTTATTCCACTGTAATGTTTAGGCTTTTGAAAATGAGATGAAAAGGATGAGAGGAGAAGCAACGTCCTCAGAAGTACGTAATGATGCGACACGAAGTGAGTAAAATATATGATATTGTTTTTATTTACTGAAAATGTTTCAGATATCACAGTCACATTTTGCCCGATAATAATAATACAGGTAGTCATGAAAACTACTAAGATAAATGTTCTTTTATCACTCTGAAATGCTTTCAGGCTTTGCTTCTGCAGCCAAAGAAGCTTCAGCAAGTGAAATGCCCAGTGTTGAGTTCTACAGTGTATCCAAGGAAGCTCAGAGAGAGGCAAAAGCATGGGCATTTGATATGCTGAAGCAATCAGATAACATGACAATAAGGAATAACCATGTCATATACCTTGACCAAAGAGACCATGAAAACCTGCTTTCTCTCCAAGCCAAGTTTCGTGTTCGGATCAACGAGTTTTTCAGGAATGGTAATGGTGGCATAACCATCACTGGAAGTCCTTCAGATGTCAGCTGTGCAGCAATTGAGGTGGAGTCCATGCTTTGTAAGGCCCAGGAGGACTTCGCCCAAGCTGAAGAACGTGACATTCTGTATTCTGTTGTTCGCTGGAGCTGTAAAAATGAACCTTGGATACAAACACCTGAAACCAGTGCAGTTTTGGAGAAAGCTTATTTGGCAGAGAATGAAGAACTTACGTTCAGGAACCACAAATTCAACTTGAAGAGCTTGACTTTTGTTGACAACTCTGGGGAATATAGCCTTATGGAAAGGACATGTATGTCCTTTTAATAATTAAATACTTTTTTATACTTAAACTGTAAATATATTCCAGATACAATAAGTTTGTGTTGAGTTTATGTCATAACATCTGATTACCTGAATTTTTACTCCTTTACACCACAGGCCTGTTGGCTCCTTTAAAGCCTATAAACAGATCATTTTATGCAAGAACTAAGAGCAGTGAGGACTGTGTTGACAAAGAGGGACGGAGAACTTTGAAGGATTTTGGGCTCCGTATTGTCAAGGTGCGTGAGTTACCATGTTACGTTCAACATTATTTTTTATTTGATGAGAGAACATCACAGTATCTTAATGTTGAAATTGACTCTTCACAAACAGTTTGCTTGACAGGCGATCTGACCAATCATAACCCCGAATTTTCCATTTTGTCCGACAAAGCAGTCAGGGGAGTTAGTAGATTAACGTTGGTGAACTTGAACTTGAAAAATTGTGTGTACTCACGTCTTTCCGCGCTTGAAACAACATTCCTTCTGATGTTCATTCATGTTTATTTGATGCTATAAATGAACTAGTATGAAGAGATGATCGGTTCACGAGCTGCTTGAAGGAGCTACAGCGATCTGTCACGACACATTAAAGAGACACTATACACTATTTATTGTTTGAACTTCTTTAAAAAAAAATTACAATATTTTAAAAATGAATCTTTTTCATAAGGTGTCAGTGTCCTCTTTGCTCCGGGATATATTTTTCAATATGTGAGAACATGATGTGTGGCGTGAGATCACATGGCTTGTCGGGCATAGCAACAGTAACTAAAGGGGGCGGGGCTTTGAGAAGAGTCAATTGAGAAGTGATTGTTTTGTTTGTTTGTTTTTCCTAATAAACAATGCTTATCTTTATCTAGTCCATGCACTTAAATCTGCAAATCTCAGGAAGTCCAGTCTTTGGCTTGCACACTACGGCACTAAATATATTTTGTATTATGTACTATGCATTATGTCTTTGTATAAGTATTATGTCATGACCTTCAATTAACCTGTAAGTATATCCAGTGCTATCCGCATTCATACAGTACAATCACATAAATCAATCAGATGTGGACAATTAGGCATTAAAGTATTATAAACATTAACATAATGCATTTCTGTAAACCTGCTTTTAAAAATATGTATTGTGAAAAGTTCTAAGGATCTAATGACTTGTGGATTCACTGGTTGTTGCAGGTGGAGAAGCTAGAGAACAACGTATTGAAGCAGCTGTTCGACAGGAATGGACAGAGAGTGAAAGACAAAAAGCGCCTCTACCAGCGTGTGTCAGCTCAGTTCTGTGATCTCATCTGTAGAGTAGGCTTTCAGAAAGACTTCGCCCCTCCTGCAGGTAACACAAATGTGAAGACATTCAGAATAATTAGGTTTTTGTGTCCTTCTATGAAGTGATTTCTTTGTGTGTTTTTAGGTACAGATGATATATTTTGACGTTTGGAATCAGGTTACAATATCTTTATTAAAGATGTTTTCCTTTATTTTAGAGCAAAAGTATGGTAGTGGAATATACTTCAGCAGTACATTGGACGGAGCCCTGAAGCTGTGGACGGAGCAGGATCATGACCAGTACATCTATATCATTCAGGCCCTGGTCCTCACCGGGACATACACGATGGGTTCTCAAGATTACATTTTGCCCCCTACCTTAAACGGAGACCCTTTGAATCGTTATGATAGCGTGTCTGACATGGGACAGACTTATGTCATCTTCGGCAGTCAACAAGCTCTTCCTGAATGCCTGATCATATGTGACAAATCAACTTTTGTGTAGCTGCTCACAGCAATTTGTAAAGCACATTAAAAATAATTAGGCCAAATTTCTAGCTTGAATTTTAGATTTTTGTTCACTATTTTTTCAAAAACTTCTAAACAAGACATCAAACAATAAATACTGAACTTTACGAATAAAGGTCTTTGTAATCATTAGTCTAAATCACATATTACTGGATTATTCATGGGAATAGAAGTTAGTGAAAATGATTAGTTTTTCTTTGATGTGCTAAACCTGCTTTGAGTAGAACTGTTTCTTACAGGTATTGCTTTGAATACTGTACAGTTATTATTCTTAACACAGTTTCATGAAATTTAGTTTTTAATATGAAAACATGAATAATGGTGTTGGGTTAAATTCATCAGTTTTTTTTTTGGTGATCAGTTTATTTTTATCAATTGATCACAATAGAATGCTAATGAGGATAAATAATTTAGCCGGTGGGTTTGTTTTTTCCATCTACATCCTTAAATTAATTAATTAATTAATGCAATATAAATGAATCTGACTGTTTATTTGATCAGTAATCAATGTCTTCCTATTCATGTAATGTTATATGCACAACTGAATTATATTGAATGCTTTGACTTAAATAAATGCTAAATTTCAATCAAAATTGATCTTGTGGTGACTTTTATCTGTTCAACATTATAAGCCATATATAATGCAACTTTCCTTAGATTTAGACTAGAAAATATTTATTACAGAAATATAACAAGATAATAACACGACATTTTTAACATTTGTAATGTAAGAGTTGCTCTACATATAAAAAATGAAATACATCTGGGTCAAATAAAGATTTTAACAGTAAATATACTGAGGTTTCAATACTGATGCCACCATTCTAATACTTTATTTAGATGAAAATAATGATAATAACATTTTATTGAAATTTCCATTATATTAAGGAAAAACAAAAATGTTAAACCTGTACACTTTTAACTTCTCATAGCATGATTCATATTTAGATTCAGATAATTTTTCAGTTCCACCTAAGCATTGGTCAATACAGTATGTCATGATAAAATATTTCACATTTAAGATCACTGTTTCAGAAGGAAGTTGAAGTTAAAGGTGCAATAGGTGATTCTCTACAGAAACATTCTCAACACAACATGTTATGCTGGTTGAATGTGTCATGTGTGCAATCACTATGTTAAGAGGTTTAAATTAATTTTTATAAATATATATTCTCTGTGGAAGGTGTAGGACCAAAAAATGTTCGTTTAATCATTGCATTCGGTCCGAACTAAATAATAGCTTGTATTCCCTTTCTGTCTAGGTGTGTTTGCAAACCACAGTGCAGCCTGGGGGTATTCCAGAGAGCAGGTTATGTGACTTATCTGGATATGTTTAAGAGTAAGTATGCAGATAACCTCAACTTTCGGGTTCCAAAAACTCTCAAACTTACAGGGTATGTAAGTAGCCATAGCTCTCTGAACATAACCTGGTCCAGGTTCCAGGGTTAGTTTGCTTAAGAGGTGTTCAGATGTGTGTTACTTAATTAATAGTTATATTAATGTAACTAAATTTGTTATATAGTTAGTTATACACACACAATATTATATTATACAATACATACATACATTTATATATAATAGTGCTTTATCTATATATTAATAAGCACTATTATAATGTTTAAAGGGTTATCAATTCTAATATATGTATTTATTTCATTGTAATCTCACACATGGATCTGCTTTTTTCCTTTTTTATAAGAGGACGTTTTCAATACTATATTTTCTATAATAAAATACATATGTGATATCTTATTAAATATTTAGCATGAAACAAACAAGATAATTCTTATTCTCTGTGAATACAGATTTCTTATTCAATTAAAAGATTGAAAAAATGATTACACAACAACCAAATAAATGGTGATGTGCACTAAGTAGGTTGTGTAAATCGCCATTAAACAAAAGAAGAAAGATGAAGTAGAACAGCGAGCTTTTTCTTAGTGTCTGTTTCCATGGTGAATCATTGATTCGTCGCTCGGTTGAGAATCTCTTGTTTGTTAACCGGGAACATATTCTGGGTTGGCTGAACTTACTCCCTGGCACTGACAATGGATCTATGAAAACAAACAATAAAACTAGAAAAGGTTTTTTCACCGGTGAATGACACATGATGTAATCCAATAACTTGGTCTCTGGACATCTCGCTTATGGTCTGAGCGCGTTCATGTGTTTTGAAGGAGGAGTGGCTTTGGACGGTGATTTGCAGAGCGGGTGGGATCGTATGCTTTCAATGCTAGCAGGCTAAAGTTAGCATCTCCCAGATCACCTGATGCACCTTTAATAGAGGACTAGCACGTCACAACACCTTGAATTCACTAGACACATAAAGACTGAATGAAAGAAAATATCTTGCTTGTCACAAGGCCTTGAGCCAAAGTGTCTAAAAACACAGTTACATTACAGTATATTTCCTGAAGAATGTTATTGCTGATGTCTGACCCTAGTTATAAGTCGGTCGATGAGATTCTGGACAGAATACTCTAAACAAGTACAAATGTTCACATTTAAATCCACTCTATGCATTTAAGAAAATGATTGTGCTACCGCACAAAGAATAAAAAATTTGACCTCAACAGTCTTGTCTATACATGACATGGCCATCATAACAAACTATCCAGTAAATGTCCAGCGATCCTCACATCTTTTTGTGTCAAAGTTAACTGACTGTAAGAAGAAAAAGCACATTGACATCAACTCCAGGAATTATGAAATTAACCATTTTGATGGTTAAAACACTTTTTCTGATGTTGCTATGTGAGGTATATAGAAATAGTTCTAAACTATATGTTTGTAAGACACATCTGTCTTTCATGCCTCAAAAATGGTCCATTACTGAACCAGCACATGCTGATCTGTGGTCAGACTGGTCACAAATGAGCACATGCTATCCCAACATCCATATATACGCTTCTCGTGAGGACGATTAATCCCACAGTTCATTCTGACTCTGAGATTTCCATGCCGTCCACCAGCAGTGTGTGAATGATCCCATCTCGTCTCTTGCCGCTGCTCACAGCCTTGATGCAGCAGTCGTGGTCGCCCAGAGAGAAGTGTGTCTCTGTGCCGTCATCAACAAACTCACCCTGAGGAGCAGGAAAGATGAATGTTTTTCTCTTGAATGAATGGTAGTTATGGTAGTCACGTATGTTGCGGAACCGGTACGCTCAGTAGGGTTGTGATCATCTATTTTGACAGTGTCAAACATCAGTCACTGTGTAAAAAATCAAAACTATCCACATTTTTTACATTCTGTCTGTCCTGTTGATGTCAGAGAAATTAATCTAACCTGCATTAGATAGTTCTACAGTACTGTAGTTTTAGAGTGAGAGAAAATAAATCCCAGACTATTTTGCTGATTTTATTACAAATAAGTTGCACAAGTAAGTTGATTCAATCTGGGATTGTTCTTACTCCACAGTGAACCAAGGCTGCAATATATGATGTGTTGTTGATCTGAGACTGAATTAAAAACTGATCAGCTGCTGTTTACTGTATTCACACCCACTTTAAATAGCAAGGGCTTTATTAGGAGGTGCTAAAGATTGTGGTGGCTTAATGTATTTGCTAAAACTAAGACTAATATAGTAATAATAAAATAAAAAAGAAATGGTGACGCTTTACAATAAGGTTCAATTCAATAACATTTGTTAATGCTTTAGGTACCATGAACTAAAAAAGAACAACAATTTTTACAGCATTTATGATCTAAGTTAATATTCAGTTGTGGAAAGTGGAAATTAGCAGAAAGAAATTATTGTAGAAATTAACATTAAAAGGTTAGTTCACCCAAAAATGAAATGTAAGACTTCAGATCTTTTTGATGAAATCTGAGTGATTTCTGCCCCTCCATAGACAGCAACACAACTGACACTTTGTTTGATTCTTTAAAAAAGTTCATAAAGAGATTGTAAGACTAATCCATATGTATTGAGCGGTTTTCTGAAGAGACACGATCGCTTTATCCGATCTTCTACCTTCAGAAAAACTAAATCGCTCAATTCATATGGATTAGTTTTAAGATGTCTTTATGAACTTTTTGAAGCATCTAAGTTTCAGTTGCATAGACTGTCCATGGAGGGACAGAAAGCTCTCAGATTTTGATCTTCATTTGCATTCCGAAATTGAACGAAAGACTTGCGGGTTAGGAATAAAAAGAGGGTGAGTAATTAATGAGAGAATTTTAATTTATGGGTGAACTATCCCTTTAACCTAGATTAATAGATGCGTTAAAAGTATTGTTCATTAATAGTGACCTAATTGACCCTTCGCCACCAGTTTGATTGACAGGCGATCTGACCAATCATAACCCGACTCCACCATTTTGTATAACAAAGCAGTCAGGGGAGTTAATAGATTAACTTTGGTGAACTTGAACTTGAAAAATTGTGTGTACTCGTGTCTTTCCACGCTTGAAACAACATTCCTTCTGATGTTCATTCATGTTTATTTGATGCTATAAATGAACTAGTATGAAGAGATGATCGGTTCACGAGCCGCTTGAAGGAGCTACAGCGATCTGAGACACTATACGCTAATTATTGTTTAAACGTCTTTAAAAAATTACGATATATTAAACATGAAACTGTATGTCTGTCGACGTGTTGTCAGTGTCCTTGATGTATTTTTCACTGTGTGAGAACATGAAGTGTGGCGTGAGAGCGCTTGGCTTGTTGGACATAGCAACAGTAACTAAAGGGGGCGGGTCTCTGAGAAGGGTCAATTGTTAAAGTGTTACCAACATATTTAAAATTAGGGGTTAAAAATAAATTGGACTTACAGCTGTTTCCATTTTCTGTCCATTGCACCATATATCCATGGTATCTTTCTCTGTTGAGAATGGAAGAGTTTATAAGTTATGAATTAGCAGGTTGCAGGATGAGTGATAAAAGTTAAAAAAGCAATATAAATACTACTTCACTATACTTTGAGTTTTTATAGTAGTCTCACTGACTCTTTAGTGAGACTGTAGCTCACTGTAAATCTATAACCTCTGACTTGTTTTATGAATTTTTGCCACTGTGATTACTTGTGCTGAGCCTTTATTTTTTGCACTTGACATTTCCTTTTGACTTGTCCTTTTAACAAGATTAATTGTCAGTTATGAAATACATTATCTGTGCATCATTGTTGTTTAAACACATTGACTGCAAGTAACCATTTACCTGAATAACATAATAACATTATATGATGATGATAACATGCAGTTCAGAAGATCTGAAAAATTAAAAAAAATTCTCAATATCAATCCCCTCATATAAACATAAATCAAAGGTGTGGAAAGTCCTTGGAAGTCTCTTTCACAGTTACTAATGTTTGCAGACCAAGTGTTATCAAACTAGGTCATAAGCTCCATTGGCATGAGCTGATAAATGTTCACCAAGGCTGGAGATCCACCTGCTCACCAGCGCCCCCATCAGGTTTGAGAATGTTTGTGTTTTTAGAAGCGCCTCCTTTTGTTAAGAACTAATCAGTTAAAGGGATTTGTAATCTTTTTTTAACCTTTATTTAACAAAGTTAATCACTGCTGCTGTGCAGCAGGTCACAAGTGAGGAAAGGCTTTCAGCATTTCAGAGATCAGTTGTACTTTAAGGGCAAAACAGAGGATTGCTTTACATATTACATATATCGTTCACAAGTTATTAGCATACTACTATTTCTGTTAAAATTAATACTTGCTTTTGGATGCTACGTTCTAGTAAAATACAGGAGTGGCGGAAATAAGAGGGACAGACTTTACCACAGATCAATCAAATCCCATATTTATTTGAGGAGCCTATGGTCAGGTATTTCTTACCCAGAACCACTCTGCAGTCGATGCCGTCCAGGTTGAGGAGCCACGTGCTGGTAACTTTGGAGCGATTCTCCATGTACTTCTTCAGGCTCTGTCCGTTGATCTCTAGAGTGTACTCGTATGCAAAGCCACTCACTGCGTCTATGTTAATAGTGGCCTTCGTGTCTGTGCCACCCACGTGAAAAGTCTCCTTTCCAACCAGTTTAAACATCCAGTCTCTCCGTACGACTTCCTATGAAAGTCACGAACAAACCGGTGAGGCACCTGCACTTATTTTCTCATCATTATTATGTAATACTCATGTCACATATTTCTGTATAATCATCATCATGTACTGACCAATAAAATCCATAAATCAAGGATTCTCTGAAGTACAGATTCTTTGCTTCATAAATGATCACATAATTGTCCCTGGTTTTCCACATAGATGTTCTTTAATTAATTAGTGTGCACTAGTTTGTTTGTTTTATAACACCATGCCAGCTTCTGTGGCTTTTCATGGTGAAGAAATGTATGGTAAAAACTATATTGAATTTTTGCAAAAACTCTAAATTGGTTGTAATTGTAATTGGTTTAACTTTGTTAAAAGTTGTTAAACAGTGTTGAGTAAAAAAGGTTTCTCACAAGGTTAAAAAAACAGCACAATCTACTAAAACATGCAAACAAAGTCGGGTTTTGACAGGAAGAACATGTTGGTGGATGTTCTCCTGATATTAAAAACGTTTGCGTCTTCTGGAATGGCCTATTCGGCGCTGGGTGTAAACAATCTGTTCACTAGAACAGTAGTGTACACTTTCATTCAAAGGTTTGGGGTCTATTTAACAATGAATCCTGAAAAAAACAGCTAAAATGGTTAACACAAAAATATTAAGTGATATAAATATTATTAATAATAATACGAAGAAATGTTTCTTCAGGCACAAATCATCATATCAGAATGATTTGTGAAGGACCAGTAACACTGAAGACTGCAGTAATGATGCTGAAACTACATTTAAAAGATATTAAAATCTAAAATGTTTCATTTGAATAATTATTTATATTATTATTCATCAATTATTTATTGATTTTATACATAGATTTTCTACAATAAATTCTAATATTACAAATGGAAGCAAAATAACGGCAACTTTTATTTCCATCCTTGGTTTGTTTTTGTTTTGATATATATAAGTTTTCATTTTGTATTTTGTAATAAACTGTCCTTACTGGATTCTACAAGTACTAGTGAAATGCAACACATATTGTGTCAGTTATCTAAAAGATTCTTACTTTTCCATCAATGTAAATAATCCGTTTTCCAGTGGTTGTGCCATGTTCAAATTCAATCCTGTGCACACCATCGCTCAAAGCCACTTCCCACACAGCTACCAGATCTCCTGACATCCTCTGTGCTCCAGAACCTGTCGGAGACATCAGTACAGGCATGAGGGAGCTGCTCTTTACCTCACAGGTGACAGTAAACACGAGAGCAGAAGAAGAGCACAGCGTCATTACTGTGGCAATGCAGATGCCTTGCTTCATACCCAGTAAACGCTAAACATTAAGTCAAATAAAAACACAATAGCACAGTTAAACGACCTTGTGGCTTGACAATAATTAGGTTACATGATTTACTATTCTTTAGGAAGAACATTTAAAAACCTCGATCAAATCTGTGACACTCAACAAGCGGTCGGTCATTCAAAACACAGACTCAGAGCAGTAAAGACAGTAATAAATACATGTAGTTACCGATTCCAGTCAGGGCAGAAATAAAACGTGTCTCTGTATATTTGACAAGGCAGCAAATATCAACACAGCTGACGTCAAAACCATCAACAAACTAGCTCCAAAATTAGCTATCAACAAATCTGCGCCAGCTAACAACAGTTACTATGGCAATAGCTTCTTCTTCATCTGTGCTCGTGACTTCAGACGACACCGTCCACTCTACTGACATCTGTCGGCAGCGGATATAATGCTGCTGCCCATGGACTGCCACTAATACACGCATGACGTTACATGTATATCCATATTTAGGTCCTGCATACAAACGCGAACATTCATTTCTTTCCGTTTTTCACATTCAGAATATCTTCAGAGCCAACCTAAGCTGTGAATTGTGCGCGATCTCTCCAAACACACGGACAGGAAGTGAGTGTCTAGCGCCATCTGGTGGTAATGGTAAAACGTTCACATACTAGACGATCGATTATTTTATTGGTAGTGTCCATAACAGATTTGTGCAGAAATAGTAATACCTTACAAACATTCCTTAAGCTGTGTAATCTTTTGAATGTGTTTGTGGTAATTAAACCCTCTTCTGTAATATTCTTTTGACTTATTTGTTTTATTAATTTATTTAGATATTTGTTTGTTTGAATTGTATTTGTATGTCTGCTTATTTAAGTGTTCTGTTTACTGATGTTTTGTACTTCACTAAAGTAGTATTAATAATAATGATGTATTATCATCATCTTCATCATCATCATCATCATCATCATATACTATTACAATTCAATGTAAATATAAAATAGCCTGTGGTGGAGACTCTCAACAACAAACAAAATAATGAAATGCAATAAACAATCCCAATACATCAATAGGAAATACTGTTTTAAAACAAATCAAACAACTTCTTTATCATTTTTAAATATAATTTTTGGTCTGGGCTTTTGTCACAGGAAGAAACCGCATGACGCATCGATGACGCAAAAAACCCGCGACGCGACGCAGAGATCCTTCGGCGACATTGAGGATCATCAGACTCGCTGGAGTTTCTGAAGTTTCGCGATGGCGTTGCGGTTATGTCGGCTGGTTGTGCCCCCGGGTGCAGCAGCTTGGAAAGCTTTATCGCCCGTGCCGACGGTAAGATTGAAAAACATCTTCTACACCTCAGACGAAAGGTCCATCTGTTCAGTCAGGCCTCATGTAGTCCAGACTGAAGGACAACAGCAGAACTACAGCTGTGGAAATGTCAGAATAATGAATCTGTTCATATGTTTATTAAATCATATGTTTATATAAAAATGCATTCACGTTTGTTCAGACATGACTAATATATAACAATGGGTCTCTGTGTGGGACTGACACTAGTTCTGTCAAAACAAACTGTTCTATAGTTTTGTATTTAAGAAATATCAGCAGTCATCGGCTTGACTGCATAATGGAGATGCTGCAGCTGATCATGGCAACATGTGTACTTGCTGTCATTCTACTTCACCTTAATGGTAGGAAATATAAAAGGATATTTTGATACCCTTAAGGCTCAAATCCACACAAGTGCGGTCAGTAACCTGCAGTATGGATGGTGGGCTTATGCTCTGGGGGAGAGGACAACCTCCCGCTTCAAAGAAAACAGCAAGATCATTTCCATTGATGGCAACCTGGCATCTGGAAAGGGAGCTCTTGCACAAAAACTGGCTGATAGACTGGGTAAGATGATTTCAGGCTCCCTTGTGTTTTATAACTACACACACACATACATATATACATGCGCATATATATATATATATATATGTATATGTATGTATGTATATGCATGCATGCATGTATGTATTTATAAATGTGTGTGTGTGTATGTATGTATGTATATATTTTATATATATATGCATGTATGTGTGTGTGTGTGTATATATATATATATATACATATATGTATATACACAGTTAATATGTATATATAATATATATATATATATATATATATATATATATATATATATATATATAATCAATGTTTTTCTCATCAGGAATGCTGTACATGCCAGAGCCAGACACGCACTATGTTGACAAAATGACAAAGGAGAAAGTTCCTCTAGATCAGGCTTTTAATGGAAACTGCAGTCTGGAGAAGTTCTACTTGGAGCCCAAAGCCAGTGATGGGAACTCTTACCGTCTGCAGTTTTGGATGTACCTCATGAGGCTGCTGCAGTACTCTGATGCTATTGAACACCTGCTCTCTACAGGTTACCAAAGCTGATGATATTGTGTTTAAAAATTAAAACCCTACAGCATGAACGGATTTTCCTGTAAAAAATTTGAATAAGTTGTGTGGGAACACAGTAACACTTATGCTTTTTATGCCGTTCTCTCTTCTCTGTTTCCCTTTCTCAGGACAGGGAGTTGTTCTGGAACGATCTCCATTTAGTGACATGGTTTTTTTGGAAGCCATGTTCAAAGAAGGCTTCATCCGCAAGCAGTGTGAGTGATTATGTCTGAAATTCATTTTATAAAATAATTAAATATAACTTAAATAAAAGACTGCTGGTGACTAAAGTCATATTGTCACTGGTAATAAATCAAAGCTGTTTTTTGTTGATTGTATTGAACAGGATATATGATGTATGTGTTGGTTGCTATTCTGCAGGTGTGGACCACTATAATGAGGTTAAAAACATCAGTATCTGTGAGTTTCTGCCCCCTCAGCTGGTCATCTATGTCGACTTACCTGCTGAAGAGGTCCAGAAGAATCTCAAGGCTTCAGGAAAGGTGTGTGTCTGTAAGAGAATCAGACTATATGTTGGTCCATATAATTAATCTTTTGATTATAAAGACTTTCATAATCACAAAATTGATTACAAAATGATTAAATTGTGGCTGTTGTTTAATGTAGGGGTGTAACGGTTCTCGATAAAAAACAGAACCGAACCGTTCTCCACCCACGTTCAACGTAATCTGACGACGCATCTATAAAATGGTTTGTTAAAAATAACAATGGGTAAAACAGACAGAATTCGGCTAATGTATGTTTCTGTCGATAGATACGCATTCTGCTTCCAAATACATTACAAAAAACAGCAATGATCAAAAAAACGAAATGATCTAAACTTTGTTCGATGCGAGTGCCGTATGCTTGAAAATGAGCAGTCATTTACAACGTCACCACCCAGATGAGACCTGAACTAAACTCATTTAAGCCTTGCCAGTTTAAACATTCAGGAGCCGGAAGATGTGAATGAGAATTTGCGCAAGCGCATTGAGAAGATTTGTGTGTGCTCATCTGAAGCAGTTCTCTGTCTGACAAATTCACAAAAATGATCAACATGCCCATCTTGGTGAGTGTCCTAGCAGACATAGTCGGTTACATCTTAAGTGAACGTAAACAGTCAAGAAAGACAAGGCATGAGTAGAATCATATTATATTATACATTATATCTGTGTATTATGTCTTAAAGTGACAGCAGCCTAATCCTGCTTTCTGTGTTTTTATTGTTAATCAAACAACAAAAGATAAGGAAATGGCTTTTGTAACTTTAACAAGGATTAATCTTTAATTTATACAGTCAAATATGCAATGTTAGTATACATATGATTACTTTATTCAATTTCTGTACCTGACAACTAATTTTAGACCAACCTGAAAAGCACTGTTAATTTTATTTGTATCTTTGCTGTATTGTATGTATTAGTGCTGTTGCTTGTAGTTTGATTATTTGTTCTTATTTTCTTTATTTTTCTTTGACAGTAGTCGTTTTTTCCCTGAACATGTATAATGTTTAATGTATAGTTTTGTTTTAATTTGGCGTAATTACAGTAATATTTAAAAGCTTGATTGTCAATACAATGTTTTTTTTCTTGAATGAAGGCTTTTATGCATTGTATATAATTGCAGAAATAATTTACAAGCAGGTTAAGGAGTTGATCTGTTTTTTTGATGTTCGAATTCTATTCAAGCTTTCTTGCTAAAACTATCTCCAGCTTTATGATAAATAAGGGTCCTGAGTAAAGAACTAAGTATTTCAAGAGATTTTGATGAAATCAGGAAGTGCTGATTATACAATGACTGAGTGACCAACATCACATCAGTGAATTTGAATTTTCATTGCCTTACTTATACAGTCATACCTCCAGAATGTTCCTTTAAGCTACCTGAAGAGCATTGAGACGGCATACAAGAAGACCTTCCTTCCTAAAATCAGGTCAGTACCTAATATTCATTATATTTGTTAATGTGCATATATGTTATAATTAACATAAATTACTGTAATTATATAATAATATCATTGTAGGTTACAAATTCAATTATAAATGAAAATTATATATTGTGTGTGTGTATATATATAAAAAACTGAAAAAACAAAAACTGTATCTCATATTTAGTGAAGAGGCAGAAGTTCTTGCCTATGATGCAGCCCAAGCCCAGGACATTGAGAGGGTAAGAATCGAGCCTGTATATGGAGCACATTGGGGCAGGCAAATGTCACTTCTCTCTGACTCTATTTTGCCCTTTGCAGGTTGCAGAGGATATTGAATACCTCAAGTTTGAGAAGGGCCCTTGGCTGGAGCAAGATGATGTCACTTTCCACCATATGCGAATGCTGTTAGTGCTTGATTTATTTCCAATTTTACTTATGTTTTTTTTTCTTCCATAGACTGTCACTGGCTGTAATTATTATCTTTCCAGGTTGGCTACATCTTTGAATGCATTGAATAAAGTTAACCTTTTTCCACATTGACTAGGGTGGAAGATAAGCAGAGGGTAGCCTCCATGACCTGCATCCCCCGATATCTGCCAGAAGTCACAGTTGGTGCTCATGAGTTTGATGCTGCCTACCATGCGTTCAAATCGGTATGTGCCCCTCCACTGAAACGGAAAACACTGATCATAAGCCACATGTAGTGGCTTGTATGTGCTTAAAGGGATAGTTCACCCAAAAATAAAAATTCTGTCATTTACTCAAAAAAGATATTTTGAAGAATGTTGGTAACCAAACAGTTGATGAGTCCCAAAATTCTTGTCAGAATTTTCATTTTTGAGTGAACTATCCCTTTAAAACCTTGTATCCCTTTATGGCCGTGTGGCCATATCTTGCCTTAACTCTATTAGCTATTTTTTTATTGTAGTGATGGGTAATATTAAAGAGATTATTTAGAGTATTGAAGCAGTGATGGTTTAGGTGCCTCGTTGATGCTACATCTACCTTAAATTATGTTTCTGTCATTTTATGTTTCATACATTTGTGTATGTCCAGGAGCCCAAACAGGGTCCCTTTAAATGCCTGCACAATGATTGAGTGTTTTCACAGAGCAGGAGTGTCACCTGAGGGCATTCAGTGATGTCTGTGGCATTACAAAATCCGTAGACAGACAGACTTGGGTGGGTGGGTGACAAAAGCACTTTGTATGGCCATTAGTGATTCCTGGCAATATTATATTGATCTTGGGGAGCGCTGTGTTCAGCCATCAGATTTTTCATCTTTTCATCTGCTCATCTGATCACCACCTTGTCAGTCTTTGCCCTAAAACATATAGAGCTCTACCTCAGCTCAGAGAACATGTGGAAGTGGAGCTCATGAATATAGATTAAATGTCTAGTCTTTCACGTTATTTTATTTTGAGTGTATTTCTTTAAAGGTCACAGTAAAATGCTGCCATTGCACACCAGGGCTTTAAAGAATCTAACATGTGATATGAAAATCTCTTTAGCTCCCAGGAAAGAAGTACGCTGAAGGTTATAATGAAGACGTTGGTGACAAAGGCATCTGGCTGAAGTGAGAAACGCTGCTGTCGCTGGAGGGGAGGACATCTGAAAGACAGATTCCTTGTGGTATTTCAACCATTTGTCCATGTCCCATGGAGAAAGATATATTCTGCTCTTCTGCAGCTGAAGATATCATTGTACATTGCTATTAAAACATTTATTATGTGTTTAAAAAAACTGTTCATTTTGAGTCAGTGTTGTTCTTTGGTGGGATCTTGCTGAGTTTCAAGGTCATGGTCTTACGAGGGCCCCGGAGCACATCTTTGCGCCCACTCTATGCACCAAGAGGCCCCCTGGTGGTTTGTTTCTGCTTTAAAAAAATTGTCTACTAATTCAAAGACAGGTCAAACTGAATTAGCTTATAGGACACTGCTGATCAGTTTCCTTTGGCGGTGTCGGGCCATGTGGCCTTAGAGGCTCCTGGCAGTCAGAGGCCCTTAATCCAGCCTTGACTGACAATTCAAACTAGATAGAAGACTAAAGAACAGCTTTAAGTCTTGTAAAAAGTCACATTATTATTATTTATATCTTTAAAATGATTCAACGAATGCAACATCTAGCTGAGGAGGTAGTATGTAAAGACGGATCAATCTGCCGGCCGATATATATTTTTGTTTCATTGCGGTGAGACAGTGACTAAACACCCCAATTAAAATACCCTTTTTTTTTTTTTTTTGAAATAGCTCAGTGCAAACTGTCCGCAGCTCATTAGACACCTGAAACCATCATTTCTCGTCACTCAGATGAGATGAGAGGAGATGATATGTGTCTGCGGCGGGATTGCGCTGCTGCTGCCGGTAAGAGAACGGCTGTGGATCCAGGAATAGCGCCGCTGCTCATTT
Organism: Zacco platypus; assembly: GCA_038088235.1. NCBI lineage: Eukaryota > Metazoa > Chordata > Actinopteri > Cypriniformes > Xenocyprididae > Zacco > Zacco platypus. Next base: position 16,674,270 of record CM076081.1, on the reverse strand, counting down.
GTTCCTGAGCGCTTCTCATGTTACCATCATTTCTCATATTCTGGCCTTTATGGGTGATTATTCACCAAAATCTCCAATGACGCTGAAATAAAAGTGGCTGTTTAAACAACGCCGGCCTTCAGATTCCCTTAGCTTTCATCAATATTTACAAACCTCTGAGTCCCTCTATAAAAGGGAATGGGATTCCATAAATTTGCATTCATTTAATAGGCTACTATTTAATACTTTGGGAAAATCTGTTTTCCTATAATACTGAATTATTTGAGTGGAGAAAATGAAGAAAAAGTGCCAAAATTGGTCTCAAAGGAGATCCAAGAGGACTGTACAAGTAAGTACAAGTTTATTTCATTTTAAAATGACTAAGATCGTCTTTGAGGTGTGGTTGTGTTCGTCGCCGTTCTCTTTTGTTGTTTACGTTGTTAATCAGGTCAGCTTTGCATTTTAATTGTGTAAAAAGTAGTTTTGGATGCAAACCACCAGAGGGCGCTTAACAGTTTGAGAATTACTACAGTGCAACAAAAGAACTGCTTTTCTGTTTGCCCTAAGCCCTATGAAAGGGACAGTTCGCACAGAAATGAGGATCCTGTCATCATTTATGAATGTCTTGCCAAACTTATCATTTTCTTTCTTCCGTGGAACACAAAAAAAGACAGTCTCGATCACAATTCACTATTATTTTATGGAGAAAGATGCAACAAAAGCAAATGGTGACTGATTCTGTCAGACCCCATTCTGCTTAACATCTGTTTAATTTTAACAGAAGAAAGAAAGTAATAAGGGTTTGAACAAGAAGCAAATGATGCTAGAATGTTAATTATTGGATGAATGAAGTTCTGTTTATCTTGCTTTCCTCAGAGGAGGGCACTGTTGTACTTCCATCCTAAAGAAAGCGCTCAAGTCTCATATGGATTCATGTCTCACACAGCGGAACACTTTCTCTTTCACTTGTTTCTTGTGTATTTGTCTTTATGAGGCTTTTATTTTGACAGCACTCTTTTAAGTACATAAATATTTCATATATACATCCTATCACAGCTGTTATTATATGTGCTGTTTTATTTAGTGGATTTTGCAGTGGAGCTTTAGTAATAATTTGGCATGGCAAATAGGCCTCTGAATTTAAATGTTGAAGTTCTTAGGAAGTGCACATCTGCAAAGTACTACATTTGAACTAAGCTACATTAATGGATTTTCAAAAAGAGTTTAAAGAGGCTGAATTAAAGCTGCTAATTCTTGTGAAGTTGCTGGATCTTTGTATTTAGTGCTGCTGTAGATGGAGGACCGTCACATTGCTATTTCAGTCGTCAGTTATTGGTGGTGTTATCAGGCAGCTTGGAGGGGAGGTCTGCTAAATGAGGAGGATGGAAAGATAAACAAAGGTATTGTGGCAGTGCTGACAGACAATAGACACACAGCAATGTCCTGAAGCAACTTGAATGGATGTAAAATGAACTTCGAATAACGTCAATGACAAAGCAATATAAACCCAACCTGGGAGATAATAGTAGCGGCTTCCACTTCTGATTATATTCTGCATACGTTTTCTTAAAAAAAATACACTACTACTCAAAGGTTTGGTGTCAGGAAGATGTTTTTTTTTTTTTTTTTAAAGAAATTAGCCTAATTTTATTCAGCAAGGATGCACTAATCTAAATTGACAGTAAAGACATTATAATATTACAGAATATATCTATTTCAAATAAATTCTTTTGGACTTTGTTCATCATTGAATATTTTTCCACATTTATAATAATAAAAACATATTTCTTGAGCAGGAAATCAGGCAGCATATCTTAAGATTGGAGCAATGATGTAGTCATGAAAAATTAGCTTTGCCATTACAGGAATGAATTACATTTTAATATATATAAAAATAGAAAACAGTTGTTTTAAATTGTAATAATATTTCACAATATACTTTAATTTGATCAAGTGAACGCAGCCTTGTGGCGAAACAAAAAGGCTGCTTTCAAAAACATTGAAAAAATTGTACAGACCCCAAACTTTTGAACAGTAGCATATGAATGTACAACCGATGAATTCTCACTGGCATTAGAATAGATGTGCTGCTAAATTAATACATTTGCAGAGTATTCAGAATATCTGATATTATTTAACCTTGACATTGACTATAAACCATTCCCATAAATCATGACACCAGCGATATTATGTTTTAAAATACTCTATTATAGTTTAAGGAAAAGCCCAAGGTCACGTTTAGTTACATTCATCCAGCGGTTCTGTGTCCTTCTCCAAATATTCTCAATGTAATTACTTTTTTTGATGGAATGAATTTGCTGGAAGATATGATAATTTCCCATCTCTGGCTGAGATCTGCCACACCTGAAAGTTCAAGACCTTTTGTGTCCCTCTAAAGAGAGGCTTTCACACTGCTTGAAAACCCGGGGCCACAATTTCACAGTTGGACCATCACGAGTGGGTCTCCTTTTGACAACTCAGTTTTTCCTCATGTGACTTTAATCCGATTTCACACCTCGTTTAAAATGAATCATTAACATGTGCGGAGAGAACGTGATTTGCTGGCCTTGATTACTTGTGTACTCTTGTCAAAGTGATTGTGGGATATTTTTTAATTTCTGCCACTTTATTTTATGACGTGTTTTGAGAAGTGTAAGACTGAAGACATGGTTACTTCTACCAAAACAGGAGCAGAATATGTTGAGAAAAAACATGCTGCCACAATATTTATTCACATAAAGTGAACAACCAGCACCATTGCTAAATTTCATCAGCCCCTTGTCAAATTTTTATGTCCCCCACAAAGATAGTAAAACCACAATTCATCTACAGGACATTTTTGTGAGCGTTAACTTAGTTCAGTGTACTGTAAAAACAACAGACCCCATAATCATGAATAATTGTGTGTGTTAGTTGAGTCAAAGTTTTGAAAATTAGCTAACAAAACCTCAAAAACACATTTATCTGAATGAAAATGATGCAAGTGTGAGAAAGTACCTCGAAAAACATGCTAATTCAAGTTAGCAACTCATGACAACATACAAACTAGCCTCTCAGTAATTGCTTTAATGGTCGGTCTACTTTTATAGGTCACGCGATCACCTTTGAGAGCGGCGTCAGATAAGCCTCTTTGATGTCTGTCAGCGTCCATATTTCTCATGTTAGGAGTCGCTGATTTCTACAATGTTACATGGGCGCTAAGATGCCATGATGAAAACCGCTTTCATTTTCAGGTATTCTCACCTCATCTTTTATCAGATAAAGCATTTGTCAAAAACTGTTCACGTTGAGCCCCTTTCATGTCAAATCTTCAGTTGAGGGTATCATGCTTGGCTGAGATTTTTGTCAGACCTTGAAGTCAATGATATTAAAAACAAGTGCACATATTTCAGCTCCTATTAACAAAGCATTTCACATACATTTTAATCGTCTGGGCTTTAAATAGATGTTTTAATCATATTTCCATATGTTAAGCACACTCAATGGGAAAAAGGGGAAGTTTCTTAAGGGAATCTCTGGAAATCCAGTTAATTTGCTCTCTGGCTAGAATTAAGCCCGGAGCCATCATAAATTACCATTTCATTAAGATTCAGAAGCCAAACAGATTTAAATATTCATGGATTCCCTCCTTTCTCTGATTAGATTTTAATTACACGATATTGTCTTAAACAAATGAGGGACGTTCGCATAAAGGAGCTATTTGTTTTGAGGGATAATGAACACCTGAAAGGTAGAGCTGCTTCAAAGAGCAGAAGCATTTACCCGTCGAGACACAAAGGGCCCCTCCGAGCCCTATGTTTTGTCTCGTTTCTGTCAAAGAAAAAAAGACAGAAAGAAAAAAAAAAAAACCTACACCCCAAGCACTCTGCATCACACCTGGTCAGAACCTTCCCAGTGTGTTCTTCAATCCATTCATTCCTTCCTTTCCTCTCTGCCTTTGTTGAAAATTTAATGACCTATAGCAATTATTCAGTGGTGTGATACAGGACTCGTGTATACGATGGTTAATTTTATGACACAAGTTACACCCATCAGCTTTTCGGCTCTTTTCCCCAATGAGTATTCAGATCTTCATGTAAATTTCTCCATTTTAAATTCAAGGCAAGAGAAACACGATGCACCTGTCGTGACCAAGGTCGATGTAGAGGTTGCTGTAGACAGTGTTTGCAACAACGTTAAGGGCATTTACTTTTTGTAACCAGAGCAGCATTCTTGTTTTCTTTCTTTTTTCTTAAATAATAATTTTATTTTTACTCCTCCACTGTAGCTGATTAAATATTTACAAAGCTCTGCACGACCATTCATTCGTTTAATAAAGCGCCTTTTTCTGCTGCCATTTCAGCTTGTTTTTCAGCCATGATGCTGTGATGTTAAACCAAAAGCAAAGTAATGAATACTTTTACTGATTACTTTGGTTTGAAGCCAGGCTTCACAATAGCAATATCCAAAGGTTACAAATAATTGCTGTAATACAGCAGTTCCATCTTAAAGTCCTACCAATACCTCTCTTTAGAACTGAGATGTCAGCTCTTCACTGTAATAGCCTCATTAAATTCACTTGCAGGTGAGCAAAGTGTACAATGCTGTGAAGACATATCAAAGCCACAGCGTGTTTGCCACAATAGTGCTGTCCAAAAATGTGAACGAGCACTTAAACGAGAATGTAGCTTGTTTAGCCCAATATTTATGAAGTATTCACACAGAGCTGAATGTCCAGGGCGGCCACATCCACGCATAAATACAGCACCACTTTCCCAATAAACAAACAAATCGACTGCTCTTTTCCATAAGGCGGCTGTCTTGCCCAGCTAGCACTCTTGGTTTCAAGGAGTAATAGGCTGTGATGAGCGGAGATAAATCAGCTCATTCAGGTAATTGTGCCTTATGGGGATTTGCAGCCTCTGTGTAATGGCCCTCTTAAACACACCGCATAAGATGACCATGGCTGACTCATCAGGTTTGAGCCGACTGCACATAGAAAATATCCTCTGCTTGAAACTATACGAAGGTTTTACTGCACATTGTGTGCTGGGAGAGGCTAAAATCTCTGATTCATGCAGAGTGAGTCAGATGGTGTATTCTTTGAGTTATATGTTGAGAGGCAGTAATGGCTTCAAAGACTCACTATGAATGAATTGTTAATAGTTTGCATGTGTCGTCGGTGCTGTTTTAGTGCATGGTTCACTAAAATAATTATGCAAAGTGAGGTTATAATGCAAACACGGCCAAAACAGTTTGCTCTGCTCAGTGATCTGGGTATTAAGTTATGGAGGATGCAGCAGACTACTGATATCTGATATAGGCAATGACTTTACAGCATCGCTCCACAATTGACCCTTCGCAAACAGTTTGATTGACAGGCGATCTGACCATTTTGTCTGACAAAGCAGTCAGGGGAGTTAGTAGATTAACGTTGGTGAACTTGAACTTGAAGGGTCAATTGACTCTTCTCAAAGTCCCGCCCCCTTAAGTTACTATGTCCAAAAAGTCATGTGTTCTCACGTCACACATCATGTTCTCACGAAGTGAAAAATACATCCTGGAGCAAAGAGGACACTGACAACGCGTCAACAGACATATGAAACGGTTTCATATTTAATATATCATAATTTTTTAAAGAAGTTTAAACAATAAATAGCGTATAGTGTCTCTTTAACGTGTCGTGACAGATCGCTGTAGCTCCTTCAAGCGGCTCGTGAACCGATCATCTCTTCATACTAGTTCATTTATAGCATCAAATAAACATGAATGAACATCAGAAGGAATGTTGTTTCAAGCGTGGAAAGACGTGAGTTCACACAATTTCTCAAATTCAAGTTCACCAACGTTAATCTACTAACTCCCCTGACTGCTTTGTCGGACAAAATGGTGGATTCGGGGTTATGATTGGTCAGATCGCCTGTCAATCAAACTGTTTGCGAAGGGTCAATTGCCCAAGTTTCGGACTGGGCAATTGGTTGAGATGATTTGCTGTATTTTTATTAGTTTTTGCGTGGAAATCTTGTTTTGGGAATTTGAACCTATACATCTTCTTCATGAATGGATTCTCTGATGCATTGATAATGAACTAAATTCATAATTTTGTTAATGTCAAATGGCTGAATTGAATAGTAAAGTTTATGATATTGAGTCACACTTTTAGGAACAAGATAAATGGCCTTTTTTTTTTGCTTTAAAGGGTTAGTTCACAAATAAAATAAAATATTGTCAAACTTTACTCAGATGTCATTCCAAACGTGTGAATTTTTTTCTTCTGGAGAACACAAAAGTAATTGTGTAACCAAACTGTTTCAGTTTCCTTTGAATTTTAATGGAGAAAAAACACTTAGACATTTCTCAAAATGTATTATTTTGTGTTTCACAGAAGAAAGAAAGTCACACAGATTTGTTTGAAATATTGCTTTAGTGCTTAGATTTCTCTCCAAGAGTTCTTAGTGTTGGGGAACTTAGCCCCATTCTTCAAGAAGTGATGTCTACAGTTTTACTAGGTGAAAATCTGCTTTAAAACGTCCATTAGAGCTTCAGATCTGGTCATTGGGGAGGTCAGGAAAAGTTCTTTTCTCTACTTGGTGCTCATGAAACCAAATTCTAAATTCTTAAATGTATTTAGCAGTTTTTATGGGGGCACCATCATCCTGGCATATTGGAATATCATGAGGTAACTGTGTTAGGAACGTATCATGTACCTGATCCTGTAGAAACCTCATATTACTTGGCTGAGCAAACATCAGATTTAATGACTTTTCCAAGACAACAGCCCACACCAGTACAGATTCCTCACTACATTTAACAGCTAACATCTTTTGTCCAGATGTAAACCTGTCCGGGAGTCTTGGTTACAAACGGTTTCCTTTTTCATAGTGTGTTTATGTTATTTCATACATCCTCTGTACTGTCTAATGATCTGTGGTGAGCAGTTTGTTTCCTCTAGAGTGTTAACACTGTTCAAGAATGCTGACTCGATATGGAAATTTCATCAGGCGTTTACAAACGGCACAGCGCAAGTGTCCTTTAAGGATCATTGGCCATTTTTAAGGATTTTCAGTCTCAATATGTTTCTGAAAAGATAAAACGACTGCCAGACAAGCACAGTAACTGGCATTATTTTCTGTGAAGAAAATATCTGCACACTGAAGATGACTGTGATTTGCAGCAGATTGTTTAAGCTAACAGTGTTTATTTGTGCAACTTTGAAGCTGTTTGTCATTAACATACTGTGACAGTATACTGATGCAAAATAAGTGATATTTACTGTACCTTGATTTCTAGTTCCTCTCAGGTTTCAAGCATGTTCACTGACACTGTTGTCTTCTTGCTAAATTATAAAAATATCTAGAAATATGATGACTAGATCATTTTAAATGATTTTTGTGATAATTTTTATGATGGATTTTTATAGTTTAAGTTTTATTCTATGCATCTGCACACACACACACACTCACACACTCACAGGTTTGTTTTGCTATCTTAGTGAGGACATTCCACAGGCATAATGGTTTTTATACTGTACAAACTGTACATTCTGTCCCCCTACACTAACTCTACTCTTAAACCTACCCATCACAGCATTTTTACATTAATAAAACATTGTTTGTTTAGTATGTTTTTAAAGCTATTTGACTTATGAAATGTCCTCATAAAACATGTTTACGTCGTAATACCAGTGTAATACCCATGTCATTATACAAATTTGTGTCCTCATAAATCACAAATCGCGCGCACACACGCACACACACACACACACACACACACACACACACACACACACATTGCTTTTCCATATTTTATGGAGACTTTAGATAGACAACATAAACTGTATATTCCATCCCCTAAGCCTAAACATACCCCTACCCATCATAGAAAACGTTTTGCATTTTTACATTTAAAAAAACCCAAAAAAAACCTGTTGTGTGATTTATAATAAAAATGTCCATTTTTAAATGTCCAAAAATTTTACCATAAAATGTCCCCACAAGGTCAAATATTTCTGGTATTGCTATACATGAACCACACAACAACAACAACCTAATGACAAACCAAATCCACGTAAAGACAACACAAAAATAAGCCACTATCAACAACCCCCCCCCCCCCCCCCCCTTTTTAAAGTGTAATTAATTTCAAAGTGAAAGAGTTGTGTTCATCTCAGCTGTCCTTTGATCATCTTGATTTAAAAAACAGAACCAAAAAAGATTAATTCCAAAAATGCAGTCCAAAAAGCTGCTCTCCACCCACCTGAGTGAGTAAAGTTCTCTGACAGAGGAGGAATCAAAGCACCTTGGCTGTGGATTTAAGTGAGTTCAATAAACAGAGCCAGGCCACGCTATCCTGTGGCGCTGCAGAGGGCATCAAGGTTGCCCAGAGTCACAGTCATTTTGAAGATGAACAACCTTGTCCTCATGGTCTAAATATATCTTCTGGATTTCCAGTTGTGCAGACCAGCTCCCTCAAGCCACCCCACTAAGGACAGATGTCAGCTTTCTGTGACCCTGTCAGTGACACACAGCTGGATAGGGCGAGCAAATCTGGAACAGTCTCTGCAGTGCAAAGGCTGAAGATTTTATGTTGTTTTGAGCATTATGTCAGAGTGTGATCCCAGTGCACACACGGCTGATTTCAGAATGAAGAGGGGAAAGTAGGTTAATGGATATCATAGTGTGCTGTACCTCTCACCTTCTCTTTCTCTCTTTTTCATACAGGTTTGTAAAGACATACAGCATGGTTCATTATGGCAACAATTTAGTCTTACAAATCTGTCTCATGTGAAATGGAAAAGAAACACTCTGCAAAACACAAACCTTTGAAGTTTGTATCAGAGGATGCGTGAGGCTGTCTGAAGCCAAAGGTCTTGCTGCTTCGCTGCCCAGTCAGTCAGTGACTTCACGGGCAGCATGTATGAGGGAACCTCCCAGGGAAACTGCTTTCAGACAGACTTCCAAGGCATCATAATGTCCTGTCTCATGATCAAGAACAAATTCAAGTGAGCTTAAAGGAGCCTCAGAGCCACACATATTACGTCATCACAATGGACCAATGGTAGGTGTTGAAGGTGTTTTCCAGCCCAAGAAATTTTTTTGGAAAGTTTGCTTTGGCAAGTTGTTTCGACTCCAGAAACATACTCCAGATGAACTTCATTTTGGCCTGATTTTGTTTGAAATGACATCACTCCAGTTTGTTCTTTGATTTCACTTGAAGTATGTCGGGGACTCGAGAGAAGAATGAAATGAACTTATACTTAACGTATATCGAGGCCATTAGAGATAACCAATAGAATATTGAAAGACTACAATGCTTGTTTGTCAGTAGTAGTCATTTGTAGGAATTGAACCTTTGCCAGCAGTTTGATTGACAGGCGATCTGACCAATCATAACCCTGAATCCCCCATTTTGTCCAACAAAGCAGTCAGGGGAGTTAGTAGATTAACATTGAACTTGAACTTGAACAATTGTGTGTACTCACGTCTTTCCTCGCTTGAAACAACATTCATTCTGATGTTCATTCATGTTTATTTGATGCTATAAATGAACTAGTATGAAGAGATGATCGGTTCACGAGCCGCTTGAAGGAGCTACAGCGATCTGTCACCACACATTAAAAGAGGCAATGTTGAAAACGGTTAAAGGTAGGGTAGACAGACAATTTTTTTCATAAACACTTTTTGTCATTCTGGTTGACACTCTCTTCACTTCCTGATAGCAATCAATAATAGAAGTGGTCTAAAAATTAAAAAAATGTTCATATATCGTCAAGGACCTCAGGACCAAAAAATGTTCGTCCAAACATTGCATTCAGTCTGAATGCAATTTATATAATAATAAAAAACCCCAAACTTTTGAACTGTATTGTATATGCCCTTGTGGTAAACAAGGAAACTTTACGAACTTTTTAAAAAGATGAACTGAGAAAGCAGTGCTAATAGCAGAAGCCTCTCTATTGAAGCTGCAGCTTTGATATTCAACACATGTGAATTAAAAAGCCTGTCAAGCTTTAAACTCAGTTGGGGACAGTCTTGAGAATTTATTCCCCTCCAGTGTTATTTTTGTAAAATCAAAATATGTTACAAAAGCAATTTGTTCGGCAAGAGCTACTGTATTTCATGTGAAGAGACATTCTGAATACACAATCATCAGAAATGTCACAGAGGAATGTTCTGCTTGAAAAGTGAAAACTGATGTGCTGATGGCTTCTTTGTGTCTATTTGACATAGTTTTAGTTTTCTGTTCCCTTTTGTATAGTTTTGTTAACGAATCCATGTTTGATTTCAAGTCTGCTTGACTTCCTCACAACTGAAAAAAGCTGAATTATTGACATTCTGCTCATTGCAATAGATAATTTCTGTATAAAATATGTTTAAATACTATAAATGTGCTATTCAAATGTTTTAATTTGACTAATCTCGAGGAAGAAAAACACCCTTAAAGTTGCCATGATATCAAAATCGACATTTCTTATTTTTTTACTGCAGTATTTATTATCAATTATTTATCCGTACGCATCATTTATTTTAATTCATAAAAACTCGTAATCTTTTAATCAAAATAACTTCCCGTGTGTCTTGCAGCAACATCTCTTCCCATTTCTGATGACACGTTTAATGTCGCAAGGGCGGGGCAATCATGCCACTCACATGACATCACAGCAATAACAAGCCACGATTATCCAACGATCCAATCAATTACCGATGGACAAAATCAAGTCCCGTCCTACATATTTTCTTGTTCAAGAAGCTGTTTCACACAGATATAAATCACAATAGGGAAGAAAAGTCTATCATATTCGCATTTCGCTTCCATTTCATGCCGACTTTAAAATACACATAGCCTACACAGAGCATAGCAGGTCTTACAGTTCACTTGAAAAGGACATCCGGGTGTTTTTAAAGCATATGGAGTGTAAGGTTTGCTGGTGCACAGATTTTACAGGCTTTATGTTGTACTGTGAAATAGACAATAAAAATAACTAAAGGTTCTCCCAACTTCCTGGAGGAAGCAGATGTTGAAACTTCTTTAAAAAATTACGATATATTAAATATAAAACTGTTTCATATGTCTGTTGACGTGTTGTTAGTGTCCTCTTTGCTCCGGGATGTATTTTTCACTGTGTGAGAACATGATGTGGCGTGAGAGCGCATGACTTGTCAGGCATAGCAACAGTAACTAAAGGGGGCGGGGCTTTGCGAATGGTCAATTGGCTAATATATCCAATTTAGTACTATGAATAAAGGAAGGAACAAATAACAAGAATAAAAGAATATTTCCTCTTTTTTTATCTTCGCAGTTCACTTTTGTAAAATTCTAGGAACATGTTTGAAGTTTAAAGTATAGGCTAATTTAGGTTTTCACAAACACATAAGAAATGATGTGACAGAAGGAAACAAACATTTATGTTGAAGCATTGTCGGAGGTGATAATTGTGTCCTCCTGCACATCTCACTCCTGTTTGTGGTTGGTTAATCATAGAGGTGTCAGTGTTGATTATCAAAATATAAGTGATGACAGGCAGTCTAGCTATTACACAGAATTGTCCTTTCAGTTGTTAACTTCACTGTCAAAAAAAAAAAAAAACGCAGCAGAAACCTTTAGTGGCGAGGTGTCATTAATCAAGAGCGCTGGACGGAGGAAGAGGGGGTGAGAAGGTGAGATGAGATTTGGTGCTCAGGGCTTATTTTCAGCCTCCATCCTTGAAGCAAAGAATTAATCAAAAGAAAAATATCTCTCACTCGTGTCGGATTCTCGCGGTGTAGCTCACCTCCAAAGTGTCTGGCATTTTCATTTTGTTGCATCAGCATCTGTACTGGCCTTTGAATAATGTGTACAATTTTTGGTAAAAATCTTCCAGGAGAGATCTCATAGAAAAATGATTTATCACTGTACACATCAAGTGGAATCATATTTATAGTACTCCACATCCCACTGCCATACACCCTGTTTGCTTGTGATAACATTCTGTTTCCCATGAGTGAATAATGCAACACCTGTACTAAATACTCCCCGATGTAGGTGAACTGAAACTATCAATGGCCTGAGGCCTGGTTGTTTGATCCAAAATCATTAAACTAAGCACAGCATGAGCTCTCTTTACTGCCATTTGCTGTGAGCTTAAATGAAATAGTTCACCCAAAAATGAAAATTCTGTCATCATTTACGTACCTCCAAACCCGCATGACTAACTGAACGAATGAACAAAAAAGGAGATGTTAAGCAGAATGTCTTCTGCTATCTTGTATACTATGAGAGTGGATGGTGACCAGGGGCCATCAAACTCCAGCAAAGACAAAACAGCAGCTTTATAAAAGTGTAGAAGTATGCAAACAGTAAATTCAACTATTATTCACTGAAAATCTTGATTAACAGCTATGGTCACTTTTCCCTTTTATTGAATAGAAACCGTATCTGCTTTATATATATATATATATATATATATATATATATATTATAGTCATACTCAAAGTTTTGAAAGATACAAAGCTGAGTAAAAAAATTACAAACTTGGGTGCAGTAATTATTTTCTTTTTATTTCTATTTTTAGACCTGTGATTTTTCCTTGAAAATACTGATAAAATTGGGAAATGAAGAAAAAAAGAAGCAACTAGAACAACAAGAAGCAATGTTGTTAATTTTATTCGTTGCTAAAGTGTACATATATGTGAAATAAAAAAGTCAAGGCATCCACAGAAGTTACTATTGTCAACACAATTGTTCCTTTTCTCATATCCTGAACTTCTGACAAACAATTTTTAAAGAATTACAGTTTCTAATTAAATGCACTTAAAGGTACAGAAAGCAATTTCTGAGAAACACTGTTGATATTTAAAATCAAGCCAAACAAACACACCTCTTCCTCATTGCTCCGCCCCTAAAATGCACAAACATGCAAATATGCTTCATGAAAATTGAAGTGAAAGTGACGAATGAACAACAAGAAAGAACAAAAATTGAACATACGGTACTCAAGAATATATATATAAGCAAGAGGTATAGAAGCCAGACAAACAATGCCACTCAAAACTGTCCTGTTACTATAGCTACAACAACAGCTTATCTTGGTTCTGTAAAACATAACAAAACAATTGTTTCTCCCATATGGAGCAGAAACAATGCAACCTTGCATCCACTTTCAGGCCTTCCCGATTAGGTCTCTCCAGCGCGGGAAAGCTTTTCTTATATTAACGTAGGTTCTAAAGCTCTTGCCTGATCATAACCCTTCTTTTTCTAGTGATATTCCTCTTGACCTTTTGTCTTTTGTAATGTCTTTTTACAGTCTTTCTTCAAATCTCCCACTCTCTCTCCTCCCCCACCATGAGAGTATACGTCCCCTGCTGCTGATTGGCTACAAGCGTGTTGTACTCATCACACATTCAACAGTGTTTCTCAGAAATGGCTTACTGCACCTTTAACTACATTTTTATGAACTTCATATCATTTAAATTAAGCTTCTTAACGTCTTACTTAAGAAGATTTTCATGAATCTGGCCCCGCTACATAATATAGATATATGAGAGACCAATTAATTTAACTTTTTTTCGAATCAGTTATCACTTGCCATTCATATTCACATCCTGTCTAAAAAGACCAAAAACTTTCCTTCACCTGAATACCATTACATTCTCCTGAACGGATGTTTGTGCCAACAATCAGCTTCCAATACAAGGAGTACAAAATGTTCTTTCATGTATACTCAAATGTTACCTCTTTTTTTCAGGAAAAAGCATATAATGAATGTTGAAATATAGAGGAATTTCATAATACTCTTCTTGTTTGTTTCTGTTTGCGGAGAGCTCTGCCAGGTCACTGCTCGAGCAAACAGGATTGAGGCATCATGTGAGCCTGGAAGAGTTTGTTATATGATGTTTATAAACGGCCATCTATTGTGTCTCATATGAAATACTCTCATCCATGGCGTCCTGCAGGGCTGGGTCTCGACAAAGAGCAGCGTCTGCTGTCTCGGCAAACTCTGTGCCCTTGGCCTCATTGGTATGATATGTGCCCTTGTGCCGGTACATGTATCGCAGAATGACGGCCAGGAGGAGGAGCAGGACCAGAACCACCACAGCTATGACAGCTAAAAGAGAGAGAGAGAGAGAGAGAGAGAGAGAGAGAGAAGAGAGAGAGAGAGAGAGAAGAGAGAGAGAGAGAGAGAGAGAGAGAGAGAGATAGCCTTTATATTATTATATTTAAAGAAAACCTGTGGGCAGCAGCAATAAGGTGAGACTGAACTCGGAACAGCTTAGTCTGTTTATTTCAGGACAGTCACTGGAGTACATTGCTGTATGGATTTTTTATTACTGATTGACACAGATATTTTTTTAATAGGAATATTCTGGGTTCATTACCACATTTAACGTTACACAAGAAATAAGTTATAAAGTTAGGAAATATTTTTTTTGTGGTACTAGCCAACATTATGCTACAAATGCTGTTGATTGAGTTTAACTTTTACAGAACCTGGAACATTTTTCTGATTTAGAAGCTGATGCTGACCGATTTTGGAGTTGACACTATAGGCGGAATGACTACTCTTGTTTATCAGCATCTGCCTGTGCCCAGTTGGCCGATTATTTTAAAATGGCCTATTGACCCTTCGCAAAGATCCGCCCCCTTTAGTTACTGTTGCTATGTCCAACAAGTCATGCGCTCTCATGCCGTTCTCACAAAGTGAAAAATACATCCTGGAGCAAAGAGGACACTGACAACGCATCGACAGACATATGAAACATTCTCATATTTAATATATCGTAATTTTTTAAAGAAGTTTAAACAATTAATAGAGTATAGTGTCTCTTTAATGTGTGGTGACAGATCGCTGTAGCTCCTTTAAGCGGCTCGTGAACCGATCATCTCTTCATACTAGTTCATTTATAGCATCAAATAAACATGAATGAACATCAGAAGGAATGCTGTTTCAAGTGTGGAAAGACGTGAGTACACACAGTTTTTCAACTCTCCTGACTGCTTTGTTGGACAAAATGGCGGATTCAGGGTTATGATTGGTCAGATCGCCTGTCAATTTGCTGTTTGCGAAGGGTCATACTTAGTCTAAAACTAGTTTTCAAGTTTATTTTTTTTGTTTATTTATTGTGAATAATTTGACTCCTCGATATTCAAGTGGTAATTTAAAAGAGAACCATGTTCAACATCATTATATTAAAGCTGCAATATGTAAAAGTTTTGCAGTAAAATATACAGAAACCACTAGGCCGGTGTTATAAATTTTGTTCAGTTGAGTACTACAATATGCCAAATGTTTCCCAACTATTTGTAAATCGTGAGAAAATTGCTATTTTAACCAAGGATCCGGGACGTGTGAGTGAGTCGCCTGTCAATTACGTCAAATCCACATTAACCTCGGTTTCCGGTTTTATTTTGCAGAAACCAGGTTTTATTAGTTTTATTAGCCAAGGGAACATCTGTTTTGATTCATTTATAGACAGAATACTAATTATTGTTATATAGCTCAACACGTTTAGTCATATTGTTTAATTCAAATTTTCTTGATTAGTTTTTTTGCGAGTGCCATGTTTCAACAGAGAAAAACGCTGTTTTGTCAAGTAGCTAGTATAATCAGAAGCAGCTTTATTTTTAGTAACAGTAATACTGAATTTTCTCCATCATACAGTATGTTTTGAAAATAATTGCATGCCATTTATAAATACAAGCCATCCAGCATTTAATATGATATTGTAATGTGGATCTATCTCACTGCAGTGTGAACAAGTGTCTCACAGCAGCCGCGAGCGAACGCACAGAGTAACATTATAACATAATAACTGTGTCATAATAAAAGTCCCGCTGCTCTGAAGGCGTGTGTCGCGTTCGTCTCTCATTATCAATCGCTCCAGCGTCTCGTTCAGCTCCACAACACTCGCTCCTGCTCTGCTTCATACTACAGTAACATTAATAATCGCATCCGTGAACATGATTTCTGCCTGAGTGTCATCCCGATTCTTTTCCACCAGCTGTGAGGTGAAGACCACATGTCCCAAGATTCCTCGCTCAAACTTGGCGTCATCAAGCTACGCCTTTGTTTTGAATAGGCGACCTCTAGTGGACGAAAAACTACATATTGCAGCTTTAAGGTGAGAGGACAGGGAAATGAGTGTAAATTTTAGGTGTAAATGTAGCTAATGAAAATATTGACAGACTTAACCACTGAAAGCTAAATTTCAAAATGTCCTGTCTGTAGAAAACAGCAGTAATTCACCCAGTACTAACAAACTGATATGCACAATGAAATACGCAAATATTATCCTAATATGCAAGACCAGTTATCTGAAACAGGTTTTGAGTGCACGTATCGTTAGAACCCTGCTGAGGTTTTACTGACTCCAATTACTTCTGTGTGTGAGAAAAAAACCCACACACTGATTATTCATGTGTAAATGAGCTAAAGTGAGACCACTGTGGTCTTTTTTGCTCAGCCACAGATCTTTGGAGGCCAGGAAACATCTTGTGCCCAAATTACCTCTCATTTGTGAAAAAATCCTCCAACCCTCTCTGACCATCATCAAAGTGCTGTTCTCAAAATGTTCACACACTCTGGAGGCAAAAAGCATATTTTCCCTCTGACAGCCGTGCATTCTGTAAATAACATTTTTTTTGCAAGTAACACTTTGATAATGTTTCATTATGGTATAGGAGATATTTTATCAGTGGCCAGTTTTTTTTGGATAGCTCATAAAAGCGTTAAATGGACTGGATATTCAGAAACGAAAATCGATGTTTTCCCCTGCCTGCTGCCTTTCATATATCACAGCTCAGAATAGCTGTTAGAGAAAGGTTTTGGACTGTGCCTGTTCCTGTCATGCCATCTACCACATTTTTCTGTGCCTTCAAAGTAATTAGTCACATGACATGAAAATTAGGAGCTTTTTTTGGTCAGGATTGCTCAAAACAATTTACCCTTCGCAAACAGTTTGATTGACAGGCGATCTGACCAATCACAACCCCGAATCCGCCATTTTGTCTGACAAAGCAGTCAGGGGAGTTAGTAGATTAACGTTGGTGAACTTGAACTTGAAAAATTGTGTGTACTCACGTCTTTCTGCGCCTGAAACAACATTCCTTCTGATGTTCATTCATGTTTATTTGATGCTATAAATGAACTAGTATGAAGAGATGATCGGTTCACGAGCCGCTTGAAGGAGCTACAGCGATCTGTCACCACACATTAAAGAGACACTATATGCTATTTATTGTTTAAACTTCTTTTAAAAATTACGATATATTAAATATGAGACTGTTTCATATGTCTGTCGATGTGTTGTCAGTGTCCTCTTTGCTCCGGGATGTATTTTTCACTTTGTGAGAACATGATGAGTGACGTGAAAGCGCATGACTTGTCGGACATAGCAACAGTAACTAAAGGGGGCGGGGCTTTGCGAAGAGTCAGTTGTGCCCAGAACTAAACGTACCAATCATAAGCCTAAGTAGACATAGAAACAACTGGCACCAATAGTCAATTTATCTACTTAGGTCTAGGATGCTTTTGGGAAATGTAGTTACATCAATAAAAGTCATTTTTAGGGGTCAGAGCAGGAGGAAATAGTGACTTAAGGCAAAAGCTGCACATTTTCACAGTGTAGGTGAATTGAGGGCATATTGGATATTTGAAAGTTCACGAGTTCATATGCCCATATTATCTTAGCGTAAGTGGTAAACATATTTGGCTTGCTGTCTGCTATAGAGGGGCTCAGAGAGGATATTCTGCTTGAGCTCCGATTGTCCCCCTATAACAGGTAAAATTGTACAAATAGGAAGAGAAGGGGAGGAGGAGGGATACCGAAAGAACTAACAACAGGAAGAGGTAGATGCTGGTTTTATACCTTGGTTTTAATTGGAAGGTTAGATGGGCGTACTCCTCCTGAAATTACGTTTAATAACTTCACTTTGTGAGCAGTTACAACACTTACCCCCAACTATGGCTTCAAAGTATGGTCCCCCTAAAAACAAAAAAAGGAAATATTTAAAAATTGGTAATTGTACATGACAAAACAGAACGGTAATATCACATATCCCCTTGTCAGTTTTGAATTTTCAGTGGTTTCACTCATACATTTCGGTAAGGATTTCTAATAGAATATTTCTAATAGAAGTAGATATCATGGCTAAACAGAGTAAGGCAATAAAGTACAATGAAGAAACTGTCCAGTTCTAGTACTGCTGCTGTTAGTTTATGCTGATTTTATATGTCTTTACATGTCATTAAAGGTTATTGCTCTGTGTGATATTTTCTCTATGGCTAGAGTTCTGAAACATTTTCAAGATAAATGTTTTTTTTTTGGAGTGCTGCAGCACAGCCACGTACTGTATCTCTACAACAAAATCCTTCCACGCCTCACTGATCCATCAGCAAACACGTTCTGTTGACTTTCTTCCTGTGTTGTAATAACACACGTGAATCTTTCATGATGCTTTGTTTTTATAGACAGCTGTCTCCCCTGCTGTATTGTAGCGATACTCATTCTCTCCATCACCATGGGGACAAAAAGCTCGTTAAAGAAAGTGATTGAAGATAATCATGAATTATTGCAAAGGCAACATCTGCTGCCTTGACTTGACTTTCACTGAAGGACAGGCAAATCAAAGATGTTGCTTTCAAAATGGAGATGGATCTAGTGAGACCCCAAAACTATTTTTAAACAGAAAGGATAATGCAGGTTTGACCAAGCAGATGCCCCCAAAACATGAACAATTAAGCTCCCTCATTAGTGTCTAATAACCTGTTACATTGTGATTAAAAGCTCATTGTGATTTGATGTTTACAGCGTGACTATATTTGGAGTAATTAAGGAGACATAGAACATTCACATTTGGGTAATATGAAGGGCATGAAGGTGTGTCTGAAGGTATAACATCCACTCGTGTGAACTTTAATGTTACCTTATATGACTTCAGTAATTAGTTGTCCTTTAGAAATGGAGGAGTAATATAAAAAAAATAAAAAATAAAAAATAAATAAATTAAAATGACAACCTCACTGAAGCTCTGAGCCAGTGAATTATTTATAAATCAATCAAGTGCTTCCAGCTCTACCAAACCACATTTCAGAAAAACTAGGAAGACTGGATGAAATATCTCTCTCTAATAGAGCAGGGGCTGGTCTTGGTTTCACAAAGTACTGCACACTTTTACTGTGAGTCATCATCATTTTAACACCCAGATGTGTGACCTCAAAACTATCCTTGGCATCCTCTAAGCCAGTTCGTAACTAGTGACATTCAATGTAGTAAATAAAACAATTTGGACATCATTGGATCTTCTGGAGAATAAACTCCATTACGTATTGATAGGCATATTTATTTAAACTGTTGGAGAATAGTGTGTGCTGAGCACTCTGAGCTCTGTGTACCTCCTAAAGTAAATGATAAACTAATTACGGAGAAGAGAATAAAAGGTGATGTTAGTTTGAAAAAAGACAGGCACCTTTTTTTTAGTACAGTTATTAAAGTCAGCATGTAATGGAAATTTATTCCCTGTTTATTTACCCTATTTATTTTCTAAATGCATGTTATTATTCTTATTTTGTATGATTCGTTAATGTATACATTTCATTTTTACACATTTTTATTGACCTCACAATTTTTTATTACAATATAAAAGTTTTCCAATCAATTCCAGCCAAACCCTCCCCTTTCTTTCAATCAACTGCAAGCTCACATTCAGATCTGCCTCTATCTATTCAACAACCAAGATTGAATCAAGAACCACCCTATATTTTTTTTCATTTTTCAATAATAATGGGGTCACACTGCACTTCCATTCAAATGCTTGCGCATGCGTCAGACCAGAAACGCATGCTCATGTGAAAAGTTTCGCATTTTGCTGCGTTCCAAAGTTCAAGTTCGGTGAACTCTGATCTGCGAATTCGCATCATGTGAAGACATGTGACCAGTAGAAGATTGATTCTTCGCAGCATGACCTCTTGGCTGAAAGAATGATATTTTTGCAGTAAAGTTGAGCAGGTTGTATTAGGGCTGCACGATTTATCGCGATTATTTAATGCGCAACTTGTCAGAGCTGTACGGCTCTGTAATCAGCAGTAAATGCTTTTCCATCTGAATGCCAGAGGGCGCTCTTGTGCAAAAACTCAAAATATGCCCTGCCACTGAAGAAGATAACACATCATATCGCTGTAGCTAAATAAACCGAAGAAATTATAATTAAATTATAAATTATATAATTAGCAATAATAATTGCTTCTTGTGTCTGGAAAGATGTTTGACGTGTGTTGCACTTTCAAATGTACATTATAAGCGACTCAAACTCACAGTGCTTTCAGATGGAGCAGCATTTGGAGCCGTACTTCATTGATAAGCTGCGCATAAAAAAAAAATAATCGCAGCCTTTGCAATTTCATAATCGCACAAAGAATCGCATTTAAGCGATAATCACGATCAAGTTCAATGTTATTTTTCCTATCGTGCGATAAATAGCGCAGCCTTAGGTTGTATATTTTTTACATTTTGAATGTATTACCATGTTATATGTTGAATTCATGTTTATAGAAAAAAGACGCTGTAGACCATGGCGTCATATCGCAACTGTTGCAGCATCCGATGAAATTTCGCTAGTTCAAAGTCTAGTGTGACCGCAGCTTAATCCATCTCATTCAGATGTACGTCACAATTTAGAAAAAAAGATCTGTTGCTACTTCCATTACAGCGCAACTTCAAAAAAGCATTCCTTATTTTCTTTGTTAAAAAGTTTTACAAGTAAATGTAATAGTAGTATTTAAAACAAATCTTTAAAATCATATATACTAGTGGAGACTACAGTTGTGCAAGTAAACTAATAAAAGAAGTTTTTGTACATGGAACAGCTGTCTCACAGAGGTTGTGATTGAGGTCACATGACCAGTTGAATACTAAACGCTTTATCTTAGTAACCCCTCTGTCAGTGTACACTTTCCTCAAAGAATAATTCAATCATGGCTGATTGCAAACTTTTACAATGACATTGGTTACTGAAACTGTTCTTTAGTAATGCTACATCCACACCACTAGGTGTCAATATAAGCCTTAAGACAACTGTGATATCAACCAATGAACAAAAAATTAGGTCACCTTTAAAGTTGGCATGAAATGGTTTCAATAGTTGTTTTTCCCTATTGTGATGTATAAGCGAAACTGCTCCTGGAATGAGAAAAAAAATGTAGGATGGGACTTGATTTCGTACTCTGTAAATGATTGGATCATAGGAAGCTGGGCATTACTACGTAAATGGACACTGATCTGAATGCCTGTCACGATCAGTACCTGTGAAGTCCATCAGAGGGCACTCCACTCTGGACTTACACACACACACATGCACATTCATCTTGGACTTCACTCCCCACAATGCACTATACACTAATTCACACATTTCAGTATCGCACTACATTTCCCAGAAGTCTCCACACCGGAACTGATTACACTCATACCTGATACTAATCACATGTCACTATTTAAGCACACTGCACAAACACCTCACTGCGAAGTCTTGATCTACCTCTAGTAATCATTTCTGAGCGTTCATTCCCATGTCTGTTTTCCTGGTTCTTGTTATTGCCTGTTTTCTTGTTTTCTGATCGTTCTCTGCCTGCCCTTGGATTTATTGCCTGGTATTTTTGGACTGTTGATTCTTGTTGCCTGTATCAATTCTTATGCCTGATTATTGACCATGATTCTGCCTATCCCCTGTAATCCCTGTTTGCTGATCATTGACCACTGCCTGTCTGACTACATCTATTCTTAATAAAGCTGCACTAGGATCGCTGCCTCCTCGTTACAATGCCAGTTTGCAGTTATTTGTGGGAGATATTTAGAGAACAGATGTTTCGAGGTGGAGGAGAGGTTAATGTTCTTGTTTTAAAGATTACAAGGGCATTTGAATTCAAAAAATAAAAGTCCACACATAAATAATTTATAATATACACTGCAGCATTCATTTTAACAGTGCAAAAATGCCTTATGGTTTTAGCTGGTAGGAAAGTTGGGAAAGTTGGATCATTCAAAAGGGGCATGAAGGCCACAGATGTTTTTATATCTCACAGGTCACATTTTCATTTTCATTTCCATTCAGAGAACAGAGAGGCAAACTGTTGAAATCTATTTAGGACTTGAAGCTGAAGTGTGGAATTTCTGCACCACTAGCTTCACCGAACCAAATTGCAAAAATAATGATCGCTTTCAAATAGAAAATCTTGCTACAAAACTCACCACTGGCTGAGCCAGTGCTGCTATTTTGGATGCTGAAACAAATGGAGTGATGTTTCGACAAGGACACAAAACAGAGGTGCTACACATATTGGGAACATCATCCAACACATGGCTTACTCTGCATTAAATTTGGATAGTAGAAAGTGTTTTAATTATACTCTTCACCTTTAAATCTAGCACATCAAGTGCGAAGTATGGGATAGGGAATCTTGAAATCTCAGGCTAATATGTACTTATTCTACATCTGAAATATTTGGTATAGTGGATGTTAAGCCCGTTATAAAAGATCTTTCTAAGTCACACTCAGCGTAGAGCCATAACACCCCAGGACGGATTAAATCTCTGCTAAATTTGCCATGCAAACACGAGGGAGCCTGTCTCGCCTGGAGGCGTCCCCTCGTTAGCCTCGTTAGTGAAATCCGCCAGCCGCTGTGACATGGAGGAGGACATCTGTGCTGCGTGGCCAGATCTGAAGAACAGCTTCTTTTTTTTCACAGCCTGCCATGAAACCCGATGGGTTGGACCTGAAAGATGATGAGGGCCAAAGGCATTCCACCCTCTCTCTCACGTCTGCCACACAGACCCAGGGCAGAGCAGACCCAGCAGCAAGACATTTGCTTTCATCACCTTCCCAGAAGTGGAGCTAATCTTGCCCAAAGCCGGCTTTTGAAGCGCACTAGTAATTGTCTCCCGATAGGATGGGCAGCAAAACCAGCAGCCAGAATGAATTCCAGTCCCTTCAGTTCTTGGGTGGGAAACGCATTAAGCTGATAATTTTCCAGCAAGAATTAATGCAAATTTCTCATTGTTGCTATGCCCAGTGCCCAAACTGTAAATCTGTCCAAATTTCAGCAAACTGGAAAACTACCAAAGCAATGGCATTTAGCTTTGATCGGAACATTTTATTCATGGGGACAACCAATGATCTGGCTCTCATCCATTAGCCTCATACACATTGGATAACTAAGGTAAGCAGCCTGAAATAGTCAAAATTTAAAGGCACAATATGTATTTTTTCGTCGCTAGGGGTCGCTAAACTCTTCAAAACAATAACAAAGGTGTAGTTTGATGACGCAGTGAATGAGTGGAACTTGTCATCATGCCGATGGATCTAATAATGTTTATGGGGAAATAATGTTTATGGATGAGTAAATGCATGTTTTTTTTTAACATGACTGTGGAATGAAGCAGATCGTGGCCGAGAATCACAGGCGTGATTACTAATGAGACAGATATCAGTGGCACACTGATGATGGGATAAAGGAACAAGGACATTTCATTCTACCAAACTACTTGCAAGTGCTGAAATGCTACTCATACAGGTCAGTTTATTTGATGAATTAAAACTTTGAGGTAACGCAGCACTGTTTCACTTGTTCTAACGTTACACTATCATACTAAACTATTAAACTATTTGAGTGTGTATTACTGTGTATTAGTTTGTTGTCTATATGAGACTTAACAGTTGCCGCTAGACATTACGCAGCTGTTGATGTCTGTTGCCATGGTTACTAGGCAGTACAAGCGGAAACCAGGAATAACGCAGATATTACGCTGACAGGCGACAAGTGACAAGAGAGGGACGGGCACTGTTTAAAATTGTGAATTTCTCTGAATTTGCAAATTCTTGGAAACATTTAGGATAATGTAAGTAAACAGCTGAACGAAATATATAACACTGTGCAAGTGGTTTTTGGATATTTTTATATACAAATTTTACATATTGTGCCTTTATGTCATACTAGGCGCACATAAAGGCGTGAAATTTTGAGTCACTTTCATATGAAGCAGCATGACTGGATTTTTCCTGTGAAAATTCAGTAAATGTTGAAAGAGTTGTTTTATTGTTTTAGAATTTTATCAGGTTTTGAAGTCATCAGATAATTTGCCTAACAGCAGACAGAAGACACCTAAACTACTGTTTTCTCTTGTAATTTGCAAGCAGAACTTTGCATGTTGATTTTGATTCTGCCACTCCCTTTGATTTCACTAAGGTAAAGTGTACCACAAAAGGCCCATCACTGCCCTGGGTGTGCACTAGCCAAGCTCTATAGAACATTGTCAAAGCCGCAGGAACGGTAGTCCTTGTCTCATATTTGAGGTGATGAAGTGTCAGGGCAGGGCTTCATGTTTCATGTAGAGAATTAACAGCTCCTTCGATGTCTGTCAGGAAAGCGCTCGACTGTGGCCAACTGCCTGAGCCAAAATGAGAGTGAAAATAGCCACTAAACGCCTGACTAAACTCTCTCTCTGACACTTCTTTCCTCTCACTCTTTGTCTCTCTAGATGTCTGTCAGATGATGTCTGTTGTTTATTATTAATCATCCTTTTAAGGAACAGCTTAAAAATGGACGCAGGTACACTTGAAAACTGGAAGTTCAACTCATTAAGGCAATCAGTCTCTCTAATATTTTTTGTTTGGTATTGATGGCATCGGTATTTTCCAACATATCATGATATCCTTTATATATATGTATAATGTATAATTTTTTTATATATATAAATTTTTCTTCATAATATGTAATTTTTTATACAGCTCCAGTAATCAAGCAGGATTACTAACCTTAAAATGAACGTGTGCGGTATCAATCTTTTAAACAAATTATTTGCCAATGGTCAGATAAACAGGCAGTCCCAGTCCAGTTACCACTGAATATTCTAATAAAAATATTGAAAATGACACATTTCAGCTTTAGACCACCTGGTAGTAAAATATAAGCCCAAATACTGCTCTGTGAAAGAATATTAAAATCTAAGCAGCTTCGTCTTAGTTTTTTTAAATGCTTTGGCGCAATTTCCACAAGCCAGTACTAATATCACAACAGATCATCAAAAGTGTACTTTTTAAAAATATTTCAGCATATTTTCAACTGTGTTAGTACAATACAGAAAATCTTAGTATCGTTTCACTACACAAAATAAGTGTTTCATCTATATAAATGTTTCATTCACAGTAACTGCCTTTCATAATGCTCTTGCTGTCAAACTTTTGATTTGCATCTCTTCTAGTTCAGCATAATACATTTGTCTATTATATAATCCAACTGAACTTAATGGTTAATCAATGAATCATTTGGTACACCTAGATGTTGTATAGATGTTGATTTTGTATGTGTGATAGAGAGATTTACAATTTGTGAACATAGAGCAGGATAGAGTTCAAAAGAGAAAAGCAGTCAATGACTGTGTAACATCAGACTGATCAGAGACGCATCAGAAGAACAAAGACAGATGGCATCAAATACAGCATTTTACATTACAGTATGCCATACTGTAACTCACCTATACTACAGTATAGATTCAGTCATATGGCACAGTGAGAACATTTAGCAAACTCTGTTTTAGCACAAAACCTCATGGCCATTTCATACCTTCATCACACCTTTTGATAACACGCTAAATAGATGCTATTACAAACATTATGAATTTTATGTTAGATAATGTAAGTGTATTTTCTAATGTGGCATCTGTAGCCTATACTACTTTAATAATTTCAGCAACAATGGTGATTTGAAACACGTATCTTGCATTGTTTGCTATTTAAATGAACTGATTGTTAAAAGTACTGAATTGAAAGATCATACTGTTGTGTTTCGGTGATTAAACCAAATGTTTTCATTGCATATCAAAATGATCTTGTATTTTGAAACAATTATTATATAGAATGAAAATATGTGCAAGAATGAAAGCATGAGATCAGGTTTTGAAAGAATGACTAGCTGTGTGATCAGTTTAGAGTTGTGTACTAAAAATTTTGAAAATGTATACCTTACTTGGGAAAATAGTACCAAAGCGGGAAAAAAAAAAAAAAACTGTAAATAGCCCATTGCCAATGAGGACATTGACAATAGATAATAACCTGAGGGAGCTGCACAGCAGTTTCAGCTTATAATGAACCTCTAACAAACCATACAAACGCTCAGTCCTAGTTAATCAACATATTTTAATTAGATACACTTTCAGTGGTGCAGCAGTCACAGCAAGCAAGAATAAGGCCACCACATAGCTGAAAGTCTATGTAGTATCCTGTAAAAATGCCTAATGGATTTCACACAGTTTTACATATTCTCTGCTCCCCAGAGAAGGGAAGAACGAGAATTCATTCCCACAGTCCTTTTGTGCAAAGGTGTTCAAGGGAGTTCAAAGGAAACGTTGTGAAAGTTTAGATAGTTAGATAGATAGATAGATAGATAGATAATTCTCATGTATAACGACCCACTACTGATAAGGATGAAAACATTGGGAACTGTGATATATTATAATTATCCTGACAGTAATATATATATATATATATGTATTCATGATAAATAAAAAATATAATTGACAGTAATATATATGTATTCATGATTAATAAAAAATATAATTGGGAAGGATTATATCTGCGTGTCTATTCAATTAAAAAAAAGTTTGAAGGTTTAAAGTACAACTGACCTGTTGTGTTCACAGTAATATATTTAATGTATTAAGCTCAGAATGACTTGTAACCCTTTATCAGACTTGGGGTTGTAAAAAGGAAATATTGATCATATGTCACTATGTCTGCGATGCACAGATCCACATCAAGAAAGGCCTCAAAACAGCCTTGAGTGAAAGCATGTGAGCCCATCAATAAATCTCTCATTTACTGGTTAGGATCTCTTCTCAGATTCCTCTGTACCACCAAGGCTATTCAGACCTTTAAATCCTCCTCTTAAACAGGTTTTACGATAGTCATTTCTATCAGACTTGAGAGAACTAGCCACTTTATTTCTGCACTGTTGTGTTGTTGATGTGATTGCCTTGCAAGATCATATAAGAAAACTGATGATTGAGGACGTTTGTGTAATATGAACTGTTTTTCCTTACCGTTTATTCCAGGTTAATCTTTACATTTCTTTTATAAATTAGCAAACAACCCAATGTAAATTAAAGCTGCAAGCAGTGATGAAAGGGCCCTCGCACCCGTCTCACCACCACCCCGTGGCTTTAAGAAAACAGATCATGGTGGGCAATATGCATTTAAGTATATAAATATGGGAGGTCTACGTCAGTCATTTGTATTTGCCACACTTCCTGCTACCAGCTGGTGGCGCTATGACTATAACTAAATTTTGGTGTGTAGATGTCTTCAGGTCAGGGCAATTATCAAACGTGATCAAAGACATTGTAGATTGGACATTGTATTCTTGAGTTACAACAACTTCCTATTTCATGACGATAATAGCATGTAAGCACTCAGCTAAGTGTTGCTAGCATGTTTGTAGCATGTTTAGTACTCAATTTCCATTCAGTACTCAGTGCATCTCAGTGTTAAACATGTCACTTCATGTTGCCAGTGGGTGGCGCTATTACTGTAACTAAATATTGTCATATAGATGTGTTGCGTTAATCGTATTAGCACTTAGCCAAGTGTTGCATGATATAACGTGTTTCTAGCAAGTTTGGTACTTCATGGCATATTTTAATTAGTTTCATTACAGTGTTAAGCAAGCCGTTTCCTGTTGCCTGCAGGTGGCGCTATGACTGACTGAATATTGACATGTAGATGACTCTTATCACACATGTGAAGTTTGGGGCATTGTATGTTAGAGTTACAACAGCTTCCTCTTTCATGGCGAAACATCAGACTTTGTCAGGTCGCCACGGACACGCCCTTGTGCGAAAACTCAAGATCTTCGCAATTTAATGTTGCAAAGGGCTTTAGATTAAACTGACCAAATATGAATATATTATATCAGATATATATTAAATCTGATTAAATCTCTGGGAGGAGTTGGTTAAAGTACAAAATCTTGCAGAGAAAATTCAAAATATCTTACTTCCTTTTGGGTTTTGCTCCAGGGACTTTTTTGTAGGTATTCGTCTGTTTTATGTGTCTAACGAATTTCATGAATCGTAGAGCGAAGGGCACTTAATTGTAGATGGTGCTATCGAGCCATTTTGCTACATCTAATTCTGAAACCCATATCAGACGTAAATTTTCACCACTTCTGACGCTTGTTTCATGAGTTTTCGAGCATGTTTAGGCCCTCAAAAATGCGATTCATTTCTGAGAGAAGAAAATCGAGCAATTACAATAGGGTCCTCACACCATCGCTGCTCGGGCCCTAATTACTGTAAGAGAAAAAACTACTAATATTGAAAATACTTCAGTTGTAGTGATATTACACCTGATGGCCATGTATAGTAATTGAATAATTTAATTTTGGGATAGAAGTGAGTTATTCATTGAGTTGGTAGGGCACAGCTGAACTCTTGGTAGACTAGCATAAGGAGGTTAATTAAATCAAGCTATTGCATTGATTTACATCATGCAACATTCAGCTCACTGAGCACATGGGCAGCCACCAGGACAGCACAGGTGCAAGCATATATTACACAATGGTGATTATAGCCGTAAATTCATAACCGTACTGGGCTGAGATGGCGGAGACAGAATGAGGAAACCACTTGCTATAGTCTTCCTCCATTCCTAAAAGAAAAATGAGACAGGGAAGGAAACAGGGGTAATGGATGTGACTAATGGAGTGAGATTTCAGCATGTCTTCTAGGAGGAGAGAGGGTGGGAAACGTGCTGAAAGCTTGTGCTGTTACATTGAAGAGAGAAGAGAGGGACAGCTTTCTGTTATTGAGCTGGGCAGTCTCATAAGGGAATGGAGACTGTAGAAAATGTTATCTTGCCTCACCTCAACACCGCTCTGCTGATATTCTCATCTCTGTTGAGGATTATGTAACGGCAAATGGTATAACACAAATAAATATCATATTGATATTTTTGATCCTGTAACCCCACTATCTAACCACAACATTATCAAATATGGTATAAAGGCCGGTTCACACCAAAAAAACGATAACTATGAAGACGATAACTATAACTATAACGATATCCATATTATCATCCAAACCAAAGCGCAATAACTCTTTGTTTATTATTTACACACACTGCAGTTATGTTGTTTGCCATTTTAAATGCTCGAACTCTTTAATGTCAGGTGAATTCTGATTGGCTGTCAATGTTTTTATCATTTATTGGCTGGAAAAAGTGATTCCAACAATATAGTTCCTCTGTGTTGTTATCGGTATTGTGGAATTAGAAATATTATTAAAACTTTACACTAAAATGCAAAAAAATTGTAATGTTGTTAAATATTATTGCAATTTTAAATAACTATTCTCTATTTTAATATATTTTAAAATGTAATTCCTGTGATAATACAAGCTTAATTTTCAGTATCATTACTCCAGTCTTCAGTGTCTCATGATCCTTCAGAAACCATTCTAATATGCTGATTTGCTACTCAAGAAACATTTTTTATAGTTATCAGTGTTGAAAACGGTTTTATGCTGCTATTTTTGTGTAAACTGAGAGATGTCTGTTCGTCCATAGACAGCTACGCAACGACCACTTGACAAAAAGTTCATAAAGAGATCGCAAAACAAATCCAAATGAATCGAGTGGTTTTGTAACGATCGTCAGCTGAAGTGCCCGCGACAACCTCTAGAGGGCACTTCACTTTAGACTATACACCACAAACTCACACACTCTCTCTCACTCACTCACTCACTCACTCACTCACTCACTCACACACACAGACTACATTTCCCAGAAGTCCTGTACCCAGTCACTGATTACCTCACCAGCTGCACCTCATCATCCACACCATATATAAGCACCATTCTCACACTTCACAAACTGTGAAGTCTTGATTAGGTTCCCTGTCAGTTCTGAGCGTTATTTCCTGTGTCTTATTTTCCTGGTTCTGTTTCCTGTCTGTCCTGGTTTTTGATTGTTTGCTGCCTACCCTGTTTGACTCACTGCTTTGGATTACTGGACTGTTGTTTGCCTGCCGCCTATACTGACCTCTCACCTGTTTACTGACCACGAACCTGCTTACCTCCGATATTCCTGTTTGTCACTGTTTGACCCTGCCTGTTACGACCATTCTGTTTTCTAATAAAGCCTGCAACTGGATCTCATGCCGCTGACTCACCCCTCATTACAGGTTTAGTCCAAATGACTTGATCACTTAATTTTTATGAAGAATAGATAATAAACACTGATTATAAACACTGATCAGCAAACATAAGCAGAAGCATTCAGCTTTGGTTGACCTTCTGGTTATATTTGTTGATCAATGTTTACTAATCAATGTTTGTGCATAAAAGCCTAAATTAAATGTATTCATCATAGATTCATCTGAGTCTCTACAGAACATTTGGACTAAACCACTCGATTCATATGGATTAGGTTTACAATCTCTTAATGCACTTTTTGAAGTGTCAAAGTGGTCGTTGCGTAGCTGTCAATGAACGTACAGGCATCAGATTTCATCAAAAAGATGAAACCTTCATTTGAGTTCTGAAGCTGAACGAAAGTCTTCCGAGTTTGGAATGACATGAGGATAATTAATGACAGAACTTTCATTTTGGTGTGAACTAACCCTTTAAAATATGAATCCATCTACTAATCCACCCAACAACAGTTTAAATTTGGTGTTTATTGGTGTAGTGTGCATTAATTTATGAAAGAGTGCTGGATTGAAAGAAGATCCACCCCAACAGCTGTGCAACTAAAAACACAAGGAGCTCACTCTTCCTCACCATTCCACAGTTACACACCTCTTTTTTACTTTTCAAAACCCCTCGCTCTCTAACCAAAATCTTTGAAAGACCCTGTCTGTAAGTGGCCAATAACAATATTTTATATCGTATATTGACAGCTGTACATTTGAAATGGCAGTTACAGTTTTTCGTTTGGTATTTTTACTCAGTCAGAACAGGTCTCTTGGCTTTGTCAGCATCTCAAAACTTTTGACTCTTTAGACCCTTACGTAAGCTGGTGTGAATTGCCCTTGAGAAACTGTACGCACAGAGCGAATCCAACATATTCCTTTGAGCGGCAACACAATGAATCCGAATGGCCTCTGCTACCTAGACAGCTTCATTCATCATCTGGATATGTCTCACAATGCCATGTGCCATAATCAAAGCGGCATAATTATTATTATGATATTCATTTCTAAAGACGGCACTTGCCCTTAAGAAGGTCAGTCTATCATCTTTGGGACCAGGACATCTAATCTTTGCAAGCGGCGAAAGTGTGAGAAATAGATTGAGAATCGCAGAAAAATATGTAAGAGAAGGAAATTGCATATGACCCCCAGGTCACTCGGCCACAGATACAGTTATTCAGTGGCCCAGAAATCAGATTGTGGTGCTGAGGGGGAGGAAAAATCAAATTGAGAAAGAGGACTGGAGGCGACACAGTGCACGTCTATGAAGATAAGAGGAATGTAGAAATATCCACAGGGACCTAAACCTGAGTGTACAGAAAGGGTTTTAAAGTTTTCAGACTTTCCATTGCAAGTTTATGAGTATACAGACATGACATTACAGTTTTCATCCACCTGTCCAGCAGGTAAAGCCCTTTTACACACCGCAAGCATCACATTACTACATTACTGCTTTTTCAGATCGTTTTATCATACTTGCTTTTAAAGCGTTTTTGTGCCTCTCCTCTGTATTAGCAGTTATGTTAAAAGTTTTTAATGACAAACTGCTGTAAAAAACACATTCAAGCCGAGCTCTTCCGTCATCAGCACAGTCCACTGATGTCCGCGCACACTGTCCTGCCATATTTCTTCACAGCACATGTGCGACTGATTTCAGTGCTCAAAAACTAAAGGTCCACTAGGTAATGCACATGGACCGAACACGTCTATCTGCACATTTGTGCGCTAAACTGAGCGGAACGTGGAAAATATGTAAGTTGAGGACTTTGTTCTATCCGTTGGTTGTTAAATTGGATGGAGATAGACCTGAATGTCAGGTTGCAGATTATTGTAAAAAAAAAAAAAGAGACAGGGTTTAGCCGGACTAAATGATTGGAAGTCTTTCATTTCACAAGATTGAGTTTTTGGAAGATCAGCATTTTGGTTAAGAATTACAAGGTCAAAAATGGATGGTAAAAATGAAAAAAACGAATTGGCTTGTCTGCCCATGACAGATATTCTCCCAAAAAGCAAAAAGTCTATCACATTTCTGTCAGTTTCCATCGTGACAAGTTTATGTCACGAACGTATTAATGGACGAACACATACTATACGTCACTGCGTCCATCCCCAGACACCAAAAGTCTATCAGCAGCTTTCTAACATGCTTCTGCTGCTGCTGCGAGGTTCATCATGACCACAACACTGAGTTCAAGCTAACTTGTTTATGGTTTATGTGGCTAGTCATGAGATTCTGAATACACACACTCAGTCCAGTGGGAGCCTCAGTTAAAGAGCTCTTCACTTTCCTTCTCTGTGCTTTTCTGCTACTGATTTCCTCAAACAATCTGGTGTTTCTCTCTGCCTCTTTCTTTCCTTCATGGCCTGAGGTCGCATCTGCTTGGGAATTGAGGCTGAAGTGGTAAGCGCTCCTATCTCACCCAACCATATGTCACGCATCTTGCCTCGAAAGAATACTTCTCCCTCTCTCTTCTCACCACACTCTCAGATTCCCTCATTCAAGCTGAGAGTCAGTGATTCTCTGAGAGAAAAAGCCTTTTCAATGAGTTTACTAATGGGCATGTGCTCTCATGAGCCAGTCAAGTGACTGCAGGCCCACTGAGGTTGATTATAGACAGCTGGTTGAGAACAGTGCCTGGTTCTGTCAGTAATAATATATAAGGCATCCGCTGTTGATTCTCCAACATTCCTCCGGAGGGACATATACGGCTGTATGAATCACATACAAGAAACTGCTAAATATTCTTGCAAAGATACAAACTGTTTTTAAGCTGGATATCATTGCTAAAGCTGATCAGTGTCTAATGATGCAGTGCTCATTCGACAGACTCATAATTTAACTGAAGACAGCAGCTTCATTTACTAACTACATTGCATCAGTGTTTTGCATATTTATTTAAGCGTCTGGCCTCATTTTAAAAACTAATAATTCATTTTCATTCAGATTCATTTTAAAACTTTATATATATATATATATATATATATATATATATAATACACAACAAGATGAATGTTTTCTGGCCTGTCGCTGGGTCATAGAATTTTAGGTCAAAATTGTCAGTATTTTTGCTCAGGCAAGAGCACATAAATTGTCATATTCTATTTGTTAATGTTAAGTGAGTAGAAACAGAACAAAATGTAAAAATAATTTCAAAAAAATGCAAAAAAATTTTTTTTAACAAGTTAAACAAAGATCAGTCATCTGATCTATAGAAAATTACTTGCGTTCCAAAATCCGCTAAAATTATTATTAAAATAAAATTATAATGAATTATTACTATTAATATTAAAAATGTAAACCATAACCATCCTGGCACCAATTGATGTAAGATAAATAAAACCCCTGCTGGTCCATTACAGCAACAAACACAGATGTGCCGACTGTCAGGGATGTTTGGTTATGTTTGTTCTTAGTTTGATTTTCATGGACTTTTAGTTTGTTATTTTCAGTCACATGTGTTCCTCTGTTTAGTTTACAGGCTTCTCCTTTGTTGTCATGGTCACTAATATGATTTGCCATCACATTCAGCTGTGTCATCGTTAATCACCTCATTTGCCAGTATATGTTGCCATGTTGTCTGGTCTCGTCTATGTTATGTTGTAGCTACTCTGTTGGATAAAAGACTTTTTGAAATATTAATGTTCGTGCGTTTATGTACAGCGTATGTGACACAGACTGCCCTTCATTTAACAATTCCCAATTAAAAACAATGTCAAGATAAATGCAAGGTGAATGCACATATAGCTGTTATACTGAGGTGAGATAAAGACCAACAAGCATTTCGTTTGCTATTTTTTCCATCGCATACTGGGGGACTTGGATGTGAGGGTTTTCAGAAGAGAAGATAAATCAACATTTTGGCTTGCTGTTTTGTTCCTCTGAGGAGTGCATACACACACTCACTCAGCATTTGTCCTGTAGCTGGAAAACATCTACAACCCCTCTGGTTCCAACTTTGTTTCATCCTCCTCCAAAAACAAAGCAAAGTCTTGTCCTATTTCCCTTATTTATTCTCTCTCTTCTCCCGGCTCGGCTTCCTCCCTCAAATGGTTCGATCTATCTTCTTCCCTGTTTGAGATCTATTTAATCATCTCTCCTTCAAAATAAAACAAAATGTAAAAACTTAACATGTCACATCAAGAAGTCATCAATTAGCACTCCTCCGTCTTTAGGGACACAGAGAGTCGGCTTCTGCCCCATTGCCAACACACAACAGGTTCTGGGCTGCTGAGTCTTTGAAAATTGATCCAAAGCCTCTAATCTAAAATATAACCTTGCAACTTGTCACAGTTTCTGATCTGTGGCAGGACTTAATCACAATGCACACAACAGCTTTTAGAATGACAAAAAAGCAAAAGAGAAAAGCATATAGTAAGATGGGGAAGATGACAAACAGCATTGTCATTATATTGAGCACAAACATTTTTCTTGAGACTCATGATTCCCTTTTCCATTAGTCACTTGTTTGTTTGTTTTTCAGTTACTTTTGGAGTACAAATAAAAAGTCATTTTTTAGTTCTTTTGAGTCCCAGTCTTCATTATTTTAACAGGCTGCACACAAAATCAAATGATCAAATCAAATGAAAGGATGATGCAGAGTGAAAGTGCATTTTAAGTGCCATAAGACATCTATGAGGTTCAATTTTTATTAGTTTCAATTTGAAATATTCATTAAAATTTCTGGAAACAGGAGAATATATGAAAAATCAATGTTTAAAATGCCATCTTAAAAATGTATATAGATCAATGGTATAATGACTGTCAGCCCTAAAACTTGTTGCCTTGTTGAATCTAAAGTATTATTAGACATGAAACTCTCATGCCTATGGTTTTGTTTTCACGTTCATGTTTCATGTTTCTGTTTGTCATTGCTTTGTTTCCATGAGGGGGGGGGGGTATTTTCTAAGAATTTCCTGATACTCAAATCTGTTTTGATGGGTATTGTAATAATTCTGATGAAATTATGTTCTGGTTTTCCTATCCTGTGGCCAATGTAATTTAAACAACTCATTCATTAAAAGGGAGCTTATATTTAAATTTTGTCCAGCTCTGTTTTGAACATTATTCATATGGATCATGATGTACAATGTCTTTTTCAATTTCTCTTTGCATGTTTGACCTCATCCCTTTTGTAGCTGGAAGTATTACTAGTTACTAACTCGCCTTTTTATGTAAATTATTTAGCCTCAATCACAACTGCACCTCATTCACAAAACTTGCCAGATTATAGTAGTCTGCTGCAACCCCCATTACTCAGAACTGGCTTATAAGATTGGAAATTTAACCATGCAAACAGCACTCAGCACTAATTTTTTTTCACCGTTTCCTGATTTGCATAATTCCCTGAGGGGCTAAAACCATGTAAACAGCATGTGTAAATAAAGGACACTATCAGCTGGCACAATTCATTCATGGTGAATTATCCCCAAAGTGTACTAATACTGATTTCTTGCTGTATATTGACTTTCATGTGGTTGTTATGCTGTTGGCTATGTTTTCACAGCTGGTTGTTTCTGATCTAGTAAACATATTCCATATCTCACATTCAGAGCTATGACGCCGCCATCACCCACTGTCAAACAGATCTCTGGTATGCCAGTTGTTCGAAACAACCAAAAGTCAACAAACTGGTTTGAAGTTTCAGTTGTTCCATGTTACTTTCTTGTGATACAGCACATACTATTTGTATTCAGAAATTGTACAAGATGGGCAGAAATACATAGCAAATGCAGCCTTTATTAATATAATGTTCAAAAGTTTGGGGTGAGTAAGATTTTTTTTACTAATAGATACTTTTATTCATCAAAGACACATTAAATTGACCAAAAGACAATGTTATAAAACAAATAAATGTTCTTTTGAATGTCCTATTCATAAAACAATCCTGAAAAAATGTATTACAGTTTCTATAAAAATATTAAGAACAACTGCTTTCAACAATGATAATAAGAAATGTATCGTGAGCACCAAAATCAGCATATTAGAATGATCATGTGATGCTGAAGACTGGAGTAATCACCGCTTTACCACCACAGGAATAAATTACATGTAAAATGTGTAAAAACAGAAATATATGACTACACACACATTTGTATACCACATACGTGCTTGCATTTCACTGGCAACATAAATAAACCACAAGTCCTAATTTCAGTTCCACATGGTATGCGAAATTCAGAGCAGTCTGCTGTTCTAAATGCCACCAATCCACATCCAAACACACCCACTTGATAACGCTGCACTCTGTTGTCACAGTGTGTGCTGACACTCATTCAGTATAGTGCATAAAACTACAGAATACTTACGAACAGGTATGGGTGATGTGTGAACGTTCCTTTCAGCAAAGGTTACGCTAAGTGCTTGTACTGTGGTGTTGGCCATTACAGACACGTGGCAGTCAGATTGAGGGGGACAGCTGTGGGAGAATGTTCTCAGGGATGATGAGATGTCTGTAGACAGAGAAAGAGAGGGCAATTGCTTCACTCCAGTGTGCTCTCAGGGAAACAGTGGGAGGAAATAGCAGGAGAGGTTTGTTTCTGGTTTCTGGGTTGAGATAAGGCATGTAACAGATCCCAATCTAAATCCCAATTTGAATATTGGATAATATTTGCAATTGGTTTTCTAATGTTAACTGTTATTTACACAAGCCACACTGCATGTTTACATTTTCATTAAGACATTATTTTGAAAAAAAAAAGTGACGTGACATTTGGCCAAGTATGGTGTCCCATATTGAGAATGTGTGCTCTGCAATTCACCCACATCCAAGTGCGCGCACACACAGTAGTGCACACACACCCGGAGCAGTGCGCTCTCGTTTTTGCTGCAGCGCCCAGTGAGTGATTGGGGGTTAGGTGCCTTGCTCAAGGGCAGCTCGGTTGTGGGTAATGAGTGTGGAAGAGAGGACTGTTCATTCACTACCCCCACCTACATTTTCTGCTGGTACTGAGAATCGAACCTGCAATCTTTGGGTTACAAGTCCGAAAACTCCCCCAAAAAGTGCATCCATCCATGATAAAATTAATCCATATGGCTCCAGGGGGTTAATAAAGGGTAACACTTTATTATAAAGTGCGGTAGTTACATGTTACTACATGTACTTACTCCAGTACTAACAGTAAATTACAATTACAATTAACGAACCCTAAACCAAACTCTAACCCTAACTGTTACTCTATAGTAAGTACATGCAGTTAATTAATAGTACTCAGTACTTATTTGAGTAATTACAATGTAACTACGGCACTGTAAAATGAAGTGTAACCTAATAAAAGCCTTCTGAAGTGAAGCCATGGGTTTTGTAAGAAAAATATCCATATTTAAAGCTTTATAAATTTATTTTGACATACATTTGTAAACAAGACGACTTGCGGCAGAAACGTGACCTGTGACGCGACTTAGGATGTAGGAGTATCGTAAGCTTAGACGCCTCTCGTGGTTCAAACAAATATGGCTGTGAAACAAACTCAAGCTCCTCTTCTCTTATATCAAAATCCTCCCACATTTCTCTTTAAAAATTCTCTATTTAGACTTCTAACTCATGACCGGTGTTTTGTTTTGCTCTGTTCTCTGTGCTTCCACACTCATCAATGCAAGGTTGCTCTTTCGCTTAGTCTTAAACGGAACGACGTGAGGGTAATTAATACATTTTTGGGTGAAATATCCCTTTAATTCAGGTGATATCACAATACACATTAACATTGCACATTATACACTAACACTAAAAAGTATGGAGTCAGTAAGATTTAAAACAAAATATTATTTTTATTCATCAACAAAGCATTAAATTGACAACAAAAACTTTTATAATGTTACAAAAGATTTTTGTTTCAAATAAATGCTGTTCTTTTGTACTTTTCATTCATCAAAGAATGCACCAAAAAATATTAGAGCAGCTGTTTTTAACATTGATAATAATAAGAAATGTTTCTCGAGCACCAGATAATTTTTTCGGAAATGATTTCTGAAGGATTATGTGATTATGTGTTATTCTCCTGTCCATTACTGTGAAGCTGCTTTGAAACAATCCGTATTGTATAAAGCGCTATAAAAGTGACTTGATAGAAGACTGGAGGAACGGCTGCTGAAAATTCAGCTTTGTAATCATGGGAATAAATGAATGCAGCCATGATGAGCATAAGAGACTTCTTTCAAAAACATTAAAAAGTCTTACAGACCCAAAATTAGGAAGTCAGTGTTGATACCCAGCTGTCAACCCCAACATCCAGTATATGTTTAGGTACAATAGACAGAGGTTCTGTCAGCTGTAGATCTGATTTGTTGTAAACATTGCAGTGGCTTGTGACACATTAAATTAAACTCTGTGGCTCTTATTTAGCCTTTGTTGACCTTTCTGGCAGTTAATAAACAAAGAAAGAGGCATTAAAGACCATGGGTCTTATCGCTCACTGAAACAAAGGAAACCCACGCTGTACTTCCTTCTCTGGTCCACACCCTGTACTTCCTTCCTGAAATCTAGCAATGGACTTACATATCAAATGTATCATACACTGACATTATAATTTATAATATTTGTAGTATAAGAATGTTAGAAACTTAGTTAGGATGATGTCATTTTAAAAGATTTAAAAGGCTACTAATGTATAACCTTGTTTGACTCCATGGAGTTGTGTGAATGTTTATGCCTGCTGCAGCTTAACTGAGAACTCTCATAAATATTACATGTGATAATAGGATACAAATTCTACCTTTCACTCTCTAATTTAAGATTACTGTTTTTTTCCTTCCCTCTGTCACGGTTGTGTGTCGATACAAAGGACGATCGAGACGAGAATCACAATTACACAGATTTAATCCAAAATTGGTCCACAGGAGAACATACAGGCAGGCAGGTGAAACACGTAACATATGCAAGAACCGACAGAGACTGAGCAAACACAAGGAGAATATAAAGGGAGGAACGCAATTAGGGTAAATAGAAACAGGTGCGGGAAATCAGGTAAACACACGGAGGGCAAATGAACAGAGACATCACAAAACATAGTCCATGGGTGTGACATTACACCCCCCCCCCCCGGAAGGCGCGTCCTCGCGCCGTAGATGGACCAACTGCGGAGGGAGGGAGGGGGCTCAGGTGGAGGACGAGCAGACGACGGGCAGACAGGACGACAGGCAGACAACATGGCAGATGATAGGATGGACCAGGGAGGAGTAGATGGTGGGAGGAGCCAGGGGGGAGACAGACGGGAACTGGAGCAGGAAGGACGAACCCAAGCCACAGTCTCGCCCACCGCCCATGGTGGAGCCGCAGGAGGAAGCAGCCATGGTGGAGGAAGGGCAGGCGACACCAGTGCGGCGGCAGACTGTGGCAGGGCAGGTGGCAGAGGAGACCATGGCGTAGCTGGAACGCCGACGAGCCAGGGCGACCCCGAGGATCCGGCGGGACGCGGCGACGTAGGCGGCTCTTCCGACTGAGGCGCAGGCGGGGATCCTGAAGGCCGCGGTGGAGCCGGAGCGACAGAGGACCCAGGCGACGTCGGAGGGAGCGAGGACGCCAACGGAGCTAGAGGGACGGAAGGACGAGGCGCAGCCAGAGGAGTGTAGTCCAGCGGCGAGGGCAGGTCGACGAGCGACCAAGGCGGAGCCGGAGGGATGAGGGAGCCCGGCGTAGCTGATGGACTGAGGGGCCACGGTGGAGACGAGGGAGGTTGGAGCCAACGCGGAGCTGGTGGACCAACGGGCCGAGGAGGAGTCCTGGTCGAGGAGGTGGGAGGCGGAGACCCAGGATCCACTGCCCCCAATGGAGCTGGAGACTGGCAGGCCCACTGCGCGCTCACGCCGTTGATGGAAGGCTGAGGGTGAGCAGAGGGGCTGGCTGGCTGCAGCGGAGATGGCAGATGGATGAGAGGAGGTGGGAGAGGGAGGTTGGGTGGGAGTTCGGGACAGGCAGATGATTCAATTGACTCGGGACAGGCAGATGATTCAATTGACTCGGGACAGGCAGATGATTCAATTGACTCGGGACAGGCAGATGATTCAATTGACTCGGGACAGGCAGATGATTCAATTGACTCGGGACAGGCAGATGATTCAATTGACTCGGGACAGGCAGATGATTCAATTGACTCGGGACAGGCAGATGATTCAATTGACTCGGGACAGGCAGATGATTCAATTGACTCGGGACAGGCAGATGATTCAATTGACTCGGGACAGGCAGATGATTCAATTGACTCGGGACAGGCAGATGATTCAATTGACTCGGGACAGGCAGATGATTCAATTGACTCGGGACAGGCAGATGATTCAATTGACTCGGGACAGGCAGATGATTCAATTGATTCTTGATATTTAGAAATAAAAAGAGAGTCCTCTGAGCACAGTCCATGCTCACCCTCAGCGGCCGTGCAGTGGGCGGGGCTTTCCTCCTCGCCCTCGCTCTCCACCACTGGCTCCCTCACGAGCGTTGTAGCCGGCTCACGCGCTTGGTCACACTCACTTCTCTGGTCTGACTCCGTGGCGTTCCTGGGCTCTGTCGCTCCACTTGGCGATGGCTCGTGCGGGCGTTCCGTGCCGCAAGATGGTGGCTGGTCTCGCTCTGGGTTCGGAGTGGGGCTGGCGAGATCCTCTTCCGGGCCGACGGTGAATAACGAGTTGCAACTCGCCAGCACCCACTCCACAAAGGCAGCGAAATCCACACGCGGACCCTCTCCGGACAACTGCGCTCTGCACGTGGCATTCAAGCTCACCTGGTAGAAAGTGCAGAGGCAGTCGTCCGGGAAGTGTGTTTGATATGCGAGTTCCAGGAAGGTCCGCGTGTGGTCCTCCAACGTTTGTTCCTCCTGCTCCAACAGTAGGAGACGAACACCGGGGAGATCCATGGAAGACGGGGAAAAAATGCAACAAACAAAAACGAAACTAAAAAACAGGAAAACAAACGGAGAACACGCTGCTAATCTATATCACAATTTTGTGGGTCGGTTCTTCTGTCACGGTTGTGTGTCGATACAAAGGACGATCGAGACGAGAATCACAATTACACAGATTTAATCCAAAATTGGTCCACAGGAGAACATACAGGCAGGCAGGTGAAACACGTAACATATGCAAGAACCGACAGAGACTGAGCAAACACAAGGAGAATATAAAGGGAGGAACGCAATTAGGGTAAATAGAAACAGGTGCGGGAAATCAGGTAAACACACGGAGGGCAAATGAACAGAGACATCACAAAACATAGTCCATGGGTGTGACACCCTCATCATGACCCAGTGCCAGAATAATGCAATTTTTAGCTTGTTTTCAGTTTAGCTTGTCATTATTTAAAGACAGCAGTGTTAATGTCAGCGGTGTTTAATTATAAGCTTCATTTACAAGCATAACTGGCTTTTACTCTTTACACTTACATTTGCCTAAGGCAACAGGACACACTAGTCCCTGCATGAGTAGCAAAGCAATTTAAATAAAATAAAATGTTTCTCATGATCTTAAAACCCTCATTTTTCAGACAAACATAATTAGTTTCTATGTGAATGTCTTTGCAAAAAGAGGCTATCGGACTGGATAGTGAGAATAAAGCAGCTAGCAACAAGTTGCCAACAAGGAATGAAGTCAAGACAATTTAAAAGCAACCCAAATGGCACCTCATGAAATTGGTTGACAGAATGACCCCAGTGTCCAGAATCTAAGCAAAATGAGGCAACTTTGAAGAGATGTTTTTTGGTAATAATACAGAATCCAGAGCCTATAGAATACAGAGCCATATTGTACAAAATTATATCTAGTTCACACAAAATAATACAAAACGACAGTTATGTCATAATTCACTCATCCTTTTCAAACCTGTAGGACTTTGTTTCTTCTGTAAAACGCAAAAGAGGATACTCTGAACAATGTTTTTTGTCCATCCAATAGAAGTCAAAGTTGATTCAGTGTTGTGTCCTCTATTGTTTCATAAAATAAAGTCATTCAGGTTTAGATCGAAATGAGGGTGAGTGAATGATGACGTACTTTTCATTTTAATAATAATAATAATAATTTGAATATATAGCTTTTTTTAAGGGTACTCAAATCGCTTTACATTTGGAAGGGGGGGATCTCCTCAACCACCACCAATGTGCAGCATCCACCTGGATGACGACGGCAGCCATATTGTGCCAGAACGCCCAGCACACACCGGCTGATGGGCTTCAACACTCTGTCTCCTCTCAACCAATCAGTATATGGGGATGATTAGGAGGCCATGATGGACAATGGGCAAATTTGGACAGGGTGCCAGGGTTACACCCATACTCTTTTTGAAGGACATCCTGGGATTTTTAATGACCACAGAGAGTCAGGACCTCAGTTTAACGTCTCATCCAAAGGACAGTGCTTTT
Source organism: Zacco platypus (assembly GCA_038088235.1). Lineage (NCBI taxonomy): Eukaryota > Metazoa > Chordata > Actinopteri > Cypriniformes > Xenocyprididae > Zacco > Zacco platypus. Next base: position 16,631,765 of record CM076081.1, on the reverse strand, counting down.
TGGCATTATAGCATCCCCATCACTATACTGGGGCATTAGGACCCATACAGACCACAGGGAGATCGCCCCCTGCTGGACTCACTAACACCTCTTCCAGCAGCAACCTAGTTTTCCCAGGAGATCTCCCATCCAGGTACTAACCAGGTTCAGCCCTGCTCAGCTCTAGTGAGAAACCAGTCTTGGGCTAGAAGGTGATATAGCTGCTGATTTTTTGAACGAACTACCCTATAAGATTTACATAATTAAAAGAGTTGATTGTCAAAGGGTCAAATATTAATAAATTAGTTTAAAAAAACCCCCAACAGAATCGTCAGATATAATTCTCTGTGTGTTTGGATATAGTGGAATACATGGGCATCTTAAAATAGCGGGGCAGATGTCTCTCACAACTGTTTGTGGTTATTTGCTGACCTGGCATGTTTCATCTCTGTCACTCAACACCTTTAAACTACCACAACCCTTTTGAGGACCAGACAGCTCTTTTAGATATAAAGGAAAGCCACAGTTTTATATTTAAACTTAACACTTTGTTCTGACCCTGGGAGAAAAGCTGGGCATGTAAATAGTGGACACACAACTTTTGGATAGTTGTCACTACCTAAAAAAAGTCTTTACTCATTTAACACTTTGACTAAAACTTAATTCACAACTTACCACATTTGAAATCTTGCTTTTAAATCTGCAAAGCAGCATGTTTCATGATAGCATGCTTTACTTTAAATACAGAAGTGAAGTCTAACTCACCAACTTTTCCTCAACAGTTCTGTAATAAGTTCTCCCACAGCCTGCAAGCTGTTCTCCTGTCCTTTTTCTAGGAATAGAAATACTTCCTCGACTCAAGCTGAGTTGTTCTTTTCGCTTTCTAACAGGATGGGAATAATATTATGAATCATAGCAGAGGTCTTTTTTTTTTTTAGACCTGTTAAGTTTAAATGTATAGCACGTGAACTTCCCCTTTCAGCCCTCTCCACCCTCAACATACTGCTTTACTAATGGTTTCTTGTGCTCGACCAGTGGCTGAGTAGACTCCTCCTTCTGAATAAGGCACAACTGAACAGACTCCTCCTCAGGAATAACACACAGCTGTTGTCGGACTGAGCTCAGGAAAGGGGGAATATGGTTTGGCTGTGAGAAGGAAAGACAGAGGCAATAGTTATGCAAGAGTTCAGATCAAGCGTATGATGAAATTTTGCATTTTTCGAGAAGAGTCTGTCTGCATCCTGAAGTACTTCAAACCACACCCTTGAGCCTACTAACACAAGTTATGCCTCCTACAATGAAACAAGCATGAATGTCATTGCCTCTTATGAAGTATGAAATAACAGCAGTGGTGGACAAAGTACACAAATCAAGTACTTGAGAAAAAGTACAGATACGTATAATAAAACTTGTGAAAGTATTTAGTGCTCCTATTCAATTTTACTTGAGAGAAAGTACAAAAGTACTTGATTTTTAATGTACTTAAGTAAAAAAGTACTGATTTATGAATGTTTATTTTCTAATTTTATAAAGGCTGCTTATATAATTTAATTTCATATTATATATTTTATACAATCCTATTGCTCAAAATAATTATGAATGATTATGAATTGTCAAATCGCTAGCACTAGTCAGTATGGATGGAAGATTAGTGGCTGTAGATACATAATAATATAATGTGTGTTGACAAACAATAAAAACAAATGAAACATAGGGCTAAGTACATAAGATTTTAATAAATTGCTACAGCAGTAGCATGCGTTATTTTAATTTGTGTTAGAGTTGCACAATTTGGGTAAAATCAGAATCAAGATTTTTTTTCTTTCAAATAGAGATAATAATTCTCCCACGATTCTGAACAGACAACTAAACAAAGTATCATTACTACGGGACAAAATATTAATTGCTGCAGTCTATTTAAAAATATTTAAATTCATTTAATTATTTAAAAAATGGTTTTGTATGAATGATTCAATGACTTACTCATAACTACTTCACCTGTTTCATTACTGGATAAAGCAATGTTTTTGAACAAACCTTTTCAATGAATCATTCAATGTCAAATACAGTTTAACAGTCACTTGTCGCCTTCTAGTGCCTTAACAATGTAATTGATACAACCGTTATTTGAAGCGCCAAGTTAGATTTAAAATTTGATTTGATCTGTTTGAATCGAGATCGCGATTGGTAGACACTTGACAAACAATAAAGTTCACAAACAACTGACAGTTGTGACCTAAATATGATTTTCAGTTACATTAATTAACCCTAAAATTCAACATTAGCAGTCTAACTTACTTTTCGCCATCAGTCGCGCATGCACTCAGAAGATCCCCAGTTCTTAGCTAATTTTCAGTCAGATTTGTAAACACAGTTCACTGGAAACTCGCTCTGAACAAATCATTGAATCAGTGAGTTGTCGACTCGAGAACAGCTGCAATATGATCAGTCTGATTCTCAAATGAATTGTTTGATGTGATTTGTGAAACAATTTAACAGGAAGATAACAGGACGATTGAAAAGAATCCGTTCGTGCACGTGCGCTTTTGCGTTTCTGACCATTTGACGATTTCTTCATTTTAAAATAATACGATATGTCTCATGAAATGAGGTAAAAAGTACAATCTTTTGCTTTGGAATGTAGTGAAATAAAACTAAAAGTTGCTCGAAATAAAAACACTCGAGTAAAGTACAGATACTTGAAAAATCGTTTACCTGTCAGGGATCAGTTTATCTGTTTCCCTGTTTTTGTCATTTGTCACATGATTCTGTTTTCCTCTTCCCTTTAATTAGTCAATCGTCTGACTAGTCAATTCCTGGTCGGTTATCGTATATGTTGGGACGTTTGTGTGAGCGTATTTCCCTGGCATCTCTAAGTTCATTATTAAACTCTGCATTCCTGTATGCTGCTGAGTCTGAAGTGTTCCTTGCCACGAGTTCCATGACACCATCACTGAGTAACAGCTGTTTGTAAAACAAAATAAATTTCACAATCAGACCTATGGTAATTATAGCTAGAAACCTACCCCTAACCCTACCCCTTCAATAAAATTTAAATTCACCGTAGAGATTCATAATTAAATTCTTTAAAAATTTAAGGAAAAACAAACAGGATGACTCACGGCGTCTGGTGATTTATGTCATACGATTTGTATGCCTTATCACTCGGTGGCGATAGTGAAGGTTAAAAAAGCAAGAAAGTGAAGTAGAAGAGGGGCTCTGATGACATCCCCAGTGGCGGGCTGCGTCCAAAATAGCATATCTTTTGAGTAATTACTTATTTGAATAAGTAATTACTTCACAACCGATAAACAAAGTATATTCTATATAGTGTGAGTGTGTGTAGTATAAATGTAATCCAGACGTACTACATTAGCCATGCTGTCATTATCATGTGACCTACTAGCATCAGTTACGTCGCATCACTGCCATTAAAGTGTCCATCATATGCACACTTTGGAATCTTGCCGGAAATAGCAAGTCATCTGGTTACTCTTTTAAGAGTACTGTGAATTTGGACATACTTCTTTTGTCACATATTGTATTTTGCCTACTATATAAGTATGCTATTTCGGATGCAGCTGCTGTTTCATTGTATATTGTAATGTTCAACACTGATGCTGGTTGCATGTCCTAATTTTGCCAAGTTAGATGCATTTCTGGCTCAAGATATTTTGTTGATCCTGGAACAACATTCCTGCCTGAAAATTTTATCCTAACCATATCCCTACCCCGAAACCTAACCTTACCCGTAAGTTATCCCAAAAATCAGTGGGAAATGATAGGTAAATAACACGGATGTAGAAGTTACACTGAACCCTGGTTGTAAGCCTAAAATGTTGAACAAAGATGTTGATCCAGGAACATGTACTTGTTTACATACACTCTCAGGAAAAAGGTACAAAAGCTGTCTGTCACGAATAAGGCTCCCTCTCCGCATCCTCCGGATCAGCAGAGGGAGCTCTCTCCCGAGTATTAACCAATTCGGACTACATTTCCCTAAAGCCCTCATACCTGGGACTGATTGCGCTTGCACCTGAAACTCATCTCAGTCTATATATAAACTCCTTTCTCACACTATACTCCGTGTTGTCTTGATTAGCCCCGGAGATCATTACTGAGCGTTACTTCTGTGGATTGTTTATTCTGTTTCGACCTGGACTGTTACTACGTTTATTGAACCCTTGCTGCCTATCCTGCCCCTTGCCTGTTCACTGGATTATCGACTGTCTGCCGCCTGTCTCGAACCCTAGCCTGTCCCTGTTACTGTTTCTGCCTTGCCTCCATTGTTGTTTCTGCTGTGATCTGACCCTTGCCTGTCTGACCCTGATTTTGTTTTCAAACTGCAAATGGATCCTCACTCCGCTGACTCTTCGTTACACTGTCACTGGGGCAGTACCCTTTCAAAAGGTACACCCACATTTACCCCTAAATATTAATACCTTAAATGTACATATTAGTCGCTAAAGTGTACTTATATGGTACATGCTACATTTTGAAAGGGTACTGCCCCAGTGAAAAGTTTTTTCTTAGCGTGTGGAGCACCTGCAGATTTGGCTTTCCAGTTATTTATTGTATTGCTCTAATAAAGAAGGCAGGAAAAGCAAAAGCAAAAGCAGTGGATGAACGACTACTAACTTCATGAAAACCTCCAGTCACACCTGCTCATCTTCACACCGGCCAACTGCAATCTCACACCTAGAAAAATTAGCTACACTTCAGCAGACAGTCACTGTAGCACTAGCCATCTGTCACTGGATACATTCAGGACTCCAGCATTCAGGTGTTTTATCAGGAACACTCATTGACAATCTTTGACTGTGATTGTCTCTATAATAAGCAACTCTTTTAAAAAAGATGTGAGATTGCTGTTAGCAATTCATTTGAACTAAATTTGTAGTAATATATATATATATATATATATATATATATATATATATATAAATGCAAAGACTGAACTGTGCATATCTAATTGAAGAATACAACAAATCCCCACACTTAATCTCACACATGTTTTTGCTTGTGGTACAAAAAGGAAAATCATGACAACACTGATTAGCTGATGTCACCTTAAGAACTTATTTTAAACCCCTCACTATAGCAACTACACTGAACTGTGACATGAAAGGCAGGCAAGGGAATGCATTTCACATTTTAAAGAGCCCTCAAAAAATATTCTGTCACTGGTAAAACATTTACTAAAATTGAATTAAGTACTTGCTTACTTTATATTTTGCTTTCAGAATACTTGGCAACTTTTGAATGATCGCCAATAAAGAATTGTCCACAGTAGTTGTAATGGTAGCACTGTATTTTACAGTCCTGTCTGAGAGAAATTTTAATAACTGGGTAATAACTAGGTGCTAACCCTGAACCCATACCTACACCTAACCTCAACCCCAGTAGTTACCTTATATTACTCAGTATTTAACAGGCAACTACACTGTAAGTACATGTACGTTCACGTACTGTAAAATAATGTGCAACCGTTGTAACATCTAATACCAACTGGATTATGACACCCAGCCAAACCTTGACCCCTGGGGCCTATACATGAAGCCGGTTTGGGTGGATAGCTAGGTATGTTTCAGTTTAGTTTGTACCAAACCTAGGTTTTAGGCACCATGAAAGTGGCTCAGCAGTGACCATCGCTATTAACTTATACGCACCATAGCTAACTCTGTTCTAGGTAAGAGATCTCAAATCAAAATTGGATTAGCTGTGAGCAAATAAAGTCACTCCCCCAGTTTTTATTACTATAGAAAAATCACCTGCCTTTCATTTTTTCATTCACAATTATTTTATATGGTTTATATAATTGTTATACCCCTAATCAATTACACATGAGCAATTTTAGTTTAACAATTCAGTTTAAATTAGATTTGGAATCGATAGATGTGTGAGCTTACATATTTGAGTCTCTATACACCCGTCAAATATAAACTAACTTCACTTGCACTCATATGGCAAGATATTTTCTCCTTGCTGTGTAAATCAGTTTATATACTTCATATTCTACAATCTTTTAATCTTCAGCAGAAGAGAGAAGCAAATTACAGTTTCTCTATGTTTCAAGGTGGGATTGGCTGATCACTACTGATGTCACACTTTCATGTGCACACGTTCCATGAAATCAGGATCAAAGCCTGAGTTGACAGAGAAAGTTGACGATCAGCGTCATGGCACCAACAAAGCCTGACTGAGTTGGTTTGGTTTTGTCAACTCAAAACTAATCTCGTAACCCTGAGTTTACTACCATCATGGTGCTAGCCTCAAAGTGTGCATCATGTTTCAACTTAAAGTGTGTCTGTTGAATGAATAAACTTTTTATTCAATCCTTTCATCTGCAATTCGTTTCGCATTTTCATTTTGGAGAGGTCTTTATTTTTAATGATGGCATAAACATCAGACTCTAACTTTAATGTACTTTGAATGAAGCAATTAATTTTAAATGTGATTATTTCAGCTAGTTAAGCACAGTGTGACAATACATAAGGGCTTTAAATATTCATCGAATTGCAACACCTAGGACATGCTAAGCAGTATGTTTAATTAAATATTATTAAATTAAATATATAATATCCTAAAAGTATAGTGTGATCAGTATGAATATTTATAACCAAATTAATTGCATTTCTTTTTCCAATTCGCCCCTTCTTGAGGAGTGCTCAAGAGTCTCAAGTGTCATTTTGATTGACTGTGATATTGTGATAAATCCAGCTCAGTTATGTCAGAAGAGACAGGGATTTTAATTGCTGTCATTTTCCTCCCTAAAAAATGAGGGGTGACTTGTGACTGCCGGTTAGCGCATATGCTGTGCAAACTGTTTTTCATTTCTGCTTTGCATGGACCAGATGCTGTCCCATTTTATCTGTGAACTCCATCAATGAATTGACATTTCTTCTGCATACAGTGTTTTTTTAGGGGGAAGTCTGTTTAAAGACTTCTCAATTAATGATTTTGTTTAAATGAAATCTGTATTATTTTCTTGCGTGGAACATGAATGGAGATATTTAACCAACTGGAAAACGTGCCTTTGGCGACATTTCTGCAAAATTGTACTGCGTTCCTAGCACGTTTCGTAATACTTTCAAAGTGAGTGTCATTAAAAGTGCTTTCAGTGCATGAATCTGGCTCCCTAAACCTAACCGATAGTATTAAAAAAGCAAACGTGAGGAAAAGCACATTTGCTGAGGCAACAATGCACTTTAGCTTGCTTCTACAAGTTTTTGAGCTCTTTTATCATAATTTGTGTTTCATGGGACTCTGTATTGCAAGTGTAATGCTGTACAAGGTGAGCATCAAAAGAGCTGTACACATGGACCTGGTCAAGCTAGTCATAATAGTTTACAAATTGTGCACTATGGTAAAAATGTTTTGAGGTCATGCGAAAGTAAGTGTTTATTAACCGATAATGAACCTGTGATCATAAATTGTGTGAAAAGGAATAAAAGTTGTCTACATGGTTTTGAATTTGGTACATGAATTTATGTATAGGTATGTTTTTATAGTTTTGCATGAATGTAGGTGGAATCTTTTTTTTTTTCTTTCTTTCTTTCTTTCTTTTTTTTTCTTTTTCATTGAGCCAAGGTTAGACATAACAGTCAGTTAGGGTGAGGGTGAGGGTGAGTTATCATTCTTGTTTGAAATATTGCTTTAAACTATATGAAATTTGTATGACAGGACTGCCTGTTTTCATTTTACAGAGATAACAAATGTGTTGCAGATTTATAGTGTTGTGATTTGTAGATTCAGTAAGTTTGTTGTGCTAGTTGACCGTTCGCAAAGACCCGCCCCGTTTAGTTACTGTTGCTACTGTTGGCCCAAATACATACTCAAAACTCCCAGAAAGAACAGTCAGTTGTTTGGATAACCAATCTAGCCATGTGGGCATGATCACGGTCTGGTAGCTTTGTGTTTAAAGAAATTAGTATAGTTTTTAGTGATACAGTCACCACAAAACTCCCTAGAAATCCTCAGGTGTTTCTTTGCTTTTGCGACATTCTCATTCTCTCAGTCATTCTCTTCCATTAGTGAGATGGGTGTTTACAGTAATTACACAGAACAAGATCTCTCCTTCTCTAGGCAAGAGCACTTAGACAGACCTCTGATTGGCTGCCAGTGAGAACATTACGGCCTCCTCACACAGACAGAAATCTGGCAATTCTATTTGCAACAAGGTGTTATTTTAAATGGCATATATAGTAATGGTATGCACTTGTTGGTAATGATCGGAATTTGAAACGTTTTGAATAGGAGTAAATGGTCTGATGTCTTCAGCAGAATTTAGATGGGAAAATAATATTACATAAAAATTAAATCTGCCAATTTAACACATTAATGTTTGATTACTCCACAAAAAACAAACAAACAAACAACAAAAACGTATGTAAGTTTGCCTGTATTGCCTGTATGTAAATTCCATAGTAAGGAATTTTTCTACCATCAGAATTCAGTCTTGAAGTATCAACTTATTGTAAATACTGTTTTTTTTTTTTTTTTGTCTACAGTAAGTCTCAAGCATCTTAAAACATGCATGGTATGTGGTGCTGTATAACTGAGAGGTTGACAATGACCAAAGACAGTAGTACATTAAACAATTACAAATAACAACAAATAATCTGTGAAATGAAATTATTTCTGTCATGACTACTCTCGGGGTGTTTTGGTATGGTAATGGGTATGACAATGCTGATATATTTGGTCTTCTGCTGTTATTGCTGCTTGCTACTTGCTACTCACAATACATACATGACACATGAATTATCCATAGCAGATCTATACAGGTGGAGCTGGGGAAGGTGGAGAGTGTCTGAAAGTGTTCTGTACTACAGCAAATGCTGACCAAGTATTTGAAGGTTGAGCATGTAAGCTCATTGTCTACTGATAGAGCAGGAACTAATCAGCTGTGCCCTATAGACAGTGATGTGATTGCATTCAGGTTGACTTAAGAACCTATTAGCCTGCGTTATCCAGAGTTTCATGACAGAACTTGGTAAAAATAATGCAGATGCAATGCAAGAATGTATTCAATGTATTTTTGTCTTCCACAATAATGTAATGTGTTTAAGTCATTGGGGGGCTTTTCTCATTAAATATTGATGTGATGTGTTATGATCATTTTATTAGTTAAACAGCATAAACATGTTGAATACAGTTAAAAACAGTATTACACAAAATATAGTTTTATAATGTTTTAAACTATTTGCACTTTGAGGAAACAGAGAAATTTCTCTTTAGAGAGCAGAACTTGTCCATAATCACAACAACCCCCTACAACAAACAACCTTGAGAAAAAAATCAATTTTAATTGGTCGTGAAGACAAACTTTGTCTCTTGACAATGGTTTGATGGTTTCAATCAAAGAAAGTGAAACTCCTGTTTAAACAGCATCCGAGGGAGCGCTTGAGGGTATGTGTACCATGATCAAAAGCTGATCATAAATAGCATCGAAGACGAAATATGATATACATGCATTGAAGACAATATAAAGACTTTTCAGGTAGTTCAAGGAGAGACTCAAAAAGTTGTTAAACTACTGACAGACAGGAGTATAGAGAATCAGGAGATGTGCACGGTCAATCAGAGTGTGTTGGTTCATCAGCACTAACAACCCAGGACTATAATGAGGTACTACAGGATTATACCTAAACTGATCAGCTTCTGTTTCCCAGCACTAATAGAATTTGGAAAATCAATCTATGTCACCAAATTCACTGAAAACAACAGCAACAATGCAACAGCTTACTGTTATGATGCACCCAATAGGGGGTGCCCTGGTTCCTCATCACAGAACCAGGAGGTTCTTGGGCTGGTTATTATAATTTCACTTCGACTCTATTCAAATTTCTGAGTGTATTTATTAGCAAAGATCTTACATAAATCTATACATAAAACAACTTGTTTCTACCAACGTAACAATTTTTTTTTTTGCTAACTCTAAAATTAGATGTATTTAAAAACAAAAACAAAACAGTAAAACAGAAATCTCTACAAATGGACAGAATTAATGTCTTAAAGTGATAGTTCAGCCAAAAATAAAAATTCTCTCGTCATTTATTCATAAAACCCATTTATGCAATTTGTCTTTCTTCTGTTGAACATATAAAGAAGATATTTTGAGATGTCTCAAAACATGTCTTTTTTGTCTATGCAATGGAAATCAGTGGTCACCCAAACTGTTGCCAACATTCCTCAAAACATCTTTTGTATATGAAGTAAATGGCGACAGAGTGTTGTTGTTGTTGTTTTTTCTTCTTCTTTTTTTTGTAAACTATCCCTTTCAAGTCAGTATGAATTGTTTTTTGCAGCTCATTTTCTTTCCATAATTGCCAACATGTTTTTGAGTAGAACAGGATATTCAATAAGAAAAAATGTAGATAGGAACTTTATATTATCTATCACTTAATTAACTGAATTATGAAAAGTGGACATTGTGTACCAGAATGAATCAAGTTTGCTCAAACAATGCCCAAATAGCTGGCTATTTGTTAACATTATCAATGTCAATGCAAAAAATTCAAAGGATGAATTAATTACTAAGAATAAGAAATAAGTATTTGATTAAGGGATTATTAAAGTCTTCAAAGACTAACTTTTGGAGTAAGATGCACTGATGAATCTATATAATAGCAGGAATGTGCATAAAAAAGCCAACAATTTCAACTTGACTAGTGGGCTGAATGTGTTTGCAGGTTATTATCCTTACATAACATAAGGTTATTATTACATAACCAGTCGACTCCCCTTTAAGAATCTAACTGTCCCTTGTCACTGTCCTATTGTCTTCCTTTTCCTTTTTCATATTCCCTGTCCATTTTATCCCAAGTTCACTTAAATCCCTCATTTAATTTATTTTCATTGTCTCTCTCTCTATCTCTCTCACACACACGCACACACACACGCACACACACACACACACACTCACACACACAGACAAAGATGAGGCGAAGAGTCAAATGGCTAAAGGCAGATGACTAGAAATCTATTATGTTTGTTTTGGCGCAGTGATGGACTATAGCAGCCAACACTCGAGTGCCAGCACACACTCCAGCCACTGCAGGCTGCTGGAATGAAAATGAAGCTGAGCTGTGTGTCACTGTGGGTGTGGTTTATAAACTTCATTGACAACAGTACTGATACCCAGACTCTAATTACATGTCATACAGCTTACAAGTTAATATTGAATAGCCTAATTGACATTTTAGAGACGATATTGCCACTTAGGCTACTTTGTTTATTTTTGATTTATCAGAGAAAATAGATCCAGGCGAAGCCACAAGTGCAGTCAACCATTGTGGTTCTCTGAGCAATATTGTCATGATCCCTATATCATGATTCTTTATTTTGGACTCTTATTTTGAAGTGAATTTTCTGTTCCCCTTTCATATTTATGTCCTGTTTGCCTTTGTTTCTGTAGATGTTTGTTGCCATAGTGATTAATCGGTTTCAGATGTGCCTTGTTAACCTCTTGTTATCCTGTGTATATATTCCCCTGTATTTCAGTCTTGGATTGTTGGTTGTTGTCTTTGCATGTTGGTTGTTATCTTTGCATGTTGGTTGTTGTCTTTGCATGTTGTGTGAAGCTGTGTTCCTGCCCTTTGGATTAGGTTCCTGTTTTGTTCATGTTCCTAGTTTTGAGCATTTATTTGGATTGTTTTTGTTTCTGGAATTGGATTGCCACCTCTCTTTGTCCCTGCCTGTATGTAACAAATATACTACAATACTTGAGTTTTCGGTCTTGATTGAATCATTGTTTTTGATTGAATTGATTAAGTGTATTATTCATGACTCCCTTACCTTGTCTATTTTTACTCTATCAATGAAAATAGTTTTAATGAAGCTACAATCAGCTCTCGCAACTCTCTCCGCCAACAATTTTACATATTGCACCTTTAAGGAGTATTGTCATTTTAGTCAGAAAATGTTTACTTTGTATACATCAGTTCATTCATCCAGACCTATTAATTAGCTTCAATACTGTCTGACTAAAAATAATTCTGTCTTGCCACAGAGTCTTGGGTCTCTGTGAATGTTCTTCCTGTTCGTCATGTGCAAATTGTTCTGTTCATTTACTATCAAACACAATTAGTCAGTGAATGACAAAAACAGTAGGTCGTAATTCTTCAGACCTGTGAGCTTCAGTTTAGCCACATGGGAGGCAGTCAAATCAATTACAGCATGTGTTTGTTCTCTCTGACATGGCATGGCTGAATAGCTGTGACCTTGCAGAGATACTCTCTGTTCTTCGCCTCTATCTTTAGGGATCAGTAATCATTTAAATGGAAATTTCCTCCCAACAGTGTTAAAAAACTGGGGCAAACTGCTCTCTACGCTTGACACCAAAGACCACCCAGTGGCTGGCACTGAGTCTTATAAATGTAAATGCAGGAAAAATGCATAGTTATTTCTTATTTTGTTCCCATACGACTAAGATTCTGATTGTTTTGCACACTAGACTGCCCCCAATATGGATTAAAAATCATTTCTGTGCTCACTCAGAGGGACAAATAATATTGAGCATGTTCTGCAGAATGAACGGAGGGTGAAACCTTTCATTAGTGCTGCACGGGGTCTCTGGAGCTGTTTAACTCGTGGACGACATCCTGACCTCAGCTTCCTTTCACTGACACAGTAATTTCCCTCTTGAGGTGCAGTGCAAAATCACTGCTAGAACACTGAATCCACATGTGACATCCAGTATGATATATTGACTATTCAGCTGAACTTTGGTTTGGGAATTAATTGGACGGTGTGTAAAAGCATTATTGTGTCTCCATAGGTGTGTCGCTGGAGAAACAACCTTTTACATGATATTGATTACTAGTTAGGTCACGTTTGTATTTTGCACTTTGCAGTTTATTTGAAATCCATTTACCAATTAAGAAAAGCCACCTAAGAGATATCCTCCCGTAGCTGCAACAATGAGCCATATATGTTCAGCGGCTAAAATATGAAAGTTGCCTCTGGTATCAGACATTATGGAACATATGAGTAATTTTAGTATATAAAATGAGCACATAAGGTCATTTGTTTGATATATTTATATATTAAATTTGTGAAACTCAACACCATTTCTTGTTGCCATTTTAAGGATTTTGCATGAACAATGTCAGTCTTTGCCTTTGGCAAGAACATTAGCCAAGAGAAATTGAAAATTGTCCAGGAATGTATCTGAATGTATCTGAATAATTACCTAAAAGTGACCTTTCAGTGACTCCACTGAACTGATTTGGGGAGCTGATCCAATCTGATTTCTCACAGCAGATGTCAACTGATATTGTACCACTGTGTGATTCTGTCACACTCATGTTAGTGTCTCTGTGTCAGCTTTGTTCAAAGGAAGGAGGAAGTCAGTGTTAAAAGCTAATGCTACTAAACCCCAACCAGCAGCTAATGTGCAGATAAATCAGAATATTGTGTGGCTTATTGTGAAGCTTACTAATGCATTTCCAGACTGGTGCTTAAAAGTCCCGCTGCAGAGCAAGAAAAAATTCATTCCTTTTGCTAATGTTCATGAAATTAGCTTATATAGTTATTCCTTCCTTCTGTCAGAAAGACTATTTATGATGCTCTGTAAGATGAGATGCACTCAGTACTATAACTAATGTTATGTGAAAAGTTTTTTTGGCCAAAATATGCAAAATTACAAAATCGGACACAGTGTGTTAGGACACCGTATGTTAATACGATCAAAAGGTATTGCTGTGCTAATTTGCCAGAAAATGTCTTCAGTGTCACTATAATTTACTGTCTATTTTAACTAGCAAAGTGTTATATCTTTCTTCTCTTTGTGAGAATATAAACTGTAAGTGGTAAATCAAAGAAAAAAATATATTTTTCAGTATCTATACTGAAAACGCCTTGATTATATATACTGCAATATAATTGCCTTCTTCAAAAACTGGAACACACTAGGGATATGTTTGATTATGGTTACACGAGTCATTTTTAATACCAGTGAAATAATACTTTGTAAAAACGTGCAGTCATACATTTATGGTCATCAAGTCTGCTGTATATATAGAACAGTAAATATGCCTTACACTCATGCATTCCACACATATTGTTGAAGAATAGCTTTACAGTTAAACAACTGAATCTTAATTTTTGAGCAATAAAAGCAACACTTTCTGTTTTGTCTATATAAAAAGTGGAGCTTTAAAAGCCTTTTTACTTGTTTGGCTCCAACATAGGCAGCTGTCTTTTTGAGCAAGCTTCCTGATGTCGCTCTCTCTCTCTCTCTCTCTCTCTCTCTCTCTCTCTCTCTCTCTCTCTCTCTCTCTCTCTCTCTCTCGCTCGGCTAGTTTCCCATCTGAATGATCATATCAGTGCATTCCCAACCCCTTTGATGGAGCCTGAATGGTCACCGGCCTGTTATTGACCACACGGGGACTCCAATAATCACAATGTAATATTTCTCCACAGGGGATGAATGTGGTCTGTAATTTAAGAGCTGTCAGGGATTTCTTCAGTAAAATCTTGAGGGATGTATTGAGTCATATTCTTGTACATTTCAACTGTACAGGACTAACGGCACAGTGGCAAAAATTTTGCATTGTTCATTATCAGCAGTGTAGTGATTATGAATGATACACCGATTACTCAGAGGTGAGGAAGAAAGAACATGTAAAAAATCATCTGTTTCAGTAAATAGGAGAATGAGCGAGAGGAAGAGCGAAGTGCCACAGGTCTCAAGCTGTAAACACACAGCGATTGTTTAATGACTTTGGGTGTTGTTTAATCAAATTACAGTTGTGTGTTCAAGTTCAAGTACATCTTGCTGTTAAAGTCTTAACAGACTATAAATACCTTGAAGATAATTTACTTTCCCTTATTTTATGGGATGATTAAATATAGATAAAATATAGCGTCAAGCTAATACTGTTTGCTGAATGTTTTTGCATGGTGCTTTAAAGGTAAAGGTGTTGACAAGTCTGCCATTGGCATTCACCAATGGATGGATTAGGGCATTTTCACCAAGGAGACAAAAAAATAAAAACAATAATAAACCAATTCTACACGATAAATCCACCACAGTCCTGCTGTAAGATATGTTCCGCTATTGGCAGCAGATTTACCCAACCTTAAATACACAACTCAGTTGTTTGCAGTGGAACAACAGATGGAAACTCCATTGAACAGCTGCCATTTTATCCCAACAATATCAAAGCCTGCTGATGCGATGATTACACATGTAACATTGTCCTAGTCTCTGTGATGATGGGGTGTTACCCACTAAACGTCTTTATATGAGTGTGTTCAAGGGCCCATCCATAATAATGTTGTCCCAAACCCCACAAATTCAAGCAACATCTCTTCATCTAAGTCATTAGAAACAAAACTAAACAGAAGCAAGTAATTCCCATGCTCTTCTCTGAAATGTGTAACTGCAGCACATCATAGGGATGAATTCTCCCAGTCCCTCTGGCTGCACTGATGTGAAACTCAGGCGCACATCGACGAGGCTTACAAAATCCCTGTGCAAATGTCCTCCTGTTATTATCGCTCAGAACTTACGGAACATCTCTCACTTTGGTAAGTTTAGGAACTCCAACTCTCATGTTGTTTCAACTTCTTTACTGTATATTTACCTTTCACTGGTACTGCAGGGACATCTGCAGATCACTGTCTCAATCAGACAGTGTTTACACTTAAGCTTTTGAGTCTGAAAAGGGACTGGGTAGGTTTTCACTTCAGAACTACCTCCAAATACTCTATAAATTGTCTCTCAGTATGAGGCCTTGAGAAGTTTTGGGAGACTTGTAATTTCAGTCAGGCTGCTGTTTCATTGCATTATTGTGCATCCCACTGCTGATTCTGAAATGTTCGGTTCACTTCATGTCTGGTAAGGTGATACATATTAAAGGTCTCTATGTCAGAACATGAAAGTCACAGTATTGATTATGCTCATGCCTTCATTTACATTCTTTGTGCATGTAATGAACTCACTGGTTGTATTTTCATTTAGTTTATGAGCCCAATTAATAATATTTATTCTGCAGTGTGAATGAGGATTTTAGTGGAAGATGTATGAAATATTGATTAATGAAGTAATACAAATGTTTTATTTATTTTTATTCATTATTAACTTCACAAAATTGCTGTTTGCTTTGAAATTTTGTAACGTCTGAAACACTGAAATATCTTAAAAATATCTGAAACTGTGACATCTCAATAAAACGCAATGCGAGGCTGATGGCTGATAGTGAAAGGTATAATATTCTTCTTTTTATTCTCAGTAATGGCCATTAAGGTGCTCCTCATCAAAACACTTAAGCACACAAGAGGGTTTTTCATGCATTCCATATGGGTTCCCAGGTGGAAGTTCATGCTGAAAAACAGATGACCTTTATCCATTTGCCTTTATTTTCCTTCATTTTTTGCTGACAGAAAGCTCTTTAAAGCTATAAGTGCTGACCATTGGGATGTACTTTGCTAGGAGTGTGTTGTCTGATTATATGGGTCAGCAAATTTCCATATAAGCATACCTCTAGATAATAGGAAACCTGCCATTAGAGATTCCCAGGTGGCCTGTCTGAAATGGTTTGCAGTGGAAAGGGAATGCACATGTACATAGGCATACATAGAGGAAAAGGCATGGTGCTGGTCAAGGATGATTGTTGGAAAAATGAGAAAATTAAGAAAGAAAAGGTTATTTTAAAGGTACACTAAGTAACTTTTAGCCCTCTAGGTTAAAAAACATAACTGGATGCATTTTGCGGAAGAACAATATTTTGGCTCTAAGTGACTGTGTGGATGAATATGGTTATCCTACTGCTCATAAAACGTTGTTCAATAAAATACCTTACTCATCTCTGCATCACTTTTACAACATTTCAAATGCCTCAGTTCTCAGACCTCTGTTAATGTTGATTCTTGTTTTATTACGTGCTCTTTCACATTGTCTTTTGCCAGCAGAATCTCCTTGGTTCTGTGTTTTTTTTTTTAAACGGATAACTGCCCAGAGTTTTGGCGTGCTCCATGTCACCCTTTCTCATTGTTGTGACAACTAACCAATGCCAGTCCCACATAGATGTGTAAAAAGTAGCCAGAGCAACTTTTCTCTGTTTACATGGGCAAGTGAACTACACGCAATTGACTCTTCACAAAGCCCCGCCCCCTTTAGTTACTGTTGCTATGCCCGACAAACCATGCGCTCTCATGCCACACATCATGTTCTCACATAGTGAAAAATACATCCCGGAGCAAAGAGGACACTGATGACACGTTGACAGACATATGAAACAGTTTCATATTTAATATATCATAATTTTTTAAAGAAGTTTAAGCAATAAATAGCCAAGTGTACCTTTAATTACATATTTAATATTATTTAAAATATACTCAAACTTCCACGTCCAGCTTGCTCTGTGTGTTAAAACTGTGCCACATCATTTGGATTCTGCGTGTGGAGCTGCTGCCACTCTCTGCTTTAGTGACAAATGAGGACATCTCTCTACATGAGATTTGAGCGACATTAGGGCTACGGTGTGAGAGTCATGCTTCATAAACCACGGTAAGAGGTGGTCATTTTAAAGCCCTGACACTCTGTCGACCATCACTGATTAAAGAGTGATTGACTGTCACTCACCGGCTCAACACATGCTTGCACAGAGACCTCATGTGAATTCCTGAGAGTAGAGGTATTAAAATCCCGAGCTTCCTCTGACTCGATGACGGTACGGTTTTATTTAATATAATAATGTCAATGCTTAATGAACAGTAACAATGAAAACTCTTTTGACAGAGTGATTATGTGCCTCATTTTGTGAAAAGCTGAAGCAACAGAAAGATTCAGATACATCAACTCAAGACTCGAAGTAAAAAATAAAGAGTTTCTTTGTGAAGCGTTCCTACATTAGGTGCATTTGACTGACATACAGTCTGCAGATAGTAATCCACTGATCATGATTATTATTATTTCCAATAGCTAAAATATAATGTGATATTATTATCACAAATAAATGTATCAAGGGTTCCTCAACAATTTTAAGCAGCACAAGGGTTTTCAAAAGTGGTAATTACAAGAAATGTTTCTTGAGCACCAAATCAACGAATTTGAATGATTTCTGAAGGATCGTGCGAGACTGAACACTGGAGTAATGGCTGTTTTAAACAGTAATAATATTAACATTACTGTTTTACTGTATTTTTAATCATTGGTGAGCATAAGGGACCACACACCTGCAGACGTTTATGAGGCAATGCCGTCTAGAAAATCAAAGAAAAATTTGCTTCATGCAGTTTTCAAGGCATTGCTGTAAATTCATTTTAAACTCTTGTAATTTGTCTACTGCATAACCACTTTGGAGTAAGCCAGCTGGAAATTGCACCACATGAGGCGAAATCAAAGTTTAATGATACAAGTTCCTTTTTATAATTATTCTTATATTTCTGCCATCAGATCTAGTCTAGAGTCTTGTAGTTTAAATTGCATATTGAGAATGTATAAAATAACTGGGTATCTGCTGTTTTGCTTCTGCTGTAGATGAAAAATGCCTGCCACTTCTTCATTCACCAGCTTTGGCAATAACAATTTTGTAATGTGGGGGGGTGGGGGGAATCAATTTATCCTCACCATTTTTCTCTCCACGTAGCGGAAAAAATGATAGCATATGCATCACACCACTGAGCCATTTCCTGCCAGTCGTGCTCTCTTAAATAATCCATTCATTGAGCCCTATGGATGTTCTGATCACTGCACACCTAAATGTATGGGTGGATTCAATCTGAAGCACAATCCCTAATGTGTGGTGCTTTTTTTGAGTGTATATTTATTTTCAGTGATTTATAACAAGCTAAAAGCTCACATTTGTTGAGCTTTCACCATTCCACACAGTAATAGATATCTGAGTGATATGAGAGACATGAAACTAGTATTGCTATTCAGGAGATTGTTTACCTGGCACTCAAAAATACAGTTTAGTGGTCATCCAAAAAAAATATTTCACAAGTGACCAGTTTTCCTGAGGAATCATTTGTTTTGTTTCCTTCACATTGGATGGCAATGGCGTTTTGTCTCAGTGACCTCATGACCTTTTAAAAATCAGCATGAAATTGTAATAATAAAAAAGTTCACATTCTATTTTCTAAGTGCATATTATAGATGTTATTGTGACAATTTATCTGTGCATGTTTCATTTAAAAAATAAAAAAAAAGTTCTGACCTCATAATGTTTTTTGGACATTCGGGTGGAACTACAGACTTCTCTCTGTTGACGTATGCAAGACTTCTCCAATCATTTAGTACATTAAACTCTGCAGGCTCATGTACATCTGACACTACTTTTAAGTGCAATACTCGCATCTCAAAATCCAGTCAGCAACTGATGCATAGAACTCATCTTTTTCTATAATTTGTTTGACTCTGATGTAGATCACAATATGGATGAAAAGATCTGTTGCTACTTCTGTTTCATTACGACTTCAAATCCTCATGTTCATCACTTTCACCTTACAAATGTAAACACTGTTGATCTGGCATGGGTTGAGCCTAATTCATCAAAACAAAAGCAGATTACTGACAAACTATTCACATCTCCCCTTGATCTACATTCGGAGTTAATTACATGCTGTTGTTCACTCCTTAGTGGCCACTGACTCATGTGAAATTAGAAAAAGATATTCTTCAGGAGAGAGAACAGTAATCTTTGTGATCACTGACAGTTTTATTGTGGAGTGCTTGGCTGCACCGCATTATTGGTCTCAAAGGACAGATCATGATAAAGCCAAATGTGCTCTTCAGCTGTTTCATATCAGGTGTGCAAATCTTTATTATTGTTTTTTTTCTTCTCCTTCATAAAAACATATCTTTTAATACATTTGCAGTTGAACTTTTTTATTTTATTTTATTTTATTTTATTTTATTATATTTTATTAAATGTATGGGTGGATTCAATCTGAAGCACAATCCCTAATGTGTGGTGCTTGTTTTAAGTTTATATTTATTTTCAGTGATTTATACCAAGCTAAAAGCTCACATTTGTTGAGCTTTCACCATTCGACACAGTAATAGATATCTGAGTGATATGAGAGACATGAAACTAGTATTGCTATTCAGGAGATTGTTTACCTGGCACTCAAATATGCAGTTTAGTGGTCATCCTAAAAAAATACTTCACAAGTGACCAGTTTTCCTGTGGAATCATTTGTTTTGTTTCCATCACGTTGGCAATGGCGTTTTGCCTCAGTGACTTCTTCATGAGTCTTCCACATTAATGAGTTTCTGACCTTTCAAAATTCAGCATAATATTTTATAAGTCATTTTTATATATTACCCGTTATTTTATTTTATTTAGTTGTTTTTTATTTTATTTTATTTTATTATTTTTATTTTTTTATTTTATTTATTTCATTTTATATTTTTATTTTATTTTATGTTAGAGGAAGAGCAGTAACCAATCATAAAAAGAATCTAATAAGAGCCCATCAAACTCCTTTAATTCTTCAAGCATACTTAAAGCAGACTGACTGAGAAACTGCAATATTTCCTGTTTCCCAAGTTATATTTGGAGTTTAAATGATTTACTGAGTCTTAGGACCCAGAGGGAATAATTATAGAGTTTTATTGGATCGTCATTGGGAAGGGATAAGGCAGATAATGAGATAAAAAGCCAAAATTGTCCTTCAAGCTACAGTATTTAAGCAGAAGTTTATAAGATGAAGACTGATGGATAATTAGCTTCAAATAGAGAGAAATGTTGGTCACCCCTGAACTTATTTAACAGAGAAGTTTTGTTTTGTTTTGTTCTTTGGTACACAAGGTACATTTTCTGAATTTGCAAAATGGGACCAGTTACTGTATGTTCCTCTGTTGAATAAAAGCAATGAGATTTAGCAATATCCTAAAATGCATTTGGCTTTTTAATTGTTAAATTAAATGATGAAAGAATGTTAGCAAATGGGAAATGATTTTATAATCAGAAGCCGTCAACCATAAAAAAAGAAAACAACGTGCCCAGCCATGTGAAATGAATAGATTTCATATAGCTTTCCAAGAATTTTGGAGTATAGTTCATTATAAATGCAATCATGTGTGCACAATATTGTAAAACATACAATATTCAATTAAAATAACAATGTGAATGTGGATTTTCATGTGTGATAAGTTGTCTGGAATAGTGTTTAAACGGCAGTTAACATGCATGAAAAGGCATTTTGTCATGCTATAGTACATAGTGAACATCTTCAGACACATACTATGGAGCTTTAATGGTTAATTTAACCCTAAACTCTCTTCCTTGATTTAAATAAAGTTATACAGCTGACTGTATTTCATCCAATCACTGACAGACGTATCACAGGCTGTTCAGCGAAACATGTGCTACACACACCCCCATCACAGTTAATGAGGCATAAAGCAGGTGTAGTGAATGCAAATTCTACTCTCTTTGAAGGGGCAGTCATGGAGTTTACTATACCTTTCAATCAAATTGAATGGTTAGATTGAATTCAGAGGTTATCATGTGCAGGATCTGATACACAGTAAATGTTCCATAAAGGAGACTTTGCAGATGCAAATAAAGGAGCGTCAACCCTTTACTGGCAATCCTGACCAATCAGACAGAAGCACAGCAGACAGCAGTATTTGCCAACATAGGTAAACATATGACACAATAGAGGGATCTGCCACATATATTGTCTGTATTTGATGTCTATACTTGCTTATAGTTTTGGTGTCTGCTCAATGAAAATGCTTTATATTTCATTTAACTAAAAGAAGCAAATAAAAGGTAACTTTCCATATATATATATATATATATATATATATATATATAGACAAACTTTAAAACATCCATTTTTTACATTAATTTACGGATAAAATAGAGATTTTTAAACTGCTTTAATTTCAAGCAGACAAATATGGGAATATTATATCAAAACTTGAGATATATAACACAAAAAAACACAAAGTTACAAACATTTAAACAATCTGTTACAACATTCCCAATGTAGTCTATCCATTAAAAATATTATTTTCATACATTATTACCTTATAACCTGAATAAAGGGTACATGCTTGAAACATATATTTGTTAACATCAGATATAATGAAAATATAATGATAATAAATGGCAAGAATCCTAACACGAGGCATTCATCTTTCATCTCTTGAGTTTGTTAATCACACTTACAATTCCATTGCGAAAAACAGACTGGGAGAATCCAAAACAAAGTATATTTCCCAAGCTGGATGCTGAGCAAAATGTCATTGTGATAAATCTATGAGGATCAACTTTTTCAAAGATGTCTGTTATGAAGAAGACAGCAACTGCTACAGTCCATAGGCTGCTGGGCAGGAACAGGGCGGCCTGTACCATGCCTGTTACAGTGACCCGCATCTGGCTCTTCTGCTGGGGTTGGGAAAAAGATTCACTGCTCTGTCCCATCTTTTTCATATGTTCACGCAGATAAACGAAAGTTTTGCCCCAAGAGATTAATAATGTGATCATCGGACAGGTACAATATAGCAAATACAAAAAATTTGCAATATGAAATAAATACAGGTCTGACTCTAAGCTTTTTGCTGGTAATGTTGTGTTCATTTCATGAGAGGTAAAATTCTCTGGGACGGGCCCAAGTAAAAAAAATGCAACTGTTCCCAAAGACATAGAAAACAGGAGCATTAACTGATTCAGAACGAAGCCGACATATAATACGACTCTAATATTCCTCTTAATCCAGATAAAGATGACACGATGTTGAGGAACAATTGACATGTGGTAGAAAATGCTGATCCAGGCATTGCATGAGAAGTTGCCGCAGAAAAATTGATAAATCAAAACTCTACATAGCGTTTGAAGCCAGAAAGGTGATTCAAAAAGAAGCATGATAATGGTCAGTGCAGTGACCAGTTGTTGAAATGTTGAATTGAATAACACAACAATTAACAAGAAGCGCAGTGGATTGCGAAGGGTCACTCCAGAGACTGGTCGCATTAGGCAAAAAAAGAAGATGATGTTGAAAACGGTGGCCGTGAGGCAAAGGGGACTGGAAATCAAAGCAAATAGCCATGGCTCCATCTTCAGTGTCACGTCCAGTCAGTTGCGTCTATGGTGGCAGTCCAGAAAATGTCCTGCTCTTCCTGATATACCTTGGCTTTTATTACGACATCGCCAATAAATAAGGTGAAAGTAAAATAGGTTGGTGAATTAAATGTGGCTCAACGGCCAACCATAAACAAATCACACACATTCTTACATGGATGAAAACAGAACTATCCACAAGCTCTTCTTGGAGTGTTATGTAATCAGTGCAACTGCAGAAATGATTGTTTGAACTCTCAATACTTAATTTATAAAAACAAAACAATACTTGAAATAAACTGATAATAATAAACTGATTATAAATATTGTATACTGTAGATTGAAGACTTGAGCTTCATATTTGTGTTCTTTTAAGGTTCCTGTTTTAAAATCATGTTCCATAGTTACCAAAGAATATAGCATATTTTATCTCCAAAATGTCATCTGATCTGTATTAAGAAAATCGAATTCCACTGTAAAATCCATCAGTGGTTTTAACTGATACTTTTTAGTTAACTGTACTTAATGTCTTAATCGCAAAACTCTAGTAACCTGTACTATTCACATATTATGCCTTTTTTCACTCATAAACCCCAAGTTATGATTAATTGATTAAATGATTATTCTCAAGTGACTTTTCCCTAATTTCCTCCACTTCTACAGTTATCTGTCTCTGTTTGCATTCACTGATTTGCCAAGTCATTTTAAATGTTTAATTGTCAATTCAGCTGAAAAACTTGAGGGAACATCAGAACAACATTGACGTAGATTTTCCTACAATGTTTTATGGTGATTAGTGTTCTATTTGCATGGGCACTTAAACTTCATTTATATTATTGTAATTCCTATTGATGCAGTAATGCAACCAGAAATTACAATTCATATATATATATATATATATATATATATATATATATATACAGTGGTGTGAAAAAGTGTCAAACAAACATCATCAAACAAATTTAAATATTAGTCAAAGATAACACAAGTAAACACAAAATGCAGTTTTTAAATGAAGGTTGTTGTTATTAAGGGAAAACAAAATCCAAACCTACATGGCCCTGTGTGAAAAAGTGTTTGCCTCACCTGTTAAAACATAACTTAACTGTGGTTTATCACACCTGAGTTCAGTTTCTCTAGCCACTCCCAGGCCTGATTACTGCCACACCTGTTCTCAATCAGGAAATCACTTAAATTGGACCTGCCAGACAAAGTGAAGTAGACCAAACGATCTTCAAAAGGTAGATATAATGCTGAGATCCAAAGAAACCACGAACCACAGTGATAGCCATTATCCACAAATGGCGAAAACATGGAACAGTGGTGAACCTTCCCAGGAGTGACCGGCCAACCAAAATTAACCCAAAAGCACAGCGACGACTCATCAAAGAGGTCACAAAAGATTCCACAACAACATCCTGAACTGCAGGCCTCACTTGCCTCAGTTAAGGTCAGTGTTCATGACTCCACCATAAGAAAGAGACTGGGCAAAAATGACCTGCATGGCAGAGTTCCAAGATGAAAACCACTGCTGAGTAAAAAGAACAAGGTGTGTGTCCTATTACATCTGGAGTAAAAGTAACATCATTTCAGAAAAAGCCATACCAACAGTAAAATATGGTGGTGGTAGTGTGATGGTTTCGGGATGTTCTGCTGCTTCAGGACCTTGAAAACTTGCAGTGATAAATGGAACCATGAATTCTACTGTCTACCAAAAAATTGTGAAGGAGAATGTCCACTCATCTGTTCATGACCTCAAGCTGACGCGAACTTGGGTTCTGCAGCAGGACAATGATCCAAAACACACCAGCAAGTCCACCTCTGTATTGCTGAAGAAAAACAAAATGACTTTGGAGTGGCCTTGTCAAAGTCCTGACCTGAATCCTGTCGAGATGCTGTGGCATGACCTTGAAAAAAGGTAGTTCAGCCTCGAAAACCCTCCAATGTGGCTGAATTACAACAATTCTGCAAAGATGAGTCGGCCAAAATTCCTCCACAAATGCTTGATTGCAGTTGTTGCTGCTAAAGGTGGAACAACCAGTTATTAGGTTTAGGGGGTAAACACTTTTTCACACAGGGCCATGTAGGTTTGGATTTTGTTTCCCGTTAATAATAACTACCTTTTACATTTAAAAACTGCATTTCGTGTTTAATTGTGTTATCTTTGACTAATGTTTAAATTTGTTTGATGATGTGAAACGTGTGACAAACATGCAAACAAATAAATAAATAAATAAATAAATCAGGAAGGGGGTAAACTCTTTTTCACACCACTGTATATATATAGCCATACATATGTATAAACAGTTTGTGAACCTTTCAATTGGGTTGATACAATTCCTCTAAATTTGTTACAATCTCTTGCAATTGATCATTCTTGAGTTACACAGACTTCAACAGCAAAACACAACAATGGTAACAATTAAATTTTATTTAAAGTAAATTATCAAGTACACATTGTTGCTCTTTTTTTAGTCACTAGAACTCATGTGTAAGTCAACTATACTTAAGCTAAAAGCTTAAACACACTAGCTTCAAATAGTAAGCTTAAACACACTATTCCTATTTCACTTTACTTTTTTAAGGCAATCGGTTTGCATGCTTTTTTAAAGTAGTATAACTAATTAGATTTTACAGTGTATGATATTATGCTAGATGTTGACATTATAACCAGATTTGGACATAATAGATGTTGAGACTGGATTATTTAATTAGTAGTGCTTTATAATAATACTCATACCTGTAGTGACAACTGGGGGTTTTAACAAGTCTCTAAAAGCAAATACTACAGTATAAGTCAATATACATATGATTTCTTGCTGCTGGACAACAATAAAACAAACAAAAAAAAAAACATAGATTTTTTTACATTGAAAAAGAGACCCAAGCCATTTACTTTAGTGGACTATAACATCTTGTTTGTTGGCTGTGGCCAGCGAGTAACCACACAGAACTCTATTGCAACCACCTAGCAAGCAGCATAATAGCGGTAAATTTTGCACAGGTAAGTACTTCATTTTTTGCCAACAAAATGTAAAACAACAATGTCCATCATTGTAAAACCTTAAGTCAATATTCATTATTATAACTCATTGTTCACTTTTGCATATGCATGATGCAGCTGGGCTCCTGTATTAAAGTGTTCAATTAGCCATGACAAGATTATGCAAACCTTTATGTGATATTTGCATCGGTTAGGATGCTGCATGTTATGTGAAAGACAATAATGACTTTAATAAAAGGTCTATAGGCACAAAGCCACATTCAAATTATGCATAGACAAAATGCTAAACCATTGCTGGCTCTTCTTTTTGATAAACTATTTAATTTATTCTGTGATATTAAAAAAGGGGGAAACATTATCTCTCCTCGTGTGAATGAAGGAAATGAATAGTGAATAAAGCAATTAAAATGATTATAATTAAAATAATACAGTGACAGCCACTGTAATGTGAAATGAAACTAAACTACATTACAGAGTGAAGTTTTTAAAGACATTTTAGTGCTGAGATAAAGTGCAAACCATCATTTTCAAATCAAATGTTCCATTTCATGAACTTATCCATAAATTACCGTATTTTCCCTAAATGCCGCAACTAATACTGCATTTGTAAAGTACATAAATTTGTTGAATAAATTAAGTTAATAAATTAAATTTTAGTAATCAGTACTTACACAAAAATGTGGAACAATGATTAAAAAAGTGTATTTTTTTTATTAAACATGTATTTACAATAAAGCTGTACATTTACATTCATACAAAACAGCCCCTAAAATAATTAATATCAATAGAGGTACAAAATAGTTTGAGAGAGAAATATATCAAAGGACACTTCAGTTTCCAAAGAGAAAGATAAAGATCTGTCAGTTCAGGCCAATACAACCATTTTTTTTTTGTTTGTTTGTGTTAGCTGGAGAAAAGAATGAAAATAAATGCTGGGGGGAAAAATACAATGTCACTTACTTTACAATGATTATTTTGTGTATTGAAGTAAAGAACAGATAACATCTGTTGTGTTAATTTAATAGACTTTTAAGGAAGTGGTTAATATTCAACAACCACAGGTAAAAATGTATAGGCATGACAAAATCTTTTTCAGTCAATACTGATTTTGTATTACAGGCAAATATTAAAGCACTAACTGCTACAATTACAACCTACTCAGAATTGTCTGTGAAAATTCTCAGTTATCCAGATCACTGAATGATGAATAATGTTATTCTTGTCATTTAGAACTGATCGTGAAATTCAGAGACACTTAGTTTGAGACAGGGATGACAAAGACACCTGATATTATTATCCGTCTCAGATTTGAAGTGCTGTGACAACATGTGATCGGATTTCAAATGAATGATTTTTAGAAGAATGCTCAATGTTATTTTAGTCAAACTTCAGATGCATTGGACCTTCAGAAACTGATGTTATTACCAGATGTAAATGGGGTCAGATTGTCTGTGATCGTGATTCACATGGTTAGTGTAACACAGAAATTCACAAGTCCTGTAACATCACTGGGTGCGATAAGGTTAAATTCCTTCATCAGTTCACAACATCATCATGTCAAGAGAGAAACAGGTAACCTAGAACAACTCAGTCAATCCAGAGTCTACTGTTCAAATGTTTGGGGTGAGGTATGATTTTTAATGTTTTTGAAGTCTCTTAAGCTTACAAGGCTGCATTTATTTGATCAAAAAAGACAGCCAAAACAGTAATATTGTGGAATATTATTAGAAACTAAAAAAATGTTTTTCTATTTTTATTCATTTTTAAATTAAATTGACCCTTCACAAAGACCCGCCCCCTTTAGTTACTGTTGCTATGTCCGACAAGCCATGCGCTCTCACGCCACACATCATGTGCTCACACTGTGAAAAATACATCGCTGAGCAAAGAGGACACTGACAACGCGTCGACAGACATATGAAACAGATTTATATTTAATATATTGTAATTTTTTAAAGAAGTTTAAACAATAAATAGCGTATAGTGTCTCTTTAATGTGTGGTGACAGATCGCTGTAGCTCCTTCAAGCGGCTCGTGAACCGATCATCTCTTCATACTAGTTCATTTATAGAATCAAATAAACATGAATGAACATCAGAAGGAATGTTGTTTCAAGTGCGGAAAGACGTGAGTACACACAATTTTTCAAGTTCAAGTTCATCAACGTTAATCTACTTACTACCCTGACTGCTTTGTCAGACAAAATGGCGGATTCGGGGTAATGATTGGTCAGATCGCCTGTCAATCAAACTGTTTGCGAAGGGTCAATTTATTTCTGTGATGGCAAAGCTGAATTTTCAGCAGCTAGGATTCCTTAATGAATAGAAAACTCAAAAGAAGACCATTTATTTGTTTTGTTTTTTTCTTTTTTGGTTAATTTAATGCATCCTTGTTCAATAGAAAACATTAATTAAAAAAATCTTACTGACCCCTTACGATTTGTCCATTATCAATATGGCAGGTATTTCACATCATAACACAGATGGGTAATGTTACCTTAGACAGCATCATGTTTAAATCTACAATATTTCTGCATATTTTTTCCAATTTCTGAATTAAGCCACTTTACTGAATGAGTTTGATCTCTGTCAGCAGCTTCTTTGCGAAACAAAAATCATTTCCTGCATGTTTGCACATGAACCCATTTCATTATTGACAATGCTTTTAGGCAGAACAGCATAAAATTATAAGACAGGTTTGGACAAGCTACTCTTATACTTTTCAAATGGTGTACCAGGACTTCCTCTTACAATATTGCCACTTCACAGATGTTTCTGGCAACCTAAAAAAATCACAGGCTTTAAAATACGTGTTTAGTTTGTTGTTTTGTTAAGAGTACAATTAACACTTCAGAATCTGCATTCATGCACTAAAGATGACAGTGTCATTCTCCATTCCAGTTTCTATCCAGAGGGCATTTTATTGAATGAATACAAACACCTCCTAACACACCACTCACATCCCATAAATGACCTAATGTTGATTGATCCAACACTTTGGGCAAGCACTGTGAAAACTACAAGCTACTACTTACACAGATCAGAAGATTCCGCTGTTCCCAAAGCGAGGGAATCTCCAACTAACGATCCTTACTGGATAGAAAGGGCCTCACGACGCGTTTGCTGAAGGAGACACAGGAGGAACTGACAGCTGAACTGAAAACTACAAGGTCGGATTGTCCATCAGATGTAGTACTCTTGCATGCTGTCTCTCATGGAGTTGTGAATGTGAAACTCTGCCCTGTAAGCAGCTTCAAGGCTACGTTGGTGCTCCTTTTCTTGGAGTCTTGCAGTTCTTTGAGCTTGTCGATGTTGGTAAAGGAAACGGGTCATCACTGCCAGCACACAGAGTGTACTGAAGACTGCAGCTGTCACCACACCTGCGAATCAGAACGGACACTCAGCTCATGGGTGTTCACAATTGGAAATGGGGCTGCTCACATATAGGACCCATTCATACATTTCATAAAAAAGTGAAATGGAGATCAATGGAACAGAAGAAAAGACAGGTTTGTCAAGGTACAACTTTATGTATTAAAAGGGTTGCATCCTTTCAGAAACGCCTCTTACCCTTTAAAAGAACATGTTTAGGTTAAACTTAATAAGCAGCATAGCAGCATAATGTCCATTATCACAGAAAATATTTTTGGTTAAAATAAAATAAATTATTACATGATAGTAAATAATTACAATGACAGCAAATGTGCCAGTAAATGCAATACTTGAATACTCACACAAATTCTCTTTCTCCTTTGACGGAACATTTATGCTGCCAATAAATAACTAACAGTGAACTAACAATCGACAGTCCCTTGTGACAATTTTAATGGAGATTTTATTACCATAAGTTACTGCGCACAACAAATTACCAATACAAAGTCATTACCCATTTCTGAAATAAAGAGAGCAAAAGGAAAGATGAACATAAACAATATGTGTGATATTGAAAGCTCATTTCATACTTCACTGACTGTTATAAATGAGACAATGAAGCAGACTGAGGTGGTAAAACAAACCTCCGATTACAGCTGAATCAGGCTGGCTGTCGTCTTCGCGATGCTCGTTATCTTTTCCCACCTCCTCTCCGTGATCTACAAGATGGTGGAACATGCATCACATAGACATACAGCACAGATTGAACTCTAAAGACATATGTTTTCCCTGACTGTGCAATATGTGTGCACAAAACACAGTCGCTTTAGATTTTCAGAATGCCCATTATACCTCCTTTTTATTATAATATTTGTTCTTTTAAAAAATATCTGTTCAAAGTTAAAGTTATTTTTGCATCTAAATCTATTAATTTCAGTAATGACAGATCATGTTGCTTGGCAACTCTATGTAAAATGTTTTTAAAATTCTCCCCATTCAAATGTTTCAATAATATCCTGTGCATTTGATGTTTTTTTTTTAAAATTATAAACTTATTTGCATAAATTAGACTCTGTATCAATCTGTACTGTACATTTTTAAAGAAAATAATTGAAAAGATAATGGCTGATATATATAAAAAGGAACTTTCTGGTTCTCATCTAACATCACATTAGTTTTTATATGAAATGGGACCGTGCTCATTGCTTCTTGCAATTATTTTTAAGTGTTCGCTTTTTAAATCACATCTATTTTTCTCCTAACTAACCCAGCCACAGGAAGTCTTTATTATGCCAACAGTAACTATAAAGCCTCATGAGCCATTAGTAGTATAAAAAAGCACACCAGGTGACCCACTGTCATCACAATTACCAGGGTGAATTATGAGATGTTCCCCACCAAACGCATAATTGCGATGCCCATCCTTTTATAAATTGTTATTTAAGTGATGGATATGATGTGTCTGACAGCATTCAATACCAAAGCTATTATTTAAAATTGTATTGCAAAGAAATTCTACAGTCAAAGAAAAAAAATATCCATTCTCAAACAGCTTGATCATTTCGTACTGATTTCTAAGAACTTACCTAAACGAGATACAGAAGTTGAAAGATCAGCTAATGCTCCGCAGTTTGATTCCAGTAAATGTCCTCGTATGCTGACCAGAGAGCTACCTCTGTTCAATAATGCTGCCTTCAGAGGAGCAACGTGGTTGTACTGGACAGATGAGAAGCAACCGATGAATCCTTTGGACCCAGCATGAGCTACCTCATCATCCATTACATCACTTCCTGTTTGTAAATAGTAAATAAAAAATGTATATAGGTCAGAGATTACTTCTGTCACACACATTTACAGTAATTAGTCATTAAAAACATGGCTTACAGCTATTGTGAGCATTTATTCAAAAGTTACAATTACAGACAAGCAGGAACAGAGGAAGTTTCACTGTTTTCAAATCTCTGAATATTCCAGACACATGATTGTCAGACACCTTGAGTGACTGAAAAAGATAAAAGGTTTCAAACTGAAGTCAGGCTTCATTGTTGAATCACCCTTGTTTAATGTCAGGAAAGGGGAAAATTCTAACCCATCAAGCATCATGACAGTTTCTGAATAGTCAGGGCACTATGTAGCGGGAGTATTCCAGGCGAGGAAGGTGCAAAATAACGAGTATGTATTAAGATAGGTTTTATCCATAATACAGATAATGTTAAATCCCCTAAAGGCTTTAATTTGTGTATTTTTAAATAAGATCAATTAGATTCATTACCTGTGACTTTTCCCAAGGTCAGTGACTTCATAGAGTTAAACGCTGCTTCATATGAAAGTGTGTACTTCTTATTTTCATGGTCAACCTATACATAAATAAATAAATAAATCAGGAGCAGTTGAATAAATACATGATAAATCACTCACTATATCTGTCCACAATTTAGCATCTTCAATGTCTTTGAATCATGTTGAAAAGATTTGGCATCAAATAAACTCGCTAGGAGTAATAGTTTTTCAAAAAAATCCACATTCAAACCAAAATATCTGACATTCTTTTGGTCGAAGCTAATGACTTTGAATTAGAAAGTTGTCCAGCTCAATGAGAACAATATATGTACCGAGTCTCTTTCTAAGGCTTTGCCCATGTCTACTGGCTGACAACTGTCAAGTTTCATTCAAAATTAAGCACGCTAAGAGTCTCAAAAGCATCCAAAAAGAATATTAAATGCATTGCCATGGTAACAGTACTTAAGATATCAAGAATCCTTTTGCAGGTCTATATCTGCTGTGTCTTGACATTATTTTGACAAAGTTTGAAGCTAATCGGGTAAAAATAAGGACGATTTCAAAGAATTTTGAAAGTGACACACTTCCTGTTGCCAGTTGGTGGCGCTATGACTTTGACTCACAATAGTCACATCCATGTGATCGGACTCCTACAAAGAACTCACAGCTGAAGTTTCATCAAAATCAGTTAATGTATGCAGAAGTTATAACACACTTTCTGTTTCCCTTTTTTGCAGTAAATTCATTTCAAAACAACGGTAAAACCATTCAAGTTATCAAACGTAAGCTCGCAATTTAGCATCCTTAATGTCTTGACTTTATACTGACTGAGTTTGGTTGGGATCGGATGAACCATCTAGGAAAAGTTTATCAAATTCCAGAGCATGCATTTTTCAAACAACCTATAATAGCCAACTTCCTGTTGGGCTGGAGTATGACTTAAGTATGCAAAAGTTGTTCAGCCTGACGAGATCTATAACTGTATGAAGTTTGGTTATTGTAGGTGGCCCTGATGGCTGATAATTACTACGTGTGCAAAGTTTCAAGAGTTTTTGAGCATGTTAAGGTACCCAAAAGTGCTTGAAAGGTCAATTTTTTTTTTTTTTTTTACCTGAGAAAAACAATAGGGACTTTTGTAAAAATCAATTCAATTAACCATATTCCAGTTACGTGATGTCTTTTGTTTTCCAATCATAGCATGTTTCACATATGAAGTGAAATATAACACCTGAACAAACACGTCCTTTCCCTCCCGCTGGATGTGAACTCTATGCAGCCGTCCGTCTGCCAGGCTGCTCAGGATGGGGCTAAACACATCCGGTCTCTTCTCCTTATGTAGTCGGTACCAGATTTGTAAACTCCCTGAGAGGAACAGATCAATGCATTAGCATATTTGGCAAACGTTACTTATAGCTCTAGTCAGGGATGAATGATTTTGTTGTGAGCATGTTGTAAATCATTATAAAAATCCATTTTATTATCCATTTGGTACTTGGATTAGTCAAGCAAAAATTAAAACCATGTAACTCCAGTCATGGTGAATTATGTATGTTCCAATATAATAGTGAGTCATCCTGTAGCGTTCTTACAGAGCTCAGCAGATGGACTCCACAGCTCCAGCTCCCAAGATGAGACTTGCATAAGTCTAAGACAACGCATTTATATATAGACTATGCAGGACCTTAGCAGCTGCTCTTAAAAAAATTATAAATATTAATTCCCTGGCAGGCACTAGCCCTTTTTACTCTGTATTGAATTTGTCAATACACATTTATTTGTCCCTCCTACACACATGTAGTGCAGATAAAGGGTCAAGGTGCAGGTCGTTGCTGAGATTCCGTCACAAAGTTGGTACAGTTATATCTGAGACATCTCTTGGCTTTCTTTGTGTGCCAAGGATTGCTGCACTTAACACTCTCTGTCAATATTTCTAAAAAGAATTGGGATTGGATTTAGCACAACACGAATGTGGGTGGTACTATTATGTAGGAATGAGTGTTGCACAATAAAAATCCATATTTTGGTAAGCTGGGTGGAAGCATGACTGATCTTAAAAGAATAGCTCTTTTGGCTTTTACTCAGCCTTTTGTGGTTCCAAACCTGTATGATTTCTTTCTTCCATGGAACAGAAAACTTGGGACAGTGGGATGCTGCTCTTTTCCATGAAAATTAATGGTGACCAAAAGGACAAAAAGCACAAAAAAGTCAGCCCATCATAAAAGCAGCCCATAAGATTTGTGCAATATATTCTAAATTGTCTCACATTATATTATTTTTGGAAATTTAAATATAATTCAGTTTAATGTTAGTTACGTTTCAAAATTTTTGACACCAATGATACCATATGTTCTTATAATCAATCTTGTCACATTTAAACATTCAAAATATTCAAATTTAAATCTCACAATCACAAAAACCTACATTTTCATGTCTGTGCTTAACATAAAACTATTATAAAACAGATGATATAGTTCAGTTTTATTTCAGAGTATTTATAAATGATTTGAACAAGCTTTTAATTTTATATTTCAAACAGCTCATTAGTTATTTTTATATTTATAATTAACTTTAATTTATTTTTTAATTCAGCTAATTCAATTTATTTTATTTCAGTTAGTTGCCAAGGCAACATTATTATTTTTGCCTTGGCAACTAACAAGTGTTTCATCTAATATTTATATTTATTTATTATTATTTTTGTATTATTATTATAGATTTAGATAGATTGAGACAATAAAAACATTGACATTTATGGTGCCTTTGTCATTGTTGTAGTTTTTGGTCATCTTTCACTTTCATTGTATGGGAAAGAGCAGCTTTAAACATGCTGTCTAACATCTCCATTAGTGGTTGATGGAAAAAAGAATGTCATATGGGTTTGGAACGACATGAGATTGAATAAATGATGACAGAGTTTTCATTATGATAGTTGAGTGAACTGTATCTTTTTAAGAGTTTTACAGTTTTTCTCAATCGCTTTGGCTCACTTCTCGATTGAGACTTTTTTTCTCTCAAAACAACAAGTTCAGGTCTCAAAAATTAGTTTCTTGTTCACATCAGATTTGGATTTCTCAATGATTTAAGCAATTTTCATGTGTTTTGGCAAGTGTGCAAAAGAGTAAGTACAATTGTCACAATATCGAAACGCACATGGCTTGTTGATCAAAACTGACGAGTTGCTGAGAACTTTTCACAACATTCTTTCATCGTGTGAATCTCCACATGCAAAATGATCCATTCAGTTATCAAAATCTGTCAGACATGCATGTATATTCCATAAATACCTATGATTTGGAATATTTGTAATGTCTTGGCATTGTAATGAAACAGGAATAACAATCTTAAAAATGTTCTGTCCCACTTTATGGTGTCTTTAACTACAAATGAATTATTTGATACAATGCACAATCATTTTGATACAAATACATGTTTTTACATTATATTTAAAAACAAAAACAAAAAAACCTTCATGTAACTACAGCTAACCCCTTACCCCTTAAACCACCCCATACAATCAAGCCTGTCCATAACCTCACCCGTATCCCACCTCAATCGCAACAAAAGTGTTTTGGGTTGCATTTTATTTTACAGTGCTGTACTTACAGTGTACTTTCCTATTAAATACTGAGTAATATAAGGTAACTACTGGGGTTAAGGTTAGGTTTAGGTGTAGGTTCAGGGTTAGCACCTAGTTATTACCCAGTTATTATAATTTGTATAGTAACAGGACTGTAAAATAAAGTGCGCAACACAATATGATCACAATAAGTACACTGTGCTTATTTTTTATGTAAGTTCATACAGTAGTACTGATATACACTTAATATAAAGTGAGACCAAATGTCCATTTTCTTTTTGAGTACTACAGTATTGACTTTTCCTTGTAAGTTTTTCCCTGTAAATCTGTATCTAAAAAGCTGATACACAAGAGCATCCAGCAAGACAAAACCAGTATTCTTGTATAATGTAGAAAACAGATAGTCAGTAGAAAGCACATGAAATTTGTATTTAACAAAGACTTCCATGGTGAAAAAAACATCTAAACATTTTGACCAGTATGCCTCACAAGATGACTTTTTATTTTTTTGGCATTGGCCAGTTTACTGACACATAAACTAGGATTTGAAGCATGAATTAAATGTTTTGGGTGAGAAACTACATTTTGCAGATTTGCTGATGTTCCAGCAAACAGTTGTGACAATTGCACTTACAGTTTAGAGACTGTTAAGACTGAAAATGTGCCAAAGTGATTGAGAAAAACTGTAATGTGAGCTTGAAGAATAGCATGGAATTAGGAGCTTTGGTTATGTGAAAAAACCTGGTCTTGTTTGGCTGATAATGTTTTGCTAGTTAATTATGATTTACTGTTAATTTGATTTGTACACCTTCCAGTGATCTACAAGGCTGTAAATCTGACAGTTAAAGAACCAAATCAGCAGGATTAATCAACAGCCTTGCAGCCTTAATCTAATTAGAGAAGAACACAATCAGAGAACTATAACTTTTTTATGTTTCTTTAAATTTAGTCTCGCAGTGCAGTATTCCAGATAATAGGGGATGTGAGTAATTAATTTAATACTGCAATATCCCTATTATAGACATATAAACCTTTCAAAAACTAATGTGATCCAGTGTGATATACGTTTGCACAGCCATCTCACCGTTCCGTGCTAAGATGATGGCTACATACTGCTGGCTCAGAGTGTTGACTGTGAGCAGCATGGCAGGACTCTGAGTGGTCTGGAAACTCAGTGCCATGTTGTCCCTGCTCTTGCTGTACTGAGAGGAGACAGACAGCACCGTGGCAGACCTGTTCTGTATGACAGAGAATGGCTCCTGAAATATGTAGGTGACCGACGCTCCTCTTTCGAAGGACATGGACACCTCTGTGGACACAAAAAGGCCAGATGGATATTGTCACTGGCTATGAATCTAATCAGAGTACACCTGATTTCCTACAGGTTTTGTTTAAACACTTTAAACAGGGGGTATGTGACTGTAGAAAACCTGTGAAGACAAATTCTGAATGTTGGCTTGAGAAATCTTTGACTGAATGTTAAAAAAAAAGTTTCATCCTGTAAGTTTGAAGGCTGTACAGCTTTGAAGTTAACATGAAAGACCATTTACAACTATTTTTTTCAATAATATGATGACAGACAAGAAAGAAAGAAAGAAAGAAAGAAAGAAAGAAAGAAAGAAAGAAAGAAAGAAAGAAAGAAAGAAAGAAAGAAAGAAAGAAAGAAAGAAAGAAAGAAAGAAAGAAAGAAAGAAAGAAAGAAAGAAAGAAAGAAAGAAAGAAAGAAAGAAAGAAAGAAAGAAAGAAAGAAAGAAAGAAAGAAAGAAAGAAAGAAAGAAAGAAAGAAAGAAAGAAAGAAAGAAAGAAAGAAAGAAAGAAAGAAAGAAAGAAAGAAAGAAAGAAAGAAAGAAAGAAAGAAGAAAGAAAGAAAGAAAGAAAGAAAGAAAGAAAGAAAGAAAGAAAGAAAGAAAGAAAGAAAGAAAGAAAGAAAGAAAGAAAGAAAGAAAGAAAGAAAGAAAGAAAGAAAGAAAGAAAGAAAGAAAGAAAGAAAGAAAGAAAGAAAGAAAGAAAGAAAGAAAGAAAGAAAGAAAGAAAGAAAGAAAGAAAGAAAGAAAGAAAGAAAGAAAGAAAGAAAGAAAGAAAGAAAGAAAGAAAGAAAGAAAGAAAGAAAGAAAGAAAGAAAGAAAGAAAGAAAGAAAGAAAGAAAGAAAGAAAGAAAGAAAGAAAGAAAGAAAGAAAGAAAGAAAGAAAGAAAGAAAGAAAGAAAGAAAGAAAGAAAGAAAGAAAGAAAGAAAGAAAGAAAGAAAGAAAGAAAGAAAGAAAGAAAGAAAGAAAGAAAGAAAGAAAGAAAGAAAGAAAGAAAGAAAGAAAGATAGATAGATAGATAGATAGATAGATAGATAGATAGATAGATAGATAGATAGATAGATAGATAGATAGATAGATAGATAGATAGATAGATAGATAGATAGATAGATAGATAGATAGATAGATAGATAGATAGATAGATAGATAGATAGATAGATAGATAGATAGATAGATAGATAGATAGATAGATAGATAGATAGATAGATAGATAGATAGATAGATAGATAGATAGATAGATAGATAGATAGATAGATAGATAGATAGATAGATAGATAGATAGATAGATAGATAGATAGATAGATAGATAGATAGATAGATAGATAGATAGATAGATAGATAGATAGATAGATAGATAGATAGATAGATAGATAGATAGATAGATAGATAGATAGATAGATAGATAGATAGATAGATAGATAGATAGATAGATAGATAGATAGATAGATAGATAGAAAAGAAAGAAAGAAAATTTAAAACAAAACCAAATATTCCAGATATTACAATAAATCAATGACTTTTGCAGCAAGAATCAAAACAAATACTTTGGCATTAATAATAACATTTTCTTTTCTGTCTGTTTCTGAATAATGTGCATCATCATAATGACGAGACCTATTAGATACAGACTATCAGACAGACTAAGGCAAGAGAACAGAGCAGTCAGACGTTCTCATCTCATCCTCAGCGCCTTTGATCAGCGCAGCTCATCAGATCAAACTAAAGGCAGCTTAACGCAAATCTGACTTTCTGATGTCTTCATGAATACAAATGTGTGGATTTTCCCTTCTTGTTTACTGACAGAAATTATACAACCTATATTATATTGTATTATATAAACTTATATAACTATATTTCTGAAAACACTCAGAAAGGTATATGTTTTCAAGATCATCTGCCAGTATGTCATAACTTTCATTAACAAGAAGCATTCCACCCACATAAGATGGCAAATTCAAACATTGGAAAGGTTAAGATAAGCCATTTTTCTTTATTGTTCTGTACTAATGGAAGGGCAGCTGTTTTGTGAACCGAAAGATACTTACAGTATGTAAAAAGTAGCTTTGTTTCAAATTCTGTACATGAAGATGTTCAAAAATCCCACTCAACACATACGCCTCCAAGACTTCTGTGCCTTCAGTGCTCATGCAGGCAACATCAAAGCTCTCCAGCATCAGAGAGCCTTTGATAGAACCGAGTTATTCAACGACTGGCAGCGCTTGCCCGCTGACATATGGATAAATTATTTTTACAGTACATTATGCAAATATAGACGTCACTATGTCAAACATGAATTCATGTTTCATATTACACAGCAATTTCATCATGTCTGAGACAAAGATGATGTCGTTGGAAGTAGGCTATTCATTATTGCATGACTGTCTGCAAAAACAATCCTATTTTGCATTCAGGATTTTAATTGTTAGATTGCATCTGATTATTAAAAAGGAAATGCATTTCATATTTTATTCAGTTATCTATTTGATTATGTTTATTTGGTATTCACCAAGTCATAGTAAAAAGAAGATTCTCTCAAATTAAGTGTGTTATTAGTGATTATTAATAGTCTTTTTAAGTGCTTTCTGGCTAATGTTTATTTTCTGTGTTTTGATTTAATGGTAATAAAAGGTTTCATTTATTGACATCACAAGTTAAATTTGGAATATTACCTTCTGTGCAAGAGGGTCCCCCATAAGCAGAGTTAGTGCAGTCGCACATGTAACCGCTGCTCTTCTCAATGCATTTGCCCCGATTGTGGCAGAGCCTAGCTGAGCTGCTGCAGTGACCCGCACAGCCTGAACTCACTCCTGGTGTCACTTTGGCCCGTTCCTCCATGTCAAAATTCACTCCGTTCATGTTTAATGACCGAATACATCCAAGAAAGCCTCTTTGTCTTGTGGCTGTGCCCCCTGAGAGATGAGAGAGGACATGAATCAGAATCAGAAATACTTTTCAGTAGCAGGTGCATGAAGTGACAACTACTCCTAGACTGA
This sequence comes from Zacco platypus, assembly GCA_038088235.1. Classification (NCBI taxonomy): domain Eukaryota; kingdom Metazoa; phylum Chordata; class Actinopteri; order Cypriniformes; family Xenocyprididae; genus Zacco; species Zacco platypus. The sequence continues at coordinate 16,592,229 of CM076081.1, read as the reverse complement.
ATGAAGAGTGACAAACAAATACAACTCCTTTCTTTCAGTGCTACACATTCAAAAGGTCAGTTTTACCAACAAACAGCTGGTTTCCCAGCTGAAGGCGAAGGTGTCCATCAGGTGGGGTTTCTATGATCCGCAGGGGCAGCTGGTCGACCTGCAGGCATGCCTCTTTCACATTGCGTTCGGCTCGAACCCAATGCCACTGCCTGTCGTTCAGTGGCACAGGAGATTTGACAGTCAGGACTACTGGCCCGTCGCCCGCATTAAAGGAGAAAGTCACCGCTGAGGGAGCTGGGTACACAGGAACATGAGGATTTGAAAGCAGCCTGAACAAGTAGAAAAACTAACACTTCTACAATCACTAGCATTAAAGCAAAATCATAGTCAACCCTGGCCCTGGAGATCCGCTTTCCTGCAGAGTTTAGCGCCAAACTAATCTGCCTGTAACCTTCTGGTAATCCTGAAGACCTTGATTAGTTTGATCAGAGCTAAACTCTGCGGGAAAGTGGACCTCGAGGGGCCAGGGTTGAGAACCCCAGAGTGTGTTAGCATTAGTTGCATCTATATTAACATGAGCTAAAAATACACAGCAATTTTGCAACATTTAATAAACTTGGTTAATGTAGTTTATACATACATACTATATGTACATGTACACCGCTATTTTGTCTGACAAATCAGTCAGGGGAGTTAGTAGATTAACATGGTGAACTTGAACTTGAAAAATTGTGTGTTTCTGTTTCCTCTCTAATGATGTTCCATCATTGCACACTGCCTCTAAGTTTCTCAACCCATTTATTTATTAGTCTGTATGGATAAGTATTGAATTTTGTTTAGTTTAATCTTAACAATTTCTTTATATTAAATTATTTGTGCTATTAGATTTCTAAAACTTTAATATGACATTTCTACAGTCTTATAAATGAACGATGATGACTCACAGCTCAGCTCGACCCCGATAAAGTCTTGAATGCCCATGTTTTCCAAAAAGACCCCCGAGGGGGAAGCAGTCTTGAAGTAGAAGGAGACATCGAGGGAAAGCTCTGCCTGAAGGGCTGGGAACTGCAGACTTGAAGCCGCTTGATAAAAAGATACAGCATTCCACAGGGACTCTGACAGAGAGGAAGAAAGACATATGTCATGTATTTGATCGTCTGGACCATTTACATATTCCTTTTATACATAGAATTATCTGCCGTTTGTCTTCTTGTTTTCAAACATCCAATTTGACAACAGAAGAACAGTTCAGTTCAGGTCACGTACTGTCACCGTAGCACTGCAGGGGTCCCACGACATACATGGCTTCAGAGCCCGGTCTGTGAGTATCGCCGATCACAATCTCCTGCATTGGCAAGTGCTCCTTATATGAGAGGACACCAGTGTCATTCTCCCTGTAAACAGAAGCTCGAATTCAAAAAAGTCCTAACAATAGATGTATAAGGCAACAAGTACATAGCAACAGCATTTAGACAAAAAAAGACTGCACACAAATAGAAAATGGCTTCGCAATCCGTCGTTCAGTAGCCTATGCATATACTTGTGGGTAAAACTTTTAATGCAGAAATCATGCAAAAGATCTTTAATTTACTTTATAATTTTGATGCATTTTAAAATAAGCTAAAATGAAACATAGATACGTTAAATGTACACTTCTGTTTGGGGTGGGTAAGATTTTATTTTTTGAAAGAAATTAATACTTCAATTTAACAAGGATGCATTAAACACAATTGTTTTCAACAGAGATATTAAAATGAAATCAAATCAGCATATTAGAATTATTTCTGAAGGACCATGTGACACTGAAGACTGGAGTAATGATGCTAAAAATTCAATTACATTTTAAAATATATTAAAATCGTAAACAGTATTTTACAATATTACTATTTTACTGTATTTTAAACAAATAAATACAGCTTGGGTGAGGATAAGAAGCTTAAAAAAATTAAAAAACATATTGTAAATTATAAATGTAATAAATTAGTTGTCGCGCTGTGGTTAGGGCAAAGACACGAAGACGAGGAAGATAAATCATAAACAGGTTTTAATCCAGACAGGCTTGGTACAGACGAGCAGGAACACACAGCATACATACACAGACGAGAACCGACAAGGACTGAACAAACACAAGGCGAATATATAGGGGTGAACGTAATTAGGGATAACAGGAACAGGTGCGGGGAATTAACTAATCACACGGAGGGTAAATGAACATACTGGCAACACAAAACGTCCATGGGTGTGACATTACACCCCCCCCCCCCGGAAGGCGCGTCCTCGCGCCGTAGATGGACCAACTGCGGAGGGAGGGAGGGGGCTCAGGTGGAGGACGAGGAGACGACGGGCAGACAGGACAGCAGACAGACGACATGGCAGACAACAGGAGGAACCAGGGTGGAGTAGATGGTGGGAGGAGCCAGGGAGGAGACAGACAGGACTTGGAGCAGGAGGATGGTGGGACCCGGGCCACAGTCACGCCCACCGCCCATGGTGGAGCCGCAGGAGGAAGCAGCCATGGTGGAGGAAGGGCAGGCGGCACCAGGGCGGCGACAGACTGTGGCGGAGCAGGTGGTAGAGGAGACCAGGGCGTAGCTGGAACGCCGACGAGCCAGGGCGACCCCGAGGATCCGGCGGGACGCGGCGACGTAGGCGGCTCTTCCGACTGAGGCGCAGGCGGGGATCCTGAAGGCCGCGGTGGAGCCGGAGCGACAGAGGACCCAGGCGACGTCGGAGGGAGCGAGGACGCCAACGGAGCCAGAGGGACGGATGGACGAGGCGCAGCCAGAGGAGTGTAGTCCAGCGGCGAGGGCAGGTCGACGAGCGACCAAGGCGGAGCCGGAGGGATGAGGGAGCCCGGCGTAGCTGGTGGACTGAGGGGCCACGGTGGAGACGAGGGAGGTTGGAGCCAACGCGGAGCTGGTGGACCAACGGGCCGAGGAGGAGTCCTGGTCGAGGAGGTGGGAGGCGGAGACCCAGGATCCACTGCCCCCAATGGAGCTGGAGACTGGCAGGCCCACTGCGCGCTCACGCCGTTGATGGAAGGCTGAGGGTGAGCAGAGGGGCTGGCTGGCTGCAGCGGAGATGGCAGATGGATGAGAGGAGGTGGGAGAGGGAGGCTGGGTGGGATTTCGGGACTGGCAGATGAGTCAATTGACTCGGTACAGGCAGATGATTCAATCGAATCGGGACAGGCAGATGATTCAATCGAATCGGGACAGGCAGATGATTCAATTGACTCGGTACAGGCAGATGATTCAATCGACTCGGTACAGGCAGATGATTCAATCGACTCGGTACAGGCAGATGATTCAATCGAATCGGGACAGGCAGATGATTCAATCGAATCGGGACAGGCAGATGATTCAATCGAATCGGGACAGGCAGATGATTCTGGATATATAGGAATTAATAAATAGTCCTCTGAGCACAGTCCATGCTCACCCTCAGCGGCCGTGCAGTGGGCGGGGCTTTCCTCCTCGCCCTCGCTCTCCACCGCAGGCTCCCTCACGAGCGCTGTAGCCGGCTCACGCGCTTGGTCACACTCACTTTTCCGGTCTGACTCCGTGGCGTTCCTGGGCTCTGTCGCTCCTCTTGGCGATGGCTCGTGTGGGCGTTCCGTGCCGCAAGATGGTGGCTGGTCTCGCTCTGGGTCCGGAGTGGGGCTGGCGGGGTCTTCCTCCGGGCCGACGGTGCATAACGAGTTGCAGCTCGCCAGCACCCACTCCACAAAGGCTTCAAAGTCCACATGCGGACCCTCTCCGGACAACTGCGCTCTGCATGTGGCGTTTAAGCTCACCTCGTAAAACGTGCAGAGGCAGTCGTCCGGAAAGTGCGTCAGATACGCGAGATCTAAGAAGGTCCGCGTGTGGTCCTCCAATGTTTGGTCCTCCTGCTCCAGCAGTAGGAGACGAACACCGGGCATATCCATTGAAAAGCAACAAACAAAAACGAAACTAAAAAACGGGAAAACAAACGGAGGGAAAACGCTAACAATATCACAATTTTGTGGGTCGGTTATTCTGTCGCGCTGTGGTTAGGGCAAAGACACGAAGACGAGGAAGATAAATCATAAACAGGTTTTAATCCAGACAGGCTTGGTACAGACGAGCAGGAACACACAGCATACATACACAGACGAGAACCGACAAGGACTGAACAAACACAAGGCGAATATATAGGGGTGAACGTAATTAGGGATAACAGGAACAGGTGCGGGGAATTAACTAATCACACGGAGGGTAAATGAACATACTGGCAACACAAAACGTCCATGGGTGTGACATTAGTGACCCTAAAATATGATTTACTTATTTCAGAGTAACAAAAATTATGACCGGATCTGGTATAAATCCTGAATAAAAGTCCATGCTTATATAAGGTGTTTACTGTTTTTCACCAGGTTTTGAGCCTTGACTGTTCACAATTATCAGAGACCCAGCATTAGTACAAGTAAGGTCCATCTCTGTAATCTAACAGACATAATGAGTTGCATTTGCCTTGTTACCATGACACTCTGTCTGCATCACAGTTGCAAAAGTAGTTCATGTCGACACAGTTCTCTTCCAGACCGCAGGAGCACTGCTGCACCCCTGGCTGGTATCCATCCCAGTAGGTCCTCTTCTCTCCTCTGCGGTCCACCCACCAGGACAGAGGGGTGCCATCTGCAACAACACCAGACTCATTCAAGTTATGGAGAACCTGTATAAATGTAAGGCTCAAGAAATGTAATATCAATATTGAGCACAACAAAATTAGTGTTGTTATTTAAGACCTGTACAGTTCAGTCCTTTACCTCCTCCCAAAATAATACAGTTTCATGCAATAAGAACAAACATTATAACACAAAAACAAAACTGTTTTTAGTGTGTTAAATAATAATGTGGGGTATAGAGACATCATTGCATATGCAATTGACTAATTCACACACTGACATTATAGTGTTTTGTGGTGTTACTGGGGTAGCCTATACAGCCTATATGCATTATATAAATATAATATCACATGACTTAATTATGTTATAAATTTGATTGACATAGGTAGTGACTGCTGATATATCAAAGACGTTAAGGCAAAATTTCAAGGAGCAAATAACAGATAAGCAAACAAACAATTATGTATGATCTTCCCTACTGTAGTCCACTTCGAACTTGCGCACAAAATGGAAAGAAAATTATTAAAAGTGTAAGGAAAAGTGATTACTTGATGACAGTGACTATGGGAAATATGATACCCTTGATTTGTGTGAAAGAGAGAAGTTTGCACTCTCAAGAACAGACCTGAAAAAATGGACAGATCTTTGAACTGACCGTTTAATTTAGCACACTAAATCAGAACACTTGTGATAAGGTGTGGAACTGTAATAATGACTTCCAATAAATCTTTGGTGAACTGCATATTAACGCCGAGCGGAATTTAATCTGGGCAATAATTATGGTTTCAGACTGGGATGACTGCCAGACTCAAAATAAATATATGGATATTCTTTCATTCTCTCCTAGCTTATGAACTACAAGACATCTGTAACTTAAATAAAACTACATTTGGGATTTTTATTTTACATTTCAGAATTTTATCAAATCTATTGAGATCTGCCTCCTGAATGTGAGTGAGAAATTATTTTACTTAATATATATACTTTATTCTTAACACTTTATGTGATGCCATGATAATTCACACACACCTCTAGATTGAAAGGAAGAATTGTCAAAATTTTTAAGCCTTTAACATCTAATATTTTTCTTTTACTTTTGTTATATGTAATTTAGCTATCAAATGGAAGAGTTTCATCAAGAAATATAGTATATTACTAATACTACTACTACTACTACTAATAATAATACTTCCAACATAACTCTATGAACATCTTTTAATTTTTTTTGTATCTGGTGAGAAATATTCACATGGCATGTTCAACTCATATAATTGTACATTTTAATTTAATTTAAAGTGTTTTTTTTTTATTATTATTATTCATACGTGTAAATAAGAAGTGCTGGGGAAAGTTACCGTAAAAATGTTACAATATTGCATTGCTAAAAAAAAGTAACTAATTGAGTAGTTACTCAGTTACTTGTTTTGCCGTAACTAGTTACTTTTTATGAAAGTAATGCGTTATGTTACTTTTGCGTTACTTTTTCTCACCTGGGCTGGGTTTACTTGCTTGTTTGTTTTGAAATATTTCTTTTGAAATAGCAATAAAACTAATTGACTCTTCACAAACAGTTTGATTGACAGGCGATAATCCGCCATTTTGTCTGACAAAGCAATCAGGGGAGTTAGTAGGTGAACATTGGTGAACTTGAACTTGAAAAAATTACTCACGTCTTTCCACACTTGAAACCACATTCCTTCTGATGTTCATTCATGGTTATTTGATGCTATAAATGAACTAGTATGAAGAGATGATCAGTTCACGAGCCGCTTGAAGGAGCTACAGCGATCTGTCACGACACATTAAAGAGACACTATACGCTATTTATTGTTTAAACTTCTTTAAAAATTACAATATTCTAAATATGAAACTGTTTCATATGTCTGTCGATGTGTTGTCAGTGTCCTCTTTGCTCCAAGATGTTTTTTTCACTGTATGAGAACATGATGTGTGGCGTGACTTGTCAAACATAGCAACAGTAACTAAAGGGGGCGGGTTTTTGTGAAGAGTCAATTATGCTTTTCTTTCAAGACATCTGGACCAGAAGAAAGAAAAAACATCTTTTTTATGATACAATAGGAAGAGAATAATAATCTTGTTTATAGTCTGCAGTGACATGATATCTGCCTCAGGGGAACTGAGATACATCAATTTTTCATAAACTGAGGAAAACTGCACATGACTCCCTTCAAGAGCTGCCAAAACTGAAATAACAGCTTTTCATAATCTCTCTCTTCCTTCCTGCAGACACTGGATGACCATTGTGACCTTTCTCACATACGTTTGTTGAGATGCTAATCTTTTTGCATCCCAATATTATCACTTCATAAAAAGCGTCTGTTTTCATTTATTTTCTCATGGTGCTTTGACAGACCAAAATGTATACGTGCAAAATTCTCTTCAAGAGTGACATGTTGAATTTTGATTAATGTTTTATAATCCATCTTAATTCAGAAAGAATAAAGAGAGGAAAGAAACATTTACCTGCCAAAATAAGTCTAGTATATCTAGCATTGATTGTTCTTTCAGCAATATTGATGCATACCGAAACACTGAGAGACTAAGACAAGCACTTACCCCAGGGGTTAAAGAGCCGTGACCTTTTGCAGTGGTAGGAGATTCTCTGCTCACAGTGTTCTGACAGAGACACCAGGGCCTTCAGCTGTTCAGACGAGGTGCTATAATTGAACCATCCGACATGTGGCTTCTGCTGCGTAGAGCCTCGTACTCTGACTGTGTTCGAGCTGTTGTGACGAACCACCGTCCACACTTTGTTTCCTGAAAAATGAGTGTCTTTTTATCATTTTAAAAATAGGAGATATAGGGCCAAATTTACTAATAGGTTGCGCACAAACCCTCTTCTGACGTTAAAAAAACTACTCTCAGGATGAGGTGAAAAATTAGTGATGAAAAGGTGTGGACAGTCATTTTTGTGGCTAACCTTATTGCATTTGTATATTTCAAAATTTATGGAAGGAGAGTATAGAAAGGAATCATGCAATGTGATTTACCAAGGTTTGACATAGTCCATTTACTGGTATTTGAGGCATTATTTAACGTTGAAAAAATGTCATTACCTGTAGATTGTGTTGATCATGATGGAAATGAGCTGATGTGTCTGTTTACTTTAATTTGCACATTGTCAGTAGATCAGTCACACAAGTTTCCCATCGGTCCCAAGCTAATTTGCCATTCAGTAAATTTGGCCCATGGCCTCCCGACCAGAGTTTTGTCCTCTGCAGAGGACATTATATTTTAACGAATTTCTCTGAAACCTTACATGTCACTGTTTTAAGTCTAGAGCACATTCAGGGCTTTAAGATATACCAAATATTTGGAGGTTTCACCATGACCACTCCTCTCCGTGGTCTTTAAAAATGACTGACATTAATTTAGTGATTAAATTTAACACCCTTATGGAATTATGATAATATTTTGTTATTATCATTTACATCCGGCTCATTTTCAAATTGTTTGTTATAAAACAACATCTCTGGAAAATGTTATGGGGTTTCAAATCAATGACTTTCTGCTATGAAACAGGACATCGATTTTATGCATGTCCACTGTAGAGGACACCAGGACTTAAAAGTTTTTTATCAGGCATTTTGGAAGACACAACAAGTGAATAGAGAAATAAAGTATAAATTGATATTCCTATGAACTGTTAGAAATGATTATGAAAATCTTGCCAATTTTTGCTCCCATTATGACACATATTGCTCCAAAAACACATTAATATGCAAATTACATACAACATGTAGATACATTATATATAATGGAAAACAAAAAACATTTATGGCCATTTTACACACATAATGCAAAAAGCAATATTGTATATCAGATCATCCTGTTATATTTTTCATAACATAGTTGAGGATCATCTTTATACAAAGATTGGTATAAAAAATCCTGAAACCTAAAAATTGATTGGTGATTAAAAAAAAAAATCCTATTGTTTTTGCCTTTTCATGTCTATTCATGCCTTATTTTATTTTTAAAAAATGTGTCCTGGTATCCACTAGAGAGGACATAGCATAACATGTTATTTATTTTTTTTTATTATATTTTATTCATAATTTTTTCTTATGCCCTAAACAATGTGATGACATAAAAAAATTTACAGGTATCACAAATTAATGATTAGGTTTGTAAATAATAACAATATATCCATATATAATAAAACACACAAACACACAGACAGGTTTGTTTTGCTATCAAAGTGAGGACATTCCATAGGCGTAATGGTTTTTATACTGTAGAAACTGTGCATTCTGTCCCCCTACACTAACTCTACTTCTAAACCTACCCATGACAGAAAACATTCTGCATTTTTACATTTTTAATAAAACATTTAGTATGTTTTTAAAGCTATTTGAAATATGAGGACTCATGAAATGTCCTCATATTTCATGTTTATGTCGTAATACCATGTCATTATACAAATTTGTGTCCTCATGAATCATTAAAACAAGCGCACACACACACACACACACGCACACACACAAGTTTCTTTTGCTATCAAAGTGAGGACATTCCATAGGCAACTTTGTGTCCTCATAAATCATGAAAACAAGCACACACACACACGCGCACGTTTGTTTTGTTATCTTAGTGAGGACATTACATAGACTTCTTGATTTTATATCAGGTCAATGATATTTTTTATCACCTAACCCAACCCATACTCCTAAACCTACCCATCACAGAAACATGTGACCATCACTAGGATTAAATAAAAACATCTTTTGGCTGATTTATAAGCCTTTTAAAATAGTGAGGATCAGTTAATGTCTCATTAGTGGATTGTGGAAGTATTTCACAATATAAGTGAGGACATTTAGTCCTCACAAGTATAGTCAAAACAAGTACACACACATACACCCACAGATTACTGTTAATGTCTCTCAGTTCAAGCTGGTAGAGCGGTGTGAACATCGCTAATGAATGGTAAATGTCTCAAGTTCAAATCCTGAATGAGCATTTAGCATTCAGTAATTTAGTACGTAAAACAGCACCTGCATATCAGTAGATACTGTATTCTGTACTGCATGAAGTTTGGGATGTAAATCCATTCGTGCAGTATGTGATTAAAATATAGTTTTATTTTATAATCAGGGTTTGAAATTAAACCATGTCTTCTCTTGACATCCATTCATATTGCACACCGGACGAGTCATTCTGTACTTGCCTTCTCAAGTTCAAGGCGACAATCTAAAGCAGTGAACGTTCACTTCAAGAATGAGTTTGAATTTAAGTGTTTGAAAAAACAACTGTGTAAACAGAAAAAGAAAGCGCAATCTATATATCTATCATATTTCACATGAAGCATAGACATTATTCAAGCCACAATACTAAAGAAAAAACAAACAAACAAAAAAACAGCACAATCTTCCGACCTAGTCACAAATATTTGTCCCAAGCTGTTAATGTAAATTAAGGTAAAACTATGAGAGTGGCACGATTCTGAACAGACAGAGATGGACATTTCCGACAGGTGACCACTGGTGAGTGGACACATTGTACTTGAATTTACTTGAAGACGTGACACTACTCAGAGAGCAACCCTCTTTGTTTTGCTGATGTTGGAAGCTCCTGGTTGGAGAGCATTATCTATGAATCATGCCAAACTGGCTAGTGAGTTATGTATTACCCTCTCTAGTTGATTTTCACATGCATTTGGTGGGTTTGCGGGTGTTCATTTCAAACCCCGTTTATAATGAATATAGTGCCTGTTAAAGAGAGTAAAACACGAGGGAAATACATAACAGTTTTGTCAAATATTACATTTGAGCCGGATTGAGGACAGGAATAACCGACCTGTAATATTGCAGTAGACCTGAACGGGATCAAGAGGGCCACTTCCATCAGGATCTATAGAGAAATATCCAGAGTTGCTTCCTGCAAGCCTGTAGTGTTCACATGAAGCTTCATAGATGGCTAGGAATACAAACAAAGAATAAAAGATTGCATCAAAGCATCTGAAACATTTCAGAAACAAGATAAAGGCCATTGTTCGAATCTTCCGTACAAAACAGTGCTAGATGTGTGTACTTTTAACAGACATTATCTAAAGATGATTCCTGTTAAAAACAGACACAGATCTTCCAATATAGGATCAAAGCTTCCTAAAGATTGTATTTGATAAGTTAGTTTCGGTATCATGCACATGTTTCCAAAGCATACGCTCTAAAACACGCAAAGGGAACATTGATAGTGAAATATAAATGTGTAAAAGTAAACATGACTATTTAGTTTAAAAGGTCTGAAAGTTAGGAGTTGAAAACCTAACCTAATGAAATCTTTCCAGAAATGCTGTGTGTACAGTAAATCTCACATAATAAATAGACAGTAAGTGTGTTTTAAATGTAGGAATCCGTTGCGCAGACCTACAGTTATGGCACGTAGCTCCACTGTATCCTGTACCAGTGCAATCGCAGGTGAAAGAAGACCACGTCTGGGAACATCGGCTGCCATGCTCACAGAAATTATATAGACACCTGTAAATGAAGATATTCACAAACATTTAGTTCAATACAAATACACTGTGAAAGGAATAAGAACAAACTCAGGGTGACCAAAGGTTACAATGTGGATTTAATTTAAACAGAATATAAGCAGTCAGCATTTATTCTTAACAGGCTTATTTCAAATAAAAGTACAACTACATGTCAATCTCAAGTCAAAATCAATTTTCTGAGATTGAATGAGCATGTCAGTACACAATTAAGTTGTCTGTTGCCGGCACTGAAATAGACCTTAACGTGGCCTCGCCGCTCAGACGGCATCAGACAGTCTGTTGAATCAAGGGAATCGCTGGGCTTTTGACAGAATATTTAATATCAAGTGCAACTGGATCTAATTTACAAAGGGTAAAATTAATATTTTGATTTGTGTGAGGAGAGTATCAGAGACAGGATTGTCGCTTGACTGGAGAAAATGAATTTCCTTTTCAAAAGTGTATTTGCTTTTCTATGAAAAGCACAAAGTCATGATGGTTCATAATCTTTAATAAAGAAAAACCTTTACAAATGATAGAGCAAAACAAAGTAAACTAATCTAAAAACTTAGTCAATGGAAGCATTCGGTATTTTGATAACAAGAAATGTCACCCAGCATTGAATATTTAAAAAAAATACTGCAGATGAATACTCATTTACATAGTAAAAATGTTTAGGATTTGATTTGGCCAATTTCAGCTCATTTTGATCTTTTCTGTTTTCCTCAGTGCAACGTGAACTCTTGATTTCTTAAGTCTTGTTTTAATGCAATGGCTGTCGATAAACAGACATACAAAAAAATTGATAGGCTTGCAGGAGACGTGTTGATTAATAGCACTTTAATTTGTCTGCTTAACTTTCACAATTACCAGCCTTTTAGGCCTGCATATATTATTTCACAGAGCTCAGTTTGCACGCCTGGTCCCTGAAGAGCCCACTTTACGAGGCCTCCACGTGCAATACAGCCATTCAAACAGCCATTAACCACTACAGGGAGAGTCAACTACAGGCTGGATACTGTTTCAGCTGATGATTTCATTACCTCTGTGCTATTTCTAGTCATGCTTGGAAAAAGGCTTTGCTGGACCATAAAATTATGCCAACCAATGTGCAGAACTGCTCTGGAGCAATAAACCACCCGGTGAAATTTTAGTGATAGAGGTTGCTGGTAAGGGGACATTGTCTAAAGTAAAAGTCGATGACCAGAAAATTTGTTGTTAGGTTTGTGATGTGGAAAAAACAGGGCACTGTGTGCGTTTTCAATGAATGATAGACAGTCAATCTCCATTCGTGACTTTAACTGGTCATTTTAATACTTCAGTAACATTAAAAATTTAGAACAGCATTAATATTATTAGCAATATAAAGCAATAACTATCATATAGAGACATAAATCAAAGAAGTAACACATGAATCAAAATGGGAATTAAAAGATAATTGTGACATGAGAATTAATGACCTTATTGTCAATGGGACATGTTTAAGAAGTTAATTTTGAGGGTTTCCAAACTGATGCCAAGGACCCCTAAATATGATGATACCTTTGCAAAAGAACATACCCCCTCTTCAAATATAAAGGAAGCTATTGCTATACGCTACCGTTCGAAAGTTTGGGGTCAGTTATATATATATTTTTAAAGATATTAATATTTGTATTCGTCAATGATGCATTCAATTGACCCTAAGCAAACAGTTTGATTGACAGGCAATCTGACCAATCAGAACCCCGAGTTGCCAATTTGTCCTACAAAGCAGTCAGGGGAGTTAGTAGATTAACGTTGGTGAAGTTGAACTTGAAAAATTGTGTGTACACACACATGCTTGAAACAACATTCCTTCTGATGTTCATTCATGTTTATTTGATGCTATAAATGAACTAGTATGAAGAGATGATCGGTTCACGAGCCGCTTGAAGGAGCTACAGAGATCTGTCACGACACATTAAAGAGAAACTATACGCTGTTTATTGTTTAAACTTCTTTAAAAAATCACAATATATTAAATATGAAACTGTTTCATATGTCTGTCGACGCTTTGTCAGTGTCCTTGATGTATTTTTCAGATGTGTGAGAACATCATGTGTGGCGTGAGTTGGCGTGACTTGTCGGGCATAGCAACAGTAACTAAAGGGGGCGGGACTTTGCGAAGGGTCATTGATCAAAAGTGACAGTACAGACTTTGACATTATTACAGAAAAATAAAATTTAATTAAAATGTATTGCTGTTCTTTTAAACTTTTTTGTTTCCACAAACAAATTAAGCAGCACAACTATTTTCAACTGTGATAATAAATGAAGACTAATGACTAAATGGAAAATCCAGCTTTGCTATTACATGAATAAATTACATTTATTTTAAATTGTGGTAATATTTTACAATATTAATATTTCACTGTATTTTTGATCAAATAAATGCAGTTTGAACATGTCAAAAATATTTAAAAATCCCCAACTTTGAATGGTTGAGTACTATACTACTAAATTCAGTCAATAGAATAAAGTAATTAAAATGTGAAAATCCCTGAACTAAACTACACGTTACTAGCAAAAACAATACACTGAGGTATTTGGTAGGGGTAGCGAGGCATTTCTTTATAAATATATATATATATATATATATATATATACATATATATATATATTATATATTTGATATTTACTGTATATTTGAAACAGAATTACGTTACAGCATTGCCACTTTTAGTTAGTGACTCAACACTGCCGTTATGTGATTGCTAGTTCTGATAAGCTTATGTAGCTCATTTGCAGATACATCAACCTGAAACAGTTTCCCATGTGTCACCACCTTCAGACAAAATAGGGCTATCATTAAAAAAAAAAAAAATGAATGTCTTCCACTGAGGCTTCATTAAGTTAAAAAATGTAAGTGCTAGACAAAAAAAAAACATATTTGTCTCCATGGAGAAGCTCTGTTTGACAATATCCAAAACCCAAAAGAGGGCAAAGCGTTACAGGGGTCAGCTATTTTGGCACTTGATTATCAGAGACACACAGTCTGAGGCTGCGTACAGAGGGGACAGAGACGGAGGAAAGGTTCAGTCTAGCAGCCGGGAGCATTCGCCCTCTGGCAGGCTCACAAAAACTGTCACATAGCTCACAGCGGACGCCCTCAGACTATGACAGCTGCTCATGAATGATTTAGACTTGCCACTGATGGAGGGGTCTTGTCATGTTCATACTAGTTCACTATTAATAAAATCCCACTGTACAGACAAGCCAGAGGGACATGTCCCTGCCATCAAATAAAACATACTGAGAGACTGAATTAAAGCTAGTATGATGATCTGGTTAAAGTGAAGTGATATGAGTGCTTCTGTATGGAATAATAAGTGTAAAATTATATAGAATGTTAAAATATGGTAACTGAGCAAGAACTGAAAAATGTCTGGTTAGTTTCAGGTCTGTGCACCATTCAGAACTGAATTTAGAATGCCTTTTAAATTTCAGTTCAGTTCCTGAATTTGACTTGAAGTAGCAAATAGGTTGCAGAATTGCAGTTTGAATGTGAGGAAATAACATTAAAATCAATTAAATTCACAGAAATTAAAATTTTTGAAAATATAATTTTAAATACCACCAATATAAATTTGTATTTATTTATTTAGTAATAAATACATTAATTTTGTCTCCAATGTGGAAGAACTGAAGATCCCACCTTCAATTGATCCTTCGCAAAGACCCGCCCTCTTTAGTTACTGTTGCTATGTCTGACAAGTCATGCGTTCTCACGCCACACATCATGTTCTCACACATTAAAAAAATACATCCCGGAGCAAAGAGGACACTGACAACGTGTCGACAGACATATGAAACAGTTTCATATTTAATATATTGTAATTTTTTAAAGACGTTTAAACAATAAATAGCGTATAGTGTCTCTTTAATGTGTCGTGACAGATCTCTGTAGCTCCTTCAAGCGGCTCGTGAACCGATCATCTCTTCATACTAGTTCATTTATAGCATCAAATAAACATGAATGAACATCAGAAGGAATGTTGTTTCAAGTGTGGAAAGACGTGAGTACACACAACGTTAATCTACTAACTCCCCTGACTGCTTTGTCGGACAAAATGGTGGATTCGGGGTAATGATTGGTTAGATCGTCTGTCAATCAAACTATTTGCGAAGGGTCAATGCTGCCAATTATCTAGTTTACTCAAAAGAAAGTTAATAAGGAGACAAGAGCAGAAATCCCGAATCCTCCAAGCAGCACCCCTATAGACATGGGGGACAACAAGGGTCAGGCGGCTCAGGGTCGATGAGTTCTCCGATTCCAGTATGCAGTAATGAGAAGAAGTGCAGAACGCAGCACTGAGCTTGTTAGTGGGCCACAAACCTCAACGAAAGTACAAATGAACTTCCTCCAGTTCTAATTAGAGCTCTGCCAATAGCTCAGACAGCACGACCTGAGACCTCAATGACAAAGAACAGCTCTGACATGTTCAAGTTTCCAAGGTTCCATGAATAAAATCAAATCCAATGCATATTTTTGTGGTAGACAAATGTAAAACAGCAAAAGAAATATGGATGAGGCATATGTTCAACTGTGAAATGAAAACCGCACCTGTCACGAATGCCACATAAGTCAAACTGTAGCTGACTGTAGCTTCCTAGATGGCCTTGCTGGACTGACAGAAGATCAACAGGTTGGTTGTTGACAAGAATGAGCCGGATGCAGCCTTGAAAGGCCATCGTAGGATTCAAGCAGCTGGATTTGTTCTGGGATACAGGACATCCTGAAAGAATAGAAGAAAATCTGACTGTAGGAATGGATGCTATAGAAAAACTAAATCTAAAAAACTGCTTAAAAGTGACACTGATGCCAAAATATGTCATTTATATCTTCACAATTTTACACATAATTATCTTGTATGGCCAAAATTCAGAAAGGCAAAATTCTTTGGGCAAATATTAGGGAAATGGGCATTGCTATTATACATTGTAATATAAATACATTTATCTAGAATAGTTTATTTATAGCTCTTGCTAGTAAAACTATTAAAAATTGTTTCTGGTAATTGATATAAAGCTGAAATACAATAAAAATATTAGATTATTAGAAATACTGCCTTGGCAACTACCTGTAACTGTTGAAATAAGTTTAGTGAAAATACAAAAATAAAAGCTACTTCAAAATATGAATAAATACCACAATGCCATACAAATAATATTAAAATGGCATTGGCTCTTCATCTTGAGCTTCATTTTTAGATGTTTTAACTCCAACTCCAATTTTTTATGAATGCAAATGTCTAATCCGATCACAACTGTAATTGAAACAATCTTTTAGTCCTTTCTGAAAATATTTGTGTACTCTTTTACCTCCAAAATAGTGTTGGTCTTTTGGTTCCAGGTAGTTTGTCAGCTGGATGGTGGATGCGGGCTCACTGTCCAGGGTCATGACGATCTGCAGACCTCTAGCGCTGAAACTCACTGAATGCCACAAACCATCATTCACCCTCTGACCTGTCAATCAAAATCACCATGAAACACCTTTTAGTTCAACATACCACAATATAAGACCCTATATAAACTATATTATGATGTTAAACAAACCACACACATATTATAAAGTCATCCAAGTCAACAATCAGTATGTGAACCGTCAACAAAACAAAGCTATGATGAAACAGAGAACTCTTTATCACAATACAAAGTGCCAAGAAAGCAAATCTGCTGGCAAAATAAAAAACCTGCCCCCTCTACCCCCAACCCCAAAAGATAAATTCTCTTTGAGGTTTGATTTAATTAATTCTGGCCATTACATGTGAAGGGCGCCCAAGCTGTGTGCGGCCGCTGTGTGTCTACAGTCTCCCCTGTGCCAGCCATCTGTTTGTCGTTTGAGCTCAAGCGTTTCACTTCTTCTATTCCGGTAATTACAACACTCTCTATTTCTGCCAACGCTCCTATGACGTGAGTTAGACCAAAAAAAAATGGTTTCAGGTAGGATAAAACAGGAGCTCTAACACAGACTGGCCCTGCACAACAGATGGAGAGCGCCCTCCTTCCCCCTGCTGTGTGTCGACTGTTGTTCAAACATCAGGATTTCTCACTAGACTGAAACACACAACTGTCTGTCTCAGACACTAATCTTGTTTAGACCAGCATGTATGTTTCCTTTGATCTTTTGTCCAGAATGCAGAACAAAAATGACTTTGTCTTTTTTGGGTGACGAGATAAGCTGTAAGTGCTGACTTTCATACAAATGGTTTTGTTTTGTTCACGCATCTCGTTGGTGAGAAAAGGGACCATAGAAAAAGCGTGTCATTCTGTGTTGTGAAAGTAATAGGATGCCTCTGCATTGCCAGGCTGGCTGAATTGAAAAACAGAGACATTTATACTCTTGATCGTTATGTGCACATAATTGCTGAAACTGAGCAGCATTTCCAATTAGACTCCTTCAAAGCAGTCTTTTCAGTGGCTAGAGTGTGTCATGCCTGGATAAAAGTGACAGCTCTACCATTTGATCACAGCTGCATTTCCGTGTCACTTGCTGAAGCTTTACACCTTTTACAATTTGCCTGGCGCATGTTAAATTGCTGAGGTTAAGAATGAATGTTAAAACGCTATATCAATTACATGATTTAGCAACATAAGTGACTGGGTTTGTTATGCTTCTCCATGTTTTCAGTTTATGTACATGCCAGCATTTAAAGAAGTCTGCTTGTAAAATTATATCTGTCCTGCTGAAAAACCACCTTGCCGGTCTTAGCTGGTTTATATCGGTCTGGCCAAGCTGGTTTTTAGCTGGTTTAGCAGTTTAAATGAATTAGCTAGGCATGGTGGTTTCCCAAAACCATATTAACTTTGTCGCACATCCGTCGCTCAAACCACATTGTTCAACAATATAGAACTGTTGTTTGTGAAATACTGCAGGTGGTGGAGTAATAACTTCATCTAATTTGTTCGAGATCAAAGTAATGTCTGATTATTGTTGAAAATATTGAACATGGCATCTAAGGACTACTCCACCATTTTTTGTTTTATTTAAAGAAATGTGCTGCATGTTAGCTTATTTGAGTCCACATACTAACAGGTCATATTAACAAGAAAGTTTTGAACTGTATGAGAAAGTTCATTGGAATTAGGGTTTCAGGAAACACCGATTCGTTGTACCATGGACCATTGTTGACTGACGATGCTTTTGGGACATTCACCCCATTGGGACACCACCAAGCAAACTTTCTAGTTTAAGATCCTTTTTCAGCAGGGTTTGCTCAAAAAATTCCCTCAATAAAACTATCTGAACTGTATTTTTGAGAGAATTGGCATTTGAAGTCAAGCTACAGAAAAACTGAGAGAGAGGTCTCCTAACCAGCTGACACTTCTGACATCTTCAGGGTTGACGTCTGGTGTGTGAGGTGGAGGCGCCCACTGCTGATCTGCAAAATCAGGTAATGAGGCTCCTGACCAGATATCAGTGGACTGGACACCAGCAGGCCATCAGGGTTCCAGGTGCGAAACTGCAGGCGCACCGAAAAGCCCTCCAGGACTGGTGCGGGAGCTGGCAGCGACAGAAAGCTGCTGCTGGAGCTCTGAAATGTGGTGGCCACCAGCTGTGGTTCTGAGCAGGAAAAGGTCACGTTGCCCTGTGAGAGAAGGGAGAACGCAAAGCAACAGTTTACATGCAAGCAGGGAATGACCAAATGGCAATGCAGCCTGCAAATCACCCAATTGCATCTAGCTAATTGCAAATGAGGTAATCAGTGAATTTATATCAATGTCAGATGACACTGCTGAGGCCAAAACTATGCAGTCACAAGAGAGTAAAAGAGATACAGTATAAGACTGCCCTCAAAAAAGAAAAGGATAACTCCTTTAAAAAAAAAAAAATGTACGTCTCATTAGAAATGTAGAATTTGTATT
This sequence comes from Zacco platypus, assembly GCA_038088235.1. Lineage (NCBI taxonomy): Eukaryota > Metazoa > Chordata > Actinopteri > Cypriniformes > Xenocyprididae > Zacco > Zacco platypus. The sequence goes on along the minus strand of CM076081.1, from coordinate 16,573,201 downwards.
TATGATGGTTTCAAAAAAATATACTCCAGTTTCAAATACAAAAAAACAAAAGAGTGTCATTTTTATCATGTCATAGCTGAAACGGTAGCACATGAGAGTGTCCAAAAAAAAAAAAAGGGTTAAAACAGCCAAAGGGTTCCATGAGGATTGGAGAGGCTCACAAATCCACAAAGGCAGCAGGCGGTCTGGATAAATGTCACCAGCGCAGCTCCACGGAGAGCAACAGAAACACAGAGAGCACATCCGCAGGACAGAAGCTCACGTAGGCGTGAAAAGGTTACTGCAGTGTGAGGTGAACACCTCATTGATCCCTGTGCCACAGGGCTGTACAGACACCAGATCGCTGAGCTGAGGCCTCAGCAGACCTTCTACCAACCTGACAGCCTTAAGCTGTGTAACGTCAGTGCTTAATTTGAGCCGGATCCTGTTCCGGAAAATGTCAGATTTTGGAATTTTGCATTCCGGTATTTGTTAAGCATTCCGGCATTAACAAGTGCAGTACATAGTGACAGTGTGTGCATGTGAGAGACAGAGAGAGCACGGGTTTATGCAGATGTGTTTGGAGGTTACGTTTTGCCATTGACTCTCAGCATGTATATTTTTAAATTTTAGATTTGTCATTTTCCTTATCCACGAGTAAAGCTGATGGTGTTTCTGATCAAAAGAGATCCCAAAGATGGAACTGCTAATAGTTATCAGGATAGTGGTAGACACGAGCAGTTAGATCAGTCCGAATCAGAAATCGATGTAAGAGGCAATGACATCAAAGGTGAGAGAGAGTATGGCAACACTTTATTTTAAGGTGACCTACACATTACTGAAGTAATAACAGGAAATTATGCATAATTACAATTAATCCTAAAGTCATGGTTGTCTTGTCATTTTGATTTATGAAAAGGGACAGGAGTGTGATGTGATCATGTCTGTTATATGTATGTTGCCTGCTTTTCAGCAGGAAAACACATCTCAAATGTGATAAAAATATGATTGAAATTTCTGAGAAATAATAAAGTGTAAAACTTTAGAAAAGAATCATACCCAGAAGAAGTGAGAAGATCACAACATCACTAAGTCAAAACCAATGTCTCATAATAAACCAGCTGCTTACCACACTGTATATCTGAGGCTTTCGTCGCTTAGCCAGGTCGATGACGTTCACTCCATTATAGTAGAGATTCTCCATGCAGCCGTGAAAGTTACGTCGAATAAAGGTTCCAGGTTTACCTGGCAGTGGGATCCCACCAAAGCTGAGCTGTAATAGAGAATGAATAAAACATCTAATGTCAAAACACAAACAAAATTAAATGTTTTTCTATGCCATATTGCAATATTTATAAATATTGTATGTTTATATCACATTTACACACGCATGTATCCCTCACAGCCCATAAAAGCTGCTTCTGAACATTGTCTTGAGACTGGCACATTGTGCTGGTAAACAAATGCCTGAAGTCTTTGGTATTTTGGACTGTCTTACATGATTTTTTTCAGGTCATGCTACAACATTTCAGTGGGTTTAAGGTCAGTACCTGACTTGGCTTTTCCAAAACAGGTATTTCTAAAAGAGACTTTTACGTTGCACATTCTATGAAGCATCATTGTTATTCTGCTTGAGCCTCATTCTGTTAAGCTCCATCTCACATATGAGCAATCTGACATGGTTCTGTACAATTTATGGATACAGCCCAGAATTTATTTTTCCATCAGTTACTCTGCCGTCCAGCTCTGCTGCAGGGCAGTTTTAAACTATTTCCAATGCTTTGGATGAGGTTTTTCTTTTTGGAACACATTCCCTAGTCCTATGTATACCGCACATCTGTCCTTAAGCACTGGGAACATCCTGCAGTTATGTTCCTTTACACAGGGCATTTGATTAAATTTAAAAACAGTAGAATTATAGGGCCTTACATTTAAAAACAAATATATAAATGAACAAGACGATGAAGTAATTAGGAAGTATAAAACTACAGTGTTCTTGCTGCTGAGGGAAATAAAGGTCAGTCTGTGGCCAGGCGGTCTCAGTGGCAGTCAAGCTACAGTATGTCATGTCATTCCCGGATCTTGAGGACACCTTGTGCAGCTTAGGTGAGGTGAACTGCTGCCTTTATAGAGCTATTAACTTCAGGTGAACCTCATCAGCTGCGCTCCAGTTAGCCTTTGACTATTGTAAGTCTGGCTCTAGAACAGCCAGTGAAGGCCTGGGGAAAAAAGCCGTCCGAAAGCCCTACGATGATCAATAATGGGTTTTTTTTTGGTAACCTAGCACCACATGGCTATTAAAAAATCCTTTTCCTAGGCCCCCTGAAAGCCAAACCTACATGATGAAGACAATCCAAATACAAAAACTCTTTTTTTAACATGGTAGTTATATAGTACTTTGAGACCCTGTTCTATATCATTATAGCTATATAAAAAACAACATACATATAAAATAGGTCAAATGAATTTAGCTTAACAGGCCATTTAAAAGAGACAACTTTCTTGCACTGCTTTTTAGACTTGCGTACAACTGTGACTAAACCAGAAAAATTGCACAGGTGTAGAATTTGCCACCTCAAAGGCTTATCATTTCCAAAAAGAGGAAAATAGAGGGTCCCAGAGTCCTACCTCATAGTCGACCTCTAGAGAGTCTCCATCACCCTTGGTCCTAAAGTGCTGTGTGTGTCTATCCAAAGTGAAGTTGACCTGCTTGTTAAAGCGTTCGACCAGAACAGAGTGCCAGTGCAGATCATCCAGGAGACTTCCTAAAGTGACCACCATACGAGCACTGCTGGATCTCACCCGGCTGTCATCTGCCAATGAGAAGGTTTCTCATGAGTCATATGTTAATAGCCATGAATGACTTCTAGTCATTAGCATGCACTACCGTTCAAAACTCTGGGGTTGGTAAAATCTTTGTATTGTTTTAAAATTTGTATTGTTGTCTAAAATGCTTACCAAGATGACATTTATGTGGTCTAAAATACAACAAAAACTGTAATATTGTGAAAAATTATTAAAATTTAAAATAATTTATTCCTATGATGGCAATGCTGAATTTCCAGCATCATTACTCCAGTCTTCAGTGTCACATGATCCCTCGGTAATCATTCTAATATTCTGATTTGTTGCTTCAGTAACTTTTCTTATTAATGTCTGTGTTGAAAATAGTTGTGCCGCTTAATATTTTTTGTGGGAACCATGACACATTTTTCAGGATTCTATAAGGAATAGAAAACTCAAAAAAGCAGCATTTATTTGAAATACAAACCTTTTTTAACATTATAAATGTCATTTTATGAAATGTTTTTTGATTTGTATTCTTGCTGAATAAAAGAATGTCTTTCAAAAACTGATCACAAACTTTTGAAAGGTAGTGTATGTATTAATATATTCTTTATTAACACATTCTCATGAATTCCATCATGATTATTGTTTGCTTCGTAACAGTTCAAACACCACAATCGTCTCGACTCCAAAGTAAATATGGTTAAATGTATGAATACTTCAAGCCAGTACTGTAACTCACCCAGGTTTAGATGTAAGGCCAGCCTGCCTCGATGAAGCTCCAGAGTGATATAATCTCCTCGCTGGCCTTCTCCATGCAGTAAAACACCTTCTGTCTGTCGACTCTTAAATCGCAGCGATATAACATCTTTCACCGTGCTCATAGACTTCTGGTTGAATCGGTAGAGCAAAGAGCTTCTGCCATCAAAATCAGCCACATATGATCCTAGGAACACACGCGATTTTGTATAAAACACCAACTGAAGAAATTCTTAAAATGTAAATAACAAATAAAATCGCAGGACACAGAAAAAAAACAATTAATTGGATATTCATTTCAGATTAAATATTAATATAAAATTAAAAATCATGATGAAAGCAGAAGATGAACTGCAGGGATGAAAGATGAAGGGATGAAAGTTGCCTGACACCTTTGAAACAACAAAAGACTCTTGGATAAAGAGCGGCGGTCATGTTGTAAAAATTCTGGTATTCAAGAAAGATTCTTCCGACACCTTGAATTTGCTGCAAGAAATGTCAGGAAACAACATTTTTGCAAACTTAAAATCCAAATTTACAATCAAGCATAACAGCAATAAATAATGTGTGTAACTTAATGTATGTAAGGTTGGAATACACTACAGAACTTTTAAAATCTGAACAACGTGGTCGAGAAGAACAACTGAAGCAATCAAATCAACAATAGGGCCACAAGTGCTTTGACTAGTCCCAGTTAATCTAGCACAGTATATTTAGGGGATTTTTAAATAAAAAATTAAATAGATAGAATAGAAATATAGAGTGTTGGTATTATTAATGGTGTTGTGTTGACAAAAATGGTTAAAGAGGAAAAACCGTGCATCACACACTAAATGAGTGATCACAGAGTCCCAACCGTCTTGTTTCGAACACAATAAATTCATACAGAAACATGTGCCTCCTTGCTGGGACATGCATGACAAATACAAATAATGTGTTCTAAACTTAGCTCAAAATATTGAACATTTTTGATATCCTCCGACTGGATAAAAGCATTGTCTGAAGCTAAAAAAAAAAAAAACAACAACAACGGAATTTTCTGTGAAATCGGTCCACTCAAATTCTGCAGACTGCCTCTAACATTCAGCAACTACCATCAGCTCCTCCAAACTGCAAATTGGGGCAAAAATCTTGGCAAAGGTCATGTAGTGTATTCCAGCATAGAACTGGAGTTCTAATTGAGCTACTTGGAAAATGGGAGGCAATAAGAAAATGAAGAAATAACATTTCTGGAGATATTAGTAGAGTTCTTACAGGGGCACTGTTCCCCATTGAAGTTTGAATCGAGCGAGTTAATGGGGCTCAACAGCTCACAGCGCAGGCGATCAACTCAGCCAATCAAGCACTTCACTAATGTTTAAATCTAATGTCTGAATGCAAGTCCCGAAATCAAATGCTTCACATACTCAATTCTATATTGCATTCAGAAATGTTTCTCAATTATCAGATGACATATTCAGTGACATCTAAATAAAGTATAAATTTTAACTCAGAAAGTTAATGAAGTTTATCTTGAGATGGTCAAAAAGGCATATGGCCCGAAGGAAAGTGTCTTCTATGACTCTGTTCCCTTTTACCCTTTTAAGCAATGCAGCCAGCGTGACCAAGTAAGACAGAAGTTTAAACATTTCTTTCTTCGTTGACTTTTATAAACAATATTCCTAACTTTTTCAGAGACCAAAAACAGTTTAGGATCAAAATACAGAATGTTCTTTTTTTCATGCTTGTTTGCAAAGATGTTTTCCAGAAACCTCTATATCCGTGTTCCGGGTCATTACGGAATAACGCCAATCATGATGCAAAAACTCTGCAGCCTACGGGAAAATGAACGAAGGAGTGAATTTAAAAAATAGATCGAAAATGAATTCCTCCTTTTTTGGATTAGTGCAGCAAAGCAGAAAAGCCTGTATATATTCCAGCATTGAATATAATGACCTATTTTTGAAAATAATAAGCAACTGCTCCATTTGGTGAAATAAGGATACTGCGAGCTATGAGGGATGTGGTCTGGGCATAACAGTCTTGCAGTTGTGATAATGACACTTATCTAGTATTGCACCATTCTCAGGTTCAGCTTGAGTTCACAACTGTCACAGCAGTCGGCTGATTAGCATTATGTGATATGCGGCTCAAGTTAATCTGAGCTGTTAGGTGCAATCACCGCACTACCAGCGAGCACTAGCCGTCAAATCACGTATAATTAAAAGAACATTTATGCTCTTCTTTCAAGGTTATATTCGACACTCAAGATCCAGTGTACAAAATCAGACCAGTGCTCATGACTTCATCATATCGAAACCCTAGGTTCGGATTTGTCATGTGAATTCTTTAAGTGCCTGTGGTTGAGCAGCACAGACAGCTGAACTGTGATTCTTCATGCAGCATTTATCTGCAAAGCACACATTCATCCGAGTTTAATACACGGATCATGCCAGGGAATAATGAAGGCGCTAAATGAGGGACTTTTGATCCATTTTGTGGATCTCAGTATCATTAAAAGGCATAAAAGGCTGGATAAGTGTCTGATATTTAGACATCTTTGTTCAGTTTTGGAAAAGTATTATCAAAGAAAGTCATCAAACGACCTTCATTTAAAGAAACAAAGTGAAACCGCTGCTGCCACGCCATGAATTTTCTGTGTCACCTTAACTCAACACCTGTAAAAAATACTGCGTGACTAGAAAAGGACAAAGGACAGAAGGAATGTGAAGAACTGCAGGAAGAATTATGGGTAATGTTATCACCTTATATACTGTGCCACTACTATTTTATTAGCCCTGTTACCAAGACTGTGGAGAATGTGCTGTATGAACTGCTGTCGGATATAGGAGGCTTCTGTAATGTATTTCTGCAACTCTCTTTTCTTTTCTTATGGAATGACGTAAAATATGAACTGTATAACATGGAAAACTACAGCTAAACTCAACAAACTCTAACTTTATTGCAAAGCACAAAAATACTAGGTATCCTTAAAAATAAATCTGAAAGTGTAAAGTAGAAGAAAAATGTAAAAGAAAAGTAAAATGCCTGCTGGTCATTTGTAATATATATATTAAACATGAAATACTCTCACTCACGGTAAGCACAGCCATACACAGCCACCCTGAGGCCCACCCGACCGCCGGGGCTCCAGTCCAGAGGAACAAAGCGGAGGAAGCGGGTTCTGATAGACTGGCTGAGTTTATGGTGGACCACACTGTCTGGATTCACATTACCCACAATCCTCTGGAAATAGAAAAAAAGGAGAAGTTTTCACTTATGATTATGGTTCACTTTGGAGTTTTCTGAAACTTTAGAGGCACAAATTACATGTTTTCGTTATGAAAAATATTATATATATAAAATATAATGAATATAATGAAATTATTATTTAATAATGCAACCCATTTTAAAATTAATTTCATAAAATTATCAGTATGAATTGTCCATTTATTTTTTAAATAAAATCACATGACTCAAGGGTTTCAACTACATAAAATTAAATAAAAACTAACAAAAGTAACATCGCATTTTCAAGTCTTATTTTATACCATATTCATACCTTATAAAAATTCATAACATGCAGGTTGATCAGGCGGTTTCTGCAGAATGCTATTTATGAATGCACAGATCCAACTGAATCCAAAGCGCAGTATTTGTTTTGAAGGTCTCAACAGTTTATGTAAATGTCAACTCATTTTCATCTGCTAGCACACATAATTTGACAGTAATTTGTGTCTGACTCACTTCACAGTTGAGACTTGTATGGAACATGAGAATCGATGACCAAAACACCACATGGTTACGGATGAATCACAAAGAGAAGACGTCAACTTTTTTCAAAGATAGACTTTTCCATGTCCCTTTGAGATAAATAACATCAACAATATCGTCAACTCCCCTGGTGAGCCACTTGCAGCCCACAAATGCTGTTTTGATGCCAGCAAAAACAACTATCTTACATTAGTGACTTTAAAAGCCCCGTTTTGTGTTGCTTGAAGAAAGACTCGGAAGAAGAATTACCACACTAGCCAAAAGTATTAAGGATAGCACCTCTGTACATAAGCAGGTGCATTGGAATTTGAGGAAAGATCTACTTTAAAGTCGGCATGAAATGAAAGCTGCAGTAGTCTATGCTTGTGAGGTATATCAGAGTGAAATGAGAGATGTTGCTGCACGAGGGAGAAGTTATTTTTATTAAAGGTTACCATTTTCTTGCTTTTTTTATTGACTGATTATGATTCAAATCAAACAGTTCTATACTTTATGACATTTTTTTTCCTTTGCTAAAGCGGTAAACGCATCAACATCAAGCACATTTGTCATTACATCATCAGCTCCTCACCGACACTCATTTGAGCACTCGATGACGACAACATCCTGTCCCTGACTGCTTCTTCCTCTCTTTTTCCACCTCTGAGAGGCAAAAAAAGAAAACAACAATACATCCATCCAATTACCTATCAGTTCACCTCAGCCCAAGGGCACAGAGGCGCTCCCGTCGGATCTGGGGAGATGCCCCGGTTACAGGCTGCCCACGTAAACAGCTCCTCTCTATACTTCATTAACTCTATTCCTGTATCGACTCCTGCTAGACCTCCTCCTCCTTCATTAAGCCCCCGTGCACTGCTGGCGTTATCACGGACTCTCCATGGACCGTTTCATCAGCTCTGTTACGTCTGCAACTGTTACATCCTCATGTGATTCACCAGTCATCGTTTCCCTAAACCCAGTGTGAATCTACTTCAGAAAGAAAAGCCAGCACAAGACGACCTCAATTGGGGTGGGTTTTATTTTAGTTATCTGGCAGGAAAACGCTTGTTGGTGCTTGCTACTGTACGTCTCTAATGAAGGGCAGATTTCAAATTTGCTAAATTTGCTCATTAGCTAAAACATAACTGAAATAATTAAAATGAAAATATATGTAAAAAATCTAAAACACTGTAGTGATAATCCTAAAACACAGTAGCAAACATATCTGATGAATGCTAAATGATTTAATAAGTCACTTTTCATCGACAGGAAGCAGTTTCTGCACTGCCCAAGTGATGATTGGGCTTCCACTGACCCTTTCTAAACATGAATTACACTCCGTCCTCAGGGAAGCAAGGGCTCGAGAGTGTCAGAAATAGACAGCACCTCAGTGCCTCTGTGACTGTGTTTAAACGAGAGCTAAGACAGCAAAACTGTCCCCAGACAATTATGAGTCTCTTCCTTTGCTTGCTTTCCTCTCTCTCTGTCTCCGATGTGCATTGTCTGTGCCTGGAAACATCATAAATGTTTTATTTACAGTCGTTCAGCGGAGCAGAAAACAGACAGAATATCTAAAGGTATCCGAAAGCCTGGCAATCGGCGATTCCATCATTGTGTGAGCGCTGTAGGTGTTTCGCTAGCGTGTGTACAGTGAGCCAAGTGAGAAACTCACACCCGAGGTGATTTTTAGAACACTTCTACTGCGATTCTGATTCTGGCCCGTCACGGCTAAATGAGTCGCAGACTTTTACATCAATTATACTTTATGGGACCCAAATGGGCCGGCAGGCTTCATGCTTTAAGCAAGCTAATCTAACGAAACCATGAGCCCCCCTATCGATTGCCTATGGGGTTGCTCAAGCCTCCGTGTAATGTGAGACTTGGGAGGTATGGATGTGAAATGAAGGGAGAGAACGAGAGATATAGAAAGAAATGAGCTGATTTAGATACATGACGTGCGGTTAGCGAATGAGAACCAAATGAAAATGAACTGTCAAGCAAAAATTATGGCATTTTTAAGGGCTGTCAATCAACATAATATGCTGATTAGTTCAATAAATAAATCACTATCACAGTATAAGTATACATTAAAGGATTAGTTCACTTCAGAATTAAAATGTCCGGATAATTAACTCACTCCCATGTCATCCAAGATGTTTATGTGTTTGTTTATTCAGTCACAAAAAAATAAGGTTTTTGAGGAAAACATTGTTCTCCATACAGTGGACTTCAATGGGGTTCAATGGGTTGGAGGCCTAAATGTCAGTTTCAGTGCAGCTTCAAAGAGCTCTACATGATCCTACACAAGGAATAAGGGTCTTGTCTAGTGAAACGATCGACCATTTTTTAAAATGGACTTTTTAACCATAAATGCTTGTCTTGCACTGTGAAGCGCCACGTATTACGTGATCTCGATGGAAAGGTCACACGTGACTTAGGCGGAAGTACCACGGTAGGGCTCATTTTCTCCTCCAACTCCACTACATGGAGAAAAATCCTGGAATGTTTTCCTCAAAAACCTTAATTTCTTTTTGACTGAAGAAAGAAAGACAAAAACATCTTAAATGACATGGGAGTGAGTAAATTATCAGGAAATGTTAATTCTGAAATTGAACTAATCCTTTAATACTTTGCCTCAAATGAAGATAATTATAAGACATTATTTTATTGTTGCATACAAATGGATTGAACATTACAAAAATTGACGTTAAAAGTTAAAAATTGCAAATATTTTATTGCATATAAGCGTTTGAAAGAGAGAACGGGCTGTGTTTTGTGTAGCTTTTGATCGTTTAGTGAAATGGATCATATAGTTCAAAAATAGAATTGTATTTGTATCAATGATAAAAGCATGGAACACTTACTTAATGAGTTCAAAGACTTCATAGTCTGCCACTTTATTCACAAGTTTTGAACCTTCTAGTTATTCAAGCACAACAACAGTTTTGCTGACGTAAGGCAAAACCTTTATGGTATTGATCCAATGATCTGCTTGAAAGAACTGCCAGGATTTCACAAAATCTGCCCTCTTGAGCAGGCTACATCCACTCAGGGGGGAAAAATCCTTAAAGGTTCACCAGTTTGAATAAGGTTTTGTGTCCCTCCTGTTTATTAATTAATAAATATTAATAATAATAGTTCATTAATAAACATAAGATTGAAACTGGAAGTCATTAAAATTTGTATACATTAAATTTATACAAACTTTATTGTCATGAAATTAAATTTACACAAAGAGGAGAACCATATTGTATTTTTTTTTTTTTTTTACCATATTTCACAGAGTTCAGGAAGCTGCTTTATGTGTTGCAAAAATAGGCACAACACTAACACTCAGCTTACACCTACTTCAGCTACATTCCTGTTAAGTGGTACTGCTCCAATCATGCTTGCAGTGTGAACACTATAACCTGTTAATATGGTCGCCAAAATAAAACAACTTTTGTGTGTGGTGTGAAGCAGGCCTTGGCTCATGCATTCGAGGCAAGCTATAAATCTATTCTGAAAGACAAAAAAGAAAAGTGAAAAAGAACAAAGGGAAAAAGAGGGGGGAAACAAAAATATAATATAAAGAAAAGAAAAGCTCTTTCTGTCACTACAGTGCTGCTTGAAAGCAAAATGATCCATCATACAGAGGTATCCTGGATGTCATGACTATAACAGCCAGTTTTAACATCTGTCATGTTGTTAACATTTTCCAGTTTGATTCCTGTCATTCTAAAGAGCAGATCCTCCCTGTAAGACTCAGTCCTAGAAATTCTCCGGGTAGCCTTCTCACATTCCAGAAACACACTGACTGTCTGCAGAAAGAAAATGACAAAGGACGGCACGACCACAGCTCAGTAGCTCGAAGCCCCACAGGCTATAAGACGAAAGAAATGACCGTGGCAAGGCCCCCACAAAGCTTACGCACTCAGCAATTTTCCGTCAACGTAGGCGAATCCTGTTTCCCCTCCAGGAGATGATGTCAATACAAGATGAGAGAAGATGAAGACAAAGAATGAAATGTGTCAGGGAAACTCCAAAAAGATACATGTCAACAGCTATTTCTGCTTTTGAAGGCTAGTGCTAGTCTGTCTTCAGCTCACCAGGGCCACAATATTAAAGGTGCAATATGTAAAATTTTTGCTAGTCCCAGTGTTATATATTTTGTTCAGTTGAGTGCTTACAATATCCCAAATGTTTCCAACTATTTTAAAATCATGAGAAAATAGCGATTTTATCCAAGGCTCTGGGACGTGTGCGGGAATAGCCTGTCAATGACGTCACAATCGCGTTACCCTCGGTTTCTGCTTTTACTGCTGTAGAAACCATGACAAGATAGTCTCAAGGACAAATGGGGAAACATTAGTTGTAGCATCTCTCGAGCAACTAGCTTGTTTCACGCAGTCGTTATGGAGCACAATTATTCTTTACTAAATTATTCTAACAAAGACAAGTCCCATAAATGTAAACGTCAACCAAATGACCCAAGAAGATTTTGGGACAAGAAGAGAAATAAAACGAGGATCAAAATAGGTGAGGCATTGCATGTGTTTTAATAGACAGCTGAGTAACTCTCTGGATTCCTTTACTGACAGAAAACTTGTGATTATTATATCGATCAACAGTGTTAGTCTTATTGTTTGAATGTCTTGTTCTTGTGTGTGCGTATGATGTGAAAAATGGTGAGGTGATGTTCAGTACGAACACTTCAAGGCATGTCATGAACTGTTGGCTGTAATTTAGTTTTATACTGAAGCTTTAGTGAAATACGTTTCACTACATCAAATGTGTCAAATGCCAAAACTGCGTATGAGTTGCATTCTGTACGAGTAATGTTTATTAAGGACAGTGTTATTGCATTTGGTTTATGATTAGTTTGTTAACATTGCCAAACACTTCACCCGACGTGATAAACAATATAAATTAATACAGTTTGTGTTATACATAAATATTAATCAGCCTTTTTGCAAATGATGTGGGTACATTCAACTGTACTTTTACTATGATTGTTTTGAACACGTAAAACTGCGCAGCGTTATCACACCAATGAACTGGACAAATAATGACAACCAATTTAGTGTTAAACCTTGCTTTACTTGCGGCTAATTCATTATAATGAAATAAAATCATGTCATCAAGCGCAACATTTATAAAACTACTACGTTACCTTGATTTCTGATTGATTTAAATCAGCGGTGGAGTTGAAGACGACAGTTCCCATTATTCAAGCTACACCGTTGTTGTTGTTGTTTTGAATGTACGCCCTCTAGTGGCCAAAATTTTACATATTGCACCTTTAAGACTAAATGTACAGTGGCCGAGAGAGCTCAACGTGCTGCGAATAAGAAAACACATGCAAATGAAAAAAAACGTGATCATCAGTTTGACAACACATGTGCTGCATATCCTCACAACACATGCAAACTCAAAAACGTGCTGCATATGCAAAAACGCGCTACATTTACGAAAAGCGCTGCAAAGAGCACAAACCACAACGGAAATGTTTCAAGGGGGACCCCAAAAAGTGACGGACCCTACTAGGACCTGCGTCCAAAACCAGTTCAACTCACCCTTCACTTATTCACTAATCCCTATATAGTGTACAGCATTTGAGTGCACAATGTGTTCACAATCATTAAATACTATAAAAACTGCAAACAAAAATAAACAACTGTACATTATTTCATGTATTTATTATTTTTAATAAAGTGTTTTTCAGTTTGCTAGAAACTCACGTTCACAGATGACGTAGTCGTCGAGCGCCCTCAGGCGGCCGTTACGATCACGTCACATTAGTACGCTACAGATGATTAACGAATATTTTTAAATCATCCACTAAATTATCATCTCTTAAAGTTTAATGAGTTAACAACAATGCCACATATTAAAACACTTTTCTGTTAGTGAAACACATTACATTGAATTAATGCCTACATAATATATTTTAATATTTTTTAGTCTGTATTGTTGTCAAGTAGGGTCCGTCACTTTTTGGGGTCCCCCTTGAAACATTTCCGTTGTGGTTTGTGCTCTTTGCAGCGCTTTTTGTAAATGTAGCGCGTTTTTGCATATGCAGCGCGTTATTGAATATGCAGCGCATTTTTTGAGTTTGCATGTGTTGTGAGGATTTGCAGCACATGTGTTGTCAAACTGATGATCACGTTTTTTTTATTTGTATGTGTTTTCTTATTCGCAGCGCGTTGAGCTCTCTCGGCCACCGTATAAATGTGACTCTTTTCAAGTAATTCAGCGCCTCGCAAAATAGTTACATTTTCTTGTGAGATCGGAACGTTCTCTGTTATTGACTGATTACAGATATAAGAAATTCATGCTTTTACAAGACATACTGGTTTCTTTCTCTCTATCCTCTCACAGCAAACACTATTACGCATCAACACACTCAGCAGCAGCAGCAGTGCAGACAGGAGAGAGCAATTATCTGTCACTTTGGGGAGCCCATTCACACCTTTCTACAGGAAGACCTTCTCTGACATACAGCGGAGGCAAACAAGCACTGCGGTTGCGCAGTCCTCTCAGCCCAAAACCTTTGGCAGCTTTCCTCACCAATTCTGATAAAGATATAACACTCATTAAAACAAACAACTAGCTTTCAGAACAAATTAAAAGTGTTTTTCTTCTTTACTTTTTATTGACAAGTCATTCTTTTAATTGAGCAGACACCTTCCTTTCTGAACCTTTTCACAAAAACACTGCGAACGTGAAACCCTTGATGTTTTCTAATGCTAAAACGTTTGGATTGTCACAGCTCGCTAAAACAAGAAAAGTAAAGTTAATCAGCAGAGAAAGAAAGAAAGGAAAAAGCAGATAATTCATACATACAGTTTTATGTTTACATTACATTTATACATCTTATGCAAAGAGGCTTACATTGCATTTTAAAGACGCTTTTATCAATGCATTTAGGAATGCTAATCCAGGAGCGCTGAGGATCTGATGACTGGAAATATTTGTTCTCTCTGTCTTTAAATTTTGCCGCTGGGAAAAATATCAACCTAATGTACCATCTTTGCATAATGGGTTTTCACAATAATGTATGAGAATATTATGTCAATGTCATAGAAAAAATAAGCCAAGGCAGCTGGAGTATTAAACATACACTACTTTTTTAAAAGTTTAAAAATGTTACAAGGGCTGTATTTGTTTGTCTCGTGCTCACCAAGACTGCATGTCTTGGATCAATTAAAATACATTAAAAAAACATAATATTGAAATAATGAAATATTATTACAATTTAAAACAGCCATTCTCCATTTTATATATTTTAAAATGTAACTTACTCTTGTGATGGCAAAGCTGAATTTTCAGCATCATTACTCCAATATTTAATCCTTCAGAAATCATTCTGATATGATGATCTGCTGCTCAAGAAACACATTTTCCTACTATCAATTTTAAAATCTGTTGCGCTGCTTAATTTTTTATTTATTTATTTTTGTGGAAACTGATACTATTTTTTCCAAGGTTCTCTGATGAATAGAAAGTTCAAAAGAAACCTTTTTTAACATTTTTGTCACTTTTAATCAATGCATCCTTGCTAAATAAAAAGTAATATAAACTGACCGCAAATGTTTATATTTATATTTTTGTACAAATATAATATAACATAATATAATATTTTCATATTTCATATTAAACATAATGTATTTTCTATGGTGCTTTGTGTAAAAGGGGAAGGATCAAGCTTCTTGATCACTTTTCCGGTACCACAGAAACATTTAGGTTATATACAGATTACTAAATCAATCCATTATGCATGACAGCACAGCATGACTCGATGTCTGAGAATATGGACCATTTCTTACTGTATATCATGTCAAGAATTCAGAGCTTTATAATGAGCAAATTGAGCATCAAATAAAAGTGCTGGTGGAATATTAATAAAGCTGAAAGTCCAGACATTATTCATAAAAAAGAAAAAACTATGAATAAAAGTCTGTAGTACAGCTAAACCAAGTAAATCAATCTGGAAAATGCAAAGAATTATTATTATTATTATTACCACATCACTTCACACTGCTGAGCATGTTACCTTTACACTTCTGATCCACTTTATTCTACATTTCCACCACATTAAAAGCTAATTACATCTTACTCGACTGTAATCTTCTCCTTTCATTAAACACACTTTGAAAATGTCATTATATCTTTAATAAAGCTGCAGTCTCATCGTTTGAATATAATCACAAAGCAGCAGTCCGAGACAATGAATATTCCATCATTTACAGGCATTATAAGTGTAGAGGCCAAGCCTGAGGACAAAGACAACAGATGCGTTGGTGGATCAAGCTATCTTCAAAGACCTGTGATGATTGAGAGGCTGTGGCAGGTTCAACATCATTAGTACGTTGTATTTCAGGAATCTCAGAAATTGCTGGCAGCAATTCATATGTTTGTAACTGAATTCAGAGTTCAGTTAATGGGATCACAACTATTCAGCTCATGAAAATAAGCTTCGCTGAAGATGTTCAAAACAAGACAATCATTTTCCTCTGCAGCAGCACAGGTGATGTGTAATCAATTAAATCAGTGAATATTTAGCCTCAACAACAGATTGTCAAAAATGATAACGACTTCATATGCTCTTTTGAAACTGAATTTAAATAAGGTGATCAGAACGGAAGGCAAAAGAGTCTTGTATCACCCTGAAGGGGTTTATTTTGCGCTAATGATCGGGCGAATGCGCATTACGCCACTACTTACCAAATAAATAAATAAACTGACATGAAACATTGAGTCGAGTTAAAATTATTTGATTATGCACAAAGAAAGTGACTGAGGAGTGATATGAGAAGCACTGAACTACCACATTGTGGGAAATTGGTTGTCAAGGACAATGGTGAAATATACAGTTTAACGATCATTACAAAAAAATATTCAACTGCAGAATGTTGTGACTGACCAATCCGGATTTAGTATTCCAGAGTGCTGTGTAATAATTCTGTATAATGACCACTAAACTGTATAATCTTCCATTGCCCCAGACAACTGATTTCCCAGAGCTGTGCTAGTTCAATATTACTCTGAGGTAATATTTCTTCCCACATAATACAATATAATAACTTAGACCAAAATCAATATCTCATTTGCATTTCTTCATTTATTACGCAAGTGGCCAAGTTAGTGGGATAAAGCACAGACAGCAAGTCATTTTCACAAAATAAGTTGAAATTGGTACCAAAATACACACACTCACCCCAACATTGTCCTCCAACATGTACTGTTTCCAGATGCGTCCGCTGTCACTGTACAGGAGCATGTAGGCACTGACCCAGTCCGAGCTGCTGTGACGACCTTGTGTGGCCACAGCTGTGACCTCCATTCGGTCCTGGAGGTCAACCTGCAGCCAGGGCGACCTGTCCGTCGACTCTGGGCTCCAACCACCTCCTCCTAGAGAACCCCATAAGGTCTATCAAAAACTTTTAGCGTCATGGTGCCCTTTCTCAAAAGCAAGACATATAGGAAAGGAAACTGGTACAGGATTTCATTTAAGCAACTATATGAAATCCTCAAATCTGTATTTCAGTTTGGCTTTTCGGTTGTTTTGTATTCCTGGGCTGAGGCGCTGTCAATCAGTGCACTGCTTCCACTCCAAAACAAGCCAACAGCCTCAACCTCTTGACCTCACTTAACATGTACAGCATTCACTTCAGATCGTAGAAGGTTGTCGGCACATGTGCTCCATATAAAAATAAATTTCTGCCTCTACAATCCTCCAGCTCAGAACTGTATGGAGAAATTGGTCTGACTTGGGCAGAGAGGTTCATTACTCAAGCACTGCGGACACCACAGGAGCAGATCAGAGCAGAATTTTAAACCGAGGACCTCTGACTTGAAAGAAGCAGCATTTACACAGACCCCCTAGAGAGAGGAATCATTTAGTCTGTTACAGATGCACGCAGAGGTTGGTCACATCTATAAATAGCTCAGGACATACAGAGATAGGGCGAAAGCAAAAGCTCAATAACGCATCAAACCTGCAAGTTTTCTTTTTTCTTTTTTTTTTTTGTCATTTTGGGCATGAATTAAAAGCACTTGGATTCAGTAAATATTTAATAAGTGCTTTGCATCTTGTAAGGTTTTTCTTCAACCTATGATGTTTTAAAGTTTTAAAGTTTTTAACATGCTTTAAGACAAACCATGTGCAAATTCCTAAGTCAACACCATTGCTGAGGATTTTCTGTTTAAAACTGCAGTGATCTAAAGACAGTTTCAAAAACACGGTTTGAAATCACTGCTGTCTGTGACGTCACAAATCTTGTCACCAATCACGTCAACATACCTGTGGGCTTTAGCATATCATTAACATATCATTATCATTTTCTGTTGATATAAAAAATCAGGAAGGTTTAGCAATATAGCGAGTGTATTATGATGTTATGATATGCCTTGCTCCACTGACGTTCTGAGTTGTTCAAAGCGTTTCTAAGGATATTGAATTTTAGAAGGCAGCTGTCTGACTTTGAGAAGGTGAACAGGAACACGGTTTGTGTAACATTAGCAACACATTATCAGCTGTTTGATCAATCAAAAGGCTAATCATATTAATTACCATTATGTGTCCGACGTTGTAAAAAGCGATAACTTTGAGCAGCATTTGCCTCA
This sequence comes from Zacco platypus, assembly GCA_038088235.1. NCBI lineage: Eukaryota > Metazoa > Chordata > Actinopteri > Cypriniformes > Xenocyprididae > Zacco > Zacco platypus. Next base: position 16,555,336 of record CM076081.1, on the reverse strand, counting down.
GTAAGTTGACCGAGTGGATCTCTGAGCTCGTGTGAGTGGAGGCGGGGCTAATTAGCATATATATGCATATAATAAATGAGGCAAGGGTGTAGAGTTACATTCAAACTATTTTAAGGCATGAAGAAATTTTTTTCACAGGAAAAGTTTAAATATGTAAGTTCCAAGGGATAAAATTATTGACTACAGGGGGACTTTAAACAAAAGTCTAGAGGCAATGTTTATACAGATGATGATGATCTTATAATATAAAATATTTAATACATAAAAACAAAAATAAAAGTTTGAGTCTAATATTTTTTAAAATGTTTTTGAAAGCACACCAAGGCAGCATATGATTAGAAATACAGTAAAAACAACAATATTGTGAATTTACATTTACAATGTAAAATAATGAACATAGTTAAAAATTTAACTTATTTCTGTGATGGCAAAGCAAAAAGTTTCAGCAGCCATTATTCCAGTCTTCAGTGTCACATTTTGAATAGCACTTTTGTACGCAGAAGAGGTTCAAAGGGTTCATAAATAAAGGCACCCATGACTCTAAGAAGGATTAAATTCCCTAGGTGTCATTTATGTTGTTTCCTGACACAGATATGAATGAATTAACAAACAAACAAGAATTTGAACTTACCATCTCTTTTGTTTAGCTTGGCAAAATAGGCAGCTCGACTGTCTGAGAAATGTGAAGAGCTCTGAAAGGAGGTTGCAGGCAGAAGAGATGCTAGAGATCCATCACAGCTGTCTAGATAACACAACAAATAAAAAAACAGACAAATATTAGCTAGTATGAAAATAAACCCCTCCACTCATGTATGTGTAACATAGATTTCCATCAGGCGAATCCTTTACTGTTGAAATAATCTTCCAACAGACAGGTGAGATGGATCTCTTCACTAATACATCTGTAAAAAAAATCCTAATAGTGTGGCACTTCATGACAAATTCATCTTTATGTTGTTCATATCACACCTAGTTGTAGGCTAGTCTCTACATATTGAGAGTCTGAATAACTGACTGAACCTTTCCAGACCTGTGGATTTGAGGCACATCCTGAAAAAAACAAAATGGAAATCAATGTACAGATATCAGAATAAAATAAATCTAGCAATTATTTAATAAAATGAAACAAAACCACACATTAAGGTTTGACATTGACATGGTTTTACATTTTTTAAGGTTGCATAATATTCGTGATTTAAAAAAAAATGCATGGTGTAATGGTCAGAAGCTTAAAATGAGATTGAGAGAAAACAGGTTTCTGGGTCAAGAAAGCAACTGCTGAAGGTTATCTCTATGGTAACGGCAAAATATACCTCTGTACTTTAGTGAAAGTGTCATAATGAGGGTTAAAACTCAGCAGGGGTCTTGACTTTACTATTTGATAGAAAAGGTTATGTGCTATTTTATCATGTAAAGTTCACAGGCAAGACAATAAATCACCTATTTATACTATACAACAAAAAAAAGAGTAAAAATCTTGGCTATAAAACAAGCATGCTTTTGCAAGGTCAATGAAAGTTGCCCCTATAGTACGAATGTACGAAGTGTCTTCAATAAGACTTCCAATGGCTTACAAGTACTTTAAAACCTACTATTAAACTCCGCAAATGCCATTTTGAACTATAAAGATAACCGCGTGTTTTTAATCAGTGACTGAAAATCAAAATGAATTTAATTAGCATGTCGACAAACCCATCTCGAACCTTCTCCTGGGTGTCTGCTAGATGCTCAGCTTCTTTCTCTGTGGTTTTCATTACAGCTCCCCAAATGATGTGAATTACTTTGCAAGCAAAGGCCTTGAGGCAGGAAGAAAGAGATATGAAAGGGTAATTGAATATCAATAATTACACATGGGATTTCTCGGTCAGCTCCCTACCGGTGTTGCATTCCACAAACACACTTCCATCTAAAAACATTCTGGTGTACTTTATGTTTGCCGTCCAGAGTTACATTTGAGAGTCAAAGGCTTGGAAGGGCACTTAAATAAATTGATAGCTATAAACATGATGAAATGATAGTCATCAGTTGTTGTAAGTTAGCAGAGCCAGAAACATGAATAATTAGTTCAATCACAAAAAGTATCACAGAGAAATGCTGCACGCTCCAGATAACCTCTCCTTTTAAATTTAGACGACATATGTTCAGCTATTAACCTCCTGCTAAGCGCTAACCACTTTTGACCTTCATACATATGTGAAGTCACCACAGTGTCTGAAGCTCTTCTCTGTATCGTATTCTCATGTTCAAGCTCTCTTGACCTTTGCAGATTTCTAGTGAGAGCAACAACAGCAGAAATCAAGATCTCTTTCCTGAAAGCCGTCATGAAAAGTTAATCTTTGGGAAATGGGAAGCTCTTATCAAAGCAGACCTTACAATTCCTCGTTCCGCATGAATTCCTATATGATGAGAGTAATGAACTTTCATCCAATTAGGGGAATTTGGGTTTTGAGGAGATTTTTGGCAGATTATGATGGCACGACACTGATATTTATCCGGAAATAACTAATGTGGCATAGGAATACAGCAATTCTGGTTTCCACATCATAAGCATTAAAAGTACATTCAGCTGTTTGGTGTTAATTGAAAAAGTTTAACATGTTAAGAAACAAATTGTTTTATTGTGAAGAGTCATGTGAATAAAAAGTGCAGATACTATAACATTAATGGGAAAAGGCCACTTAAGTGTACTTAAGGAAGCACGAGTGCCTTCTTAACACTGACAAATTAAAAGTTTTACTTTTTAAAATTGTTTTAATAATTCCTTATCATGCTTTATACATATTTTGAAGTGTTTGCAGTACATAATTATAATTGTATAACTTTAGTATGTTATTTGATTTTACAATTAATTTACATTTTAAGTTTCATCATAATTACAAATATATTTAAACACATATATTCATTTCAGTAGAAATTTTAGTCTACCATAAATGCTTGTCAGTACATTTCAGCAACTTTAACAATATTTCATAAGACAATATAAGTAATTTTCACATTACACAAAGACGTACTTAAGTGGGTCAAAAGCACTAAATTAATATAAATTTACACTCTTTTTATGTAACAGTGTTTACAGTGTCTTTGTTACTTGTTGCATTTACTGTACATGCTATTGAAATTATGTATAATTGCATACAACTAACTCTAAACCCTAATCCTAACCCTACGTGATGTTAATTAATATTACTAATTAATTAAATGTTTAATTACATTGTAACAAGGACATCTTACAATAAAGTGTAGCCCATTTTCATTTAATTAACATGCAATTAAGTGTCTGAAAACATTACATTCAGTTCACACGTAAGTATATTCTTTGAAAGTAAATTATTGCTGTAATACAGTAGGTACTCTTTTTATATGCTAAAGTGGACTTTTTTCGCAAGGGTCTGTTGATATGCTCAGCCTGGTCTCATTGTTAATACGTAGATATGAATATGTAGCTTTTAAGCAACAAAACGTGAATTTTTGAACGTTTAGAAAGGTCCTGAAACGTACAATATTGACGTATTTATAGCAATAAAATGTAAAAATACTTTTTGAAAAAGTTAAATATTTAGGAATCTTTCATGTCATAAAGTTATGTGTAATTTCCCTTTTATTGTTTTGTAGATAAATGTAAGATCCCTAAACCACATCCCGAACCTAAATATACCCATTTTATACAGGATGTTAAAATCATAAAACATAATGAACAGAACTGAAATAACTAGCGCGGGCCGGGGATTTGACTGTGACAGTCATTGCTGAGAATGAAGATAAAGATCTCTGGATAAAGGACTTAATTGACCCTTCGCCGCAGTTTGATTGACAGGCGATCTGACCAATCATAACCCTGAAACTGCCATTTTGTCTAACAAAGCAGTCAGGGGAGTTGAACTTGAACTTGAAAAATGGTGTGTACTCACGTCTTTCCACGCTTGAAACAACATTCCTTCTGATGTTCATTCATGTTTATTTGATGCTATAAATGAACTAGTATGAAGAGATGATCGGTTCACGAGCCGCTTGAAGGAGCTACAGCGATCTGTCACGACACATTAAAGAGACACTATACGCTATTTATTGTTTAAACTTCTTTAAAATATGACGAACGTATTGTCAGTGTCCTCTTTGCTCCGCGATGTATTTTTCACTTAGTGAGAACATGACGTGTGGCATGAGAGCGCATGGCTTGTTGGGCAACAGGGGGCGGGTTTTGCGAAGGGTTAATTAATTATTGTGTAATCCGGTCTTTAAAAGTCATACAAAAGTATAAGTGTAATGTGCATAAAAATCAGACACTTTTGTGTTCATTAATAGACGGCATATTATTGAACAAATCTGCACCTTTTAATGAAAGGAATCAAAATGTCTAAATACAATACATCATGCAGTATTACTGCACAAACTTACAAGGGCGATGACAAGAACCTTTTAGAGAAAGCCTGTGGCGGCCCCGGCTTTCCCTGTGTGCTCGTTGAGCTGCGTTTAGGATTACTGTGCCTCCAGCGTGGAGTGGCAGATTATGAGTACAGCGATCTGAGCGTGTCAGCACTCACAGGCCGTTGATCCGGGATAAGGCAGGGGAGCAGATCTGCTTGGACTCCAACTCTCTAACCATTGTTCCACGTCTCCACGCCAGTGCACAGCAAGAAACTCTAATCTGCTGTAGAGCAAGCGAGGACACAGTGAAAACTGGCCGCCAAGCGATTACAATAATCACTGCATTCCAGCCATCTGCGGGTCGAGAGCTGTGTTCATTTAGTGAATCCATTCGGTTTCAAATAGTGTCCACGACAGGCTAGAGGGAGCCAAACAATGTGTTCAACTCGATTGAGTGCATATGAGGTAAAATATCATTCCATCGCAGCAAAAACCCTCTGAGTGACCTGACTTGACTGCACTCATATCATGTATGTGAACAGATGTCCGTAATACTGATTTAACAGCCAAATGAAGAGGATCAAGCTGTTTTCATACATCCGAGTATCTTATTCTCCCGTCGTGTATATTACGCAGCATCAGAACTCTTCAGGGATTATGCAGATGACACTGTCACACGCTCTAACAGCACGATTTATGATTTAACTCTTTCATTCCTGCTGACTACAATCTCTATTCCTCTCGTTTCCATCTACATCATACAGTCTCATTAGCTGTGAGACATGTAATTCATATTACACCACTACGCTTTGTTTGAGCATTTATTCAAAGTAGACGCACTGAGCTTGTTTAGATGCACAAAACACTAGGCTTCACTCACACTATTTTGTGAGCTATTTTGAAAGTGTAATTCGTCAAGCTACATTGGAATAGGGAAGAAGTTAATCTACAAGCTATTTTGAAAAACAAAGTTTTTTTTATTTTAAAAGCAATAATCAAAAATCAGGAATCTACACTGAACTTAAGGGCGCAATACACATTTTAAGTTATTCATTGATATACTGCCATTGAAAAGTTTTGGGGCAGTAAGATTTTGGTAAGACCTTTTTTTTTTTTTTTTTTTTTAAACTCATTATCTTATGGTCACTACAGCTGCATTTTTTTTTAATCAAAACTACATTAAAAACAGCAACATTGTGAAATATTATTACAATTTAAAATAAATGGTTTTAATACTTTTAAAATGTAATTTATTTTCAGCATCATTACTCCAGTCTTCAGTGTCACATGATCCTCCAGAAATCATTCTGGTATGCTGATTTGATGCTCAAGAAACATTTATGATTATTATCACTGTTGAATACAGCTTAAAATTGTTGTGGAAACTATGATGCATTTTATTTTTCAGGATTCTCTGATGAATAGAAAGTTTGCAGGATTCTCTGATGAATAGAAAGTTTGTCAAAGCATTTATTAAATGGAAATCTTTTGTACCGTTATAAATGTCTTCACTGTCATTTCTGATCCATTTAATGCATGCTTGATCAATAAAAGTATTAATTTCTCTCTTTTTTAAAAAAAAAATATTATCACAAATGTGTGAATGGTATCACAGTTTCCACAAAAAAATGAAGTGGCACAACTGTTATAAACATTGGTAATAATAATAAATGTTTCTTTAGCATCAAATCAGCATATTAGAATGATCTCTGAAGGATCATGTGACACTGAAGACTGGAGTAATGATGCTGAAAATTCAACAGGAACAAATGACATTTTACAGTATATTCACACAGGCCAAAGTTTGTAGTTCATAAAACAATCATAAACATGTCATAAAATATAGAAAGCTATTTTTCTAGATATTAGTGGTTATTGTTCAGCACAATCAGCGGTATATTTGATTTCTAACCAAATTAAAAGCAAGAGATGGGTTTAAAACACTGTCAATTAGACAATGTCACAGTGTGTGTGTTTAGCTTCATTTTTGTGGACTTTTAGTTGGTTTGTCTTCAGTCACATGTTTCCTTTGTTCTAGTTTCCCACCATTAATCTGTTACCATGGACACTCATTTAACGATCACACATGCTTGACATTTAGTTCGTTATCGTGTGTATAAATGCCCTTGGTTTTCAGTTCGTTATTGTCTGCTGTTGTTTGTCTTGCTACACCTGCTTCTTGTATTGGATTATTTGAGTTTGTTTTGTAAAAATATACTTTGTTTTGGAACATTTTTCGTCTTTCTCTTCATCTTCTGAACCTACATGTGACAGACAAAGGTCAGATAAAAACTGGTATTACACCCGACATTTCTGTCCCCCTTACTTCTGAAATGATGGCTAAGGGAAGGACCACACTGCAGTTTGTTCGAAGCTTTCTAGAAATTGGCAGATCTCTCTAAGGTTTTGACTTCTAAATGCAAACCTACTTGCACACATTAAAAACAATAACAACACCTGAACAGCAGTAAACCTGTTTACGTGCAGACCGAGTGAATTCTGTGTAATGGGAAAACATCTACTGAACATATTTCACTCAAAGAATTTTCCAAATTACACCAATTTCCCTCCACATGTGCACACCTTTAACAGCATTCAGATTTTATTCAGTGTCTGCATACTCTGCATGAATGTATGTGTGTTTATGCCAAAAAAAACACAGACTTCCAATTCTTATGCAAAGACCGGAATGCACGTGCGAATTACACTCTCTGTAATTCAAATCAAGGCCTTTCAGTTGGTACTCGTACTTAGATCTGGTCTTCATTTACATGATATCTGCTAATTGAGTGTCTCTCCTGAACTCTGCTCTCATTTCTCATCATTTCTCTTCTAATCAACACAAAATGACCGTTTTCATTAAGCTCAAGTGGCTTTTGTTTTTGTTCTACGGTCTGTGTATTTGTGTTAGCAAAAGATTAATAGTCAAAAACTGTCCCTCTACGATAATATGTATTTAGTATCAATGTAATTGTATTATCCAGCTCTCAATGATAAGCATAAATAGCTTTCTCACTCCTACACTTGCTGGGAAATGAAAGCTCTCAATATCTGATTCTATCAGCATCCGTCTAGAGCGAGCTATCCATCTTTAACATCATTGACTCCCACTGTCACAGACTGCAGCCCAAACAGATGCTGGCTGCATTAATTATATTTCACAATTGTCAGCAGATTAATGAGGACACTCGTGGTCGCCAGGATGTCATAAAGTGTCTGACTGCGTCAAACTGTAACAATCTTTTGACATTTATAAGCATTCAGTGTAGCCAAAAGGTCAACACTCAATGTTAAGCCTAAAATACCAATTTGTTGAGGCTTGAAAATAAAGTGAAACAGTATTCAGTAAAAAATAAATTAATAATACTAATACTGAATCCTTGTTTAGTTGGATGGTACAAGTGAGACTTTCACTGCTGGCAGGTGAGCTGATTAGAGAGAGGAAAAGCTACACTGACAGACTATCTGAGCTCAGTGCTTTTTCCACAGTCTCAGCACTGAAATGCAAGCTAAACAAAAGCTATCAGCTCCAGTAATTCTCACCATTGCTGTCACTGAGATTATGTAATGTTTCACAATATTGTTTTTTTTTACTGTATTTTGATCCAATAAAGGCAGCCTTAGTGAACACAAGGGACCTCATAAATTTTGAACAGTGGTGTGCATTTTATTACAAGTGTAGTCCACATAAATCACCAAAAAACTGTAATTAACTGTAACTGATCCTTCGCAAACAGTTTGATTGACAGGTGTTCTGACCAATCATAACCTAGAATCCGCCATTTTGTCCGACAAAGCAGTCAGGGGAGTTAGTAGATTAACGTTGGTGAACTTGAACTTCAAAAATTGTGTGTACTCACGTCTTTCTGCGTTTAAATCAACATTCCTTCTGATGTTCATTCATGTTTATTTGATGCTATAAATGAACTAGTATGAAGAGATGATCGTTTCACGGGCCTGTCAGCGATCTGTCACCACACATTAAAGAGACACTATACGCTATATGGCTCATTATTATGGTATACAGTTTAAACTTCTTTAAAACCTTATGATATATTAAATATGAAACTGTTTCATATGTCTGTCGACGTGTTGTCAGTGTCCTCTTTGCTCCGGGATGTATTTTTCACTCCATGAGAACATGATGTGTGGCGTGAGAGCGCATGACTTGTCGAGCATAGTAACAGGGGGCGGGTTTTGCGAAGGATCAATTCCATGATATTACATAAGGTACAATCATATAAATAATTGGTTACACTTTATTTTAAGGTGTCAGTATTACAGTGTAATTATACATTTAAGTACTGAGTAATAATAATTAACTACATGTACTTACTTTAGGGTTCGGGTTAGGATGAGGGTTTGCTTTAGAGTTAGTTGCATGTAATTATGCATTATTTATAGTTATTACGGCAGTAACTACATGTAACACGTGTAACAATGACACTGTAAAATAAACTGTTATTAAACAATAATTAAATGATTACATTTAAAAAAATAAATAAATGTAGTATAACAATATAAATGAAATATATGAGGTAAATATCAGCATATTAGCCCATAAAAGTTTGCATGAAGATTTCTTTTGGGTATATTATATCAGTAAAATAGCATTGCAGGAATATCTTTATGCACATCTAATTTATATGTACATTTATTATTAACATTGACCAGGGAAGGGACTACATTGCTGGTTTCAGCAAAATAACTTCACCAGTGAGGTGAACTGTGCAGCGACAGTGGCTTGGGAAATGTGACTAAACGCTTATATCTCATTGGTTAGTCATGGCCATTTGTTTGCTTTTTGTTTTTTGTTTTTGTTTTGTTTTTTTGATTGAATGAGAACAGTTTTTCAGATCTCTCAGTCTGGGAGTGAAAAGGCCTTGATGGCCTTATATTTTGATGACATTCATGCTGGTTTTGGCATGGCTACTCAGTTTGAGATGGTCTACCTGCAACAATAGCCAGCTTAACCAGCCTGTGCCAGTAACAGACATTGTCTTATTCCAATAACAGCTTGTGCAAGCTTGTGCCAGAAGCAGAACAGCATCGCCCATCTAAAAAAAGGTCCAAAGTGTTTTATTTTTTGTTTGTTTTTTTCAGCAGTAGTGTGGGGACTGTCATTAGTGTGCGTGGTCTCTATTTGAAAACATGAGTAATGTCCTAAAGCAGCAGCTCTACATGCACACTGGCCCAGGGATTTGCTGGCCCAGCAGTTAGCATGAGAATACTGTTCCATAGACAAGCCACATGAGAACTTGACCTTCCCATGCAGATTGGGAAGGAATACTTTTTCTGTGACAGATATGCATCATGAAGCCTAATAGGAACATTACTCAATGCCTTGATACGTTATTCTCTCCAATGATTTTAAGTAGAAATTGCAGCCAGGCCTATGAAACATTAACTCTTCTTTCAAAGTCAATGATAACTGCTATCCATTTATGCTCTTCAGATTTGTTCTATCTCTCCTTTAATCATCACTTTAATACACAGTTTTAAAAAAATGCATTGCATATTATGTGAAAAACCTTCGTAGTGGTCATACTGCCGCCTTCACTTAAAATAAAAGAGGTTCATGCTAATTCTGTGCATTTGCCAAAAAACTATAGGGACCTTATTGCCAAGACAACTGCTAAATTGATCAAGAGAAGGTCACCCAACAGGAAGCCTAGCCAAGTTAATTTTTAGCATCACCCAAGCTGTTGATGAGACTCAAGCGAAGGATGTAAAACAGCATGTTACACCCGGAGCGCAGCATTGTTCATAATTAAAGGCAGCCAGACAAGACCCAGACATGCAGGTTGAAAACTCACTCAAGTGCAATACAAAAAGATAATTTAAAATCTATTTAACCATATATTTAGTGCAAATGTTCATCTGATTGTTTATGCCCAGGAGCATCATGAAGCTAGTTTTTTTTTTCTTTTTTTTCTTCCAGTCAGTGACAGCTCTGACATGTCTTCCTAAGACTGTGAGTCATCAAAGTCTAGCGGTGTAATTTTATAGTGTGCATTACAAATCCTGATATATTATACATTTTTAGGTAACACTTTAGTTTGGGGACCAATTCTCAATTAGTTGCTTACTAGCTTGCATATTACTGGCATATCGGCTGTTTATTAGTACTTATAAAGCATGCATTAATGCCTTATTCTATTATATTACCATATTCTACATCACTTAATCCTACCCCATACCTACACTTAACCACTACAACAACTACCCTACAAACTAATAATAATCAGTAAATTAGAAGTTTGAGGCAAACGTTATTGTTAAGAGTGAATATGTGTTCCCCAAACTAAAGTGTGTCCAATTTTGATAACAAATTGAACTCGCCTGCCAGTGATCACACTGGATTGTCATATATGGAAAACTGTAGAATTGGCTTAATAACTATTAATAACTTAATAACTTTTTTCGATTGCACAGAAAAAAATTTCACTGTAATGTCCCAACAGGACTCATACACTATTAAATTATGAAGCAAAGCCAAAACATGCATGGCTCACACCATTATTTTTGCTATTCCAGAATGTTACGAATATTATTCGTATTAAGTCCTATCGATTCAGTCTCCAACATATTCTGTAGCTTATATAGCAATGGACACCGGAGGCTAAACTGCACCTCATGTCTGCGTTTGGAAATACATATTGGGAATCAGCGTATGTTCTCCAGTCTTTAAAGCGCTGCACCTGGATAGTACAAATCGAATTGATATATATTATCTCATTAAATACTAAAACTCTTTGGTTGTATTGTGTTGAAAAATTAATATTTTGTAAAACTTGGGATGAATTCCCCCAACCACTTGCATGCATTCTGCACGATACACATAGGTTAAATGTCATTTCTGGCTTCAAAATGGCAAAATTCACCAAAAGTTGACAACTTTGGGGCACTACTATATTAATTTTGTCAATAATCATATAACTTAACTATCAAAGAGAAAAAAATATGTCTTTTGGAAGTTGCATTTAAAATCTATAGGGGTCACGTGCCCCCTTGACAACTCTGAATATGCCGGTCCTTAATGTTTTACATTGTCATTCATGTCATTACTAAATGAAATGTCTTCAATTAGACTTTCTCAACAGCTCATATTTTTGTTGTTGTTGAACATACTGCAAAACATTGCAAAATGAATTAAAACACGATATTTTTGTAACGTGAACAGATTATGATGAATGTCTATTGTCATTTCCCCACTTTCCACGCCTGTGAGATGGGTTTCGTTTTGGCTGCTCTGCCAGCTATCATTTTTCAGCATTATTGGTCAGCATTTCCTCCTAATAGCTTTTGAACAGCTGTTATTCCGTGGCCTCTGCAAGCACGGAGCTGTACGAGAGATTGGCATCACTCGGTCCCTAATTAGGCAGCCTACTTCACCAAAACAAACATTGCTCCACAAAGAGATCCGACTTAATAATGCCAACAAATTGCTTTCTGTCTCCCAGCAAAAACATTTTTGCTTCCCCGTCTCTATCTGTGCCAGAATAAAATCAAATGTCTCAGGTAGGTGTGTTGTGTTTGGAATCTAAAAATGAAAAGAAATTATAACTTTGTTATAATGCAGAACTGGATGTTGAAAAGATGGATTTTTTTATTTGAAACAGAGCTGATGGTTTTGGTATATGAGATTAAATGAGTATTCTCACATGCTTCTACAGAAGCTCTGAAAGAGAAATGAATGGAATGAGGAGGCATGCAACACGGGAAGATCAAATAGCTCAAGGATACATGGCAGAATTCAATCCGGCCTTCTGTTATGAAGCACAGACCTATTGAAGGCAACATCAGCCTTTTTCTCCAATAAACACTGAGCATGAAAACCTAAGAATGAAAATAAGAGCTAGAAGGCAACATCAAGCATCATAGCACAGGAAGAAAATACAGATACAGAGGAGCATGAAGAATATGAGATATGAACCACCAGACCGGAGATCATGATGTAATATCTCTTATATCTTGATGGATGGTAAAAAATGTCCCCCATGGCACACAACGCCAGTTTGAACACTTGCGAAAGAGTGGTTAAAGGACCTACATATCAAATTCAGTCAAAGGTTATTTAGATAGCACCACGAATTGGCTAAGTGACTTGAAGGGTTAGTGCACACAAAAATGACATCTCTGTCATTAAGTACCCATCCTCTTATGGTTCTAAACCCAAAAGACCTTCGTTCATCTTTGGAACACAAGTATTTGTGATGAAATCCTATTTTTTTTTTTTTTTTTTTTTATCCCCCATTGACAGCAATTTAATTAATGTCATTCAAGGTTCATAAAAGTAGTAAAGACATAGTTAAAATAGTCAACGTGACTGCAGTGGTTGAATCTTAATGTTATGAAGCGACGAGAATACTTTTTGTCTGCAAAAACAAAACAAAAATAACCATTTTATTCAATAATTTCTTCTCGACTCAGTCAGTCTCGTACGCAGTTGACGCAGTGCAGCGCTTCCGTGTTTACGTCCAAATGCCGCCTTAGTATTGCCTGGCTCCTGCGTCAACATCACACGCGTGATGCTTCTCGGATTTCATCAAATCTTAATTTGTGTTCTGAAGATGAAAGAAGATCTTATGGGTTTGGAACATCACGAGTGTGAGTGATTAATGATAGAAATTTCATTTTTGGGTGAACTAACCCTTTAATTCTGCAGCTGCTATTGATTCCAACATTTTCTGAAATTGGGAGTCCCAGAGCTAGACCATTGTTAACCTGTATGTGGACATGCTTGAGGTTCTCCGAGCTTCTGGTGAATATCACATGTGTCCACTTCCATCCCATCAGCCCAGATGGTGGGGCACATGCTTTGCCCTCCAGCTGGCTCATGGAAATGTCACAAGGTTGGCTAGCATTTGGTTCATAATGGGAAAAAATACAGGAGCAAAGGTGTATGTTTTACTTTTGCTGATGTTCTGTCTCTAACATAGTAACATGGTCACATCACAGTTTAGTGTGACATACATTGGATTCTAGGATGAAATAAGGTTTTAACAGGGAGAGGTTAAATCATTTGGAATGGGACATGACACGCTCTTCTACAAAAAAAAAAAAAGTTTCAAAGAGTGTCTTTGTAATCTTAGCACTGGGAAGAATGTTCTTTGATGTGGTTTTAAGATGAAACTCCCTCCCTGAAAATGTTTTTAAAACTCTCATCAGGTTCTTCAGCTTTACAACTGGAGTGAAACTGGCAAAAAAAAAAAAGTCTTTTGAAAATCATTCCACTGGGCATTTGGTTTGGTGAAAGAGATCAGGAGAAAGAGAGCAGGACTGATGTGGCGTATGCTAAATACTTCTGACATTGCATTAAGCATACTGTTTAAAACAACAGCATCTCTCAGTCTTCAAAACGCCCACATGGAGTTTAAACACTTATTTATACCACACTTCAATACAAACATCTGAACATACAGTTTTCAAACATTTGATTTAAGTAAGATTTTTTAAAAGAAAATAACACCCCTATTCAGCAAAGATACATTAAATTGCTTAAAAGTTCTAGTAAATACACTAAAAATTTTACAAAAAATATCTATTATTTCAAAGCAAATGCAGTTCTTTTGAACTTCTGATTAATCAAAGGATTTATGTTTAGTTCATTCTGTTTTCCTGTATATCCTTTCAGTTTAATGTTCTCTTCACCCTTGTTAGTTTCCTTGGTTTTCTCGTGAGTTAATGATTACTTTCTCCTGTCATCTAATTAGTTACCTTTAACTATTCTGTTTTGTTCATGTCTTTGTCTGTGATTGTTAACTTGTGGAAAGAGTTTGTTTCTCCTGAGATTCTCCTACATATTTCTGTTGTTGGATTAAAGATGATTTAGACTGAATTCTGATGTTCTTCAAGTTGGCTTGCTACCACACATCACGCATTGATAAGGAGAAATGTTTTATGCATCAGATCAGCATATTAGAATGATTTCTGAAGGATCATGTGACACTGAATACCGGAGTAACGATGCTGAAAATTCAGGAATAAATTGCATTTTAAAGTGAAGAGAATAGAAAACAAGTCATGACTTTAATTCCCATGCAATGCATGAACTGAAAAATATATATGTATACCTTGAAAGTAAGCCGCTTTGGAAAAACACATTAGTGTAGTTGTATCGCATACTGTATGCATTCTAAATGGCTAAAATGAAAACCAAACGTTTCAAGATAAAGAACAACACTTTTCAAAGATGGCACTAAAAGTATGTGATTGGAATAAAAAGAACCCATTTTTGGGGGGATTTTAAAATGCTCAGAGGAAAGCTTCAGGATTAACATTCAGATGGAGCTATTGTTGTTACATTACATTTCTGTTCTATTATTCCCGTGAACATCTGCATACATACTGAGGAACTGTAATCAAAAAGCAAATGAAACGGTATCTAACCACTCTGACAACTTACATATTCATGTCCACATATCTTATCTGCATGTGAATCAAGTTTTAATTGGAAAGGAATACTGAATGCACATGAATGAAGGTTGATTGCATGCGTTATTATCATGGGTGATATAATCCAAGAACATTCACTGGAGTGCTGACTGTATGAAGATTTGCGATAGATAATTAATACTGAGAGCTCACCAGAGACAAATAATGGCTGAACGAAGAGAGAATGCAAGATGTAAAGCAATGCAAGCCACCATTTAATGTGCATTCCTCATAAATTCTCTTCAAATAAATGAAATTAGACCAGCAACAGTGTCGTCCTGCCAATAGCTCACGTACAAGCCTGTGTGCAAAATCCTCATTCGTTTATAACTAATCATTTTCCAGATTCAATCATCAAAAGATATCAGATGAAAGCAAACAAGTAATGAGAGCCCACAGTCATGCTCTAGTTTCTTGTTTGTGCTCATCTCAAACGGACAATTCAGACAGTTTTCAAAGCATCGCTGTAAAAGGGTTTCTGTCATATTATAAAAGTAGCTATTTCAAGTTTTACATTTAAGTAATATTTTACACTGCATGACCCAAGTTAATTCAGCTTAATTAAATCTACAGAACCAAACAGAAGAATACAAATTTAAAATAACATTTGACCCCTTTTTGTTCTTTTCTAACTTGGATTTACATTTCTTTGAAAGTATTGATTAACTTTCCCAGAAGAAATTTTTACACACGGCAATGCTGTAAACGCTTCCAAATACATTTTGTCTCTCATGCGCCATACACTAAAAAGAACAAGCTCTATAATCTAACTCATGCGATGCTAGCCATTATATATATTTTTTGTGCATTTAGAAAGTTATAGGAACAGCGTGATGGATTATCACACAGAGAACAAAAGGAGAGCCATATGTGTGCAAGTAACTGTAAAGAACTGTAATATCTGCAAGAGCAATTCCCTTTTGTACCAAAAAGCCACAATAATTGAAAAGATTCATGATCCAAAAAAAATGTTGTTCATCTAATCATAACAAATGAGTGAATCAGACAGCATACCTTTTACAACGACTCTTATTTAACTGGATGAATGACTGATTTGTTGACCACAAAACGCCTAAGAGGTCGTATCTCAACCGGATATTGCTTATCTCAGATGACTGATAGATAATAGACGCATGATCCACTGTGAGGAGGTCTACAGTACTCTATTCTATGATTTAGGCATTGGAGAAAAACTAAGGCTGCAATTATTGGCTCAGATCATCAGACGTACAGTAATTGCAGATAAAGCACATGTATGTCAATGTCAGCATTTCAGAACAAACACGGGTTAATGGAAATGTATCTTTATACGATTGCGAGCAGAAAACCCACAGATGTACAATCTGCTGACTATCCACTAACCTGCAATATAAAAAAAGAAACGAAAAAATGTCAGACCTAGTTTGTCAGTATCAGAAATTCAGCAAAATATGTCTCATTTTGTTACACGTATCTCCCTTTGCAGATGTTAAGCTGGGGATGCAGTGAATAAAGCCTTGATTAATCAATATTTTCATGCTCTGACACCCACACAGCATAAATCAGCATGGAGATGAAGTCAAGTTCACAATATGGACAACACTGTCAATGCTCTTTGCCGCCTCTACCTTTCAAGGAGATTTATATTATGTGCTATAGTCTTAATGACATTCTCTCTATTTAGCCTTTTATCACTTTCCAAGATGATTCAGCGCAATTTAATATCTTTTTACATTAATTAAAAGAGAAGCCAGTCCAGCCTGGTCTCATTGTTAATATGTTGGTATAAATACATAACTCTCAAAGACGCAAAATGTAAATTTTTGTACGTTTAGAAAGGTGCTGAAATGTACAGTATTGACGTATTTATAGTACTAAAACACTCCAGCGAAAAAACTTAAGTATTTTTACGTTTTAGTACTATAAATACGAGTTACAAATTTTTCATGTCATAAAGATATGATATGTATAATTTCCCTTTTATCGTTTTGTAGACACATGTAAAATCCCCAAACCCCACCCCGAACCTAGACATAATGTTACCCATTTCATACAGAATGTTAAAAGAAGAAAACATAAAGGACAGGAATGTGTAGGAAAATTACAATTTTAGTAAAAATATAAGATTAAAACTATATTTTGAGCCACTAATCCTACACCTACCCGTAAACCTACCCATAGCTATTTCTTAAAACTAATTACAGTTATAAATAAAAGAATAACAGACAAACAAGCGTAATCACAGTAATTTATTTATTACTTTTTTCACAAACATTTATTTATTACACTTTTGAAAATGTCAAAAGTGGTACCAAAAGTAGTTCAAGTGATGATGAGTTGGAGTCTAAGTCGTCTATGGCGGTAACAGTTTTTTAATGGAGTACAGAGCAGAATTTAAGTTATTAATGCATGAAAATATGAATCAGTTTCTAGATTCGTGAAGGTGTGCACTCATTTCAAATTTCAATCCACTGAAAAGCCGCAGGTCGTAGTCTGTGACGAAGCAGGTGAGAGCCAATGAGTGTTCAATATCAGTGCCGTAAGCCATGTCGTAACGCTTCTCACGGAGCAACTTTCAAATTTGAATCATAAGAAACGCGGGCTTTGACTGATGGTCGCTGCTGAGAATGAAGATGAAGATCACTGGATAAAGGGATGAAATTGGATCTGTTCCTTACAAACATATGGATTCTAAAAACTTCGAGTACAGCAAGCAAATAAAATTGATGAGATGTGAATTTATGTTGTGCTTTGGTGTCTCTTATTGTCAGTCGCTGCATATGAGAAAACACCTTCTTTGTTTCACAGCAAACAAACTAAATATTACAAAATGGTTAAACAACTACAGAAATTTTATTTATTTTATGATCCTCCGAAAGGAGCACAATATGTTATTTCATATTAAGTAGATGAGTAAACTGATAAATTGATATGACAATTGAATACAACAGATTCAAAACATTGCCATGATTTTAATATTAATACATGGGAATTTACACACATTCACACTTGGATAAATGCTTTACGTTTTATTGCTGTAAACACACAAGTATTTGCACATTTTAGTGCTATAAATATGTCAATATTGTACTTTTTTGTTTGTATGAAAGCGTAAGTAAATGTACGCGTTACTTTGCGTAAAAATACACACTTATTCTCATGAGATCACGTTGGCCAGTCAGTTAGTTGTACATCAATACTTGAAAGAAAGCCTGAACCGGTCCTTTCTCATCTACACTTACTCTAGTGGCAAACTATTATAGAGGAAGCAGAAAAAAATCCTATAAAGATTCCCTCCCCTACAAAGCCCACAGGGAATCTGGTCAGCTCCACAGGAGAGCTCCCTTTAAAAAGCCTCCCGCGTTTGACCTCATAAGAAAGTTGAAATAAATGACTCTATCATGCTAATGCCCGACAAGACTCCGCTCTTCCCCACTGAGAAGGGAGTTGTATTTAGAATGTTAAATCAGTACCACAACAGCACTCTGACATGCTTTCAAACTGAATAAATATGTGTCCTGTTTGGGTCAATGCACACATTTTGCACTTGAGTCAAACTTCAAAGACAGAATTTAGGACGGAACTTTTGGCTTCTGTCAGTTATGGGTGGGTTGATTGACAACACTGCATGATTTTGACAATCAACGCTTTTATTCACAGTCTTGTTCTAACAAAGAACAGCAAGCACTCTCAAAGTTGGTATTACATGAAAATTCAACTGTTTTCTAAATATATGTTATTAATCGTGAACAATTCATCCAGTCATATATATATATATATATATATATATATATATATATATATATAGTTTTGAAATTTGTTTAGACCAGACTTTTTATAAAAATGCCATAACTTCATCTTCTTCTTCCTCTCTCTGGTGACATGTCTGTTGGACTTCTCCAATCATTGAGTCCTCTTAAATCCTGACCTTTTCTTACAATCAACTGCAAGCTCTCAGATCTACATCCATCGATCAAATCTAGATACCACTAAGTTGCCCATCCCCCCCCATTTTTGATAATCTGTTTTGGTGACGTTTGAATGTGCATCACAATATGCAAGAAAACCTCTGTAACTCCTTCCATTTCATCACAACTTCTAAAGAAATATTATGTAGTATGGGATCAATCTAATTTAACCCACAATTTTCCATTAAAAATCAATAAGTTCTTTGCGAGGGTGTATATATCCACAAAGAACCTGTTACTCTTAAAAATAAAGGTTCTTTGTTGGCATCCATAAGGAACCTTTAAGAACCATGGAATCTTTGCATTGCACAAAAGATTCTTTATAGTGGAAAACAGTTCCTTAGATTATTAAAAAAGTTCTTCACACAAAGAAAAGAAGTTTTGTGGAAGGTTCTTTGGGCAACCCAAAATGGAACCTTTATTTTAAGAGTGTACAGAACCTTCACATTGCACAAAAGCCTTTTTAACAGAAAAGGGTTCCATAGATTAGAAAATGTTTGCCACACTAAGAAAAAAATATGGACCTTTTCCTTGGTTCTTTGGGGAATCAGGAAATGGTTATTATAATGCAAAAAAAGGCACTTTTATTTTTAAGAGAGTAATATGGCAGTCAATGTATGTCTGGTTTCACTGTTCTTGCAGGGTTATTTAACTGTTCTTCTCAAAAACTAGCAAGATGCTAAGATATCTAAAACATGTTTGGAAGTCTCACTCTTCAATTCTCAATGATTTGGACCAACTATTCTGCATACTACATCTCTTTTCAGGTTAAAAAAGCTGGGCATTTTTAATACAATCATGTGCACAATGTCAGTAAACACTGAGCCTCTGGGTCCTCGCTGTTTGCTCTAGCCTGGTGAAACAAGGCTTTTATCTTGTGTCATGTTGGGACCCTCAACTGTCCCAATGGTCACAGTAAAAGGGATGTAGTTGTTCTTCCAGGGACACCAGATCTGAAAGGACATCCCCTTGTTATCCCTCTCTGAGAGCAGAGCCAGGGGCTCCTGAGAGAGACAGCAGCAACCATTATCTCTGTTACCTGACACAGATGACAAGGGCATGATGGATCTCCAGCTTTATTCTGGTACCCCTGTGGTAAATTTGAGAATATCCTTTTGCATGTCCTCAGTGAGGATTCACTTCATCTGATCCAGCTGATCCTGATCCACAGAGCACATCTCATGCGGAGCAGAGCCATGAATGACTAAGGACGTTTTAGTTTCGTATCATGTAACGATGCAAACAGTCTCTGAATACATAAAAATGACAGATATCATTGTCAAGTGAAACCTGCAGATACTTCCAGTAGCATAGTGTTTCTCATCTTAATAATACAGGGAAAAAGGTGGATCTGTGAATAATGTGCTCCCCTGATTCACACAATTATAGCTATGAAGGGACCGTGAGAACGCTTTGGACACATGAAGCTTCACACACAGGGATAGCAATCATTCACAGTAATGAAAATATAATAAATTGTGTTGGGATGACGATGGAAATCATGCCTTTTGGCACACATAACCCCAGCTACAACCCTGATATAGCACAGAGGAAACCAAAAAATGGGTGAAAGCATCCGTTTAACTGATTTGAAACGAGCTACGGAGTGAAATCACATCATAAGACCACCACTCGCTTCAAAACAATTTTGAGGTAAGAAAGAATAATTTCACACTAGGTACAGAATTTAATTTGGGATCACATCATTGCTATAATGGATGTGAAAGGACAGGACAGGTATCATTTGGATCAGCAGGTTATCTTTGATCTTTAATCTACATGTTTTAACTAGAAATGCATGTTTGAGCAGATAGGGTAGGTTGTAACACTTTTCAACGTTTTTCTACTGACTGAGTGTGAACCTACATTTATGTTAGAGCTGTTTTTCTACGCTTTAAACCTCTATTTTTTTTTCTATTTCCCCTTGCTGCTGTGAATTAAAATGTTTAAAATAAAATGAGGCTGGTAATGGGGAACTTGCCACAATCAATTAATCCACAAAATATAAAAAGTACTTTATTAGCGTTACAATTCCCATAAGGGTTCGCTGTGCTTGATATTAATTTAGACCGTTTAGTAATAAGTAGTAGGTTTCTAAACTACTTTATATTGTAGCACACATATATGGGAATAGTATACCAAAGTTTAATACGCAAGAAACAATGAGTTACAGACGTTGAAACAATATGTTACAACATGTGACAACAATATGTTACAACGCCTACTTAATCGAGAACATATATGAGCTGCAAGAACTGCTTTTTACGCCTCACTTTCCGTGAAACAACCACTAAATTTGAAATTCTCAATGCCTCACACTTTCTCCACGATCTTTTGGCAGACGCTTCTGAGAAAAACGCGCCAGACGTTCATCATGTATTTAGTGTTTCGGGTTCATCAGATACAGTAAAAGTTCACATCTTTAAATCCTCTCCACTCTTTCAATAATTGAATTCACTTAAGGATCTCTGATTGTATAGCATGGGGAATAATAAATAAACGCATTTAAAGAAACCATGAACCAAAGCAACTTTTAATACAGCGTTCAACGGCACTGCATGTACTTACAGTGACTGGCGCACATTGCCGAGCTGAGGACGGAGAACAGCGTCAAACTGACAGCAAAAGCCTGTGACTTTGGCGACGGCATCTTGTCCAGGTTTCCCGATGGCCGTATATCCTAAATGTGTGTGACAATAAACGTATTTCCAATAGGATGTACGCGTCTCTCTGTTCTCGTGAGTATTTCAGTGGCTCGTGCCTCTCTATCCTGACACCAGCGAGCAGCTGAAAGAAGCTCTTAAAGACACCCACAGCTCCCCAAACGCCGTCATCGTCATCCCTCTAATGCGCACACACTTACACATCGCGCTCCCGCCTTTACCACGAGTCCCTCATTTTCCAAAACAAACACTGGTTGAGCTCCAAATGCATCAGAAGCCAGTCCCATATGACGTATAAATTTGTTTTGGAGGAATAGAGGCGAACGATGTGGAAAAGTGTATGTGGCATATGCATCAGAGCATAGTGATTTCATCAGTGAATTGTGAGCCAGCACGCTTTCAGAACCATGGACAGCTCCACTGCCGCTTTCCCTGCTGTGGATATTTAGGAATAGTTGGTTTCAGCTTGTCACTTGGTGCAAGCAGGTCATTAGTGGTCGTCTTCCAGCTTGGACCTTGTATGAACAGCTGGTTTGTTCCTGCAATTATGCTTGAATCAGCTGATGAGACATTTACATTTATTAATTTAGCGTATGCTTTTATACAACGATTTACAAAAGACCAGTCAATGTCTAGCTTAGTACATTTTAGACCAGCTAAAAACCAGATTCCATGTTTCAACACAAAGTTACCAGCTTAAACTGAGTTTTCCCAGCAGGTTGAATTCTGATTGATATTGACAACCTAACAGCAGCAAGTTAATTAAGCCTAGTTAATGTTCCATTACTTTACAGTTGACATTTTCCCAGGTGGTTTATACGGCATGGAGGAAAAGCTTCCGCAGGCTATGCGCTCGACATTTCAACAGTTTAAATACAGTTCTGAATATTTCCCCCTCTTTCTCTGTTGACTGTAATTGACCCTTCGCAAACAGTTTGATTGACAGGCCATCTGACCAATCATAACCACGAATCCATCATTTTGTCTTCTTTTGTCATCCGCCATCTCTTTCTTTCCATTTTTTTTTTGTGTGTGAAAATATACACTGTAAAAAATTTCTTGTCACATTAACAGTAACTTACAATACTAGTTACTTACCATTATGGTAACCCTCCTTCATATTCATGATATGTCATGTCACGATTATGAAAGTGTTATGCCAGTCTTATGCACACCTCTTTGTGTGCATGAGAGTTACCACCATTATTAGCAATTTTACCCTCGAAAGTTTGTGTGGTGTTTTTCACGATAAATTTGCACTGCTGTATTTAGATTTACAGTTACTGATAATTTCCCAGAATGCATTGAAAATATAAAGTAACATACTGTCAACCGTGTACACAGTATGTAACTGTTGAGAATACAATATAATACCAATATAATACAACAAAATCTACAGTAACATACTGTACACAGCTTATATAGCAAGAAATTGTTGAGACAAACAGTATAATACTGTGTAAACAACAGAAATCATTTACAGTGTAAATTACTGATGCTAATAACTATTAATATTAGAATTGGCTAAATTTCACATCTTTAGATTATGTATGTCAAACCTGTATTTCCCATATGAATGGAGAGTCTATTGTAACTTAATAAACAGTAAAGAAGTTGACCATCAGTGTCACTGACCACTCAAAATTGTGAATAAAGATGGACGTTCTACATATTTTCGAAAATGTTTGTCATCCTGTGCGCCTATCTTGTCATGTGTGCTATTTATTTATTTATATTTTTCTTGGGCTGGTGGTTGTAAACACTTTTGGATCTCATCCATCTTACTTTGCTAGACAGCTGGTGACACCCATAGGCTTTAAGTGGGATGACAACACCTGCTCACTGACTCAGACAACTGCTCCTCCATTTCCCTTTGTGAGGACTAAACGATTCACAAGGAAAAAATGAACGGGAAGTGGTGTGAAAAATCAATTGATTATGTTCAAGTGAATCAATATGTAAAAAGCTCCAAGCACCAAACTCAATATAACCTGCTTCATTAACTCATTTTTGGTCGCTTTTTTATCTTCATTTGGAGGTTATTCTCATCTGCTTACATTATGCTGACTGCATCACTGGCCAGATCAACAGCAGGTGGGCTAAACAACCTTAAACTAACCCAGTGACCGAAACGAAATCACCACAGGTGATGTGCAAGATTTTTGTGCTAAATATAGCGGTTAAATTTATATGTTCTTGAGTGGCGTTTCTTTTTATTATGTGTAATGCTATAATTAAGCACTCAAACTACTACCAAATAGTGGAATTAAGAGAGAAAAATTCTGTTATCATCTTCTTAACTGTCATTGAAAACCTGAATGTAAAAAATAAATATTTATTTATATTTGTCAACACAAGTGTTCTGCAGAAGAAAAGTCATCCACGTTTGAAATGACATGAGAGAGTGTAAATGATGATAGAAATTTCATTTTAGGAGAACTATTGCTTTAAAGGGATGGTTCAGCCAAAAATAAAATTATCCCATGATTTACTCACCAGCAATTTGAGTATATGAGATCTTCTCTCAGATGTACACAATCAGAGTTAAAAAATTAATTCTAATATTAAAAAAATATCTTGGCTCTTTCAAGATTGATAATGGGAGTGAATGATGCGCACGATTTTGAAGAACAAAGAAGTGCATTCATCCAGCATAAAAATAATCCACACGGCTCCAGGTCCTTACTGAAGACTTCTGAAGCAAAGCAATGGGTTTTTGTAAGAAAAGTATTCATCATTACAACTTTTATAAACTATAATAACCAGCTTCCGTATGCACTTCAGCTTACGGTGGAAGCTTAAGCCCTGACGCAATCCTTGACATACTGACGAACGCCAAACCGCAGAGCAAAGAATCTACTCTCACCTACTCCTCTCTCCTTAAATCTCATCACAGGTCACGCTTCTGCCATAAGTTGACTTGCGTACAAATATTTGTCAGAAACTGGTTATTAAAGTTTATAAAGTTTTAAATATGGATATTTTTCTTACGAAAACCCATCGCTTTGCTTCAGAAGGCCTTTATTAATCCCCATATGGATTACTTTTATGATGGGTGGATGCACTGTTTGGCCCTCAAAATCATAAGTTGTAATGTTACTACCATTATAAAGCTTGGAAGAGCCAGGATATTTTTTTTAATATAATTCCAATCGACCCTTCGCAAACAGTTTGATTGACAGGTGATCTGACCAATTATAACCGCCATAATCCGCCATTTAATCTGACAAAGCACTCTGGGGAGTTAGTGTATTAACTTTGGTGAACTTGAACTTGAAAAATGGTGTGTACTCACGTCTTTCCACGCTTGAAACAACATTCCTTCTGATGTTCGTTCATGTTTATTTGATGCTATAAATGAACTAGTATGAAGAGATGATCGGTTCACGACACATTAAAGACACACTATACGCTATTTATTGTTTAAACTTCTTTAAAAAATTACGACATATTAAATATGAAACTGTTTCATACGTCTGTTGAGGTGTTGTCAGTGTCCTCTTTGCTCCGAGATGTATTTTTCACTGTGTGAAAGGATGACTTGGGATCATGGGATAATTTTCATTGTTGGGTGAACTATCCCTTTAAATCAAATAAATCCAATATAGAAGGTAGGTACATATAATTATTATTTAATATAGTCAATATTGCTACTTGTTACCTAATTCATCTACGCTCATACCCGACAACAAATACAGATATTCCAATGGAAGTTCAAAGCTAGACAGTTGGATGACAAGTGTGTTTGTGCAACAGTGGCTTAATGTTGCGGTCAGGACTCCTCTCCCACTGGGAAGAGTGATAAGCATGTTATCGCATAAGAGAGTATAAACAAGGCTTCACATGGGACAGAATGAAGAGACAATGACATTAATATTTAAAGTTTCTCCCTATCAGTTTAGATGTCCCGTTTCTCATGGGTCAAAGTATGAAATATTTAAATATTAAGGAAAAAGTGAAGTCACCAGCACTTCAATATCTCTTTATCAATTATTTATTAACCCAAAACCATGCATGATGATATATCAAATAATGCGTATAGAACGTATTGCTTATGAAACAGTTTGCTTAAACAAATCCATGACCAGTCAGGGTTTTTGTTTTTTCTTGCAGTTTGCTATGAATTGATCTTATTCATGAGCTGTAACAGTTTTTTCTATATTTGCACTACTTCATATTACATTGATCAATACTGAATGCTTTGTAGAGCATCAATTGTGTGCAATAAATATGCTTGTGGTCTAATTAGTAAAAAGTTTCATGATCTCACCGCCACAAAGATGCTAGAATTACGCACTTTATATCTAATCACCATGTGAGGACTTTTCAACCGTGCATGCTAGTTCCTGTTTTCTTCTCCAGTGGTTGTGATGGAAATAGATTTTCAATATGACAAGCGTCTCTTGAGAATTTGTTGCTGGAGTTATTGTTTGATAGAATGTCCAATTATCAAGTCAAGTCACCTTTATTTATATAGCACTTTTTACAATGCAAAGCAGCTTTACAGTAATAATTGGCAAATAATTTTTGGCTGCACAGCAGCTCTTAAAGAAAATAGTGTCATTGTCCAGCTTAATTAAATTCAGTATTGATTCATTCCGTAGTAAAAATCAATAGGTATTAATTTAGTTCATGTATAACGGTATATCAGCACTGGAGAAAACAGTGATGTAATCGTCCAGCTCAGTTCAGTTCACATACAATCGTGTCAATGTAGATCGATCAAAAACAATATCACAAATATCACGTCAAGTGTCCCCGACTAAGCAAGCCAAAGTCGACAACGGCAAGCAACCCAAACTCCATCAGGTGACATCAGGTGACCAACAAGTGGCAAAAATGGAGAAAAAAACCTTTGGTGAAACCAGGCTTTGTCG
The DNA here is from genome assembly GCA_038088235.1 of Zacco platypus. Lineage (NCBI taxonomy): Eukaryota > Metazoa > Chordata > Actinopteri > Cypriniformes > Xenocyprididae > Zacco > Zacco platypus. Next base: position 16,529,047 of record CM076081.1, on the reverse strand, counting down.
GGAGAGCTTGATTGATTCAGGCAGATTTACAGGTCATAAGTCCGATTTGGGATCGCAACATTCAAAATATTTAATCCAGTTCCATCCAGTTGAAGATCGTGTTTATTACGCCAGTATGGGATGATTTGTTGTGCCAATTATAGAATCATTATACACTATTTAATTGATATTTAAAATAATCTTTGTGTGAAACCACAATTCTTTAGTACTAGAAGTTGCATTGAACTATTCATTAATATTTAATATAAAAATGATTTATGTGTCCTGCCTTCTACTGACGGCACTATTTCCACCATCTACATAAATGCATTCAGTTCTCATTTATCTAGCAGCTCAATAGACTCTCCTTTAAGGTCTTACCCTGAGCCTTTTCTTGTCGGATGTCAAGTTATGAGTCTGTACCGAATCGCTATTAAATTACAAGGCCGTTTTTGACACTTTCTTCCACCCATACAAATCCAATTCTGGTTGAACATCGCCTTCCTAAAGATGGAGAACCATGAAAAATGTATTATTTATTCTAAATTCTCAAAGGTTGCAAGATGTTAAATATTTCAAGATCTATTATACCGCTACTCAGAAACGGATACAATCTCACCACAATGAAGAATATGACTGCTTAAGGCTGTATACAAATCCTATCCAATGTCCAATGATGCTGTGCGAATGCAGCTCTTAGGTAATTTCCATATGGTCTTTAATCCTGGGAATACAGAATTCAGAGGTTGAGATTCTGGTTTGATAGATGTAATTTATTTCATGGCTCAGCATTAAAAGTTTATATTTCTTTCTGTACCAAACTTCAAAATATACAAAGAATAATTTCTACACTGAAATTGACAGATCATGTGGAGCATTTACTGATATTCACAGTCAAAACCAACATTTGATTCATATACTGTTTTTTGATTTTTTTCAAAAACTCAAAAAAATTAATTGTTAGATTTACTTAAAAAAGCAGCATCAAATGATTCCATGTAACTATACTGAGTAATTTGAACAAATAACAATTCAGTGGTTTGAACAAAAGAAATTCAAGTAAAGCTGACAAAATTTCTGAGTAAATACAAATCATTTGAATTTGTCACTGTTACATAATATTTATATGTGCAGTTTACTTAACAATGTTATGTTTATTACGTAAGATGGACACATTTATTTACTTAATTTTTTTTATTTAATGAATAATATGCTCTACAAAATGCACTCAAAAAAATAACAAATTGAACAAACTCAATTGAATTGAAAGCAGGAATTCCATATAACACGTGTACATGAACTGCCTAAACACAGCTGCCACTCTTCTGCACAATGGTAACCAAAAAATTCAAGATCGTTACAGAAACCCCTCTAAATGTCCAACATAACTGAACATTAAACACTAACATAAACTAACAACATCTTTCCTTTTACTGAAAAACACATGAAATAACACTTTAGTGTTATGTTTTTCAGTCCCTTGAAAAGCATGCTGGGAACTATGTATCCAGTGCCTAGTTAATTATGTCAACATTAATTTGTGCAATGTTAAGTTGACTGAACAAACACTTATTAAGTAAAGCTGACAATACTTATTTTTAGTAGGAACAACTCAGTGAAAATAACTTCATGTGTTTTTTAAGTAATGTGAACAAGGATGGTTTGAGTGAAACTAACAACAGTGAAAGTTCTTTTTTTTTTGAGTTACAAAGTTCCTCTTGTAAGCAGATCTTGAGTGAAATGGGAAGATTCTTCTGAAAACGTTCATTCTCATTCTGCTGTAACTGCTCTGGTCTCCTTCATTCTCGGCGCAATGTCAGATACGAGCTACTTCATTACTCACACCTCTTCAGAAGAGTCTTCACCTTCACTGGCCCTGTCAGCACGGAGTCAGATATGTGTGAGGCTCTGAACTACAGACAGTACTCCAAAGGACATTTCCTTCATGAGACAGCTGTCTGTATCTATCTACCTTTAAAGAGTGAACATTTGATACAGAGTGCTTCGGGTTTTAAAATGTGTTTTGTTTAATTTGAATTTAACAGAAAATAGCAAAATATACACTGCAAAGTCTTTAATCAAACTTGGTCTCTTTATATAAAACACACGTGGATTTTGTGAAACACAATTCAAGACATTTCCTCCATTAGAGGACCTAAATTTAGATACATTTATTCTGGGCACCACGATCTGAAAAGTCCTACACAACTCAGTGTCCTCTCCAGCTTAAATGAGTCACGGTGTGGATTCTGAATAAAACATGTTTCGTATATTCAAGCAGTGCTGATACTAAAACTAATTCTTAAAAAACGATTTTGATTAAATTGAAATGTTAAAACAAATAAAAGCTACAAACAAATATTTAAAAAATGACAAAAGCACATCAGAATTACTGATAATTTCATAAGATCATAGTCAATTACTAAAACTAAATAAATAGTATATAAATTATAACATTGAAACATTTATGAATGCAAAGCCAATTAATTTCTCAATTTGTCAAGTTATTTATTCAAAATATATTTAGTAGTAATTGTGGTAGTATAGTATTGGATTTATTATTGTGTTTGATGTGCTACAATAATATTTCCATGTGGCAATGATGAAAAAAATAAAACAGATCTTTTGCCTGTAATTACTGTCATCACAAGTCACTTCAGGCTCTTGTGCACTAGATCGAAGTCCATCTGGCTCTGTTTGTTTACTGCACTAAAGGACATATATTCACACTTCATACTAAACAAACTGAATCCATTAGGAGAGGATGAGTTTGTTGACTAACATAATCCAGTCATTCTTCACTTGTGACTCTAGGTTAAAAAAAACAGGAGAGAAATCAAACTCTCACTGGCAAAATTCTGGCAAGGACTCATCAGTTTGATTTATAGAAACTCCAGTGACACCCATCATTTCTGTAATAGCAGTTACTGACAGATAGCATCACAGGAGACGCCGATGTCAGGGTGAGAAAGAAGTAATGCTCAAACAATGCTGAAATGCATTTGCTATTTCAGAGCGGAGACACATTTGTTACAGGCTGACACTAAATATTATGAATGGTCAGGCTAGAGATTGTGGCATTCTCAGGTTTTTTAGAGCTGCTCGCTAATGCCTCTGGTGCGTATGTCAATTATCAAGAACATTTTTAAAGGTGAACTAATTGAAAGGTGAGTAATTTTCCCCCATTAAATAAATAAATAAATTTCCCTCATTTACGCCATGAAATGAATAGCACTGTTGGAAAATATGTTTAAATTATATGAGACCAAATGAACAAAACCACTTTTTCTGATATGACTGGACATGCCTTTATCTCGTGTAAGTGCACATTATATAAACAATATTTCTAAATAGTATCACGATCTGGTTCAGACGAAGATGAATAAAAGGTTCAAACAGGTTTCCTCAAACAAAAGGTACTTTAATAAAACAAACTCAAATAATCCAAATGCGAGAAGGCAATGAATGTCTGCACACAAACAATATCACAACTGAATGAAAAGGAGGAACTTAAATACACTTGAACTCAAATGATGAACTGATGACTCAGTAATCAGAAACCATACTAACAAATGAGGAGTGGGAAGAAAGAAAAACAGAAAGAAACAAATGAAAACAAAATAAAACTAAAACAGGCAGTTTGTGACAATTGACCTCTCGCAAACAGTTTGATTGACAGGCGATCATAACCCTGAATCCGCCATTTTGTCTGACAAAGCAGTCAGGGGAGTTAGTAGATACCTAGTTAGGAGTAACGTTGGTGGACCTAAACTTGAAAAATTGTGTGTACTCACGTCTTTCCACGCTTGAAACAACATTCCTTCTGATGTTCATTCATGTTTATTTGATGCTATAAATGAACTAGTATGAAGAGATGATCGGTTCACGAGCCGCTTGAAGGAGCTACAGCGATCTGTCACGACACATTAAAGACACACTATACACTGTTTATTGTTAAATTCTTTAAAAAAAAATTAAATATGAAACTGTTTCATTTGTTGTCAGTGTCCTCTGACAGGGAACGGGTTTTGCAAAGGGTCAATTAGTTACTGTTTTCCCCGTACCATGACCTGAACAATAAACACCAAACATTAGTTTTAACTTGAGCTCCTGAGTAGAATACACTGAATTATGCAAGATATACTATTGCAATTGTAAATGCTATTGTTTGTCTATACAAGTTTAAGTCCATTTCTCATTTCTTAGTGATTATTTTCTGCCATCAAAAATCTGTATTTAAAAAGTTTCATCTTATCTCATTGCAGAAATAAGCGATAAGTTGGAATGAACTAACAAAAAAGACATCTTTGAGTTGTCTCTCTCCCTCCTGCTGTACTCAAATTAAAGAAAATATCCAATCTCTGTCTGCACCAACAAAAGAAAGACTCCATGGAAACCTGACATCCACAATCATCACTGTCTTATTGCTTTTCTCATGTAATTATCTCTGTAGAAAAGAATGACCCTGGCTATTATGCACTGACTAATGCTGCCATTAAATGACAAATCTACCATAAAGTTCTTAGATGAAATTAAAGCTCCACATTGCTTACACTGAAGGAAGAATAAATGACATGATAATTGAACAATATCAAAAACATCACATAAGAAGGAGTGCTGTTGTTCCAGATATCATCACGACTTTGATTTAACCACAGTGAGGCCAGTGATCGGTCAAGACAAGCCAAAACAACGGCACAATTGTGAGTGTGAATGTTTTTGTTGGACAACAGAAGCAATAAGGTAATTATCTTAATTTTGAGTAGGCCTATCTTAAATATTAAACTGAACTAAATGGTTAAGTAAATTATTAATTCGGAAATGATATAGCACTTTTGAATGATTTATTTCAGTAAATGATTCAAACACTCAATCATAGACAATAATTTGCCACCTGGCATAACTACAGTGGCAACCTGTCACTGCACAGACAAAGTCAGTCTGGAACTATTTTCAACTTTTTATGTATGTCCCACATACATACATAACAAACATATGTTTATATACATATACTAGGTGAATTTGGTCATTTTTGTCCTTCTCTACACTCCATGAACTTGTTTCCCAAATGACAATTGACCCTTCTCAAAGCCCCACCCCCTTTAGTTATTGTTGCTATGACCGACAAGTCATGTGAGCTCACGCCACACATCATGTTCTCACACAGTGAAAATACATCAGAAGGAATGTTGTTTCAACTGCGGAAAGACGCGAGTACACACAATTTTTCAAGTTTAAGTTCACCAACGTTAATCTACTAACTCCCCTGACTGCTTTGTCAGACAAAATGGTGGATTCGGGGTTATAATTGGTCAGATCGCCTGTTTGAGAAGTGTCAATTTTCACAATGATGATTTTTTTTCCTCATCATCATGTCCAAAGAAATATCTTACCAAACCTGAACGTTCAAGGTGAATGCACGACATGCACGAACACAGCAGTATAAACATAAGAGTTCCAAAAAGTAGTTAATATTGAGTAACTTACATTTTAGACATAATATTTCCAGTTTCTGTATCAATTTTTGTTCCGCCCGACGAAAATAGTTCTAAACCAAGGCAAAAGAAATAATCACACTTTTTGTTTGCTCATCTCCGAACAGCTGAAGAGTACTGGCCTTTGTTTGATCTCTGAATGAATCGTTGTTTTTGAACAATTCGGTTGAATGAACTGCATTCAAAAATGGTTGGATTCAATTACTCGATATTAATACAGACAAAACAATGCTTCACTTCATCTGTATCAACGATATAACCTGCAGAAAAGTGAGAGTTTAACACTGAAGCCTGCCATATTGATAATAATAGTCAGAAAAATTGTTTGTTTGTTTGTTTGTTTAATTAACCTTTAGACATAATGTGAAAGAAAATCTTTAAAAAAGTTTGCAAATGCATTTTATGTTTTGTATCATCTTTGATACATCAGGTTTTATAGCTCATTTAGTAGGCAATAGGCCTATATAGCCTGAGAATGGAGCTGCACACTTGAGGAGGGGAAAACAATTCTATTTTATTATTATTTTATTTCTAAAAAATGATGAATGGATAATCAAGTAATAACAATATAAAAGTTATTCTTACATTAAGGCTTACTTGATTAAAACTTCACAAGACACATGTACCACAACCTTAAGGTGGATATTTTTACATTTATACTAAAAGGTCTTTTACTTTCTAAAAATGTATGAGCCATCAATCAGTAGGCATAGATGATCGTCTACAAATAAAGAATAAAAATAAACTGAATACATGCACTATAAGCTATGAATCTGCAGTTGACACCAGCAAATCAAAGACAAGAAACCATAAGAAATCAGACATCAAAACAAGTTTGCAAAAGACTTTATTTGGCTGATGTTTTACATGTAAAATAAGTAAATTCAGTCTAATGAAACTGTTACGGTAAACCAGAGGACTGCTCACAAGACCTGCCTGTACTTAAAATGGTTGTAAAGTAGCATTTTGTTTTTCTTCTTGTCAAACACCCTGGAAGAAGAACACCTTCTTCTAAATGTGGTATTAGTTTTCATTATTTTTCAACAAAACAGAACTGCTATTCTTAAACGTAGCGCACATCGCTTCAGCAACCTGCTCACATACATCTGTGGAAGGCTTCCAAGTGTTTTAAAAACATTGTGAAATATGCATTTTATAAGTCAAAGCATTGTTCATTTCTCTATTTTCATCTCCCACAGAAGTTGAGTTGAGCGGGGGGGACAGGTGGGCCGCCAGCTGTTTCTGCAGTACACAGCCATCACCTAGAAGAGCCAGATGGGAAATCTAAACACCTCAGAGAGAGGGCTCCCCTTTGAACGTGAAGGGCCATCAGTGTGACAAATGGCTTTATTTATATGCAAAACCGAAAAGAAATATATTGGATCAGTTTTACCATGCTGAGGATGAGAGCCTCGCTAAAGGCAACCACGACATCATACAGCAAGGCATTAGTGTTTTCACACTTCATTCTCCTCTGAGAAAGATTAGCAAGGTGCTGCAGGTGTCACTGTGTAGTAATTCCAGTCAGATGTGACTACATGAAGTCATGAACGACAGCGATTTTGTTGCGCGCTGCATCTTTTGAGATTATTAAACTGTTAAATTCTAACTGAGAAACAAAATTGCCGTCATCCAAAACAGCAGCTGCTGCAGCAGAATGTATTGCTGTTTTGTGTTACCAGAGGATGTATTATAAAATTATCTTGCTTCCCACAACCCACAGTTCACAAGTCTCTTAATCAGGATCTGCAATATGATTAATATGATTGAACTTCCCCTTCAGGATCTAACAGGCCTTGTGCGAAAGACTTCTAATCTAATTACCATGATTATCTTGAGAGAGAGGAATACTATACATTATAAAAATGTATTATCAAAATTATATTAACAAAACAATCATTACACATTTATCAGGATCATTGCTCATTAGGTACAATTTTGCCCAGAAATAAATTGATTAAGATGTCCTTTACGCTTCATAATTTGTCTTTTGCTTCAGGGCCCACCAACAACCATATCCACAAACTCCATTTAAAGATCCCCATTCATTCTTGTGCTTTATTTCCATTTGGGAAAGAGCAGGACAACTGACAGGGCATGTGCCAGACTCCCATCTGTCCCATTCTAAAGCACAGTGTCCATTAACATAAATAGCTTTAACTGTGACTATATTATTTTTGTCTGTTGATTTTACCTCTCGCTATTGCACTCGTGTTCTTCTGGACAGTAAGTTAACAAGAGGATGCTGTAAAGACAGGTTAGAAATACCAGCTGAAAGTTCATTTTGACCCCAAGAGAGTAACAATTTAGATATCCTGACAGCACCTCTCCGAGCTGATCTGGATGTGGGAAGTGTAAAATGCCGCAAGCTGAGTTCGTCAGGAAACATTTGCTGAGTCAGGTGTATGTTGTGGCCGATTGTAGGCCTAATGGATAAAGTACCTGGAGCCATTTTGGCAATGAAATCACACAAGTGAAGGCTGGAGGGAAAAGTGAGACTTTATAGACCTGAACAATATCAGCGTGGCAAGCGCAATGTGAAATGACTCTTATCTCGATGTGATGGGAGACATAAATCATGTTGCTGACAGCCATTTGACTGTAGTGATTGTGCTTTGGGTATAATGTGTTGTATAACAGAGCAGTAGGTGTTGCTGCACCATTGAGCTTTGTTAACTACATTAACTGCATGTCACTAAATGGTACTGACAGATGCTCCAGAAACAGTTAATAAAGCTAAACTCGTTGCATACCAAACATTCCATTATTCATTCTTACTTCTGTCTGCACTTGTTACATGAATTAACAACAAATAATAAACAACACAAAAATCTATATTTTAATCACAAAGTTAACAATTTCTGCTATTTAAAGGCACAATATGTTTTGTTTTTTTTGCCGCTAGAGGTCGGTAAAACAATAATAAAGGTTAATAATAAAAGGTGTAGTTTAATGACGCAGTGAATGAGTGGAACATGGAACTTGTCGTCATGCCGATGGATCTAATAATGTTTATGGGGAAATAATGTTTATGGATGAGTTCATGTTTTTAACATGACTGTGGAATGAAGCAGGGCGTGGCCGAGAATCACGGACGCGATTACTAATGAGAGACAGATATCAGTGGGATATAAAGAAACAAGGACATTTCATTCTACCGAACTACTCATAAGTGCTGAAACACTACTCATACAGGTCAGTTTATTTGATGAATTAAAACTGTGAGGTAACGCAGCGCTGTTTCACTTGATCTAATGTTACACTATCATACTAAACTGCATTTGAGTGTGTTGAAAGTTGTAATGTTTAGTATTAGTTTGTTGTCTGTATGAGACTTAACAGTAACCTAGATCAACATTAGATTATCATACTGATGATATTCTAACACTTCATCATGTTAAGTTATATAACATTGATTTGTCTAATGTACATTTGCTCACCTTGTCTAATAACATGCAAGAGTGTCTCTGTCAAGTCGAAGTTTGTCACAAAGCTCTCGCCATCTCGGAAACGCTATGCAATATTGATCCTCGTTTTATTTCTCCTTATGTCCCAAAGTTTGCTTGCCATGGTCCATAATTTTTGAACGAAACAACAACAACAGTGTGCCGCTAGCCGTTATGCAGCTGTCCATGTCTGTTGCCATGGTTACTAGGCAGTACAAGCGGAAACCAGGAATAACGCCGATATTACGTCACTGACAAGCGCAAGTGACAAGGGAGAGACGGGCACTGTTTAAAATTGTGATTTTCTCTGAATTTACAAATTCTTGGAAATATTTAGGATAATGTAAGCACACAGCTGAACGAAATATATAGCACTGTGCAAGTGGTTTTTGGATATTTTCATATAAATATTTCACATATTGTGCCTTTAATCTGGGAATAATTTTAATAAATCACACATTTTACAAATATCTACTGTTTTATTCAATAGAGAGATGAATATCTATAGATGTTATGAATGACACTCTTAAAAATAAAAATTCTTTATTGCAACTTTGGTTTATTCCATTGGGTTTATAAATAATGAACAGTGATTTGTGATCTTGACACTGGATTCTCCAGTGATGCTTGTATACTGTATTCCCGTTTGGACATTGTTGCACTAAGAAACATGTTTTTAAGTATGTTTAATTCTAAAAGTTGAAGTCGAAGAAACACCAAACTCATTCTATATGCTACAGTACACACTATGAATACTACAACAGATTTGCCCGTTAAAAACTCTGATGAGAACCCACTTCATTAAGCATCTTGATATTTTCTAAGTCTGTTGAGTGGATTTTTAAGTGTATCCAGATGCAGAATTGTGAAAGAGAATGACTGCATTCTGCCTTTAATTACCCGCATTAGCATTTGTAAACCAAATCATCTCTCCAAGAACTGTGAAGTGGGTTTATGGCTAACTTATCAGCCCCTTTTAGTTTAGCTCAGCACTGCAAATCAAATTTTCTTTTATTACTTCACTAAGTAAATTTCTATTGGTCTGTAGGTCAGAAGATTGCATTGACAAATGTCTCTTGAGGCATCGTCCTGTCCAACGGAGTCTTCAAACCTCCTCAGATCATTAGCAGAGGAATATTCATTGCTTCTGTTCACAATGACAGAGCTGTGATTCAAAATACAGTAGCACTACCAAAGCCTGAAAGAATCGCTCCCCCTGCATTATAACCTCTGTAAAAAAAAAATTAAAAATCACACATCCAATTTGCCTTACTCTTTGTGTTTACAGTATATCAGATGTGGGTATTTTCTGAGTCAGTATAAAGTCCAAGGTCTATTTGATGTTTTTAATCGATTTGTAGTTGTTGAGGTTGATTCTCATCATGAATTTGATTTTCATGTTTATATGTGGATTTTGACTGGTTTATTTTAAGGTCACATATGAGAAAACTGTTTAATTTTTCAAACTTCCATCACATGTAACATAAAAACTGTTTTAAAGTGAAAGTTCTAATTGGCTTGCTGTGCAAATATATTATTCAAATGAGTGTTGAGTGGGAGAAAGCTGTTACTGACATGCACAAACGTGTAATCTTTAATTGCTGTAACTGTGAGGCTGTTATTGATGCTAAAGCAAACAAATGCCCTCAAACAATTAGCATATACTTCCACATGACTCTGCACAAATATTTACAAACAGTAACTTAATTCTAACGCTCTCAGGGGCATTTTTAATTAGGAAGTGCCTAGTTTTAGCTTTAGACAGGGTTGATTTATCTTTACAGAAATGCACAGATTGTTTCAAGACATCATAATGTAGGAAGTTAAGTTAAATCAAATTGTAAGGACCACCCGTCAGCTCAAGGACGGAATCTGACGGCCTGGGCGAAGGTATAATGCGTGTATGTCTTTTCAGCGCCCACGTGAAGTTCACATAATTTTGAGGATTTAGTTTAAGTTTTCCTTTAGCTGCTCGCTTAATCTGACTCCAATTGTAAACGACCTCTAATTGGTAATGTTTCTGATGTAATGTTAATAGCTGATCGTGTGATTAAACATGAATTAATTTATATCTTTGATTATTTAAGTTCTCTTAGTTTCACTTATCCTTTCATCAGGGCATTGAAACCGCTTAAAAAGCTATATATGCGTAATATGCATTTATGTCACAATCTCATCAGTTTAGAATCTTAGTCAGAGGATGTAGCGCTTACTAATAATGCAAATTGTGGAATCGCCACCAGTTTATTCGTACAAAAGCGCCGTTTGTTTAGCCACGATACTACAACATGCTAAGTCATGGTAGACAGAAATCTAAAATCTCAATACCTGTGCCACCTGCTCCATTTATTGGGATTTTAGTATGACCACATCTTGACGCAGAGTTGCGGAAGTGTCAAAATCCTCTTGATCTACCGGTGATAATGATTTCAGAAGAATTTAAAATAAATCAAGATGTAACAATTTATTTATCAGGTACAATGTATCAATGCCAATTACATAATTACACAATTATAATCCAGTTCAGACATATTAAATACATAACATCAATTACTCAAAAGATTTCTCTAAGAGTACTTAAAAGTTATACATACACACAGATGGTGGGTGAAAGACACTCATCATTTCTATGTGGCGGTCTCTGGCTACAGAATGTCCCCTCTTGCTGCTGTGCCTTTTCCCCTAAATACCTAGACCAGAACAAAAGGATTGTAAATATTTATTGTACCAACACCTGGTTTCGGGGGAGAGGAGAAGGTTTTCTTGAAGAGACACAACCTATACAGGAGAACAGAATTCTCCTAAGTTTTCAATCTTTTTCATAATACTAGTGACTGCTGTGAAACATTTTACCAATCGCACTGAGACATTTAAAATGATACTAAACATGAAATTGGAAAACCAATAGATTCACGAGTTTCATCATACATAGTATATATGCATTCTTGGAGAACTTCACAGACTTGAATCAGGGGAAAGGAAGGGAGTGGAGGGAGGGGGGTTGGTTCCATAGATGAGTGAGGGCAGTTTGGGCAAGGCTTTGTCCTATTCCTTTGAAATCTTCTCTCTAGATGAGTTTTATTGTTTTATTGCAGGATTTTTGATCTCAGCTTTTGTCTTGGCAGGAAAATCAAGTCTTACAAAATGTATATAAGCACACAGTGTTTTACAGGGCATAGTTGCCTTCTACAGCTGAATAGTTGTATAGTAAAGAGAATTTATATAAGTATGTGTTTGTCCTCTACCTTTTATACGCTAAATGAATCATCCAGGTTCTTACAGCTTTTATTCAAAGTAAAATATAATAGAATTTTGTGCTTAAATCCAAGCTCATTTCATAATAAGATTTAATATGTTAAAAGAAAAATCTTGGTGCTAAAATATAAACTAAGAAACTACCAGTGAGCAATTTTTCCTAAACGTAATCTTTTGCACACTACTGCAACTTACAGCTGCACGATCTCATACTTTCTCTGTACTGCCCCCTGTAGATTTGGAGAATATCACCTCTGAGGTGTGTATGCCACCTGCAATGAATCGAGAGGGAATCCATCAGGCATAAACAAGGCTTTAACTTGCACTTAAGTATTAGAAGTATTAGAATATACACAGTAAAATAACCTTGATAAGTCCCTGAAGTCCATATGCCCAAATAACTCCACCACCATGCATAATGCAAACAACATTTACATCAGTAATATGTAAAGTACCAGAATCTCAAATCATTCATTTCTCACTATATGTGTGTTTGAATCAAAATGACAAATGACCAGTTTCTGAATTGCAGCACTGTTACGTAAAGCAATGTTGTCCTTTATCATTTATCTCGGAGAGTAGTTTGAGGCTTCATGATCTTTTTTAATTCTCAGATCACAGATGAGTGTCAGGACAGACCGCTGTCACACAAACACCAGAACAGAAGAGCTGTCAGTCAAACGCAAACACAGCCTGTGACATCTGAGGCCGGCACAGACAGATGGTCAATAAAGCTCTAATACGACCTGTCATGCTACACGACAAGAGCAGTGAATATGACACTGGCGGATTTTGTTTCCTAAAGGGCTCATATCATGAGGAATCTAATCTTCCTTGATTTATTGAGATAAAAGAGTTCAGTGTATTATGAAAACATGCAGTAACTTTCAGAAATCAAAACTTTCCCCCAAGTGGGGAAAAAAAAGAAAAGTTAAGTGAAATCAAATGCAAAAAATCTAGACATATACATTTCAAATACATTTGAATCCATCACATGCACAAATTACTTACCCACATTTATGTTAATATAATCTTTCCAGCATTCAGAAACTTGAAAGAAGCAGAGAGATATTATTTAAAAAACAGCAGAAGTATTAATACAATTTTTTTTTTTTTTTTTTTAAACGCAGGTGAACGCAAAAGCATTGAAACATAAAATTTCCTCAGATCTTTTTTCATCATTATCTCATGGGTCCATAAAATGATGCTAAAGTTGCGATCAAACTCTGAACATCTTTTTATTCAACATGTTATACATACAAAATGTAAAACTATGCAATCTAATCCACCTAAATGCAATGCTTCAATCCTGCAGAGTTAAAGTTTGAGTTGTTTTAATTCAGCTAAGAAGTCAGACCGTGACGTGATATTCTATTGGTCACACATGGGACTCAGTGGAACTAAAAGAATAATATGACCGACCGTTGACAGACGAACAAATGTTTAATGCATAATGTTTAGTGTACATACTACATTTGGCCAAATGTCATTGGATTCCTTGCTATCATTTTAAAAAAAGGCAAGTGTCAATCACCAGAAGATGTGAGTGTTTATAAAATATATTAGTCACACATACAAGATTACACGAGGAACATCTTTATTGCTTTAGTTCTGTTACAGAGACACTCAGCTGCTGTCTTCCTACATGCAGAAATTGAGAATAGTAAATGTAGGCAGGATTACATAAAAAAAAAAATCTGCCTAAACTGTGCTGTATAAGGGAATATAAAACATATAAAGGCACATTTGAAATATGAATTTCTCATTGTTGAACAAAGGCCACTGATGGTCACATTCCTTTCCACAAGGACAATGAGCGATCTAAGCGCTTCTTTGATGGTCTCATTGCAACTGTTTGGCATCTCATCTGTTTCAAGGACAGCAAAAAGAAAAAGAGAGATAGATCCCGAGTTTGGGTATCTTCAATTGAATTCCTATTTGAAACATTCCACTAATCTTCTTCTCTGATGTATTGCACAGTTGGCTCCCATTCACCAGGAGATTTGTCATAATACCCAGCCAGAGCCGGATTTATTTCCATCTTGTCGGTGGCCTTTTGTCTTGATCTTACACAACATCCCTTCATTAACATAACTGATCCTCGCAGGTGGTGTTTTCCATACATAACCGAATGTCTTATTACTCACGAGCAGTTTAAACCAGAGGACTAAACTCAGAGAATGCCTTAGACTATCCAAAATGTCTCGAAAGACTATCAGCTCATATTATGTTTAAAACAGTGGCAGAAACAATATGGATAATTGTTCATTTTTTTACTCAGGCATTCTGATACCTAAAAACTGTTGAACTGGTGGTTGAAAAAAAAGCATTTATGAAAGTCTCCGCATCAGTAAACTGTATTCTTTATTAATAAGATGCGACATTATTGCATGGTGGCATAAAAAAATGCTGAGAGCCCAGGACAGCTCATAAACATGTAAGTGCCTGCCAAAGACCCTAAATATCCACTGACTGCTCTGCTCTCATATCAGAGGCAGCGGCTAATGTCTCGGCGGTCTAGAGCACAATGTGCAGATGTAAGCAGGTTTGGGTCTTTACTAGCCAAGTAGAGAATCTGACACTTCCATCCCAGAAGAACAGAATTATTAAGATGAGAGCTGTTTAATGGGCACATTTTACATAGCTCTGTGTTTTTGTTCATTTTAAACTTGAGTAAATACATCTGAGGAATATGTTTAAAAATATATTTATCATTACATATTGAAAAAAAATATTGATATCAATTGGCTGTCGTCATGGGGTTCAGCTTTCTCTTATAGTGCAAAGTGAGGAGAAAGATCATGTTCTGTTTCACTCTCATTACCATGCCAAAAGGAAATATGGGATGAAAGGCCATTTCTTTTTAGAGAATCTCTTCATCTCAACCGGCTAAAGAAAAATACTCAAACCATTTATTATCTATTTCTGAACTCTGTTGCCCTTTGCACTGATTCAAGATGCAAAGGCACATTTTCTGTAAGGGGTTTTGAAAAAATACACTTCCTTAGTGCATACAGTAATGTTCGTGTAAATCCATTTCCTTGCATATAGTCTGAAAGATGTTTGCATTGACCTAGTTGCTAAATGTCAGCATGTGACATATGAAATATGCATTTCCTCAAATATAACATGCAGCACCAAAAATGACCCACTTTAGAATATTTAAAACGATGGAATTATGCAAACGAAATGGCCATGAACAAATGGCATAAAAATGCAATGCTGGTGTGTAATTAAATATGATTTTTAAATCATAATTAATTACACACCAGCACAGATGGATGATTATCATTAATTTTGTTGACAAAATATATTACGCTTAATAATCATTATATTATGACTAAATGCAATATAGTCTCTGACTACAGTGGCAACCCGACCACAGCAACAGCAAACTTCTGACTAAAGGACATTAATGAAAATGATAGATTCTGTGCAGACAGTCAGAAGTACCTTGGCAGAAAAAGTGAGTCATGACCAAGCAGGGGGATTAATTATTTACTAGAGCAATGCATCGGTGGTTTATTAAATTAAATAATGTTCGATGTTCCAGAGTGTTCCAGTAATCACCGCCGTTTCTGATCAATACCTCAACTAACTTCCATTAAAATGATTCTCATTCATTAGAGAAAATAGCCCTTCCTTTGTTGAACTGTCCTGAAAAGGAGCTGAGTTTTTAGTTAATTTTAAGTAAATCATTGGTAGTAAGTTCAGCGTTGTGAGTATTCACCGGATAATAAAAGTGCACAGAAATGACTTGCAGTACATAACAGAAATTAGATTTCACTTGTTATTGTGCAGGGGTGAATGTTCCTTTTTGATTATTTACCACTATTTCCAAGGTGCACTAGCACAGAAAGTCAAGAATGCTTAATTTAATTTTTTGAAAAAGTACAGAATGTTACAGAAATAATTTTCTGGCAAACAAAATACTAAAAAAAAGACTGATATGATACCTAGATACCTGCGGCAAGCCAGCTATTTGCCATTTACAACAGAAGTACAATACATGCGCTTTTGTTTGTTTGTTTGTTTGTTTTTAAATGCTTTTTAGCTGTATTATTTCTCCAAAAAGTTTTTGTTTCAATATTTATTGTACATTATTGTCTACCATAATGTTATTGTCACAATATGAGGGTGTGCGCTGCCGGCAGACAAAACAGACAAAGAAAGATAAAATTCCAGGACGAAGTTTATTCCAATCAGGCAATGATCCAAAGCAGGGCAGAGAAACACATTTAGCGTGCACGTGACCGGATTTTTGTTTTGTTTTTGCGCACAAAAAGTATTCTCTTCACTTCGTAACATTAAGGTTGAACCACTGCAGTCTCATTGACTATTTTAACCTTTCTGGACCTCAAAATGTGCAATGAAGTTGCTGCCAATGTGTAGTTCAAAAACCCTTGGATTTCATCAAAAATATCTTAATTTATGTTCTTACAGGTTTGGGATGACATGAGGGTGAGGAATTAATGACAGAAATTTCAATTTGGGGAGAACTAACACTTTAAATATACAATAGTGATGAAAAGACAAACAAAGGAACACAGGAACTGAAGAAATACAAACTAAAAGTCCATAAACTAAACAAATCTGAACATATTGGTGACAGTTGGCAAGTGCAATCCTTTGAAAAAACAGTATTGAAAAGAGATTTATTTGACTAATATAACGGCAACACTTTCCAATAAGGTTTCATTAATTAGCATTAGTTAATAAGGTGAAGTAATAAGGAACTGCACATCTACACCATTTATTCATCTTTATAAATGTTAATTTCAACATTTACTAACACAGTATTAATAGTTGTATTTGTTAATACTAGTTAAGGCACTGAACAGATACCACGTAGTAACAGTAACCCAGCATCTTCAATAGCTCCAACAACTGCTGCTTAAGGACACAGTGCCCTTCTCTTCTGTAGGTGTCATCTCCTAAATAAAAGCCCTGAACACCTTCTCACAACACTTTCACTCTTCTGTTTCCGACCACAGAGTTCAATTAACAGAGAATTCCACGATCCTTCGCTTGGCTTGTCAGGCCTGGAGCACAGTGACTCTGAATGACTTTGAGAGGCCACAGAAGGATCAATAAGTCACAGACACCTTTCTCAACAGAGCTGCCAGCCCCACTAGACACTTTTAAAGCAACAAAACATGCTCCAACAGCATGCGGACTGATTTAACTTGAGCTTATCAAAGATAATGAATATATTCTCTGAACATGGAGAACGCTTCAAATATAGAGTCACTTACAGATGTATTTGTGATTCATCTAAAAAGTCCATTTTAAACGGATAGTTTGTCCAAAAAACAAAAAAACAAACCTTCAAACCTTCACAACTTCCATCTTTTTCTCCAATGTTTTTCCAAGGGTCCAATGTTGTTAACAAAATATCTTCTATTACTGTGTGTTGCAAAAGAGAAAATCATTCAGGTTTTGAATGACATTAGTAAATGATGACAGAATTTTTGGACAAACTATTTTTAAGCATAACCGGTTACTCACTGCACACCATCCTCTGCATTTTCACACCGTGTCTGTTCTTCCTGTTCTTCCTGTTCTTAACTAAAACCCACCTCAGTGAGCATCATTAATAAACCCTGAGACTGCAGGCTTTGCTCGAGACCTACCACAGCTCAGAGCGGAATATGATGGACATTTTGTCAACAGAATCCAAAGATGGATTAGATGAGAATCTGGATAATTGTGGTATTTAGTCTGAGCCCATCTGTTCATGAATAAGATTCATTGAACCTAATTAACTTCCCACATGCTTCGTGAAGGTTTGACATGTCGCTGATTGACATTGTTCACTTAAGTGAAGCACACACGATTAATTGTGTTGGATCTAGAAAAAAGGGAAACAACTTCTGATTTAAAAGGTGATTCACACTAAATACTGCATTGTAGCTATATTCCTGAGGTAAGTTTGGTAGAGATTGAGCACATTTGATCCTGCTGTAAAGGGAGTATTGTAACCGGAGGGGGCAAAGTGTCTGGCAAGTATATCATCACTAAAACTGCTGAGATTGGACTTGTCAACAATAACCAGGGCGCATCAAACATGCAGAAACTCACCAGAGGTATCTACTCCTATTGTACAAAAGCATTCACAATGGTTTTTCCTTTCAATTGAATACACAATGGCAAATAAAACCTGTGATTAACCCTTAATCATGGATTTATTGTTATTTATCTGTTGAAAAGACAAAGAATTCAACTTTTGTTAAACTTTTTTTTTTTTTACCAGATCCGGAAGTTTAATGAAAGGATTTTAACGAGCATTACTTGACCTTGAGCACTTCAGAAAAGCAGCGAAAGCACTAAAACTCAAAGGTGCCCCTGCATCAATGTAGAGGTGGTTGAACTCTGAGCTCCTGTAATTAACTTTGTCTTGCTTTGTGAGGTCACCTCAGTCAGCGTGACTGTACAATGCAGTGCACGAATTTCCCCATTAATTTAGCAATGTGTGAACAACACATACTGTTAGGGCTCGAAGTGTCTTGTCTTGGCATATGCACCCCCATGGGCAAAACAACAGCCCGTTAAGCTGCTCTGTGCTTGTGTATGGAATATAAATGCTTTTTTTCTGCCCTGAGGCTTCAAGTCACCCTGGGAGAAATTTGCGAATAAGCAAAGGTTATCCAGGAGGGGGTAAAATCGCCAGATGTCTCTCTGTCACTGCCATTATCTTGTTTTTACATTTATTTATTTATTTAAAAATAAACCAAATTCAACAGTAATGTTTATGATATGCATATACTATTTTGCTTGTAATCTAATATACTCTGTTGGATCATTGTCCAGTTATATTCACCAACTGTTGTAGTCTACAATTATTACAACTAATTTTAAAAATCTTAGAGACAAACACAAGACAGAACTCTTGTTTTTTTGAAAAAATATTTAGATGAAACAGAAAAGATGGTAAAGAATGCTGAGTCTCGAGACCCTTCGCCGGCAGTTTGATTGACAGGCGATCTAACCAATCAGAACCCTGAATCCACCTCCAGATGTCACTGATGATTGTTATTTGGACCTTTCTGGATTACAATCTGCCATCGAATCATAAGTTTGTTTTTATTAATTATTGCAGCTGCTGTGAGAAAAGGCTATAAATGATCTGCCACCTGTATCATTCTCACATGCCATACAAGCTGGGACTTCTTCTTTATGTAAACAGACGTGACGTAATGACGCAAAGACGAACGGCTGCATGCTCGAATATCCCGCAGAAACCCACCAGCACTGCTCTTACTAGAAAGCATTATTACAAGGTAACCACTGTGAATTGGGCTAAGGTAAGGTGTATAAAAATGCTGATGTAAAAAAGCTTCTGTGTAGCTTGTTTTAAATTTATTAAAAAAAAAACACAAAAGTGAAACAAAACAAAAAAAGTGTTCTGTGTGATACGATCCCCAGTTGTAATTTATTTATAAATTGTAATTATAAAGTTATTGATTTGTTGTTTTTTGAATGATCTAAAAATAAACTGCTAATGGATATCTTTTAATTTATCTGAAGCAAAATTTAAATCAAATAAGTAATGAGCCGGTTCACACAGAACTCGTTTTTACAGTTAAAATTTGTGACGCAGTTCACTGGAACCAAAAAAAAATAAACAATTTTTTTAACTTATTTTAAAGATGAGCGCTGAGTTTTTAGAAAGCCATCACAATATCCAAAATCTCTTACCATCTAAGTAGGAACTACATTTGAATTTCAACTGACGTTGCGACTGTTTAAAAAGTATGTTTTATTTAGTGTAAATATGGGACGTATAAATGAAATTCGGACGTGCTACATCTGCAATGTTTCTATGGTCACGTGACCTACCAGCATCGGTTGCGTTGCTTCACTGCCATTCATAAATTCTCTCCTGTGGCCTCATGGGATAGTAGTCCCATATCCCAGATGTCCATAGAATGTGCACTTCAGAATCTCGCCGGAACTAAGAGGTCATCAGGGGACTTTTCACCTACAATTTTTCACATACTATATAGTATTCAGTTTCAAAAAGCGCATGTCAAATGCGAGACGTTGCAAAAGACACGAGACACGAGAGCAACGGTCAAACACATCCATCTAGCGCGTTTATAAAGAAAAACAATGGAATGTAAAACGCGTTCTGTGTGAACCATAATAAGTTTAACTTTTAAAAAACGCGTCTCTAGACTTTGCGCTTTTTCTGTTCTACTGACCAGCGTCTTGCATTTTTATTTGTATGCAGCAGACTGCTAATGGTTGTTCTCTTGTGTACATTTAAGCATTGTGAGGTGAGAGTACTGCTGTTCTCTGCTCTGAATGGATGGAAACAGCTGTGATTAAGGATGGCCCATGGAAACACTAAACGTGGTGGGGCTCCCCGGACCATCTCCCAGCTGCAGCACACATCTGCCTGCTGTTTTGATGACAGGGAACACAGGGAGAAGTTTGGGCAAAACAAAGGCTGAATTGTCTCTTGTGAGTTCACAGCGTGTTCAGTGGTTTTGTTTTCATTTTTTCTTGCTAATTTCTCATGCTGGTGTAAAATACAGATGTTGTTGGTCACCAAACATCTGTGAGAGTGGAAAACAGTATGTTGCTGTAAATTGCCACAAACACAACAACATGCCAAGACATTAAACACTAACTCAAATTATCAAGTTCACACGCATGAAAAAGTTTCACTGATATCCTTGCTAACGTCTAAGTACTTCAATAGCAGTAAAGATCTCCTCTAGCAGTAAACCATCTTTGAACATCATGACACTTCAAAGGAAGCCATCATACAGATCAGACTAATTCGCCAACAGTATGAGCATCAGTACACATACAACACTCTGGTAATAGCAGCATTAGGATACATGAGATAGTCCATTAGCAGATGAGAGGGTCTCCAGTGCTATTACTGCTCATTTGCTCAGCACAGTAATACCTCAAATGTCTGTTCAGATCCACAGGATAATGAGATGTAACATTTGAAAGCGTGCCATCAGAAAGACAGCGCTAATGTTATGGTTAATTACCATATTTAGTTCTGCGTAAGAGGAAATGGAGGAAAATGACCTTTAGGAGATGAATCAATCAATTTGTTTAGCTGTTGCTATGCACATCCACATAGAAATGCAGGAGCATTTGTGATGTCTGCTATGATGTGAGCAATGTTTACCCAAAAATAGTGGAATATAAAGTAATTAATTCTTCATAATGCAGACCACACAGAGAGGTCAGTGGGGTGTTGCCTCCGGATGTCTCATTTGTGTTTGATATTAGCAGACTGAAATGGTTTTGTTTGTCACAAATGATTTTTTCCCCTCCAAAATGCTTTCCATTAGGCTAATTTGTTCATCATCATTTCTTTTCTACTACTGAGCTACAAAAAGCATCTGATGCAGTCTCATAAAAAGTAAAGAAAATGCTTAATGATTAACAAGGCTTTTAACCTATAAACTGACCTGCAGGCATTACCACATTACCTAATTTAATGGCTTTAAATTCAAGAAGTACTGTCCTTATAGAAATAACACACTTTATTTATCTATATGCCTTATATTTTCAGATGACCCCTTAAAGGGGAAGTGTGTAATTTCTGCACTGCTAGCCCTGCCATTAACACTGAAAGAAAACACATTGGGGAAAAAACATTCTCACAAAGTAACAGGTCTCATATCTCAAAATACACAATTCAGTATTCAATATTTTGACTAACAGATAAGAATGATCTCTATATCACACAGGACCAGTGTTGGGGGTAACTAGTAAAGTAACAAATTGCTTTTTCAAATAAGTAACACAAGTTACTTTTTCACATTTATTGAGAATGAATAAGAGTGTTGAACTTCCTTCTTCTGTATCCTATTCTTCTTTAATGGTTTAAAAGTTGATAGTTTTGTTTGAGCTGCGCCCTCTACTGTTAAGGCGTAATATGCATTTCCTTCAGGAAATGAGGCTGAGGCTTATTCGTTTCACTTTTGGTGTGAAAGGACCTTAACATTTGTCAAAAATATAACTTTTTTTGTTGTTATTAAAAAAAAAAAACAAGCAAGCCCAGCACAGGTGAGAAAAAGTAACGAAAAAGTAATGCAACACATTACTTTTCATAAAAAGTAACTAAGTAACCCAATTGACCCTTCGCCAGCAGTTTGATTGACAGGTGATCTGACAAATCATAACCCCGAATCCGCCATTTTGTCTGACAAAACAGTCAGTGGAGTTAGTAGATTAACGTTGGTGAACTTGAACTTGAAAAATTGTGTGTACTCACGTCTTTCCACACTTGAAACAACATTCCTTCTGATGTTCATTCATGTTTATTTGATGCTATAAATGAACTAGTATGAAGAGATGATCGGTTCACGAGCCGCTTGAAGGAGCTACAGCGATCTGTCACCACACATTAAAGAGACACTATACGCAATGTATTGCTTAAACTTCTTAAAAAAATTATGATATATTAAATATGAAACTGTTTCATATGTCTGTCGACGTGTTGTCAGTGTCCTCTTTGCTCTGGTGTGTATTTTTCACTGTGTGAGAACATGACTTTTAAAAAAAATACTTTTAAAAATAACTTTCCCAACACTACACAGGACTACTATACTAACACTAATACTATAACAAAACAAAGAACAGCAGTTAATACAAAAGAAAATGTTTGTCACTTGAATTTAAACAGTCTGGGACAAATATTTTATAGGTGGCCTCCCCTCACACAAGCCCCAGGACAATGTTTCTGGTTGCACCAAGCAAAAATCTAATGCTAGTTCTGAACAGTCCCTTAGGTTTATGCTTTTCTGCTTTTCTTATCTTGACTGATTCTCTTTAGATCAGTTCAGTGGTTGAGTCCATAGAGAGGAGAAAGTGAACAGTTCCAGCTGTGCCAAAAACATCTCTGTGTCACCACTGTGCAGCATCTGGACGACTAGTTCCCTCATGATTAAAAGCAACAGCAACCACATATGCACAGAGAATAAGGACAAACCTCCACATCTGAAGAGAGAATGGTTCATTGGGGGATTTGTTTTTAAGCCGTTTGAATTTACAATTTTGTTGAAGTACAGTATCAAAACTAGATACAAAACTAATATTTGCTTCTTTTTTTTGCACAGTGCCCTCAGTACACTCACCCTCTGTGTCTATGTTTGTGTATGTTCATGTTTATCATTTGATAATTTATGTATGGTTTATGTATGGTCCTGTTATCGTCACTGTCTGTTTGAGCCTCGTCACAAGAGCTTCAATTCCCAATGTTAACTGTCCAAATGACAAATAAATGCCTCTTGATTATCTCCATTAATCTAACTGGAATAATAACGTTTGCTAATATTAGTTTAATTGGTAATGTAATTTAAATACATTTTACCATAGCTGTTGTATCATGCAACTTCCTATACAATGCCTATAAAATGTTTACCGTCAACTTTCCTGGCAAATTACAGATTTACAAAACTCAGTCTGCTGCTTTGCTCTGCCGCACTGCTGTAGCAGACAAACAGAACACGCTAAGAAGAATTAGTTGTAAATGGTATTCCAGAGCCTTGGAAAGAGATGAATAACCGACAACGATTTGAAGCTCTTTAAAGCGGGTCATGACTTCTGTGGTCTTTGCAGGCTGAGAGAGTCTCCAGCTAATGGATGAAAATAGAGGCAATATTCAAGATAAATGTTAAAAAACCACTTAGTATCCATTCGCCATGACTTTTAACAAACAAAACATTAAAATGTAAAGGAGCGAGTGTCATGCTCAAAGTATGTAAAAGTCAGCAAGACTAAGGTAACCAACAGCCAGTCATAAGCTTGACAGACCTCAAGCCCACCCTATGGAAGTAAAAATGCCAAACACCACTGGTGAAGATATGTTTGCTGCAATCTACATTAGTATGATCAATAATTCTTTATTCATTCATTCTCATTGAATGCAGTGAATTTAGGGCATCTCTACTATCTGACCTTGTCAGTTGTAGGTTTAAAACACTGAATCAGGTCAGCCAGAAGCTGTAAAAACCCGCTTCCAGAGCGTGCGCTGTTCTTTCCGATTGTCGTATCAACATGTTTAGTTCTGTACGGCAATGATCTGTGTGTGTGGCATGGGTAAAAAAGCAACAATAAATGGTGTTCAAACACAGCTGTGAAAGATCCAAGTGCCAGAGAGGACAGCTGTTCATGCATCATTTATCCCACTGGCACCTGAACCAAGAAACTGTTCTCGTCTCAGTAACCGAAAGAGTTTGCGGCCAGTAGAAATTTCGTGAAATCAGTTTTGGTCTTACTTTACTTGTCAATTTGACATAAGAGGGCAGTTTTAGATCAATTTATGGATAAAATAGACCCTTTTTTTAGCTTGAGGCTAAGTCATTGAGGCAAACCACTCTAGGCACTTTTATAAAGGTTCAAGACTAGTTTAAAATAAAAGGATTGTTTTCACTGTGCAGAAATGTTGTATATCTCACTGAGATCACCCAGCAGCCAGTGAGTGATACAGAAAAATTCTTTTAAAGGATTTCTTACTGTAAACATTGTTGATTCACTCTGTGTGAAGTTCTACAGAAATAGCATCCAGTGGCTCATTTATTGAGCTCCAACAAGAAATCAATTAATTTTAACATGATTCGATAGATAGATAGATAGATAGATAGATAGATAGATAGATAGATAGATAGATAGATAGATAGATAGATAGATAGATAGATAGATCGATCTAGAAGAAATCTTCAAAATATACCAAAGAAAGTTGTGTCATTTTAAACTGTACAAAACACACCAATCAGTGATAGAACAACCGGAAGGAGCAACATTAAACTGAAAGGTCACTTGGCAAGACTGCATCAAAGAATGTGACAAATATCCATTAATTTGAGCACTGGCCATGATAGTTTGTCTTCTAGCTGCCTGGTTCAATTACACTCCTCACACAAGAATGGAAAGTGACAACCATCCATTATTTGTTCTTTAATTACAAATCACAGCTACAACCAAGATATCTCGAGTGGTCAGGAGAAAGCAAAAACTCATTTAGACTGAGACAAGGCAAAGCAAAGCAGGAAAGGAAAGGAAAGGAAAGGAAAGGTTTTTTATTTATTGAGTGAACTAATACTTTAATGAAATTGTTAATTAATTGAAAACAATGAACAATACTTTTACAAAATTGATTGATCGTTTTAATGTCAATTTCTACACATATTAATACATTTCAGCATTTATTTTCATACTTTTCTTATAACAACACGTCTCATCACTTACCCAGACATCTCTCGTTGGTATTAACACACTCACACGCACATTCTGATCAGATGGAAATGATGTATGACTTCATCTCTCCGTCATCGCTGCGTGAAGAAACCCTGCTAGTTTGCAGTGAAATTACACAGACAGTTCATTGCACCATTTCAGTGAGATAGATTGTGCCTCTTGGGCTTAGTTTATTTTGGGTGAAGTGTTGTCAGACAAGTGGCCCAATACATTATGGGGCCATCACGTTATGACAACTGCATTCAGAATCAGGAACATGATGATGTGTTGAGACAGAACCTGCCCTGACTGCTGATATGCCATCTCGATTGATTCATTAATTTGCTCTGTTTGTTTGCGACATTAGGTAATCTACAGTTTTGAGTGACTCCATTTTCAATGCTTTTCATACCTCTGATGTTCACCTTACACCATTCAATATGAGGATAAACCTGTCTCCCCACTGTCATCAAGTGATAACTGCAATATTTTATACAGTAATCACAATATAATGCAGTCAGCGTTAATGAGTCCTTTGAGCAGGTCAGAATTATTGGCGCCCTTGGTAAATGTGAACAAATAAGACTGTGAAAAATAAATCTGTATTGTTTTTCTCTAATATTGGCCTCAATAAGCAGCAATTGGCAGCAACACAACATTAAACACTAACAGATCTTGCAAGATCTCAGCATCTTCATTATTACAATCCTTATTTTAATGTCTTTAATTCAAAGGTTCTGATTGAGAATTAACAGAATTAATTCATGTTGATTATCTAATTGAAAAAAAAAGTTTGATGTCACCATTATGGTGGTCAGTGCTTGCTTTAGTTTGGCTCTTGACCCTTGACTTTTCATGTTAGTTTTTCTCTGGCTGCTTTAACTGTGTGTTTCCGATGCATGTTTGTTATGGTAAAAAATACAGGAAAAACTCTGATCAGGTGATCTTGGTCATTTATTGATGACATAGTTATTTTATCAAATTAAATAACATCAAATTTGAGTACATTAGCTGCTAAATTCACATGATTTACTGTAATCTTGTGAAATTGTATTAGTATTAGTGTCATAATACATAAGTATTATGACAAACTAGTATTCTGATTTTTAAGTCATTGTACAGAAAAAGTTTTGAGCTGTTTTTTTTTTTGTAGGTCCACAGAGACATCAATAATCAACATATGAAAAATAAAAGTGTTTTTCTTTAAGAGTTTTTTGTACTTACATCAGTACAAAATAACATTTGAATTAGTTTTATATTTTTTGTTTAGCAGCCGTAGCTAATCCTAAAGATAATGTTTAGCTGATCCTTTTTTCCCCAGTAGTGTCTGACAATGTGCTGGAGTTTTTTGGCGATAGTAGTGGATTTTTCTTGAAATCCTCCCAAATGACTTGTGGAGATGCTGTTTGATTTTTATTTATTTACTCTTTTTTTTGTTTGTTTTCTTTGAGGCTTTCTGACACCAAGACTCAACTATTTTCTGCAATTCTCCAGCTTTGATCCTTGGAGAGTCTTTGGCCACTCAAACTGTCCTCCTTGTCGCACATTAGGACAACACAGGTATGTGTCCTCTTCCATACTTATTGTCCCGATGGTGGGAATGGGAATTTTCAATTCTCAATTTTCATTTATATTTTCTTACAGCCACTTTATATTTTGTGAAGATCAATGATCTTTTGCTGCACATCATTATATTCTTTAAATGGTTTTACCCACTGTGTTCGATCTTTAAGGGAATTTGACCCTTCGTGTTTCCTAATATTTAAACTCCTGTGAAACAGGAAGTCATGGCTGGAAAATGTCATGTTCATTTCATGCATCCTCATATTTCAAATAGCTTTAAAAACTAAACAATGTTTTACTAATATAAAATTAATATAAAATGTTTTCTGTGATGGGTATGTTTAGGAGTAGAGTTAGTGTAGGAGGAGAGAATGTACAGTTTGTACAGTATAAAACCATTACGCCTGTGGAATGATCTCACTGTGTGTGTGTGTGTGTTTGTGTGTGAAATCAAGTTTTATGTTATCACATATATTTATAAAAAGCTGAATAAATGGCACTCACTTGACTGTTAATAGCAAACATCACACAAACGTCTTAAAGTGGAACGTGTGCATCACTTTGATGAGATTTTTAAAAGATGCGATGATAAGAGATAAGATGTTGAAAGTGTTGATAATAATCTTGTCTGTCTCTTTGAAGATGAAAGATTTTACGTGAGAACCCAAAAAAACGAAACTAAAGATCACAGTGGGAAGGACCTCAAAGTGTGCAGTTTCGAGATTCAAGATGTTTGATCAGATCATCTTTATTTACCATCAAATTAGGCATTTAATGTGTTCAATTTTGACAGAATCACAGAAGCAATGCTAAGTATTTAAGAATGCAAACAATTAATTAAATCTATTTGTAAGGTACAAGCTGTTCATACCAAATCTCTATGTTAATTTTGGAATACATTTATGTAATGAAATTAAGACAGCTTCAGCAATTTTGATGTCATGAACTATTTCTATGAAGTGATGTGAAGGCTCATAAGTATCTATACTTCAGCTCCACACACTGCAGAGGACTTAATCTCACATCTTTCTCAGACTGTCATCCTGGATGGACAAAGACCACAAAGGAAGCCTAAATGAATGGTGTCAGGATGATTGGATTTGCTCAGTGGACCATGTGAGAACGGACCCGATGATTATCTATGTTTGAATTAAATCCAGTTGAGTTAAATACAAATCCAGGTCGTAATAGCTTTATTTTAAATCCCACTGCAAATGACTTTAATGGTCCTCCAGCTGGAACTGGAAATACAGTATTTTTGTCACAAGTTACAATGAAAAAAAATGGTTTATGGTCTCATCAGGATCTGCTGGTTTCATATAAAGTTCATGAACAGCTGTCCCAGGTGATTGACACTGCTTCTTAAAAGCAAAGAGCTTACGTATTCTTTATCTGAAAACTGAACAAAATTTTAGAGCAAACATCAATATTACACAAACATTTGTGGTCAGTAAGATTTTTTTTAAATAATACTTTTATTCAGCAAAGTGTTATGTAACATTTATAATGTTACAAAAGATTTCTATTTCAAATATATAACTTTCTATTCAGACTCCTGAAAAAAAGTTTCAGGAAAAAAATTATTAAGCAGCACAACTGTTAACACATCTGTTAACCCACTCATCTTTCCAGAATTGTTGTAACTCAGCCACATTGGAGGGTTTTTAAGTATTAACTGCCTTTTTAAGGTCATGCCATAGCATCTCGACAGGATTCAGATCAGGACTTTAGCTAGGCCACTCCAAAGTCTTCATTTTGGTTTTCTTCAGTCATTCAGAGGTGGACTTGCTGGTGTGTTTTGGATCATTGTCCTGCTGCAGAACCCAAGTTCGCGTCAGCTTGAGGTCACGGACAGATGGTCATGAGCATTCTCCTTCAGGATTTTTTAATAGATTTTTGGTATTCATGGTTCAATTTATCACAATAAGTCTTCAAGGTCCTGAAGCAGCAAAACATCCCCAGACCATAACACTTACCACCAGAATATTTCACTGTTGGTTTAAGGTATTTTTCTGAAATGCGGTGTTACTTTTACGCCAGATGTAATGACACACACCTTCCAAAAAAATTCAGCTTTTGTCTCTTTTGGCCACTCCTGGGAAGGTTCACCACTGTTCCATGTTTTCACCATTTGTGGATAATGGCTCTCACTGTGGTTCACTGGAGTCCCAAAGCCTTAGAAATGGCTTTATATCCTTTTCCAGACTGATAGATCTCAATTACTAATTTCTTTCTCATTTGGTCCTGAATTTCTTTGGATCTCAGCATGATATCTAGCTTTTGAAGATCGTTTGGTCTACTTCACTTTGTCTGGCAGGTCCTATTTAAATGATTTCTTGATTGAGAACAGGTGTGGCAGTAATCAGGCCTGGGAGTGGCTAGAGAAACTGAACTCAGGTGTGATAAACCACAGTTAAGTTATGTTTTAATAGGTGAGGCAAACACTTTTTTACACAGGGCCATGTAGGTTTGTTTTCCCTTAATCATAACAACCTTCATTTAAAAACTACATTTTGTGTTTACTTTTGTTATCTTTGATTTTTTTATCTTTAATATACTATTTTTTGATGATCTGAAACATTTAAATGTGACAAACATGGAAAAAAAAATAAGATATCAGGAAAGGGGTAAACACTTTTTCACACCACTGTATCACACATCAAAAAAGGGGGAGTAAAAGATTTAAATAGCCATTTTGCAAAATGACGTTTGTGCTTCCCCCTCTCGAAAAGCAGCAGCCGTCTCTGATTTGAGTAATGTGAATATCAATTCAATGATCTATAAAAGGTCATCTGCCCCAGCTCTATAATATCATGACTAATCCACTAATGCTGTTCTGAAGCAGATATTCTCAGTAGTCTGAGTAAATCGGAGATAACCTGTTTGTAAACGCTGTGGTTCTGTATGCTGCTCAGTGTCCCTCAGTTATTAGCTGTATCCTCCATCTCAGCACTTCCTTGGATGACAGATCTGCCAGGTGGTGGTGTTCTATGAACAGACTTATTTCTGCTGATTCAGATTTCACTGACCTTAAACCTCACTCACCGACTGAAAGTTAAACACCTTTGTTTCATAAACCCAGTATGCCATTATCAAAAGATATTATAATTATATAAGATTTCTTTATTGTTTTCGATTCGACTGCTTGATAACTAGGGAATATGATGCTATTGTGCAGGAATTAATATGTTTTCCTTACTTTACAAATTGTTAATAACCCCATTAACCATTAATAGCAGACTGAAATGTTGTTTCATGCACAATAAATGAAGTCATATGTCTGCCAAAGACAATAATTAGATCTAAAGTATCACCAGACATCTGTGAGAGGTGCTGAGGCGTTAAGTGTGAGGTTTTCATCTCTATTCCTTAAACTCTGGCTTTCCATCTTGAAGAATTTAACACTGCAAGGGCTGCACGATTTATCGCGATTTATCGTGAACCACACGAGATGTCAAAAAGAGATGATGCGAGAAGATCATCAGAGCTCCTTTCTCTGAAATCGCTGATGTCGACACGAGTACTGCTCTTCTTCTACTTCACTTTCCTAGCTTTTTAATCTTCACTATCGCCACCTAGTGATAAGGCATCGGATTGTCTAACATAACCACAACGCCATAGTCATCCTGTTTGTTTTTGTCATTTTTTAAGTATTTTAACTATGAAACTCTACAGTAAATTTCTTACACACATTTCATTCATAAAACATAAAATAATTTTCTTTAAAAGATTGTTTTACTCAATGACGTCCACGCTTGTTTCTTCGCCAAAGGCGTAGCTTGTAGTTGGTGTAATTTGAAGGGGCGTAATTTGTAGTACTGTGGGACACAGACAGACCCTTCTCAGCGATTTGGCAAAGGCTGTGATTGTTTAATGCGCAGCTTGTCAGAGCTATATGGCTCTGTTATCAGTAGTAACTGCTTCTCCATCTGAAAGCCAGAGGGCGCTCTTGCGCAGAAACTCAGCATATGCCCTGCAGCAGAAGAAGATAACACGCATCATATCACTGTAGCTGAATAAACAGAAGAAATGCTTTGATTGATTTAGCATGACTAATACACACAACTGCCTTATTATGTAAGAAGCCACATCATCTCTCAGAAGGATGCTCGAATGTCATTATGAAGTGACTTTTTAGTAAAAACATCTTATTATAGGTTTTTGGTTTGTTGGACAAGACGTTAATAAATGCTTCTCATGTCTGGAAAGATGCGTATTGCTTTTTCAAATGTACATTATAAGCGGCTTAAACTCGCAGTGCTTTCAGATGGAGCAGCATTTGGAGCCGTGCTTCATTGATAAGCTGCGCATAAAATTAAAAAAAAAAAAATAACCACAGCCTTTGCGATTTCATAATCGCACTAAGAATCGCAGTTAAGCAATAATCACACAGCCCTATGATTAAAGAATAGAATAGAATGAGAAAGGATTTTTTAAAGGTTTTTAAAAAATCAAATCCAAATGTAACTTAATATGACACAAATAATATTATTCACTAGCTTTGTTTGGTACAAATTATAAGTGAATATCAACAAAATGATGAAAATTTAAATGGTGTGAAAGAGAATGCATTAAAAACAAAATGCCCTACATTTTATAAGAAAATGAAAATACATTAGGAGCCAATTTTCATCATGTTCAATTTCATATTGACTATGTAAATCTGAAGAAAACTATGAGACTGATTGTGATTTAATAGGCCTAGTTTAAAGTACATATATAGACATTTAAACAAAGAAAACTGCACTTTCAAAACAATATATTCTCATTTATTTTCCCATTATATCTGTTCTGCAACTTTTGGAAAAGGTTTGGGAAATATAGGTGCTGTAAATATGTTTTGTGTTTGTAGTAGTGAAGTAGTAGTAAAGCAGATTGACTGGCACCACAGGCCAAAACAATGGAGATAAAATGGATGGATAAGAAATGGTATTTGAATCTGTCATGGCTTCCCTGGGTATAGACCGAATGACTCGACTGTCTTCTCCTTATATGTGGCAACAGGTCAGACATAGCTGTGCCTGGCTTCATTTTCAGCTCACTTAACTCCAGCAGACACATTTTATCATCTGTCTCCGCTTATTCGTGTATTTTCTGTTGAGTTTCTCCCTGTGAGACATGCACATAAGATTTCTGTAAAAAGAAGACACTTCAGCCTCAAATAATGATTTTATTTCAGACAATAATGATTTCACAAATTTTGATTTCATGTAATAAAGTAAAAAGTTCGCCATTATATCAAATATATATATATATACATATTTGACCCCAAACTTTTGATTGGTAGTAGATTTCTTATGCTCGCCACAGCTGCATTTATTTGATCAAAAACATACAGTAGAAACTGCAATTTTATGAAAAACAATTTTAACAATTTAAAGTAATCATTTTCAGGATGCATTGCTAAATAGCCCCCAAACTTTTGAACAGTAGCGTACACTACCATTCAAAGGTTTGGAGTTTATTTAGAGCTTTAGAGCGTATGTTTTTTTTTTTTTTAAAGCAATTCATTTTTTATTCAGCAAGGATGCATTAAACTGATCAAAAGTGAGAGTAAATATTTCTGTTTCAATAAATTTCAATTCTGTTTTCATAAATGCTGTTCTTTTGAACTTTTCTATTCATAAAGAAATCACTGAAGACTGGGGTAATATTTCTGAAAATTCACCTCATTTTCATTTTTAAATGAAATAATAATAATAATAATAATAAAGGGATGATTGAAATGAAGGGAAATTCAAGCATCCAGTAGCTCACACAACACATAACAGACAATAAAACAAACAGACAAACACCTGACTAATAATAAATTAATCGCCACAACAGCTAAGATTAAATAGCACATACAATAATAAAGAACATACATATTTAAAAGGCACATTAATTTTAGTAAAGACTAACAAATTTCACATGGTCCCTGAAAATCCATTAATAAAAAAAAAAAAATAGCTCAATAAAATAAATTTCCAAGCAGACCAGCATATTGCCTCATCATGTCCAGTATTTTGTAGCGCTGTAATGATAGGAATGTGGTGAGGGAAATCAAGACCTATTAAACAGCCTAAAGGTAAAAAGATTATTTTTGATCAAATAAATGCAGCCATGGTGAGCACAAGAGACTTATTTCAAAAACATAAAAAATCTTACTGACCCATAACTTTTGAACAGCACAGTTAGCACATTAAGACAATCGATTTTTGTAAAATCAAGTTATTTTTCTACTAAATGATATTGTAGGAATAATACATATGTCATCTCAGGTAGAATACAGGATTGTTGTTGCTGTTACAGTAACAGGTCTCTCAAACTTAACATAATTAAGATTAATATAAATTGCCAGATTTCCTGTTTTATTCAACCATACAATTTAAACACACAAAAACATTTGATCTTACATCACCTAGCCATTGATCAGATTCCAGAAGAGCAATGGGGCAGATTCTGTTCATATTAAGAACAGTACAGATCTACATGGTGTCAGTTGCACACTCTTGCTATAAACTATCATTTTGAAGGAGATGTTTCTTAGTGTCAGTGAATACTGACACCTTGGTGAGTTTGATTTTGTCCCAGCAGCTGTCTGGTCTATAAATAACCCCCATTTGCCCAGTAGAATGAATATGGGATTTTCATGCATCTGCTGCCTCTCATAACAATTAATCAAGGATATCATGCCAGAGCTTTAAATGAATTCTCCCTTCCTAGGAGAGTCAGAATGCTTTAACTAATTGTTAGGAAATGTGTGACTGAAAAATAGGCACAGTCCCAGGGTGAGGGCATTGTACACAGAATTCAGCCTGTTACTAATTTGCTGTCTTGCTGGATTTGAAAGAATTACCACCATAATAGATGAGAAGACCATTAAGAAATAAAACATCCCTTCACGATGCCAACAAAGCCCTGTGCTACAAATAGGTTTCATTTTGTCAATACAATACTTAAGAGAACAGATTGCCATCTGGCTTGAGTCATGATCAGGGCCGCAATACTGACTGGCCGTCCTCCAGCACAGAGTCTCACTAACATTTTAATAAATAAAACCAAATCATGTGATGAGAGCTTGGTGACTATAAGAAAATTTATGAAATTATTATTTTATTCTTTTGCATGTTTATCTTTCCAACATAGGACAAGCAGAATGGTTGGGCAGATGGATGGATAGTTTTTCAACTGTTTTTAATTTAGTTTTGCTGTAGTTTTTCATATATTTAGGCATTATGATGTAGGGAGTCATGACCTTTGGTTCACCCTCAACATAATAAAGGCTCTAAATGTTATTGTACTTTTTTTTTTTTTTTTTTTTTTTTTTTTTTTACTCATTTTGGCCTCAATAAATAAATAAATAAATAAATAACAAATAAAGAAAGCATGCAAATATATCTGCATGTGAACTTCAATTGCACTGTATATATTTTAATGTAGTGCTCTTCATTATTTGAGGCCTATATTTAAGTTACTTTCCCCCTGTTTCACAGACAAGGCTTAAGCTTAGTCCCAGAGTAAAATGCATGTTTGAGCTGTTTTTGACATAAAATATGTCTTAAGATAATGCTTTTTCGACATTGTCAATAAAAGCTACATAAATATCCTAACTGAACCCTGTCTGTGAAATAGCAATAAATGCAGCATATGCAAACTTCAACCTTTTAGATAGATAAAACCTATCAGAATTTTCAGAGACTAAAAGTTTTTAGTCTTTTAGGAGAAAAGCTAAATTTTATTGGTTTGTCTTTCATGCCTGCTCTTGGCATTTCAGTCGAGTTTACGCATGCAATTGTTCTAAACTGAAATCTATCTACAGAGTTATGGATTCTGCTCTTGACCTCAGAGCTGTTTTCCTACCACACAACATGGGCTAAACTACCCTTTTATAGAGTATTGATGGATTAACATCATTTATGTAAAAATAAATGGCTTATTTGTATTACTCATCATGTATCATGATTTTTAATTTGATATTAATCATGTTTGATTAAAAATCATCATGGAGCAACAGTGATATGACAATAGCTGTCACCATAAGCAAACCATAAGACATATATTTAACACTTATATTATTCAAAGACTTATAAAATACATATATACTCAAAATAACCACGTTTGAAGTGAAAGGTGCTACAACTTTCAGTTTATTTAATCCCTTCAATCTTTTATTTGATAAGAACTTCTGCTTTTAGTTAGTTCAGGCATATTTCACAAATAAATTCCATATTTGATTTGAATAATTCATGTGTGTTCACTTTGCACATACTTCACAACATTAAATTACACCAATCTCTACCTATGTCCAGGATGACAACACTAAAATCCTAAAGACAAATGAATATGAGACTTCTCATAAATCTCTTACTGATAAAGTGTTGGATAAATAAATTAACACATAACACAGGAGCCAGTTTGAAAAAGTGATATGTCACCACTTATATCTCACGGCCCGTACCCTCCAAACAAAACAGTTTCACACTTTTAGCACAGCTTCTGGCTCACCTCAGTTCTACTTCATGCGCAATCTGACTGCATCCGATGACATGGCGTCTGACTGCAACTCCTCCAGGGTTCACAGTTTGTTTCAGAAAAATACCTCGTAAATTTGACAGGCTGTACTTTAACGTTAATGCAGCATCGATTTATTCCAAATCCACTCTACTGCAGTTCAGAGCCAAAAACAGCTTCACTGTCCAAGCACATCAACACTGCAAAAAGAGTGCAAAAAAAAGAGAGATTTTAATTTTCATCAAAAGATATTAGGGGTGGATTGCGGTGCTTGTGTGGGAGGATTTATTGCCAAGCTGAAACTGAATTACATTCAACTGTTTAGCCATAAAACTCACTTATGGAACCGCAGGGATATCTTCATATCATACGCAGATCTTACTAATACTTCCTGCATGCATTTTTTCTGTGAAAGAAAGTGGCTTTACAGTGTCTTATGCAAAATGTAAGAGATTCCAGCCCCCTCATTTTTCCGGCACCTGAGTATGGTGTAAAACGGGTCTGGTGGAGAGCAGATGAGAGCTAAATATCAAGCGGAGATCTCCAGCTCAGAGGAAGCAACATTTACCAAGACCCCCCTTCCCCCCAGGGACAGGAATCATTTTGTTTGCTACAGACTCCTCACACAGCGGAGGTCAACGTCTAAAAATAAGCCAGTCTTGAGTTACAGTTGAGTTCAATTCCGAGGAGAAATTACTGGGATATGGAGAGAAATTATAGGACTTTATGCAGCTGAGAGGCAAACAATAAATGATGCATTGTCAGCTTTGAATACCATTAAACATCTGAAGGTTTCATTAAACAGGTGATATAAGGAGCAGTTGATATAAGTATCACTCAACATGCATCAGTGTGTAAATCTAGGACGTGTACAACAGTCATAAGCAAATAATTACAATAGTAACAAGACAGGAGTGATTATATGTATTTCAGACAACATGCCCTGAATTAATAAAAGATATACAGGTAATGCATACGTGTAGACCTATTTAGAATTATGAAAACTAGGGTTAGGAGCTTAATTTATATTCAGTGGCACCACTATTGAATAAAATTAACATTCTGAGATGGTTCTTTGAAATTAATCAAAAACATATCGTGGCCAATGTAGTCCGATTCCCTGAACCAATGACTCTCATCAGTCTGACCTCTTTAGTGAATCTACAGCTAGTTTCTGAGGTTGTTCATGTGACAACATTAGTTAAAGATCTCAGTACAGTTTTATAAAAACAAATACATTACATATATTACCATAATGTTGGTTCATGTTCACTGTAAAAAAAAAAGATTGTAATTTTACCATAAAAGTAAAAATGCGACAGTATTAATTGGTTAACAGTAAGTTTCTATATATATATGAAGAAAAACTGTAATAGATCTAAACTTACATTGAGTAATTTTACAGGAAATTACTGTTACCATTTTTTAATAAAAAAATCTTAGAATTTACAGTGAAAAGCTGTCAACTGATATTCCCAGAATTCCCTGTGTGATGCTTCACATTTGATGTTTTTTTTTTTTTAATTTTAAAATTTAATTATGTTTCTTGTTTTAGTTTTTTGTTATCAGTTATGTACATTGGGGTTTTATGTTACATCTTATGTTGTTTTATGAATGATTATGCAGTATTTTAGTGTCATGTGCTTGTGTTACCACTGTGTTTTGTATTTGTGTGCATGACACTGTGTGCACCTTCTATGTCCTAGTATTTGCCTCACCTTCTGGAAAAGCTACTTATGATAAACTTTGATTCATCACATGATTTTCTCATCATAACACTGGTGGATTTCAGTACATGTTAAATGTACCAAAGCAACATGGTAATTCAGCAGAAAAAGTTTTTTTTTTTTTTTTTACACGTTTCTTCATTAAAAGTGGAATTGGAACTGCACTAAATGATTTCAGTTTGCTCACTTTCTACAGTTTTTCTCGCACAAAAAGTGTAAATAATTTTTATCACAAACTAGAGTTCTGAGAGGCAATTAGGTTTTGTGTGCAAAGTATGAAGCAGTAGATACCATGCATTCATGTTATCAATAAACTGGCTAAACCACTGGTGACACCAAGTGAAAGGAGGAAGAAGTGCACTTGTAAAGCATTGTCTTCTAGGGGTTTCTTTCATTTTCCCCTCTGTATATATGAAACGGGACAGCCACTAAGCCTGTTCTGCTTTTGAAGTTGCCTTTATACATCCAGCTGCTCACAGAAGCCAAGTGTGAAATGATCAATCTCTGTGTGTTCCTGACTGATCCGTTTCTCTATAGCCGTTTGTCCACAGGTGCTTGTTCCAATTGAGCAGGACTCTTGATTTATCTAATTAACTGGTCCTAGTGGGCTGAATCAGATGGTGCAGTTTATTGTTGCAGCAAACATCCGAGGACAATAGAGCCCCAGAGATGAACAACACTGGAGCAAGTGGGATTTGATTCATCTCTAGCAGCTGGTGAGGAAAAACCACTTCCTTTCTAAGCCCATAGGATAGGAGAGGAAAGGCATGTAACCTAATCCTGCGAGTATTACTGACACCAGATATACATTAATGCATCAAGTTAATAAGCTCTATGATTATTAAACCATGGGCAGACCCAACTGGCACTTCTTCTTGGCTCTAGTTCAATTACAAACACATCGGATGCTCTGATAATACAGCAATAAAGCCTAACCGGTGATAACAGTAAAATATAATATTGGTTTAATCCACCTCACAATGTCATTAGTAATTTCACTACTGTCTCTGTAAATAGCTGATAAATGTTCAAGGCTTCAGGCAGTAAATATTTAAAGTCTTTCTTTCATTACTTTGACAAAATTTTCCTTTCGACAGATTTTATCAGAAAGGGAGCACATTTTTCTGAAGTAATGAACATGTTTTTGTTCCTCTGAATGTCAAGCTTTTTTTCTTTCTTTTTTTTCTGACACTGTTGATATGCCTTTCAAGATTTTGGTTTGGAGTTCCAAATAATCACAATCATTGTTGTTCATCAAATGGCTTTCTCTCACAGAGCCCTTCTAAAAACATTCGTCAGGGGGTATAAGAACCAAACCTGCATTTGACGTTTGATGGCTTCAGTGATCGCTCATTGAGATCAATATATTTCCACTTTTAGAGAGAAAAAGAAATATGGGTTGTTATCATGCTAAACCCAGTGTTTTATCACATCTGTGAAGTTTTTTCTGTTCTATTTGAAACCCCTTTTTGAAAGACTAAGATAGCAACGATTTGAAATTTCATAATTTATATTCAGTGAGCATCGATCTGTTTTCTTCGATACTTGGTCTTGCAGGGCAACATCAAGCTCTTGACAAGGTAAGCATGTGAAATAAAGGCTTCACAGAGTGTGTTTCAAATTATCAGAGCAGCTGCACAAAATCAATGCTGTTTAATTATAAATGAGCTCATTAATTGATCTCTTAAAAAGAAAAAAGAGAACGTGACTGTTGTCAAGAGAGATGTCGGTGCTTAGGACACCTTCAGGTCTCAAACTTTTCCGGTTTTAGCTATATAATCTCACTGCTTATATTTTTGTTACTTTAAATTATATTTTAAATAATAATAATAATTTTATTAAATTAAATAATTTGATTAAACATGAATTGAGTCATTTAAATATTAATAATATCAGTTTTTGATAATGAGTCAATCTATCACAATGATATTAAAATCAAATACTGAATTTATTTTTCTACTTCCCATGCATGATGCTTGTTGCCACAAGATTTCACTTAAAGTGGTCTATGAAAAATTCATTACAGGAAAAGTGTGCTGCTCAATTTGATCAATCTTATTTGCTCTATAATGTTAATATCCTATGTCTAATGGTAATCCAACACATTCCAATGTCTATGGCCTCATTGAGATTCACTACGACTGTCAGTCCAAATCTGATTTTTGTGCATATCCGATCGGATTTAGCAAGTGTGAACGGCAAAAAAAAAAAAAAAAAAAAATTACATGAAATGCGATTTTTAAAAATCTGTTTCAAGCTATTTTCATACGACCTATTCAAATTCAAATTTCTGGAAATCCCTTACAGTCTGACTGTTTTGACCAGATGTCACATGGTTTATGTGAAAAGTTACAATATAATGGAGACATGTTTTGAAACGGGTGGAGACCACAGTACGGAATAAAGCTACACATACCAGCCTTTCAGCCGCGGCCTCACACGCAGCAGCCTCCAGAGCGGCGGCTACACATTGTCATGTTGTAAATAATACAACTTCTGTATTGCAAACCCCTTCATGTTGCGGTCAGTGGCAGATGCAGAAAGTGGACGATGAAAAAAAGTGTGGGTCGGTTGGAATAATTTGCATTACCCATGTTTTTCAACCGAAATTTTGAACAAAAATTTGACAGACCGGTCCCTGTGTGGCACTATAAACGCCCATGACTTAAAGGTGAAGTATATAAGATAATGATTAAACAAGTCATGAACATGTCATAGCAAACGGGGCATTGCATTGTAACACACTACAATGAACACTAAGATAGCATCATCACGCACTCAGAAAAAAAAAAGAAATGTTCCAGTTTATAAAGTTTCATTTGATGTGTCCAGTGTGAACAGCCTAAAATAGTTGTGGTGCGTCACGTCAAAAAATGCTCCCAGTGCAGATATGTCACATGTCTGTTTTGGACTCTGTTTGTTTTTCATTTAGTCACATGTCTTCCTTTGTTCATTTTCCCCCTGTACCTCCACGGTCACCTGAACTGTCGGCTCCACCCTGACCCTTGAACTGCCTGCGCCGCCATGGTCGCCTGAGTTGCCAGCTTCGCCCTGGCCTCCCGAGCTCCCGGCTCCATGAGGCCTTCTAATCACCCAGGACCTGCCCACGACCCCCATGGTGCCCGCCCTCCTCGCCCCTCCCTGGTTGTACTCTTTTCGGCACGAGGTCGCACCTTCCGGGAAGAGGGGAGTAACAGT
Organism: Zacco platypus; assembly: GCA_038088235.1. Classification (NCBI taxonomy): domain Eukaryota; kingdom Metazoa; phylum Chordata; class Actinopteri; order Cypriniformes; family Xenocyprididae; genus Zacco; species Zacco platypus. Next base: position 16,488,679 of record CM076081.1, on the reverse strand, counting down.
GTTGCCTACTTTATTTCATGACTCATAGCAACACAGCTAAAAGTATTCCTCATATGTTGGACCTTTTATTGTCTTTTAATATTCTACTTCTACCTGTTGAGACACGCTTTCTCAAGCCCCGGTATATGTGCTGTTTTTGTGGTGTTTGAGTTGAGGGCCGTTCGCAAGTTTTTTTTACATTTTTTAAATTTAGATGCCACTAGTGTCAGAGAAGCTACATACTTCACCTTCAAGCACTAAAACACCAGATCTAATTGCAACCACATATAAAAATGAAAACAAAAATAAAGGAGGAGCGATCCAACCAAAGTCCAACTGTTAACTATCACAAAGAGAAATCACAATGTCTTACATGCACCGTTCAGAAAACCCCTTGCTCACAAATATTAAATGCAAATTTTGCATACATGCCACAGCAGGACTAAAAACCTACCCCATAGCTTACATTGTGTGACTGATGTCGACTAGGTTTTGAATTGAAAATATTGATAATAGCCTATTGTCATAATCCTAATTGGACTAACAAAGAATAATCAGTTTTGAATAAAGTAAACCATTTAAACTGACTAAAGATCTCTGTGTTTTAGCATGTGGGTTTGAAGTTAACTTGAATGAAAAGCAACAAATTAAATTAGAGAAACTGCCACTTTAGGTTATGTAAGTCAAATAGTTGTATTTACAATACAATGGTTGCTAGGCAAAAAATAATCTTACTAAAAAAAAAAAAAAAGCATAACCATTCCACGGCGGACCAGACTAAAAACCTACCCATAGCTTACCTTGAATGGCTGATGTCTGTTCATAGTTGACTGGGTTTTGAATTGAAGATGTTGATTACAGCCCATTGTCAATTCTAATTAGCCTATCTGTTAGTTCTCTCTCAAATGACAAAAGTGTAAAGTTATTAAGGCGTTCTATAAGCGTGAACAACACAAAACGCATGGAATCTGATCTTTTTATATTTGGGACGCTTCATATGCATTCCTAAATCCGATACAGGTCAGACATTTTGCAATGGGACCTCAGTCTGAACATTCAAATCAGAATTCAGGGATCAGGGATGAGCAAATTCAGTACTGGAGGGACAATGTCCTGCAGAGTTTACCTCCAACCCTGATAAAAAAATATCACCTGCCTGTAGCCTTAGTAATCCTGAAGAAATGAATTAGCTTCTTCAGATGTGTTTGATTAGGGTTGCAGCTGAACTCACTCTAAACAGGACAGCGGCCCTCCAGGTTTTACTTCCGTAAGACAGCGTGACGTCCTTTAATTGCTCTTTTGTGCATGTGGGTGAGTTTACGACCATGTTCTGAGGTCACATTTAAAACAATGTGAAGAGCTATACAAAGAAATCATATCTCAGTAGTAAATCAGAATCGAGCACAAAGGCTTGCAGTGTGAAAGCAAACTATGATACACGTTAATATCATTAATTACATTAGCCTACTAATAATGATAATGTAAAAGGCTGTTTAACAACACAACCTTGATTTTATATTCATTTTACAGTTTGCAAACAAGAACAAAAGCAAAAACTTCCTATCAGCTGTTTTTGGAGGACATCTAGTGGTCGTGCCCTATCTGTGCAACTACAAATACTTGCTGATTTTTAATCAGGTGTACAGATCCTGCAGCCTTCAGGTGGATCTCTGGAACCAGGACTACACTGCTCTGGTTTCTAGGGCCTCCACCACACATCATACACAGAGAAAAACATATCCATAGAAGAAAATGTTGTCTGAGAATCAGAAATAACAGTCTCAGCTTTATTGCAATCGATACACTTACAATACAGGCAAATAAATTCACAGAAGTGAGAACATTTAGTTAAGAAATTAATCTGTTACATGGAGGACAAGTGAACATGATATTATATACAACAATCAGGCATAACATAAATGCTGCCAAATCAGCCCTGACCCGTCGAGGCATGGACTCCACTAGACCTCTGAATGTGTGCGGTGGGATCTGCACCAAGATATTAGCAACAGATCCTGTAAGTTACGAGTGGGGCCTTCATGGATCGGACTTGTTTGTCCAGCACATCCCACAGATGCTCGATTGGATTGAGATCTGGGAATTTGGAGGCCAAGTCAACACCTCAAACTTGTTGTGCTGCTCAAACCATTCCTGAACCATTCGTGCCTCATGGAAGGGGCGCATTATCAAAATGGTCACTTGCTGCCTAATATATCCCACCCACTAACAGGTGCCGTCATGAAGAGATAATCAGTGTTATTCACTTCACCCGTCAGTGGTCATAATGTTATGCCTGATGTGTATATATCACAATGAATGGGAATGGGAGCTTAACTGGATTTCAAAAATCAAGAGATTCAAAAAATTCCTTGATCTTAACATTCAACTGGCATGTTTCACACTACAACAAATGAAGAAAAACAAATGACCAGGGAACAGAAAGGATGGCTGTTAACATGTAGCCTTCACTTCATAATATAGAGGAACATGAGAAAGTTTTAGCAGTTTACTTTAAAACAAACTGACATACTTTTTAGGGAGCGCATTTGTAACCAGGGATGGAAAACAATTCACTGTTTGTGCTAGATCTCTCAAACTTTGATACACGTTTCTGATACACAGCCGCATTTGTCTACTTTAAATAAAACTCATTGGATGTGTTCTGCACAATCACAGATTGTGTGAGTAATGACAAATACAAAGAGTACTTGTGTGAGTTGTAACACTAGCTGGGGATAGATGTAACAATGAGAGATAATTTCCTGATCCACTCTATTCAATTTGTGCAAGAACTTCACTGAAGAACAAAGAATAATCAGTTTTGCAAAAAGAAAACAATTTAAACTTACCAAAAAATATACTGCATTTCTTTTAGGATTTTAAATTTAGCAGAAATCAATTGCTGTGTATGTTTGTGTGTATGTACTGTATTCATGTCACATACGAGTTCAGTATAGCTATGTAGCTATCCAACTATTTTAATGTGAATTTTGGAATATCAAATATAAAAAAACAAACAAATAAAAAAACATTGCTGGATGGAAAAGCCAGGATGCACATAAATTCTAAAAATAAGAACAAAAAAACTTTTTCTGTTAAGAAGATATGCTCATAAACTACAATGGAAACAAATTTATCACAAATTGTTTTAATGCACAACAAAAACACTCATGTGACTTTGCCTTAACAGAGGATGGGATTGATAACTAGACTCATTGGAATCATTGAGTCATGTAACATTTTTAATGAACAGTTATAACTATCACCACCCCAAACAGCTATAGCTAACTGTTGAATGAAAAGCATCAAATTAAACTAGATAAACTGCCACTTTAAGTTATGTAAGTCAAATAATTGTATCTACAATACAAGGATTGCTAGGCAAAAAAAAAATCTTGAAAAAAAATTATTTCCTGAAAACAATGACAAATGACAATGTTGCTCACAGTCATGCCACTTCTTCTGTGAGCTCAAAAAAGAGATATGAGTGTATGATATTAATGGCATCACCACAGCTCTCTTCTGACTTGTCAAACTGTAAGTGTTACAACTGACCGTGTCACAACACTCCTTATCCTCTAACAAAAAAATAAGGTCAATTTTTCACTCAAGTATTTACTATAAGTGTTAGCATTAGAGTCATTAACATTCTGCATAACATATCGAACTACAGAAATTGACATCTACGTTCTCTGACTGTGTCCAGTGATCATTTTAAACAATTTTAGGTTACAGGTTACATTTGAGATGGGACGATAAGGCACAAACTGCATTGCTATATGCTATATGTCCACCAGGTGACGCCAGATTTGTATATTTACACACAGTCCCTAAAAGGGTTGAACATGATGAGTTGAGTAGATCTAATTTAAATGTCCCAACTTTTTTAGTGACTGCCAGTGTATTAAAAATGCGGTGAAAATTTAGAAAGCTCATGGAACTAGGGCACTACATGAGGTCTTCTTAAAATAAAATCAGATTAACTATTAATCACTGAGCAGGATTTTCAGTGGAATTGACCCTTCACAAAGACCCGCCCCCTTTAGTTACTGTTGCTATGTCCGACAAGTCATGCGCTCTCACGCAGTGAAAAATACATCCCGGAGCAAAGAGGACACTGTATAAAAACAGTTTCATAATTAAAATATTGTAATTTTTTACAGAAGTTTAAGCAATAAATAGCGTATAGTGTCTCTTTAATGTGTGGTGACAGATCGCTGTAGCTCCTTCAAGCAGCTCGTGAACCGATCATCTCTTCATACTAGTTCATTTATAGCATCAAATAAACATGAATGAACATCAGAAGGAATGTTGTTTCAAGTGTGGAAAGACGTGAGGACACACAATTTTTCAAGTTCAAGTTCACCAACGTTAATCTACTAACTCCCCTGACAGCTTTGTCGGACAAAATGGCAGATTCAGGGTTATGATTGGTCAGATCGCCTGTCAATCAAACTGTTTGTCAGTTTAATCCAATAAATGAAATAGCCTATGTCATCCTCAAGAGTGAAATAGCCTAAAGCACATAAAACCACAATTAAACATTTAAATTTACACTATATGGAATAATGAGGTAAATACCTTAAGCAATAAAAAATTGCCCATAAATTATAGGGGCAGTTAAAATTCCGTAAAGAGTTTGACCTTATTTTTTTCAGGTGTTGTGCCAAATTCTGACCCCCGCCAGATTATTAAACTAAAAGTTAAAAATTAAAAGTCCCCAGAATTGGTCGGTTTAGGATTAGGTATAGGGATGGGGTTAGAATTTGACAATAATGTAGCGGCTTCAACGAGGGGGGTAAAAATGTGGCAGGGAGTCGAAATTAGGCACAAACCGGGACTCCTCCTGGCTAGTGACGTCACGCAGCTTCTCCTACTGTACTGAGAGAAGCGCTCGAGACTGATGAGACGCGCGCTCACAGCAGCCACATATAACGGTCCACAATCAAGAGACTGCACTTCATCTGCAAGAAAGTAAGTACAATTTATAACTTTTTATATATGTGGCCTTTATTTCTTCAGTTTTCATCGATTAGTGTGTCATTGCTGTTTGCGTCTCGATTTACCACTGAGTTACAACTTTCCTCTCTGAACTCACAGCTAAACTCACTCAACTACGCTTTCTGACACTTCAGATCGAGTTTATGATTTTTTCCCCGTCGTGTTAGACCCTGTGTGAGTGTGTTGGTCTTCTGAATGTCCTCATCCGTTTCTTAAGATTTCACAATCCGTTTCAACTTGCCTGAGGTACACCCATCAACCGTCTTTATCTTACATAAATAATCTGAACTCCCCTTTGACAGTTTATACTTGCACGTAGTCCTAAAAAACTGGATAATAACTCAAGAAATGTCAGAACAGTTTCTTTTGCGCCACATCTGTGTGTTGTGGAACTGTAACTGATGCAAATGTTATTAGTATCAGAACTCGAACCTCGTTAAACTACTAAGAAGCTCCTCTTAAATAATATATACTAGCTCTGCTGCATTAATGTTTAATTTAACAGTCTGAACATTAGTTTTCCCATTTCTCCTCAAAAGTTATTTACATATTTTGAGATATATGGCAATATACTTTACAATTAAACATGGTGCTGTGCTGTTTTGAGCTCTGCCCTCTGTTTTGAGTTAATCTGCACTGGATGAAACATTACAAATTAATAGTTAAAATATTGTAATGTCACTAAAAAACAGCAGCCATGCTTCAAAAATATGCAGGTTTGGACATTTCAGTTTAAATGTCCATTACAGTAAAAATGAACGGGTTAATTCACCCTAAAATGAAAATTCTGTCATTAATTCCTCACCCGCATGTCGTTCCGAACCCGTAAGTTCTTCTCCCGTTCATCTTCTGAACACAAATCTGAGAGATTTCAGTCCCTACTTAGACTTGCATTTCAAAAAGTTCATGAAGAGTTCGGAAAACAAATCGATATGAATTAAGTAACAAACGTTTGAGGATCTAGAAGAGGTTTGTTCTTGCACGTCATTGAGCTTCTGTTATGTTCTCTGATCAAGGTTTATATGAGAGTAAAAGCCTTCAAAAATTCAATCTGCTCATCTTAAAAAGCAATCGAGTCTATTCAGAAAAGTTAGACTAAAACGTTCGATTCATATGGATAGTTTTCTGATCTCTTTATGAACTTAAGCATCAAAGTTCCAGTTGCAAAGGCAGTCAATAGAGGCACAGAAATCTCTCTGATTTCATCAAAGAGATCTTCATTTGTGTTCCAAAGAACGAAAGTCTTACGGTTTGGAACGACATGAGGGTGAGTAAATAATGACTGAAATGTCATTTTTGTGTGAACCTTTAACACGCACTGAGATTTTTTTTTAATGTCCCAGACTGGTATGTCCTATACCCTGAAGGTGTTAGTTCTTTAAAATTTGAAAGCTGTACCAAGTAAGTTTTGGGAAATGCAGCACATCCTTATTTCATTACAGGCATTTCCTGTATTTCTGAAACAAAAGGTGGAACCATCAACAATCAAACAGTCTTTTACAGAGCAGATTTCTTATAAACACACACAAATCAAGTCAAGAGAAGTCAATTTTAAGTCAGACCACAATGATTTTTAATGCCATTTTCAGGAATATTTTGAAAAAAATTCTTACATTTTTCAATTTTTTTTTTCAATTCTTAAAAAAAACAAATCAAAATGAGCAGTGTTTACCACAGATGAATTTGCAGTAATATCTCATAATATGTAACAACTGCTGTCCATTTGCTGATAATGTACATAATTATTTGCCTTATGTAATGTGTTTACAAATTGTCTTACTGTATAACATTGCCGTTTTAGTGTATATCTTACCTTAAATTCACATTAACCTTGAATTTGCTTTTTACTAATGGTGAGGCTTTGTGGAGATCTTCTAGTTTTAAGCAGAGTGAAATATTTAGTCAAGCCACATAGCGATCGCTTTGTTGGAGTGATAATCTGCTGGACCGCAATACAGTTAGTAGTTTCATAATATGTCAGACTGATGTGTGCGAGACATTCCCATTGGGCCACAGCTGGGCATTTTCTCTGAAGGCGCTTCTCTGTGTGTGCTTTCTTCCCCAAGGTGGTAGCCATGGAAACCATTGAAGTGTATTGCTGGAGAGCCTTTATAGTTCATGATCAGACTTGAGAGGATGCCGAGTTCCACTCAAACACTATCCTACTTTTGATTACTAAAAGCAAGCGTTGTTTGATCCTTAAGCTTACATACTGCGCACTTAAAGCAGCTCAGATGGAACTTCCATTTATTTATGAATAATTCAATCATTTTGCGCAATATTTGAAGCAAACTTCGGACAACATTGGTCATTGCACAAAAATAAAAGTATAATAGTAAAAGTAATTTTAAAAAAGGAAATAAATGAAGTGCCTTTGATTTCAGGCTATAGAAGCAATTGACTGTGTGAACCTTGATCGAGACCAGGGCCTTTTATTCCCTGTTTGTTTTCAAGAGGATGTCATGAACGAGGTAGGCATGTCTGAACAAGAAGAAATATTTCTGCCCTTATTAGCCTCACTTCAAGACATGTAGTGGCAACGTGTGGGCTCTCTTGGTTTGGGACAATAAATGGAACAAGGAAATGAAACTGAAATTCGCCTTATATATATATATATACATGCCTGAAAGACCATTATGAAAATAATTAGGATTTGCTCTACAATCTTACAGTGATTAATAATACTGAGAGAATTATAGTTAATCACAGTTAACTGAGTGTATTTATTTTTTTTCTTCTCGCAAAATCTGTATAATAATAGTTCTTTACAAATTATTTAAGAAATTTGTTAAAGTATTGCACATAAAAACATTCTTATGAAACTGTTACAATTTATCCTCTTCATTTTCTTGAATTCCTAGTTCATTTCCTTAAAGAATATTTTCAGGAAATTAAAAAAGAAAATTCATAAATGCCCTTATATTGCTTTGTTACAGATGGAAGGCTATTGATCTCTCAATCTGAAACAGAAACATGGGAAGAGAAACTTGAGACAAGAGGTGCAGTTCGGTCGCGATACCCACCATGGCCGCCCATCGCATTCGATCAGCGAACAACACTGTGCTCCCTCGCTGTAGATCTGAGGGAGCACTCATTGATCTCAGTGAAGGAGTGTCAGAGGCCACCCTTACAGATGTTAAAGGTTTGTTTTCTTATTTTCACCACACAATCGAACATTGTAACTTTTATTTTTAATTTCATTCACCACTCTTTTTTTTTTTACAGTGCCTTCGCCTAGTGCCTTACGACTGGATGTTACCTCATTTGGAGCAGTCAAGGAAGTGATTGCCATTAAGGATTACTGTCCGTCCAACTTTACCACTCTTAAGTTTTCAAAGGGAGACTGTCTTTATGTTATAGACACATCGGGTGGAGAGTGGTGGTATGCACACAACAGTAAAGAAATGGGATATATCCCAGCAGCCTATGTCCACCCAATCAATTATCGAGACTCGTCATTCAGTGATAGTGGTATGATTGACAGCCTTGGTGACATTTCTGAGGGAGTGAAAGAAATGGACATCTCAGGGGAGTGGAAGGAGTCCTCCAAATCCACAGAATCTAGAAATGAAAATCCTTTTGTTAATAAACGGATGTCAACTAACCCTTTCCTAAATGGCACAGTGCAAGTCACCTCAGACCAAAACAGCAAGCATAATTCAGCAAATGCTTTGTGTTTTGATAATCTCTCACTTCCCATCTCAAACACCAGCAGCACTGTTAATATTAATGGCTTTGAAAGTGGGCTATTTGACACATACAATCTTAGTCATGGCTCAGGAATGGGTCCAAATCTTCGCAGAGACAATCCGTTTTTTAGGAGTAAGCGCTGCTATAGCATGTCAGAGCTGTCTGTCCTGCAGTCCTTGTCTGAAGGGAATCAAGGCTCCTTGAGTTTTTTTGGAGGCATGAAGTCACCTAAACCTGAGCATTTTCAAAGTAGAGAGGATTTCAAAACGGCATGGCTAAGTCACCGTAAACTTACGCGGTCCTGCCACGACCTGGACTCCATTGGACAAAATCCAGGTTGGGGGCAAACCCAGCCAATAGAAACCAACATTGTGTGCAACCTGGACAGTTCTGGCGGTGCCGTGCAGCTACCAAATACCAGTATCAGCATACATATCCCTGAGGGCCACGTTGCACCAGGAGAGACTCAACAGATTTCGCTGAAGGCCCTTCTGGACCCACCATTGGAGCTCAACAATGACAGATGTACTACTGTAAGTCCAGTGGTAGAAGTAAAACTCAGTAACATGGAAACCAAGACCCCAGTCACTTTAGAGATGAAGGTGTCTGTTGTAGTGAAGATAGAGAGCCGCAAAACTGCAGAGGTGGTGTGCGTAAGAAGCGATTGGAAAGAAGGTCCATACGTCCCGATTCCACATGCATACATGTATGGAGACACAGTTCAAGTGACACTGGACAATTTAGAACCTTGCATGTATGTCTCTGTGGTCGCCCAAGCGCAAACTGTGGCCCCACACAACACAGTGTGGGAACATGTCGTAAAAAAGGTCACTCTTGGGGTATACGGGCCAAAACACATCCACCCATCCTTCAAGACAGTGGTGGCCATTTTTGGCCACGATTGTGCCCCAAAGACATTGCTAGTGAGTGACGTAAAAAAGCACTCACAGTCTACTCTACCTGTCGTCCTCCAGCTCTGGGGAAAGCATCAGTTTGTATTAACGAAACCTCAAGACCTTCAAGTTGGCGTGTATTCAAACATGTCCAATTTTGAAGTAAAAGCCAATGAACAGGCAAGAACCGTAAGGGGATTTCAGCTCAAACTCGGTAAAGTGGCCCGTATCGTCTACATGATTGCAGCTCGGGATTCTACCGACATTTTAGATTTTACTTTGCGAATTCAGGTCAAGGATGATAAAGAATGTATCCTGGCCCAGTTTTGCGTTCAGACCCCAACCCCACTACCAAAAACAAGCACAAGAAGCTCCGTTCAAAGGCGCTTCCTAAAGAAAAAGGAAGTGAACAAAATTGTACTGTCTCCTCTTGCAGCGACCACAAAGTACCCTGTGTTTCAGGACAGACTAGTCAAAAACCTGAAATTTGCTAAGTTGCTGAAAACTGTTATAAGACAGTCCAAAAGCCTGTATTTGCTAGAGTATCTTAAAGGTGACGTAATGGCTATTTTGAGTGAGGAAAAAATTAAATTTAAAGGACATCTATGGACCAAAGAGTGGTACATCGGATACTACCATGGAAGAATTGGCTTGGTGCATGCCAAAAACATTCTAATCATGGGAAAAGTGAAACCTGTTAATTTCAAAGGGTCCGATCTTATGACTACAGCCCTTTTAGAGCAGATCCTGAAGCCCTGCATGTGCCTGACGTACATCTACGCATCGGTGCGAACGATATTGATGGAGAATGTGGCAAGCTGGAGAGCATTTGCTGATGCTTTGGGCTACGTCAATCTGCCTCTGACACATTTCTGTCGGACAGAGCCAGACAGTGAGCCTGAAAAAGTGGCTTCTGTTCTTGAGAAGCTCAAGGAAGACTGCAATGCAGCTGAAGGCAAAGCGAGGAAGTCTTTCCAGAAGGAACTCATGAAGGTAGGCTTTGACGTGGAAGTAGAGCTTTCAGCTAAACGTGAGAGCAACGTCGTAGAAACTAAGCATACTAATTGTACAAAACATGTTTTATTAATTTACTTGAAGTCTTTTTAAAATTGACAAGTGATCATTTGTTCCCATGTATTGCTCAATAACTGATAAATGGTGAATATTAAAAGTTTATAGTATTTTTTCAAAATAAATAAAAAATTAAATGTAAATTTTTCTTTATACTTTAATTAATTTATTATTTAAGAATTGAGAATAGTAAAGTTTTTGAAAGTTATGTCGAAAGTCTGAAAGTCAACTAATAGATCCAGCTTGAAATAGAATGTCATTACTGAAAGTTATAAAAACTTCATGAAGCAACATGAAATTGACCTTGCTGGTATGTATGATTGAAGGATTTCTTCTACACTTTTCAGTTTTGCAAATGAATAGATTTGTATTAATTAAACTATGAATAATATATTATTTCTGTAGTTCCTACCAGAGCCAGTCAAATAAATATTTCATAAAATTACTCACATTTGTCACAAACACTTGAGAGTTTATTTAGGCTCTGAAGCCGAGCCCAAGTGCTATTAAACCACCATATTTGCAGGATACCACCAGCTACCAACTTTAATCCTGAATTAAAACAACATATGAAACAACAATTATTATTATTATGTTGTTTTAAAAATATTAAAACATCAATTTAGCAACCATTTCTAAATAAACTGAATGAAAAAACTCACATTATATCGTTCCTTTGTCTATATTATGATGGTAGAGAATGTGCTAAGATGCAGGTTTGCCTTGTTATTACCTGTCAAAACCTCTTCGTGCCACTGTGTCAAATAAAGCCTGATGTGAAAACATGTGTCAACAGGAACCTGAAGCAGGATGTTTCCTAAGGAAATATTAAGTTGTATTTTAGCTACTTTTATTAAAAACACACTTTTAAATATAAATCTGCCCTGTAAACTGTGTTCCAAATTTTTGTGCATGTGACATATCAGATTTTAGTGCAACAAGATTTAAATTTAGCAAGTGTTTGTTTGTCTGTCTTATTTCCAATCGCTTTTTACATAACTTGCATCAATCTCAGACAGGTTTAAGTAGTTTGCCAGGTCTACTTAGGTAATTGGAAAAGACGTTGTTCCACGTTATTAAGCAAGTCACAGTTCTCATGCAATATGGGGAGAATGAAAGAATTTTCTGAAGATAAAAAGCATGAAGTGGTGCAATGTCTAGCAAAAACCATATTCTGCCAAAACTGAACTTTTTAACTGTCAAAAGATTTGTGAGTGATTTAGAGCACAGAAGAACCCGGTCAGATAAAGGTTTATTAAGGGGAGTTTCTGTCAAACACATTAATTGTATTAAAATGGCAGCTAAAAAAAGCCACTGTTGAGCAGAAAACTCGCGTCTCTGGAGTCTCAAGATCCTCTAAACGCAGGCTGGCAGTTGAGCATAAATTTGCAATTCAGCTTATGTTTTACATGTTAAATATTTTTAGGTTGATTTCCTGAAGAGTGTAAACATGGTCAGAATTAACACACTTTTTCCCTTTAAACTTCACATTGGCTGCCATATGTATGCATATTTTTTTGTGATTCAATCACAATTTTGAAAGTAGTCAGAAACACCAAATTCAGTATCTGATATCAACATGCAGAAACTAATCAGACAAAGCCTGCGCATGACACGCTTAAGTTTAGTTAATACTAGGGCTCGACTGAAATAACAATGAGCTGAAACAACATCTGCTCAAAACATCACATTTGTAGGCAGATTAAAATGACGATTTTGGCAATATAGCATGCCCCTTTGATGAAATCAGTTTAAGAGCTACATATCATTGAAGTAAAGCTGGCTAAATGAATGTTAGATACAGAGAAATGTTCTTCATAAACTATAATTTTGAAGGGTCATCTGTGACCGTCTCAAACGTGACAACAGACCTGTGAGTGAAAATGCCGGAAGATGTGAACGTGTGGAAGAGTCTTATTTGAGCAGATGTTTCCTTTCTTATTGTTCAGAAGCAACAAATATGGACTGAGAGACGCTCTAAACTACACAACCCCTCCACACCTACAAATATATTGGCAGGAGATTGCTAACTGTAGTTCTCTGCACAGTTTAATAAACTACGTGCATATTCAGCATAGAGAAGAATTTGCATTTTAGAACAATGGATTTGCCTCTGGAATTTCTAGAGCTTTTTAAATTAATGAGTAAAATGAGGTCCGTGGTTAACATTTTATGAAGAGACTTTCCTGTTTTGTTCTACAAAATAAATTACACACAGTCAAATGTGAATTTTGAAACCCATTAAAAATTCCCAAGGGAAGCCTTGATGATTTAGTCTTTCGGGTTGCCTATAAATTCACATTATGACTCAACAACTCCAGAATTTTGCAATTCCAATTTAATCAGTTAAAGTTCCTAGTTATAATGTTTTTTCCTTGCATATTCCCCAGTATGGGCTTCATTTATGATCAAATGAATTTACAGGCATTCTTCAGAAGAACATGTGAATGTTTCTGAACTGAATGTTTCTGAGTCTTTGATTCTTCAGTATCCTCCCATTTCCCCTAGCCTATTGTTTGAGCAGAAGAGCGCTTCTGTGTGAACAGTCAGAGATTTCTGACAATAGTTTATAAACAAGACAGAATAGTCTGCTTATATAAAAGGAAATCAAAAGGGACAGGCAAGAGGAAATGTAATGAAGTAAGAGTAATGTCATAAAATCAGATTTTAAAAAAGAGGAATTAAATCAAAGCTAAGCAAATGTATGAGCATGCTAACTAATTCACGTGTTATGTTTTATGAATCTCTGCACTGATCACATAACTTGATTTTCTCAGACAGGCTTTGTGTGCAATATATACTTAAATTCCTCAACTCATGACGCTAACAATAACTTTTAATTGGATTCCCAGTGAACGTATACGGATTCAAGTTTTATAGCTTGAATTCATTGCAAGTAGCTTTGAGTTCAAAATGCTCTAATACGCTGTACAATTCTCAAAGTGTGTATTTCCATAGAATTAGTCAGAATCAGAATCAGAAAGAGCTTTATTGCCAAGTATGTTTCTCTAGTTCACAAGAAAGTTCAGACATGTTAGTGCAGACAAACATAGGAATTACACAGTAATTGGTGAAATATAACAATAATATAAGAAAACAAAAATTTCAATAATCCAATATAATAATTGTTTTAAATGAATGTAGATGTTTTCTTACACGCGTATAGTTTATGTAATTTACAAATGTGCAATGTTATGTACATGTTATGTTTATAGGTCAAATTAACAATACTTATTTATAATGTTTAAATTTGGCAGAACATTAATACCCAGGTTCACTGGGTAGTGGGTACTTTGAATCGATGTATTATTAGTTACAAAGAATCTGCACCCCAAAAATAAACAAATCATGGAGACAATAGGCTCAGAGTACTGAGGAAAGTCCAATGGACTGAAACATTTTTTACTTTTCTTTTTTGTGCACTTATTCATTTTTGCACATTTGCACTTGTTGATTTTGTCACAAACATGTTTAGTAATTTGATAACAATGAACCTTTTAAACCAATTTAAAAGCCTCTTGTCTGCTATTATTTATTTGTTTTATTATTTTTAATGATAAAGCATATTAAGTGAGATTTAGTGAGAAGGAAAAATAAAGAGAGCAAAATAACAAAACAATGAAACCTACTTTGGCATATTTGTGTGCAAAATAGTGAAATGATTAGGAATTAGGAATCAAATTTGGATATTCTTTTTACGTTTCCCACGCTTGACATTCTTGTCGTTTTTGAGGAATTAACATTTGCTTTTGGATTCTGTGACCATCAGAATCCTTTTGTTTGGCATTCTGTTACTACTGTGTCTCTGGAGGGTTGACTTAATAAGTTCCTGACAGTGACGGGGTCAGAGGCGAGACACCTCAGGAAACAGGTGCACATGAAAGGCCTTATCTTTCTTTGACTAATGCACACATTCAGTGTGTACACAGTACGCTTTCTATTTCACTTGCTTTCAGATAGTGAGTGGCAAAGTCACTGCTTGTACTGCAGGAGAGGAGTGAAGACTGTACCGATCACATACATGTGTCTTCCTTTTAGCACTGACTGAATGTACAAGTCAAAAACATACCTTCCAGTCTGTTTGTAGAACTAACATCTTTGATAAGAAGGAAACCATCCAAGACTCCTGCTATCTCATTGCTCTGTTTGGAGCCAAACAGGTCTTCTGGGGCATCAGCTCCGTGTTCCTCCCCCTCTGAGCAGACTTCCTGTCATTCCAAACATTCCAAGCCATGGAACTGGAATCAGAGATTAGTGGGTTCAGGGCGTGTAACTTTTAAACACTTGCTGCTGTTGTGTGCCTGTCCATGAGAACATTTGAGCGTAAGAACACCTGCACTTTTGACAAATTCATGTTCAAATGCCGAATTACATTTACTGATGACACTAGTAGAAAGACCGATTCTTTCTAAAGCACTAACAAAGTATAAATGTCACATGTCATCATCATCAGATAACAGTTTCAGACATTTTTTAGATCAGTGAATGTCATATATTCACAAGGCACGGTGAATCTAAGTCCTCATTCAGTGTTTTAAATGTCATGCCAAACTCTCCGGGAGAAAAGAAGGTCACGTTAATAAGACAGAACACATGCCAACAGAAAGGCCGGATATTCCTCCCTAACATTTCCCTTGTCCAAAGGGCCCGGAGTCACTCTCATTATGTTGTGCTCACGGGAACATGCACGTCGCTTCCTGCATATCGCCACATTTATCAAAGCTCTTGATTGGTCCAGATCCTCTGAGGCAGTGTTTAGAAAACCACTAACACTATCTCAGTTTTGTAGTTTGTGTTGCTGTACTCTTGGTGAAGGTTACATATTTAGAACAGGCTGTACTTAGCAACAACTAAGGGGAAAAAGCACTTTTTTAAAATAGCATGACATGGTGTGAGATTATGTAAGCAGTTAACACAACACAAACTACAAAATTTAGTTTGATTTGAAAGCTTTTACTGTGTCAAATATTTGCATAAAGATTCAATGTCATAATATTTGATTTTGGATTCTTCACAAGGCATGATGTTTTGAGCATATGCGGTAAATGCATTGTAACTGTTAAAATTGGTTGATACTGATATATACCGATAATTATTTTTATGTTACAACTGATAAACAATAAATGGTCAATGTTTAACTGAAAATTAAAATAAACCATTTTGAGTGTTACAAGATAATTTACAATATTAAAATGTACAGTATGAAAATGGATATTGCTTTTAAAATTTGCTAAAGAAAGACAACAAATTTGGTCATCATTTACTCACCCTCACAACGTTCTAAACAAGAACATATTTTGAAAAACATCTTTTTTTGTGCATACAAGGAAAGTCAAGGGGGTCCAGAGTGGTTTTGGACCCCACTGACTTTAAATGTATAAATAAAAACTGTTCTTCAAAATAGCATATTTTGTGCTCCACAGAAGAAAGAAACCATACAGGTTTGGAACAACATGAGGGTGAATAAAGTATGACTGATCTCTATAACACTGTTATTAAATTATAACTCTAAGCAAGTGTTAGTTATTTAAAGGTAAAAAAAAAAAATCAGAATGCACACTTATAAGCTAATATATAACCTATATCTACTAATAGAGATACAAAAAAAGTTTAGTACCAAATTTAATGCATTTCTGTATCTGTCTATTCAGGCTCTTCTGAAGATGGACTGTCAGGGCCTAGTGGCACGGCTGGTCATGGACTTTGTGCTGTTGACCACAGCGGTGGAGGTGGCGGGACGCTGGAGGGAGCTTGCTGAGAGACTGGCTAAAGTGTCCCGGCAGCAGATGGAAGCATATGAAGCTCCACACAGGGACAGCAGGGGACAACTGGACAGTGAGGTAAAACATTTTTTTCTTGCAATGAAAGTGTATGCTGATTGAGACTGTCATTCTGCCTAACGTCTTCTTTTATACTACACAGAAGAAAGAAAGTAATATAAGTTTAGAATAGCTGAACCTTGAGTACATTTTGGGGTGAAATATTCTTTTAAAACTGACTGACTATCAACTGAAAGACAAAGCTATACTCCTCCAGGAATTCTACTTAAGAGCATTTTTGATTAATGACAAGTCACGAATAATGTTTTGGAATGTGGAAGCTCTGTTACTCTGTGCTGAGGCTGATAGACTCTCAACCCACAGACTGATATTGAATACTGAGGCACAATATATACCGTAAGACAACGCAATCTCATGGCAATTCGTAACTGTTTTACTTTTTGCAGAATTAATAGCTCATTCTAATTGCTAAGGGCCTTCATGCTTGCTTTTGTTTTTTTCTAAAAACCTTATGTTTTCAAACAAATCACATTATAGGAATTCATACCAAATCACCGCCTTGTAAAATACTATTTTCTCAGGAGATTGGGCTGGAAAAAAGTGTTTGCACAGTTTACGCACCATTTAAAATATAATGAAGTGTTAAGAACTTCACTCAGATTGACATTACAGACAACTGTGCAACCAAAACATAGATTATTACAATGTTACGTGAAAAAATAATGATGTTGAATCCCCTAAATTATAACAAATGGACAAATAATGTGCTAGAGAGATTGGTGCGAGACAGCTGACACAAAAGTTTAACACTGGGGTTTGTGCACCGATTACAGGAAACCTACAGGTCATGATTATAGTGTTTGCTTCCAGCTCAGAAGAGGAACCTAAACGGTCTACAAACAACTGATGAGATTATGAGCTTCCTCTTGCTCTTTGTTTTACGGACTTAGAATATTTGCACACATTCATTCTAATGGAGAGCCTACAGTTCGGATAGACTTGAAAAATTGTGTTTACTCACGTCTTTCCGTGCTTGAAACAACATTCCTTCTGATGTTCATTCATGTTTATTTGATGCTATAAATGAACTAGTATGAAGAGATGATCGGTTCACGAGCCGCTTGAAGGAGCTACAGCGATCTGTCACGACACAGACAAAAACTATACGCTATTTATTGTTTAAATTTCTTTAAAAAATTGCAATATTTTAAATATGAAATTGTATCATACATTGTTAGTGTCCTCTTTGCTCCACAATGTATTTTTCACTGCATGAGAACATGATGTGTGGCGTGAGAGCGGCATGTGTTGTCGGGCATAGCAACAGGGAGCGGGTTTTGCCAAGAGCAATTCAGGACGCTTGTCATGTGCATGCAGGTTTACATGACAAGCTCAAATGAATCTTTACTTCTTTTTTTTTCCTCCTCTCACGAAGGCCATGTGGAAACCTGCTTATGACTTCCTGGTCACATGGGCAGCCCAGATTGGGGACAGTTACAGGGATGTGATTCAGGAACTTCACACTGGATTGGACAAAATGAAGAACCCCATCACCAAGCGCTGGAGACACATCACTGGCTCCCTCATCCTTGTCAACTGCCTGGATCTCCTTCGGAGCTCCGCCTTCAGCCCCTCCCCTCAAGATGACTGTGCCATATAAGGACTGCCTACACCAGCTGACTTTTACAAAACCTCAATTTCAATTTATATCCCTAAAGGGCCCCTATTATGCTTATTTACAGTTTAGAATTTTGTTTAGGGGGTCTACTAGAATAAATTTACACAATTCAATTTCAAAAAACTCATTTTTCTTATAATTTACATGGTTATGGTTTTCACCCTCTGTCTGAACGCTCTGTTTTAGTTTTAGTTTCTTTAAAACTTGCCTTACGGAAAACCCAGTCTGCAGTGATTGGTCTATCGCTTGGAGCATGTGACCAATGAAACGTTAGAAATTCATTTTAAACGCTGATTGTTCAATTCCTCTGCCTTTTTAAGTCCATGTAATGATGTTTTCCCCTCTCACGTAGTGAAAAAGAAGTGATAAACTCCTCCTGGTCTTATAAAAACCTTTGTTTGATGGCGAGTCAAATTAGCCAGCAGCTGGGCATTATGCAAATGTGTTACATGGTGACGTAGTTACAGCACGGAAATAATGGCAGGACTACAAATGAGGCATTCCAGGCAGGTGTTTTCTGTTGGAGCGATTAATTCCCTTTGACTTTGTAACTTTGTAAATTGTTTTCATGCACAAACATTCATATTGCACATTAAAGGTAAAATGGAAAAAAAGCACAATAGGTCCCCTTTAAAAGACCCTAACTCTTTTGTTTGTACAATAGTTTTGTTAGCCTTGATTTTTCACAGCAAATTGTACATGGGACCAAATGTTTTTATCTCATGGATATGTCAAACTTCAAATGTAAAATAAGATATGATTGTTCAGATTTTTTCTACAATGCAGATCATCATGATTTTTATACTTTTATCATGATGCATTATCATGATGTAAATTTTGTACAACAGATACACTGTTACATACTTGTACATTTTTTCACTAATACTGTAATATAGGGCTGTGTGATTAATCAGAATTGATTTTGGCTTCCAACGATTATGAAAACAAGATAATCAAGGTAAAATGATTATTGCGTCCTAACTCCTTTCCTTCACAGCGGTGCGCTTTCGTACCTCCCAAAAAACCCAAACTTTAACATCCAAAGCAGCCGAATAAGTGAGCTGTAAAATGCAGTCTACTGTTTTTAAACTGAACAGTGTTATTAAAAGCATATTAAGACGAAAAGAAACACTGTTCCCCTGGCAGCTTTCTGTGTAAAATATAAATAGCTTTGGATATGCTCTTAAATGAGTACACACAAAAATGGCAATTTTTGGAGGGTATTTTGGTAAACACAGTGGGTTATGTCAACGTACAGTTAAGAAAGAAAACGTGTGTGTAACAGTATATTGGATCGATGCATTATCTCTTAAAGTGACAGCTACCTGCTGCAGTCTGTCGTTAATGAAAATCAAATGATAAAGGCAAATCACTCACTGATCTTGACTGAATAACTTAAATAGCTTTAATAAGGATTAATCTATATTTAATGTGTACAGTAAGCCTATGCAGTGTTATTTTACATTTGAATATTAAACTTTTTGTTGCAGG
The DNA here is from genome assembly GCA_038088235.1 of Zacco platypus. Taxonomy (NCBI): domain Eukaryota; kingdom Metazoa; phylum Chordata; class Actinopteri; order Cypriniformes; family Xenocyprididae; genus Zacco; species Zacco platypus. Next base: position 16,469,096 of record CM076081.1, on the reverse strand, counting down.
CTGTCAGGCCTACTTATCTGAATACCACTGTTAGTAGGCTACACCTTCCTGAAAAACTTAAAACACTGTTTATATCATTTGTATTTTAGTTCTGTTGTATTTTGTTGGTAATTATGTTCTTTGTTCTTATTATATGCTGATTGTTTATTTGTCTTGTGTAATTATATTGAGGACCTTTTTCTTACATTCATTAACCTAGTAGCCTATTAGTTTTTGCTGAAGTATCCATAATTGTGATATTTAAAATTACTGAAATCAGCCACCAATAATCATGTTAAATAATTGTGATTTCAATATTCACCTAAAATAATGGTGATTATAATCGAGCAGCCCTAATAATTATTCTGTTTTGTTTTTATATGTTATTTTGTGATGCTAACTACATTGAATGCTAAACTGCCTATTTCACTTTGCTCTAAGTGTCCATTTACTGTGCACATTCTCAGTGGATACTGTACTGATATGAATTGAATTATTATACAATTACCGCAATGACATGCTGAAAATAATGTTTCTTTCATTTCTGTCCGCCTGTCCTCCAAAGAGCTCATGTTGCATCGATTTGGCTTAAGGTATATTTGTAAAGGTTAACGGTTTAATGTTAAACTGGTGTCTGTATTTGTCAAGTCTTTGATATGATGGCTTTGTGTGACAAAAGTTGTTGCAGTCGAAGTGTAACAAGCAACTTCAGTCTAAGTTCTGTGCTGTGCCCTCTGAGAGTTTTACAAACCTCAAGTATGGTGCGCAAATTCCAGTCTTATCACCCCAACATATTTCTTCTCACTGCTTGACAGGCTCTCCCAACAGAAATTATGACCAATGTAAACAGTCATCACTGTGGGTCTAACAAAAATGTGCTTACATTCGCCGTCACTGCAGACAGTCAGCATAGTTCACATCACAAGCCTTTTCATCATCTGTGATCTCTCTCACTCTGTGGGGAACCATGACTTCTGACAAAAGTCTTAAAGATGTAAGTGAGTGTGAGTGTGTGTGCAGGCTCATAGAATCGTCACCACGTTTCGCCCCACTATAGTGACGGCCCTGTGTGTGTACAATATAATGAACATGGAGTCAACTGTGAAGATTTTATACAGTTGTAACCGGTATTCCAAAGATATCGTCAAGCAGGTGTGTTTATTAACATGTGATATGTGTTAACTGGAGTTTTTTTCTTCTCAGAAGACAAAGACAAATGATTTGCCTCGGTACATTGCTTCATTTTTCATTCTTTTCATGCCAAAAAAAATAATGGTGTTTCAGTTTTTGTAATATTTCAATTAGAGTCCATGATTGAATGTTGCATTCTGAGTAATTTTATACTACCTAAAGAGAAATGGGTAATTACAAAATAAGGTCCTCTCCAGTAAGTTCTCTTCTAACATTTCCATCACACATCTACCATCTAGTGGACAAACAGCTGATAAGCCTATAATGTTTACTCAGTAAAGACATTCTCTTGACACATAAAGATTGTCACCCAACATATCTCAAAATTAGTAGCAATGATTGTATGATACCCTAATTAAACCTGACATTAATGATTATCATATGTGTATATGTAAAATAAGCTTTGTCATTTTGTGTTGTCGATCAAGTCAAGTTTAGCTTTATTGTCATTCCGCTACATGTGGGGACATATAGTGGAACGAAATGTCGTGCCTCACAGGACCACAGTGCTACATATATACAGGCATACCACAATGAAGTGAGACAGTATACTGTATATTAAAAAATGTTTACCTGCACATACACTAAGATACTAAAATACAAACTATACAAATGCTAAGGTCATCTCCAGTAAGATGCTGGCATTTTTTAGATGTTTCTTAGTAGGCCTGATTAAAATTTGCAAAATGCATTTAACTTTTCAGTCTATGATTAAAATAATTTTAATGGACAGCCTGAATTGTTACTTTAATGACTTTTCTTAATTTTCTGAGATTATCATGCACGCTCCTCCATGAAAGTGTTACATTATTTACGTTTTTAGCTATACAATGTAACCAAATGCAGTGAAGTTTAACAGCCAGTCTCTGACGGGTGTACACAGATACACTCTTTTTTTATGGAACGTGTTTTCTCCGGGTTCAGTTTGAAGGCTGGGTTTTGATACACACCCTCTATGAACGGCAGGTGGCGCTATATACCAACAATAACAATAGCCTCAATGTAACTGAAATTAGGCTAATACTCGTTTGAAAAAAGATTTTGGCCGGACGAAATACCAATAAAAGTTAATCACTCTAGAGGCTAACTATAATGATTCAATTTTCTGTGGAAATATAAGTATTTTATCAGTTATCAACTTGTTTCTGGACAAATCGCAACCTTGTTGACGCACACTGCATGGTTTCTTTACGAATGCCACACATCTTCCATGAAAACTAGAAATAACCTGTGCACAGACTGCTGAGGAAGGTTGTGTGGAAAACCATTTTAACATTTAATCCTTTAAATAACTAGTAGTGAACAATTTTTGTTACTATTACTTATTTACTTAAATTTTATTATAGTGGCCAGTATACTCTCTTAAAAATAAAGTTTCTTTATTGGCATCAGTGGTTCCATGAAGAACAATTGCACAAAAGGTTCTTTATAGTGGAAAAGGGTTCTTTAGATTATTAAAATGTTTTTCACAACAAGAAGAATGTGGTTGTTTTAAGAACTTTTTACTAAAATGTTCTTTGTGGAACCAAAAATAGTTCTTCCGTGGAATTGCTGTAGACCCCTTTTGGAACTTTTATTTTTAAATCTGCAGTCTGTAACTTTTGGCTCTTTGTCGCCATCTCTGTTTGAAACCTGAAGTTGCAGTTATTTGCGGAGTTATCTTCTTTACGTGTGTTGCGCGTCGGCAGGACACCTCAGCGCGGACGAATCTAATGTTTTGTGCCGAATGTGTGGGTTGTCATATCAGTGCACCAGTGTGGATCTTCACTGTACTGTTGCTGAATTAAATATTGGCTACTATGTCTTGGAAGTATGTGCAAAATAAGAAGTTTGAGAAGAAAATGACATTTGAAGTTGTAAGTAACGCCTGCCAGTCAGTCAGTTTCTCTCTATATTGTGTAACAAATGATAGTCTCAATTTTACAATTCAGACAGTTTCTATGTGATGGAAACAACAGATTGCATGGCCGAGCAGATAATATGAGACAAATAACATAATCATAGTGCTATGAACTGGTATGAATTAAATTCATGTTATGCATGAAAAGTGTTTTACATAATATAACTTCCACAAACATCTTACGACAGGAATAAATTTACTTTACTGTTACCTAATTATTCACTAAATCATTGAAATGTCTTACCTGTCCAGCAAGGGGAAAAAGATGTCTCTGTGTCCGTTTTAAACCCTTTCAAAACATTAAGGTCACGCGACCTTTCAAAAGCCCTGCCTAAGTTTATTCTCGTTTTCGCTTTCCCTTTTTTGCTGTAGTCTCTCTGCAGTCTGAAGTCTTTTACTTTTATACCATTGGTGATTCCCCAGTTGTCAACGACGTTTGTCGTTTTGAACTTTCTTTATTACAAGCTGCCATCAAACTTACAATTTAATTACTTTCCAGCTGAAAGGTCCTTCACCTGCCGCATCCACACATGTGAGCTTACTAGCCAGGACTCCATCTTTATAGACGTGATGTAATGACGCAAAGACAAACTCGTATTTCCCACGGAAACAGACCCAACCCACTCAAATTAGAAAACATTATTACAAGTTTACCATCGTGAATTAGACTAAGGAAAGGATATATTTTTCAACACTGATTGGTTAGTTGGATAATTTTTAACCAAAAAAGTTACAGACAGCAGCTTTAAGTGTAGGCTTATTTTTCGAAAACACTAGTAGCTTTTCAATATAGCCTATTTAATGAATAATTAATGAGGGGCCGTTGAATTATTGAAAAATAATGTACACTTTGGGTGTGCATTACTTTTCCAATAATTCAGTGACCCCTTCCTCATTTATTCATAGTTATTTTTAAGCACAACATGACAAAATACATTTGCAAATAGGTAACATCACACAATTTAAAATAATAGCTTATAATTAACAATAATAAATAAAAAATTAGGCTTTCTTTATGTAGACTCAAGTTGTCCACGTAATGTTTTACTGTGAGAAAAATAATAATAATAATAATTGACCCATCGCAAAAGCCCCGCCCCCTTTAGTTACTGTTGCTATGTCCGACAAGTAATGCGCTCTCACGCCACACCATGTTCTCACGCTGTGAAAAATACATCCCGGAGCAAAGAGGACACTGACAACGTATGCGACGGTTTCATATTTAATATATTGTAATTTTTTAAAGAAGTTTAAACAATAAATAGCATATAGTGTCTCTTTAATGTGTGATGACAGATCGCTGTAGCTCCTTCAAGCGGCTCGTGAACCGATCATCTCTTCATACTAGTTCATTTATAGCATCAAATAAACATGAATGAACATCAGAAGGAATGTTGTTCACACAATTTCAAGTTCAAATTCACCAATGTTAATCTACTAACTCCCCTAACTGCTTTGTCAGACGAAATGGCGGATTCGGGGTTCTGATTGGTCAGATCGTCTGTCAATCAATCTGTTTGCGAAGAGTCAATTAGTATGTAGCCTAATGATTAAATACGAATAAGTCCCATCTACAAATCTACTATTTAATAGTGGAAAAAGTCATATTCTTGGACTACTAACAAGCGTTTACAACTGTTACAAGTGCCAGTAACATAAAAACGTATATAGCTGGTTTTAAGGAATAAACAGCTTGCCATAAGAGGGGTTTGTTTTTCAGTTTTCACATGAAATGCGGGCGGAGTTTCTCCAGCGTGAGGAGCAGCTGCTGCAGGGCCACTGCTGCCTTCCATTCATTATCATACATTCGCTTGTGTCCATCACCGCGTGAGTAGACGCGTTCGTGTTATGTCCAAAACAGATTTCTGGTCTCATTAATTCATCGCTAATGTGGATGACTGCCGGGAGACACTGACCACCGAGCCATCAGAAGGAATTTAAGCAGTTTGTTGTGGGAATGTTGATGTGAGCTGTTATTGCGGAGGCTCTCCGCACATAGAGGAGTGTTTACCGAGCACGAGCCGATCTCACGCGCACTGCAATGATCACTCCATCACATCCAGTCTGAATTTGGTCAAATCGCTGGTGACGAGGGGTCTGCTTTGGTTTTTACCCCTGCTAACGAGGTGATCAAAATGGGGAACAGTTTCTCCAATATATCCGCGTTTCAGTCCCTCCATATAGTGATGCTTGGCTTGGATTCAGCAGGGAAAACCACGGTCCTTTACAGACTGAAATTCAACGAGTTTGTCAATACTGTGCCCACAATAGGATTCAACACGGAAAAGATCAAGCTTAGTAATGGCACTGCCAAAGGCATAAGCTGTCATTTTTGGGACGTTGGTGGGCAGGAGAAACTCCGGCCCTTGTGGAAATCTTACAGTAGGTGCACGGATGGCATTATTTATGTTGTGGACTCTGTAGATGTGGATCGACTGGAGGAGGCCAAGACAGAGCTCCATAAAGTGACCAAATTTGCTGAAAACCAAGGAACACCCCTCTTAGTCATAGCTAATAAACAGGACTTGCCGAAATCTCTGTCTGTGGCTGATATAGAGAAGCAGCTTGCGCTCCAAGAACTCACGCCTGCCACTACATACCACATCCAACCGGCCTGTGCCATCATTGGTGAGGGGCTTCACGAAGGCATGGACAAACTGTATGAAATGATAGTCAAACGACGAAAAAGCCTCAAACAGAAAAAGAAGCGATAACTCTCTAAGCCTGAACCTGCCTTTTTTTCCCATTGCTGATGGCTGGAGTCATTGGGTTTGCCATTTCAACATTGCACTGTTGACCATTATCTGAATGGTTGTTTGTTCTCGAACTGGATTTATGTTGCATGTGATCGTGATGGCGCAGGTGAACCAAAAAAAATTGGAAATGATTTGTTGAATATAAAAGGGCTGGTCCCGATTAAGCTGCCATTGATTTGCATTGCCTGGTCATCCGTTGAAGGAGTCTCTACTGAAGCACTGTGAAAAACGCTGTAACATTTCATGGAATGCTTGATATCTTATCTTGACTCTTATGGAACTTCTAAAAACATTATCAAGAACTGTAGCTTCAAAATCCCAGAAAGCAATTGGGGTTTGAGGACCTTGTAATTCACAAATTTACTGTAACTTCACAGGGCCTGAGTGAGTACGAGGCCTCATGAAGATACAGGAACTCTGAAGAACTCAAGTGATGGACAAGGCATTGCCTGCAACACGGTCCACCTATAAGCACTTTTTTCTTACCAAGATAGTAGTGTACAACACTGTAGATCAGATATTAGACTTATCAGTGTATTACAGAGTCAAAATGAAACCTGAAGTATTTTTCAATTAAAATGTGTGTTAAAGCAAACATCTTCTCTCGTGTTTTTCATCATGGTGAGGTCAGCTTCATGGATGAATCTCTCACCTCAGATTTTATGTTTTTCAAAGAAATAGCCAATCTGTTGTAGATCTTATTAGATATGGGTTCATTGAAAATTTCACTAGTATGAAACAATCATTTGGGTTTTATTTAGTCTTTTAAAGTAAATGTATACGAGCTAAGCTTTAGAGATATTGAAGGAATCCACACTGATAACTTTTCAATGCATAAATGGCTTATTCTAAATTTATTGGAAGGCTAAGTTTGAAATAATTCCACATGCAGTTCTCAGGACTCTGAGCTCTGAAAATATTTACCTTCAGCACACTTGAACAAATGGGCATGAATTGAGTTGATTTTGTCAACTGAATTGATAGGTGAACTGTTGTCCTGCGATATCTACACATATTTTACAGTTGTCTACAAACACACGCACATTTAATTTGATGTTTTTCACAAATAGTGTGTATTTGGATCCCCATGCTCTTTGTTATATTAGCTCAAGAGAATAAGCCCCCTTTCCAGCCATGCCATGCTGACAATGGTGCCTTTCTATCCCATATAACTCTAAGGTTTCATCCCAAGAGGGAAGAGATGGTCAGTCTATACAGAAACCCCCATTTAAGAAAACTGGCTGGTCACGTACAGCCACAATTATACCTAACCAAAATTCCACTGACTTACCTGAAAGTTCTTCAGTGAAAATATTCTTCAGTAAGTAGTTATACAATAATGTGTATTTTGTTTTTTGAGCATGGTCTTCACTCATCAAATTTCCCATAAAGTTACACTAAATAAACATAAAAGAATAATAATGCATTTCTGTGGTTATAAACTTTTATAATTAAGCCAATTTTTTCATAATTTGAGGGTGTAACTGGTAAGAGTCATTTGTCTTGATTTGAGGCAAGCTGATAAGACTCAATATACATGAAACTTTGATGAAGATCAGGTTTCACATGAGGCTTTTGTGGAGACAGAAGGCAATTCCCTGTGTACCTCCAAATGGACAGCAAAAGATGATGCCATGATGAGGTCATGAAGGCAATCTTTACATTTCGTCACCTTTATATTATAAGGTTCTATCTGACATTTTTGTCAAAATTGAGTTATTCACATATTCTTATTCTGTGACAACTTGTTAACGTTGTGGTTTTTTTAAAGTTGTGTACTATTTGGGACTTTTTTTAGAAAACAAAAATGTTCTGTCCACTATCAGCCTCAATATCTCAAAACTGATCAGAATGCAAATAGAACTTTATAATTCCAGGGTGGCGATTTGTCTTGTCTTGTGTTGACATTAAACATTAAACGTTTTCACATTAAGTTTAGGTTATATAGCAATAATTGTTTTACTAACCCAATATCCAGTAGTATTTAACAGAATACATTATGTGGTTGTGAGGAATATTGACTTTAAAATCTAAAATATTACATTTTGAATTTATAATTGTTTGCATTCTAGTCAATTAGTGTTCAAACTATAAAGATGGACAAAGGTCAGCAAAAACTCTGGAAATCTCGATCTTCTGTAGGAAACAGTTTTTGACAAGATTTATATTTAACAGATTCTCTCGTGGTCTTGCATGATTAAACTGTAGAGGAATTTCCTCTAACAAAGATAGAAATGGTGACAAAATAAGCAACTGCTGAGTCAGGAAAACCTTTTTAAAAATTGCAACAGAGCATTTCAATGTTTCCACACCGCAGTCCTTGCATTGGCAATACTTTGCATGTGTTGGAAATAACACTGTTGACAGAAAAGTCAATTGCTCTGGTTATGATTTGAAGTAAAAATAATAATAATAATAATAATAAAAGTAATATGAATGTCAAACTCTGTCCAAATCAGAAGAAACCCAAATATTTTTTTTGTGAATGTGTGTATGTTTTAAGTTTTGTGTGGTCCTTTACCTGTGGAACGGTCTCATGGTCTGTTTTTTCAGCTGCATTTTGGGCTTCTGTTGGCTTTCATTTTTTATAGTTTGACTTTATACATAGGTTAATATGTGTATATAAATACATGAAGCTATTAGGCGGGCCCATCTCAGCTCTATGTGACAACCAAATGTTGCCCTCCTGTCAGTCAAATGCTAAACCTCTGGCCTCATATGTGTAAATTGTGCCAGAGACTGCAGGTGCCTGAAAGAAAGAAAAGTGTGAGATGTGAGTGAGAAATCTACGGAGGAGGGGAAAGCTGTTTACATTTCCCTCAAGAGGGGGATGGGGACAGAGACACATAATGGGTGAGTGTCTGTGTCGGGGGCAAGGGTGGGTGGATATCTCCAGGTTCCTTGAGGGAATAGCACAACAGAAAGAAGAAACCTTCAGTAAATGGCTGCAAATCAATGCTCGTGTCCTCCATCTCACGGGAGAGATAAGTACATCATGAGCCCCACAACCCCCTTCCATGACCATCAGGCCAGTTCTACCACAAAACAAGTATCAAGAAGCATTTAGCGTTTACATTCCCAATGCATTACTAAATTTGCATGTATCTGCAAATACACTCCATTCGCTGTCATAATGGCATGTTTTACAATGGTTTTTACCAAATGTCATGGTGGTTCAGAACTTCTTCCATTTATGGATGATGGAGGTTGTGCTCATTGGGACCTTCAATGCTGCAGAACTTTTCTATATGCTTCCTTATATCTGTGCCTCAATACAATCCTGCCTTGGAGGTCTACAGACTATTCTTTGGACTTCATGGCTTGGTTAGTGCTCTGACATGCACTGTTAGCTGTGGGACCTTATATAGACAGGTGTGTTTATCACAGGTGGACTCCAATCAAGTTGTATAAACATCTCAAGGATGATCAGTGGAAACAAGAAGCACCTGAGCAAAGGCTGTGAAAACTTATGTAAATTAAAAAAAAAAAAAAATTATTTGAATAAATTTGCAAAGATTTCAACTAACATTTTCAAACTAACTTCTGTCACGTTGTCATTACGGCATATTGTTTGTAGAATTTTGAGGGAAATAATGAATTTAATCCCTTTTGGAATAAGGCTGTGTCATGACAAAATGTGGAAAAAGTGAAGCACTGTGAATACTTTCCAGATGAGTATCAAAAAGTTTGAACAAGCATCAACAATCCAAGTAAAACAACAAGAGATTTCAAACCTCTTAATTTGCCCATTACCTTATACAGCCCTGCAGATTGGACTCTCCTGTTGGATCTAGGGTCAGGTCACCTACCTTTATCAACATGCTTGGCTGCACATGCAGACTTTGCTTGGGGCATTTGTGCTTACTTATGATCGATCAGCTTGATAGAGACATATCTGAAGGTAAAAACTTCAGTAAACTCTGCTTTGATTCGTCTCAACTGGTTAGGGTTAAAAATGTCAGCGGAGGAAAAATAACGGATAGCCTACTATTTTTAAAGAACACAAACTGGGCCCAGTAAGATTAGAAGTATTAGAAAACTGAAGTAGTTTATGTCTTTGGTTCTTTTAATTGTGACGATTTTGGCTCATATTTAACAAAAACCCACCAATTCACAATCTCAACAAATTAGAATACTTCATAAGACCAAAAAACAAAAAACATTTTTAGTGAATTGTTGGCCTTCTGGAAAGTATGTTCATTTACTGTATATGTACTCAATACTTGGTAGGGGCTCCTTTTGCGTTAATTACTGCCTCAATTCGGCATGTCATTTAACCAAGTTTTGGTGCTTTTGGCAGTGTGGGCAGGTACCAAATCCTGCTGGAAAATGAAATCAGCATTTTCAAAATGCTGGTCAGCAGGAGGAAGCATGAAATGCTCCAAAATTTCTTGGTAAACGGGTGCTGTGACTTTGGTTTTCAAAAAACATAATGGACCAACAAGAGCAGATGACATTGCTCCCCAAATCATCACAGACTGTGGAAACTTAACACTGGACTTCAAGCAAATTGGGCTATTAGCTTCTCCACCCTTCCTCCAGACTCTAGGACCTTGATTTCCAAATGAACTACAAAACTTGCTCTCATCTGAAAAGAGGACTTTGGATCACTGGGCAACAGTCCAGTTCATCTTCTCCTTAGCCCAGGTAAGACGTCTCTGACGTTGTCTGTGCTTCAGGAGTGGCTTAACAAGAGGAATACGACAACTGTAGCTAAATTCCTTGACACATCTGTGTGTGGTGGCTCTTGATGCCTTGAGCCCAGCCTCAGTCCATTCCTTGTGAAGTTCACCCAATTTCTTGAATCGATTTTGCTTGACAATCCTCGGTTCTCTCGGTTGGTTGTGCATAATTTTCCTTCCACTCAACTTTCTGTTAACATGCTTGGATGCAGCACTCTGTGAACCGCCAGCTTCTTTGGCAATGAATGTTTGTGGCTTAGTCTCCTTGTGAAGGGTGTCAATGATTGTCTTCTGGACAACTGTCAGATCAGCAGTCTTCCCCATGATTGTGTAGCCTAGTGAACCAAACTGAGAGACCATTTTGAAGGCCCAGGAAACCTTTACAGGTGTTTTGAGTTGATTAGCTGATTGGCATGTCACCATTTTCTAATTTGTTGAGATAGTGAATTGGTGGGTTTTTGTTAAATGTGAGCCAAAATCATCACAATTAAAAGAACCAAAGACTTAAACTACTTCAGTCTATGTGCATTGAATTTATTTAATACAAAGTTTCACAATTTGAGTTGAATTACTGAAATAAATGAACTTTTCCACAACATTCTAATTTATTGAGATGCACCTGCACTTTTATTCAGCAAGGATGCATTGAAATGATCAAAAGTGAGAGTAAACACATTTATAATGTTACAAAAGATTTCTATTTCAAGTAAATGCTGTTCTTTTTCTTCAAAGAAACCTGAAAAAAATTGTTTTCTACAAAAATATAAAGCAGGACAACTGTTGTCAATATTGATAATAAGAAATGTTTCTTGATCAACAAATCAGCATATTAGATGAGACATCCATCTATATAAGATATTGCTATCATACTTACTGTAGGTTTCAGAGAAAGAGGCTTCTGGAACACCCCCTCCCCCACACCACCAAATACAGCATAATTAATTTATGAGAAACAAAGTGTGAAAACAATATAAATCGCATTGCACCAGCAGTCATGTACTGACAAATTAATTAGGTCTTTAATCTAATGACAAAGGGCACCTGTCAGACTCAGGTGTTTGACATCACCAGACCACTGGAACTCATGAGCAGATGAACTGCCGAAGATCCACACGGCTCTCAGGAAAATAGAACATTGAAGAAAAGATCCATTATGTATGACTTTTATTCTTCATTCAGAAAGCTGGATATGAAATATTAGCTTACGTGCATCCTTCAGGCATAAAAGGCTTTTGAAAGGCTTCCCTCTCTTATGCCTTGACTTTGTATCATCGTAACAGAAACCACAAATGGATGTTTGATAAGTGTGAAACAGCAGCTACACCCAACAGACTTTTTGTTCTGGGGAGAAATCTGGGTCACATCCTACACCCACCTCTTCTACTGTTTATGTTTCTAGGTCATTATACAACAATTTAATTGTTTGTGCTTAGTAGGATGAGTCTATAACTTTAGGATATTAGAGAATCAAATGTTTAAGCTGAAATTATATATTCATTAGCTAACTTTGCATATGTAACACTTGTGACAAGGAAAACTTCAGCTTCAAGCTAAATCGGCATTACTTTTGGCATAATGTCTCCCCTTTTCTTTAAAAGAAAATGAGCAAAAATCTGGATTCACCATGTCCCTTTAGGGGCTCCATACAAATAATACACAAGTCTTAATGGAAGAATTAATGTAAGCGTTTTTAGATCCTCAGAAAATTGGCCCCATTTACTTCCTTTGTATGCGCCTAGTCAAAATTATTGTTTGTGGTAATCAAGATTATGCCACAAATTCTGTTGATTGAACTCATTCATTTGAAGTGAAGCTGAATATCTTTGTAAGATACGTTTTAGCAGATAAAGTTGAATGATCTCATGAACTGATCACAAGTCTGCTATATGCAACAGACACATTTATATGATTTATATGTTCTGTACTGCTACTTTATACAGACATTTCAATTCCACCTCTACTTTCCTTGAGAACGTGAGACGGCCGCTGAAGTGAAAATGATTTCCGCCTTCAATTCTCAGCGGCTCAAGCTGGGGAACTCCTTTCAAATGGAAATGGAGCGACTTTCTGTTGCCCTGCTCCCTATTGTTCTCTCTCTCTCTCTTCTCTGTCCCACCCTATATCTGATTCTTGTTCCTCATGTGCCCCTGTTCTATTGAATCAACCTCAGCAACACAATATTTTGCAATGTTTTGCAGAGTAGTGTGGGTTCATATTTTGAAGCACACTTGCTGAATATTTCCTATGCTGAGACTAAAATAGATGTCTGTATTTCTGAACTCACAGGCTATACAAATGTGTATATGTGTCCTTAAAAGTTCCTGAATTGAATTTTCATTGTGTAGCAAGAGCTTCCTACTTTTTACCTCTCTTTTATTTAATAATATAAACTCAATGAACATGGAAAGCCACAGACACATAAGACTCCCGCTGGAGGTTTTGCCTGTTCTGTGGTCCAATATTGTGCTGTTTAGGTGATCAAATACCTTATAAATAAATAAAATGTCACTAATTTTCACTTAAGTGATATATTGTGCATATTTCAACAGCATAATAAGGAACACTACTATTAAATACAGTAAAAACAGTAATATTGTGAAATATTATTTCAATTTAAACAACTGTTTTCTATTCGAATATATTTTAAATCGTTAATTACTTAGTAATAATTTATTCCAGTGATGCAAAGCTGAATTTTCAGCATCATTACTCCAGTCTTCAGTGTCACATGATCCTTCAGAAATCATTTTAATATGCTGATTTGGTGCTCAAGAAACATTTCTTCTTACTATTAATGTTGAAAACAGTTGTGCTACTTAATATTTTCGTGCAAACATTTTTTTCAGGATTCTTTGATGAATGGAGTTAAAATGAAAGCATTTATTAGAATTTTATTAGAATGTAACAATAAAAAAGTCTGTCACTTTTGATCCATTTAATACGTACTTGCAGAATAAAAGTATTAATTACTATTAAAAAAGAAAAATCCCAAACTTTTGAACAGTAGTGTATATTTGAAATGTTTGCTTAAAATGCTATAAAGTCACATATCATACAAAATCTCAGGTATAATTGCTACTTCATTCATTCTGTCTGAGAAAGAATGTTTCTTGACAATTTTTGAATTACAAGGGAAATTGCAAAATTGGGAAACTCCTCAATGATGACACGGATACAATGTTGCAACCAAACTCTTTGCTCTCAATTTTAGGGTTATTCAGGTTATGTCTCAAGAAGTGTGACTGTAACATCTTGCTAACACGTCAGCACTTTTTGCATTGCGAAATCTCTCAACTGAAGGTATATTCTAGAAGTTCAACTAAGTCAATTTATTCTGGCTCACCTCCAGTATGACAGGCAGTCAAAGGCCCTGCTGTGAGGTCCATGAAGCTACACAAACACAACTGTTACATTTTTCACTAAAACCACCCTTGTTTAGGTGGGGCGATGCACCTGTTTGCCTGCCTGTTAAATCTCTTTGACATGTACAGGATTCTTTCAGATATTTGAAAAAGAAAAAAGAAAAAAAAAACACACAGAAAGCCTGTCTCTCTTCTCTGGTTTATAGCCGAGGCTGTATATGGTATAATATTTTGTGTAGAGTAGTATTACATGTTATGTAACGTAATGAATAGCATGACTTCCTATCATTAACAGACTCTCCTGGTTGTCTTGCAACATTCTTAATATTGTACAAAATGTTCAGTGCCCTTTTTCAGCTTCTTCTAGGAACTATAAAATCTGGTTTGGGGTTGGGGAGGGGGTTGGTCGGAGATCTACACAAAAATGCCACTTACTTGGGGGTTGTAGGCCAAGCAGCACAATTTGACTTTTTGTGAGAAGTGTCACAGGTCAAAGGTTAAAGTTCTACGACTCTATGCATGGTTGAGTAAACAAACTGGCTTTGGGTGCAGCAGTCACACTAATGCATGAGAGAAAGACAGTCATGGAATTCTGGGTAAAAAATAAATAATGATTTGCTAAGCTTAACGAGCCTCTGCTTTAAAGAAATACAAAAATAAAAGACAAATTAGAACCAATCAGAGAAAATTTACATTTATTTTGTTATGAGTGGTTAGAAGGTTTGAAATTATGTCAATTTTAAGACAAAATTAAAAAAAGAAGTATTTGTCTTGGTCTGTTTTCATTACAGAAATACAATATATGTTCGCATTCATCTATACAATTTAAAACTTCCAGTGTTTTAATACTGACTAAATTCACAGAAGGCAACAGACACTTCCTCAGGTTTTGTCGGATCAGTGTGGAGTTTGTTGGCTTCTGTCGGAGCTATGCTGAATCAGAATTAGAATGTCTGAGAAGTGACGTGCTACAACGAGGTGACTGTCGGCGTTGGTCTGCGTCGGAGGGAGTTGTGCATAGGGATGCTCCCTTCCTGTTTGGAATTTGCCCAGTGGCTACCTTTCAAGGATCCTTCCGATTGAGATGGCCTTTGTTTGATGACGTAGCAGCCGAGAAATGCAGCCTTCGTAGGATGCAGCCTTCCATTTGAGAAGCACCCTTGATAATTACAGACAAGTGTGTTGGATCTGGGTTGGATCTGAACTCTGGGTGCGTCTCAATCAACTCCCTAGCTTCCGAGGTCGTGAATCAGTATATCATGCGCATGAATTCAGTCACTAGTAAGGACAGTAATGACAATGGCTCACTACACATTGGGACACTGATGAATCTGTTTCCAGTGATGTTACAACACCCTTATTGTATAACATCATTACTGGTATTTAGTGATGTATTTACATCAGTAATTATATCTTTCTAGCATTATTTTTTAATACTATTTAAAGTACATTCTTTGCCTGTTACATATGCATGCAAATGATAAATGTTAGCTAGATTGTTCCTTACTGTATTATGCTGAAATAGAATTAAATATTGTTTTTGTATTTTTGAAATCATCTATCGTGTGTAGTGAGTTGTCTCACGTGATTTATGTTTCAAGCTTCAGAACTTCCGTAAAGGGAACATAGTGAGCCTTGATGCTCCCTAGTTTTTACAGTGCGACTTTTTAGGGAGCGAACGTTTCAATGCACTGGAAGCATTTTGCGATTGAGACAGCCCTTAAAATGGCCGACTCCCTGATAAGTGCCCTGATTACTGAATTATGGAGCTGGTTAAGATATATCCTCTGTAGTTAGATCTCCTGGAATGGGATTGGGCAGCGTGGCCTATACAGTACTTCACGGAAGATTGCTGTACCACTTTGTTCTCTATCGCCATCTGTGGCTGAAACATAAAATTGAAAGTTACTGCAACAGGCTACTGATTTTTTTTTTTTTTTTTTTTTGTCTAGCTAAACTAAGATCACTGATAGTTCGATGAAAGAAATACAAAACATAAATGTAATCTGAAGAAAATAAGTATAACTGCTTCTATAGTATCTGGGAGTTCATTTCCTCATTTACGGACATGACGTGAACACACAAGAATGAACGACAGAAGATGAAATTTGAGCTGAAATGTTCCTGCAAAACAAACTCAACGACTTTGAATATAAATAATTGCTGCAGATTTACCATAGTGACTCAGGCAAGAACATGGTTTTAAACGCAACTGGCTAAGTGTTTCATTTCTAAAAATGATTGGCCCTTACTAAGCAAAAATCACCATGGGATCAGAGAGGGACTATTTATTAGAAAACAATAATACAAACTTTAAGAGGAGAGAAAATGTAATAAATGACTATAAGCATTATAGTTATTGCTTTTCTCCTGCAAAAGTGCTGACTATGCTTGCATGTTTGATAGTAATAGTGTGTGGGCTTAACAGCTGAGCACAGTGTTCTTCTGAAAAGAGCTTGTGGTAGTACTAACACTATCTGCTCTCAGTTCAGTCTCCCTTTTCTTAACAGACATGATGCAAAAGATTTTAAAACCTGTTCACTTTCACACCCAATAAATATATAAATCTCAGCTATCAGGGAACGTTCTCAGAACTTTGGCAAATGTTTTGGCAAGGTTGTCGCAAAGTTATAAACAAACATTCTTCCAGTAACTTTAACAGAACATTTGTTCAAAGTTATCCGCTCTTTAACAATGTTGGCATAAAAACGTTGGCTTAAATTATACATAGTTCATGGAAGATTTTTTTTTTTTTTTTTTGCTGAAACGTTTTAGGGTTAACATTCAAAAGTAATGTTCCCATAATGTTTGCAAAATGATAAAATATAATGTTTCTCTAATGTTTGCATAACCAAGAAAAAAAATATTTTTAAAAAAATGATGTTTTTAATGCTCTGTGTACATTCAGAAATACCGTTTTCATAACATCATATGAACATTAGCAAATGTCCGCAGAACATATTTTTGTCAGCTGGGATGGCAGTACAGGTCCATAAAATATCAGGAGGTTTTCAGTCTGCATTAACTTGTTATACTATTATCCATAATCCATATTTTAGCAGTTAACTAAATTATGGTTGTTGTTATTATTATTATTATTTCTGTATAAAACTTAACACAACTAAGTGAACTAAATGTTTGGTGCTAGACTGGCACTGAGCCATAAAGCATCACATCTCCATAAACTGCATGATTAATGACGGCGCTGGATCAGTCTGTCTCATTATCTCCATCTAAACTCTTCCACATGACCTCACAGCATGGTGCAAATTGAGTGAAAAGCAGTGCGAGTGTGTAAGACAAGGCACTTTGATACTGAAGCCTTTGATTGTTTTAGAGGGGGTGAGAGATGTAGTAAGTAATAAAGATGATCTGATGATTTCTTCATCCACTGCATAAAATATTTAAAATGGTTCAGGCTAAGAACCCTGTGTGGAGATTGGATCTTCCACATAACTCTCACCTCTTTCTTTTAAACACCACCTAAAAATAAATGATCGGCTCATTGCAGCTACAGGATGTGCTAACATTTCTCACTATGAGTGTCTCTGTGTGAAGGTGTAAAGTCAGCTCTCACACTTTTAAAAGCTGCTCCAGGATAAGAATTTGCTTATGTTTACATTCACATACTGATCAAAAATCAGGAAGATCTATTAAAGGTGCACTATGTAGTTTTTTCACCGCTAGGGGTCGCTAAACAATTCAAAACAATAACAAAGACGTAGTTTGATGACGCAGTGAATGATGGAATCATGGAACTTGTCGTCATGCCGATGGATCTAATAAGATTTATGGGGAAATAATGTTTATGGATGAGTTTATGCGTGTTTTAAACATGACTGTGGTATGAAGCAGATCGTGGCCGAGAATCACGGACGCGATTACTAATGAGAGACAGATATCAGTGGGATATAAAGAAACGAGGACATTTCATTCTACCGAACTACTGATAAGTGCTGAAATACTCCTCATACAGGTCAGTTTATTTGATGAATTAAAACTGTTTCGTTACACTATCATACTAAACTGCATTTGAGTGTGTTGAAAGTTGTAATGTTTAGTATTAGTTTGTTGTCTGTATGAGACTTAACAGTAATCTAGATCAACATTAGATTATCATACTGATGATATTCTAACACTTCATCGTGTTGAGTTATATAACATTGATTAGTCTAATGTACATTTGCTCACCTTGTCTAATAACGTGCAAGAGCGTCTCTGTCAAGTCGAAGTTTGTCTCAAAGCTCTCGCCATCTCGGAAACGCCACACCGATATTGATCCTCGTGTTATTTCTCCTTTTGTCTCAAAGTTTGCTTGCCATGGTCCATAATGTTTGAACGAAACAACAGCAGTGTGCCGCTGGGACGGGCACTATTTAAAATTATGATTTTTCTCTGAATTTACAAATTCTTGGATGTAAGCATGCAGCTGAACGAAATATATAACTGTGCAAGTGGTTTTTGGATATTTTAATATAAAAATTTACATATTGTACCTTTAAATGCTTTTATATGCTCACCAATGCTGCATTTATCTCATCGAAATACAGTAATATTATGAAATATTATTACACTTTAAAATAAACTATTTCTATTTTGATATATTTTAAAATTCCTGTGATGCAAAGCAAATCAGCATCATTACTCCAGTCTTCAGTGTCACATGATCCTTCAGAAATCATTCTGATATGCTGATTTGCTGCTCAAGAAACATTTATGATTATTATCAATGTTGAAAACAGTTGGTCAATATTTTGTAAAAGCTACGTGATAATTTTTTTCAGGATTCTTTGATGAACAGAAAGTTTAAAAGAACAGCATTGATTTAAAATGGAAAACTTTTGTAGCAATATAAATGTCTTTACTGTCAGTTTTGATCAATTTAATGCATCCTTGCTGAATAAAAGTATTAATTTCAATCTTACTAACCCCAAACTTTTGAACAGCATAGTGTATTTAAATGATTATTTAAAAATCAGTTTTCAAATATATGGCCCATGCAGGTCATTGATCCATGAGTGGCATTCATTCATATTGACCAGCATGATTCCCATCAGCTGAAATGTGAGAGAGAAGCAGAAGGATCTCGTAATGACATTCAGCTTTGTTTATGATCAGCCCACTTTCACAAGAGTGAGAGGGAATCAAGAGGTTGACATGGCAACCGGTCCATCTGGTCACACTCCAGCTGTCTTGAGAGAATCGTAGGGTTTCAGTGGGGGAAACTATTCACAAGAACGCCTTGAATGCGAAACTCTGTACTTCCTCTGAAGCCACAGATAACATTTTATCACTAAATTAGGATATTTAAATAAGACAAGAATCTTGTAAGAAAACAATCTAATACATTGTCACCAAATTACTTTGAATTACAAAGTACATTAATTGGGTTGGACAGGCTTTTAACAAAAATTACATTGTCGTTCATGTGACTGAATGGCTATTTTGTACATCTTTGTGTGATGTCAACATATGTATAATATGACACCATATGCTTCTGTTCACAGTCAATTAATCCATCTCCAAAAAAACATCGCTACAGTAGTCAGCCATGCTTCTAGTGACTATCCTGCCAGGAAAGGTCTTCTGTGGTCAACATCTGTCATGCCATCTTGCTTCCTTGCGCACAGATTATATCTTTACAGGGATCTATTGACTCTCTTACCCTGTTTTTGTTGCTCACAGTCTGCAGTTGGTCTTTCTGCTCCAAGCTGGACAGATTGCTTTTTTTTCTCTCTGTAAAGATTAACTATGTATCATTCTGCATCAAAGATTATGTTTCAGACCAATGAAGACACACTGTTTACTTCATAACATACATATAGCAGGTGATTGACATCTTACAGTGCGTTAAGATCCAAATTTTTTATTTTGAACAATAATGTTGGTGATATTTCATTTAAAAAATGATTTCCAAAGGCTTTTCCAACTTTTTTTCATTGGCTTTTGCACTGAGCATGCATAATTTGTTATATTTAGCTGTGAATGTGATTAATTTGGCATCATAGTCAAATGCTGAACATTCATCCACACATTTTGATGACTCTGAAAATTATTTAGCAAATTCTGTGGAAAATAGTGGGAGCACGAGGCTGCTAGCATTGCTAAATCAATGGCATGAGTCACTGGTTCAGTATTGTGACTCATCTTTCTTCTGTCAAAATTTGGAAATTAAGCAATTGAATTGTTTAACAGTGAATTTACACGTTCAGACAGATTATATACAAATACTCCGATCAAACTACAAATATTGGTTGATGAATATTTTAGAAAAGCTAACTTTTACTGAAAAATGAATATTCCTATTCATACACAGTCCGATATATTAGTAAATCAAGTTAAGCAGGACATTTAAATGCATGATCAAATGTCTGAAAAACATTTCTCCAGCATCATGCATAAAAACCTAAAGCTGCTAGACTAAGTATTCAAGTTACCTTCACTGGCACTTGCGGGTTAACATTCCTCATGGAGGAAGGGACCGAATAATTCATTGTTCCTTCTAAAACAAGTAGAAATGGCCTTTCTTTGCACTACAAAAACAACAAGAGCGAAAAGTAGGCACAGAGAGAGAGACTCCTTGTACAAAGGTTGATTCATGGCTGAGACACTATTAGTCAGTAATAGAAGAACAACTTCACCCTGATGAAAGCTGGGAGGCGGTGGGGCTGGAAGCGATGAGATAGATGGGACATACTGCCAGGTAATGCCACAGGAACTCAGACTCATCTTTATGTCCTTTTTATTAACTGTGTTATAGTAGAACGCTTGTCTGCAACCTATGGACTTGAAGAGTTATGTAATATTTCTGTCCTTATTATAATAAAAGGGAGCACTTGTAATAATTACTAAGCTTGGAAAAGTCAGGAAACACTCATCCTAAACTAAAATCTATACCATTATTCCTAAAATAAAAACACACACATTAGACACTGGAGAAACATTATCTTGCTACATTAGATTAAATGATGGGCAGTTTTGGGAATTGCAACAAAGAGTTCTTTGTTCTTCTCTTTGTTCTTCTCTTTTTTCAACCACTCCCTCTAAGGAAGCAATTCCCACACATGGACAGCCTCACTGAGACTACAGTCTTTGTGGGACAGGAGGGTCAGAGGTGGTCGTAAGGGGTCCCCAGCTGGAGAACGTAAATCCAGACAAGCTCTGACTGCCTGTCTTCTGGTCTGCTTGGTTAATTAGCTTTTCTCTGTTTTGGTTTGCGCTGGGCAACATTTTCTCAATGAAACAGCACTAAATATGCCTTAAATTGCAGGCTATATAGAGCACAATACATACTTTGGCCATGTAAAATAGTATTTGTGGAGAATCATGGCCTCAGAGGGAGAGCAGTCAGACATGTCTTTGCTTGCTCATGCAGTGTTTGTGTTCTGAGTCAAACATTATCCAGTCTGAACAAGCGCTCTGGGTGTTTCTCAATGACAGGGTGTAGCAATAATAAGAGCTTGACTTTCACAAACACATGTGTTGTTTACATTCGACAAACAAACCAGCAAGGCAAACACACCTGCAGTTGGCATTTCATTTAAGTCAGAAAACAGTAACTAAGTGCATTATCAGGATTTCTGATGTCCGTTATGATCTCTAAAAAGATTTGCCTTTTTAAATCAGATAACAGCTTATCAACTAACAAGAATGTTTGGTGTACAGTTAACCTAAATGTAAGTTACTATAATGAGGTTTGCAAGCTAACAAGAAATAGTCAAATATCATATTTTATACAGAAGAGGACAAAATATTTAAGATTTTTGTTTGTATAGGGAACATGTTTATACACAAAGGATTCACAGATTGAGGGTAAACCTGAACAATTAACAGGAAACATCTGAACTGTTGAACATTTGAACTTTACTCATTCAACTGTTATATGCTATGTGAAGTTAAAATACTGATACAGTGAAATTTGATCAGAATAAAGATTTTATTAGCCCATTGCACTGTGTATACTGAATGTGTAGGTCTGAATATTTATTTGAATTATACAGAGAAACAGAGCTTTAATTTGAAACAATATTAGGACACAGATGCATGTTTTATTTCGTCAAATGACACCACCTTTATTTGTATTAAGGTGTTTTTTCCTGAAAAAAAGGTTGTTGTGATATTTTGATATGTAAACATAAAATTAGGGATGCCACCAATGATTATTTTGGTAATTGACCCTTTTGATTGACAGGTGATCTAACCAATCATAGCCCTGAAACCGCCATTTTGTCTGACAAAGCAGTCTGGGGAGTTCGTAGAGTAACGTTGGTGAACTTAAACTTGAAAAATTGTGTGTACTCACATCTTTCCACACTTGAAACAACATTCCTTCTGATGTTCATTCATGTTTATTTGATGCTATAAATGAACTAGTATGAAGAGATGATCGGTTCACGAGCCGCTTGAAGGAGCTACAGCGATCTGTCACGACACATTAAAGACACACTATACGCTATTTATTGTTTGAACTTCTTTAAAAAACTTATGATATATTAAATATGAAACTGTCGACACGTTGTCAGTGTCCTCTTTGCTCCGGGATGTATTATTCACTGTGTGAGGAGTGTCACAAGATGTGTGAAGTGAGAGCGCATGACTTGTTGGACATAGCAACAGTAACTAAAGGGGGCGGGGCTTTGAGAAGGGTCAATTACATCAGTTTTCAGTAAACATATTTGATGCGCTTATTTTTTAGCAAATAAAACAGAAAAAAAGAAGAAAAATCCTTGGATGGAAACTTGGCTATTGTAAAATTACACTGCTTCTGCCCGTTTTCATAAATATTTTTGCATATGTATTATAAATCACAATGTCTTTGTTTGTTGAAAAATATGTATTCCGTAAATGGCTTTATGATTTACATGAAAGATAAGTATAGGGATTTGTTAATCACATGTTTATGAGATCATGTTGCAGCGGGAGATCCAACCATAATCACATCAAGTCTGCAGCGCCTCTTTTACCACAAACCGCTCTAAAGCAAAGGCTGAATGACAATGTCAGATTTACCACAACCTGCTGACTATCCAAAAATAGCAGGTATATTTACAGATAAGCATATCTGATAAACCCGAAAAGCCTAAAATGGCATGTTAAAGTCAACAATGTTTTGAAGGAAAAGATTACAGACAAACTTTCAAGTTAATCTAAGTCAAACTAACTGATATGTCCACACAAGCTGTTCTACAAATCCCCAGCAGAGTAGATAAACTATTTTTTGACCTCCTTGTATTTCTCCATTCCAGATATGTTCTTGCTAGTGTGAACTCACAGAGCTCACAGTTACATAAATTCTCATGAGTTAACTGAACAGAGAACATAATGTTTCTATGGTAGGATGGTGCCAAATGGTTGGTCTTATATAAATATGAATAAGTTTGCACACCTAATCCTTCCTAGTCAATTATTTTCTCTGTCCATAGCAACCTTGACGCAGTTATTTCAATGGCATGTCGTAACACACAGAAGTATGTTGTGTAGCCTATTTATTACGTATAATCTAGGCACAAACCCAGACCTTCCACGCCTGTTCATTCATTGTGTTCAAGGAATTATATCTGTTGAGGTCAGACTGGAGTCTTTAGATGTTTGCCATAGATTTAAAAGTTCGGATCTCAATGTCCTGCCTCCATTTTCTTTTGTTTGTAAACAGTGGGAAACCAATACACTCTAAGGTGCGTTCACACACAATGTGTTTTTGTATTCCACAGCACTGCTTTTCCATTGTTTTTTTTTATGTAAACATGCTAGAATGCCTTGTGTTTGACCATTGCCAGTGCTCAATACATTGTTTTCTCCGTATTTTCTTTCATGGAGTTTTAAAAAAGAGATAGGCTATTCAAAATCCCCTCTCTTAAAACATTTGACTCTATTGAAAATGAAACAATAATTTCCAGTTTTCAGATTTCTGTATAAGCTATTGGAAATGTATGAAAATTGCTTTTGTTGCTTTTTGTTCCAATGGAATTTCACAATGTACTCTATGGTGGGTGTTTATTATTCTTGTTCTGGGAAATATCAGCAATAAAGAATGTAAAAATAAAATAAAGAATTTATAAAGGGTGTTCTATTTATGCACTAAGAAGCTGTTGATTCTATAGGTTTTCTTTTGTAAATTAAGTATATTTAATGAGATAATAACTTTGTATATCATTTCAGAAAAGTTGTTTGCAACTGTGGAAGTATGGTTGTCTATCAGTTAATTTTTTTTTTTTACCCTATTCACGTCTTAAAAGCTAAAATGCTTAAAAGCTTAGAAGCGAACCTTGCATTTATGTTTATTCCCCTATCCTACATCTCACTTTTTTTTAGATGCAAAAAAAAAAAAAACGCATTCTGTGTGAATGGCCTTACGTCTGGATATGAAGGACACTGGTGAAACATTTACTCAATGATAAACTTTACACATTAACATCCCCAGAGGTGCTGTGTGAGTACGACGAGGTCTGTAGACCTGTGATCATGACACCCGCTCAGCCCTGCCCACACCAACTCTATCCCGTAAACATTTTATGCCACTGGTGCATTTGCTCATTTGGCCAATTGAATTATTTATTTAATTCAATGATGCTAGAATTTTAATATAAAACATGGAAACATAGAACTACTTATGTTTCAGAATTAACCATATACACGACCATGCTGATAATGAGTGATAGCCTATTGCATTTATACAGCTGTTCAATAAACAAGAAGTTAATAGTGAGCAAATAACATTCAAACACAGTGTTGCCATTGCTTCATCTATTTTTGTTCCATTAGCAAAAAAGTTTCAAACGAAGCCACAGCAGAATCTCAGCATCTCCGCACAAAACACACACAGTAGTGGTTTGTTCAGTGTTCTTGAATGAATCAGTTGAGTGAATGATTCAATGACAATCGTGTCGCCACCTACTGGCGGAACGATATAACCTGCAGAATGAGCTAGGGAATGATCCCTACCATTGCAACTAACTGTTGAATAATAGAACATCCACCTTATTTATCAAAGCAGAAATAAACTATTTTCTGTGCAAGACCTTCGATT
Source organism: Zacco platypus (assembly GCA_038088235.1). NCBI lineage: Eukaryota > Metazoa > Chordata > Actinopteri > Cypriniformes > Xenocyprididae > Zacco > Zacco platypus. Next base: position 16,444,200 of record CM076081.1, on the reverse strand, counting down.
CATTAAATAAGTAGCAAAGTGCAGTAAAGGTAAAACTATTTAAATTACACACCAGTGTGTTTATAATTATGACAATAAATTAAGATTCCAGTTTGCAATATCAAGCAGCATAACAGGCTGTTTTGTACGGGTATAAATAGCCAGAAGCAGATGACATCGCTAGCCAGGCACACTGAATTTTCAAATTATGTAAAAATAAGGTGCAAAGAAAAGAGCTCTGAGTAGGAACTTCAATTGAAAAAGTAATTGCTTCACAAAAACTATGTTTTACATATTATGAATGTGTTCGGTATTAATGTATGTGACAATAATTTTTGCGACATTTTATTGCCATTCACAATTCCTCTCCTGTGGCCTCATGGGATAGTAAAGTGTCCATTAGATGCACACTTCAGAATCTTGTCAGATGTATTAGGTCACCGTTTTTGGCAACTGTTGAATAAATACTGTGAATTCAGACATTCTCTTTTTACATAATGAATAGAGAATGGTAGAATGCATATTCGGATAAAACCTGGATGTGTATGTTTTTTGTTGTTTTGACATCAGTTGTGGTTTCCCTTGTTTTTAAGTTAAATTATTTGACAGTAAAGTTGAACAGAAATTGTCAAAACAATTAATTATCAAAAAAGCTTTTAATATCTAACAGTTTAATAATTTCACAAGTTTATATATGTGAATGTTCCCTATGGTAAATTGAGTCCATCTGCCAACATGTTGCAGACGTGTCCAGCCACCACTCATTGGCATTTATTAGATGCCTGTTTTCCCCCTCCCCCTACATATGTCAAGCTTATGGCTATTGTCATGGCAACAGCTGCTCCCCCCCTCCTGCTCCCCATTGGCTGATACAGACATTGCATAAGCAGCAAATCCTGAGGTCTCAATCAGTAGATGTCAGTGTGTGTGCGCTGATGGGTATGTTGGGAGCATTTGTGTATGTGTTTGAACCACTGTGTATTAATATGTATAAATCTGGTACAGTACAACCCCAGTTTCCATTATTGTTAATCCTCCAGGCCTTTGAATCAATACAGTGCTGTCTTTTGTCTGGGGTCTAGCCCCATGATACCCGACTTTCATCAAGGAAACCGCATCGTTTGATTGTTTGGTGGAAGATGGACGGCTTGGCATAATTCTGACGAAGTATACAAGTCAAGTCAAGTCACCTTTACTTATATAGCGCTTTTTACAATGCAAATTGTGGTAAAGCAGCTTTACATTAATAATTGGCAAATATTTTTTGGCTGCACAGCAGCTCCCAAAGAAAATGGTGTCATTGTCCAGTTTATTTATATATTATGATTCATTCCATTGCAAAGATATGAAAGCTCTAGCGCAAGTTCTGCCAGGAAGACTCAAATGTTACGTCACCGAGTTTAGATCTAACCAATCATTATCCAACACTTGTAGTATATAAGATCGGTACTAACACACGTCTGAGTTCGCAGATGCTGACGTCAACCTTTACCTCCATCCTCCCCACCACCACCAGGATGGTCCCTGTCCATACCTCCGGGGGGTCGGCTACGCCCCTTCCTTCATCTTCAGGCAGGAAACGCAGAGTCCGCAACCCTCAGGATCTAAGCTACGGACGGGGCCTACGCCAAAGAACTTTCTTACTATATTTGCTTGCTGATTGTTAATAAATATCATTGTTACGTTATCTTACCTCCCGAGTCTTTCTGGTCGAACAATAGTTATTAGTCTAGTTAATTTATGTATATCAGCACTGGAGAAAACAGTGACGTAATCGTCCGGCTCAGCTCGCGTACAACGGCACCAATGCAGACATACCAAAAACACTGCTAAATACAACACTTCATGACAGAGCATGTGGCTGCAAACTCTAAGCATGTCACTTCTGGTAAAACAGAAACACAAATGCTTACTGGATATTACTCCAAAACACAAGAAGCTGTGAAGACCTGCAGTCTCGGACATTATACTGACACCTAGTGGTGTGGATGCAGCACCACACGAACGTTGTGATGTTCAGTTTGCAGAAATATCCTTTTCACACCTAGCCATGATTAAAGGCACCAATATACTTCAAGTGAAACCAAAACACAAACTGGTGTGACATCATTTCAAACTAAATCAGGCCAAAACAAAGTTAGTTTTGTTTTAGTTTTAAAAAGCTTGCTAAAGCCTCTTTAGCCTGGCTGGTAAACACCACTGAGCTACCATTGGTCCATTGTGATTATGTATTTGACCTGGAAATCTTCCCCGGTTCATTTCTTCTGTTCAGTCTGTCAAGGTCGGACGTCCTTGAGTAAAATAATGAACGCTATTAAAAATGGTGCAAAATAAATATCACATGACTTTACTGGAGTGCCGAATTGCAGAGCTTGTTCAAACGTCCACATCACTATGATCAGATGCTTTCTTAACCACTGTTTTCGTACGAAGCTCATATTGACATATTAATTCATTCAAGGTTAAACAAAATATAAATATTAGACAAACTTAAAAAACTAAAATAAATAAACGTGTATGTCTATCTATCTTAGATAGATAGATAGATAGATAGATAGATAGATAGATAGATAGACCAAATAGTGTGTATGTCTATCATCTATCTATCTTATGTATTTACACTAAAATATATCATAAATTCATGTAGTGTTCTCTAAACAAATTACAACAAATGCCTAATGACACCAAAATAGTTCAAAGAGACAAATTTCAGAATCAGAAATACTACCAAAAATCCTTAGAAAAGTCTACCTCCCACCTCCCCTCTGAAAGTCATTTGAATAATTCACTACACCAAATCAATGTAATACATTTAGAATAAATACAATTGAGAATTAAACAGAGTTATAATTGATAAAAAGACACTGCATTTAGAAGTCAACACTCTGTAGCTCTCTGGCCGTGGAGGCAAAGCCAAGGTCAGAGAAGATGAAGATCTGCAGCTGTGAGCTGTAGCTCATATGAGCGTGTGTTGTGGTATGCTCACATCACCTCTGGAATTTTGTTCCATTCAGTGAACAAAGCTTCACCCCTGCTTTCAGGTTCATCCACCTCAGAGGGGAGGAGAGTATCGAACATGTTCTGAGTTACTGGAGCAGCCTGACCAGCCTGGGAACATGTTGGAATGAGAAATGTGAACTGCCTTTTCATTAGCCAGATCCTAAGGCATGTACTGTAAAAATGATTTAACACACCCGTTCCGCCCCAGACTTACATAGGTCATCTTACATTTTATACAGCTGATTGGTGACGATCATGATGCAAGGCAACAACTCTGTGTGATGTCGCCTATAGAAATGCCCCAGGAGATTTTGTCTCAAATTTATATCATAGGATATAGTTAAAAGGTTAGTTCACCCAAAAATGACATGTCTGTCATTAATTCCTCACCCTCATGTCGTTCAACACAAGTAAGATCTAAAATTAAGATATTTTTTAATGAAATCCAAGGGTTTTTTATTCCCACAAAAAATTCCCGCATTCGAGGTCCAGAAAGGTATTAAAGACATCGTTAAAATATGCTATTTTAATGAAATAATCAATTAGAATACTTTTTGTGCGCAAAAATAACAACTTTATTCAACAATTTCTTCTCTACCCTGTCAGACTCATATGCAGTTGGCGCAGTGAACGCAGTGCAGCCCTTCCAGGTTCTGCATCAGAACGGCAGCTCAGTATTGGCCAGTATCACACGCAGGCGTCATGCTGCTCACGTGAACAGGCGTCGGCCAATATTGAATCGCCGTTCTGATGTAGAACCTGGAAGCGCTGCAGCGAAAATAGCGTAGGAGAATGACAGGGTAGAGACGAATTTGTTGAATAAAGTTATTTTTGTTTTGTTTTTGTGAACAAAAAGCATTTTCATTGCTTCATAACATTAAGGTTAAAACACTGCAGTCATGTTAACTATTTTAAAAATGTTTCTGCTACTTTTCTGGACAGATGAAGGTAATTTCTAACCTCTAATCTGTTGTCTATATTTGCCTCCATTGTCGCTGTAGCTTGCATGCGTTCCGGTCTGTTCTGTTTATGCCAAGCGTGCCACGCGAGTCCTGAAAAGTGAAGCCAAAGCGTCTCAATCGCCCCCAGGTGGCGGGATGCTGTATGGGTCTTAAACCCTGCCTTCTCCAAGTAATGCAATGGGACGTGAGACAAACTAAACAATCAAATATCTTTTTCCAAAGATGGTTTCTGTTATTTGAGGCAGTTTTTTTATCAGGCTGATGTTAGTTAAAGTGTTCGTTAATATTTTAAACAAGTTTTAGTTAGTTTCCTTAGGTTAGGGCATGGTTGCCACCTTGTGGATAAACTAATTACTTCAAAAAATAAATAAAACTGCATTTGAGACCAGCCTGCACATGTGCGATTTTTGTGTAAGTATAAGTAAGTGTCTTTGACATGTGAGAGTAATGGAATCTGGATACGTCAAACTCCATTTTGCATATAGTCCAAAAACAACACTGAACAGCTGTAACTGTCATTTCAAGCATGTCAGTCTGGGATTTACACTTGAGGCGGGTCTTGCGGGGGTGGAATGGATCAGGAGATTCCAACCATTCCCTCTGGCTTTGGGGCAACATTTGAAAGCTTGACTCCTCTCTGAACACCACTTCCAATTGCCCAAGAGAATTTGTCTGTTGTGGTCTGTCTGTCACCATGGCTCCAAGCTTGAGTTTGACTCTACGCCTGCATCCAGTGTGAAATCTGTTCATTCAGCACAGTCTGACTTCAGTGTCTCGCAGTCAGAGTTTCTGGCGGAAGTACTCTGAAATCCAAGTCAGCTGAAAAGGCATATATTTTCCACAAGTGCTGATTATTAGATAATACTGAAATTACACAGATTCTGTAATGAAAACGACTAAGAACTGGCTACATTGCTGTAATGTTAAACAACTCAATGTAGTAACACTACAAACTTACATTATCTTCAGTCAAGGTTTTTGTAAACACCCTGCTTCACCCATCTTTCACAATAAAAACGGTACCATGGTATTACCGCTGTTTTCCTGTAGAGGTCACATGTGAGAAACAAATCTGTTATGTTCTATTCTGCCTTCTATTGGTTGTATAAAGCATTACACACGTTCACTTCACCAACACGCATGATAAAACTTGATCAAATGTTAAATGAAATGTCATGTTGTTATATTGTAAACATCAAATCGGCATAAACGAGTCCTTAATTACAAAATGTGTAGGTACTTTTATACTTCATACAGAGTAGCACAGTAACCAATTGGTAACTAAATATGGCTACATGTAAACAGCTTATAAGTGAAAGAAAGTTTATAACAACGATTTTTTCTTCTTTTAAGATACGCTTATTTGTCTAAAATTCTGTCAGAAAAAAGGACACAAAGACGAGTTGTGTTGTGCCCTGTTGACTTATCATGTATGTAACTACGTGTTAACATCTCCCCATCTAGTGGTCATAAATGAAAAGTACAGAACACCTACTGAAATAAATCAAGACAGCATTCATAGAAAGAGAGATAATCATTTCAGCGTCGCATGGTTTGTTGTGATAGGGAAGACAGGGGCTAGTTGTCACACCTTTCTTTCTTTTTTTTACTCCAGTGAACGTTTCTTAGGCAAGATTTATTAGCCTATTTTTTTTTTTTAATTTTTGTACACTAACAGTTAAAAGTATTTGATGTATTGTAATTGTGAAATATTATAACAAATTAAACTAACCGTTTTCTATCTTAAAATATTTTAAAATGTAGCTATTTATTCATGTGACGTCAAATGTGTGTGGGGGGGTTTAAAATATTTTAAAACAGATAAAGAGTTCTTTTAAATTGTAATAACATTTCACAACATTAACTGTTTTTTTTTTTTTTTTTACTGTGAACAAATTTGGTCAACAAACACAGGTGAACATAAGAGACTTTCAAAAACATTAAAAAAAATAATTTGTCAAAATGTTTGACTGGTATATATATATATATATATATATATATATGTATATATATATATATATATATATATATATTATGTACATACTGTAACTATAAGTGTGTTTTTGTGCCATCGTGCATGTCTAACAGATTGAATTCATGAAATTTCCCCGACATTACGTAATATATATACTGAATTTTATGTCTTTTGTGTTTGCGTAAATTAGTCAAAATTAATTGCACACAATCAGGTAGGTTTTCTTAAGAGTTTTTATTTTTGTACAACCTTTAGGTCAAGCTATGTCACATGTTCTACAGAAATATAGATGAGTACTACTATTGAAATAAATGTATATTCAGAACCTCTCGTCTATGTGCCAGATATTAGAAATGTGTTGTGTGTGCATTGTGCATGCGTGTGCTTGCGTCAGTGTGTGTTTGTGCAGCATTTTGTAGGTACATTGTGTTTTTTCATGCAAAGCATAGCAGTTTTAACTGAGCAGTGAGTATTGCTTGAGACTAAACTACAGCATTAGTACAAACAAGGCCTGAGCCAACTAAAACAGGGTCTAGCTGTCAGTTTATCTTTGGAATATAGACTGATTTAGACAACCATCACGACCTATACTAAGCAAATGTAGTAATTTATCCCATTGTGTGACCCTGATGATCTTTATAGTAGGCCTAATGCACAAGCGACCACAGCCACTGAAGTATATGAACAGACAGCAGTGTTCTCCTACCTACGTGTCAGCTGGTGCTACGTCTCAGCCTAACACATGCTTAGATTTACAAACTAGCACAATATGCCTGATGAGAATGAATGAATAAAGCAAATGACTCATAATAGCCTAATCAACCTGCCTATCCTGGCAGTTGTGACCTGACATCTGAATATTATAAATACTCAATACTAAACTTTGTAAACAGCATTATTCGGCACATTGAAATATCAATTACCATGGGCAGTCTATACACATATACAGTCTAGTCAGTACAGTTTATATAAGATTGGAACACTGAATTTGAAAAAAAAAATATATATATATAATAAGGTTATAAGAACGTCCAAACGTATACACTGAAAAAAAAGAGACGTTAAAAATGAGCGCGCAGTTTAAAAAAACAAGAGGCGTGACGTGATTGGCCGACCAGAAACAGCCGTTAATATTTTAAGTTTAATAATTTGAAATCTATATACTATATATTTATTTTTATTTGTGATTTTTATTCATTTTAGAGCTTTTGTGTGCTACCATATGAAATATATGTATTGTTTTTTATTTCCATAAACACAAACTGCCGGCCCAGGAGATGACACATTTATTGCGCCAATCCGTTCAGAAGGTTTTTTTTTTTTTTAATTACACATTGTGTGTTAAAATCCTACACAACATGTGAAAAAATGCTGTCTAAACGGCCATGTGTGTCGTTTTTTGACACATTTGTTTTTGCAGTGTGTGGAACTAGCATGACTCACGCACAAACACTCCACGTGAGTAAAAATCAATACTCAATAAAAACAACAATTTTGCCATGATGATAAAAGAACAAAAACACGAAATGGTCTGTTTTAAAGTTTCCCTCTTCACATTGAGCAGTTCACAAAAGGCTTTGGGAGTCTGTGCTGCGGTTATTGGTCGACTCGTGATTGTCTGGTAATATCGGTGAGATACATCAGATGTGCTGCATTTACATTCACTTACATTTACGTCCCAATTATGAGACAAAAAACACAAAAGCAAAAATAACGTATTTATAAAATGTTAGAAACTATGACTGCTAATCAATATTATGTAAACCATAAACCAGGAACCCTGCGTGTGAAAAAAACATGTCCCACAGAAGCTCATTTGCTTAAAAACATCAAGTAGCTTGGTTATCAGCAACAGGAATACGAGTTAATGTACTTGAGATGGTCAAACTGCATGTTGTAAAAGCTTTACATTTCTGTGCTTACAAAGCATGTCAAATGTGTTATTATTGTTAATTCAAATCAGTGTGCATTTTTATATTTGCTGATATGCTTTTAATAAGATAAAAAAGGTTTTAAAATACACTAACATTCAAATATTTGGGGTTTGGTAAAAAGAAAAAAGAATTATATATATATATATATATACATATGTATATGTTTTTGAAAGAAGTCTCTTATGCTCACCAATGCTGCATTTGATTGATCAAAAGTACAATAAAAATAATAATATTGTGAAATGTTATTGCAACTGATTTCTATTTAAATACATTTAAAAATGTATTTTTTCCTTTGATGTCAAAGCTGAATTTTCAGCATCATTACTCCAGTCTTCAGTGTCACATGATCCTTCAGAGATCATTCTAATAAGCTGATTTGATGCTCAAGAAACATTTGTTATCAATGTTGTAAAGAGCTGTTTCAGAATTCTATAATTAATAGAAATCTCAAAAGAACAGCATTTATTTGAAGTCTTTACTGTCACTCTTGATTAATTTAATGCACTCTGGCTGAATAAAAAAATCTTAAAGAGCCCAAACTTTTGAATGATAGTGTAGATTTGTAAGCCACAAATGACATTTGTATTTATGCTTCAGTCTCTGTGGAGGAAAAAAAAAGTGAAAACCCACTATACATTAGTATTGTCAAACAGTTCAGTAAAAAAAAGAAAAACTAAAATGTGCTTTGTTTTCCAATGATTTGCTCTCAATTGTAAAATAAGCTGCCCTCCCTCACAAACCCTCCATAATACAACAATCATTCATTCTGTCTGCCGGAGTCCAAATCAATCATTTCTACATCAGAAGATACTTCAGGCCATTCTAATCTCATTCTGTTTTGGCACGAAAGGAATATCTGATGAATCTGAATTCAATTACAAGTGGCAAACAGACACAGCAGTGCAAGCCAAGAAAATCACTGGTTAAACTTAGTGAATCATCACACAGCAAAGGTCAGATTAATTGATTGATTTAAAATAAGACAAATAGTGCTGCTAAATACATGAACAAAGATCATTTTCATTGACTTGCACAGCACGAAACACAAGATAAATAGTTACAGTAAGACGAGTAGATAGATTTAGGAATATTTCTGTAATTTAGTTTTGTCTTTTTTACTGTTTGTAAATGGTTAAAGCTGCTACAACCTTTTTAAAAAACTTTACAGGTTTTATTTTGAGGAGGTTTGTGCTGGTAAGTCAATTTGTCTATTGACTCATGAGGATTCAGTGTGTGTGTGTGACAGATCACTGATGTATTGTGGACTTTTCCTGTTAACATTAAGGCTATTTTCCAATATCAATATTTCATGTAATTATCTCGCTGACCCTGAACTCAGTTTCTGAGCCTACAGTATATTTGTGCCTACCTCTGGAAATTCCTGTGTGCTCTGTGAAATGTGTATTACCTCTACACTGGAAATGTGGCTGATTTCTTGCCTGAGAGGTTATTTACAATATTGTACAGTAAAATATAAACACACCTTACATAGTGAGCTATAATTACATCTAAAACTGAGCTAAAATGCATTTTAAGAGTTGTGCGGTTATAAATACACATTCACATGATTTTTCATTAAACAAAGAGTATAATATAGTATAAATTAAGGTTTTTCTTCCATAATTTAAAAACTAAATAGTGATACAAAGAACATAAAATATAGAAATTAATTTCATGGCTGTGACCAAAGCATGATGATACTATAAATGTTGATCTCTGTGAGTGCCTGGAGTGACACCAATCCGTCGAGCAGCTCGTTCTCCTTCATAAATTTTGTGCTGACTGAAAGAGGACATCAGGAGCTGGTCGGCTCTACAAGTATGTGATGCTGAATTGGCTGCCAGCAGACTTTATTCCTGGATGTGTTTAGGTATTGTGTGTGTTGAGAGAGCAGCAGGAGCAGAAAGGAATGGATGGATCCATACAATGCCTTTTTCTCTCTGAACCAGCATTACTCAAAGCGCTCATAGTTTCGCGTTTGTCTTACTCGTGGTACCATGTCCATCAACAGCCTGCAGGAGAAAGGAACAACAGAAATATCCACATTAGAGACATTACAGTGAGGATGACTAATGTCTTCAAGTTACAGAGAAAACAGAAACTATCGGTATGTTCTGTATATAAATAGATGATCGCAATGAATACGCTTACTTGACACCATAAGCTAGAATGATGAGTCCGATCAGGACCCCAGTGGTTCCATCGAGGTACCAAATGGTGGGATAATGTCTAAACACCTCAGCACTAATGAGGATGGAAAAGCCCATAACGCCTCCGACCATAGAATTGAAGCCTTCAGAAAAAATAGAAAGAAGAAACAATTACATTTTGTGTTATTGTGAGTTTTATCTTCATGACACCTTCATATAAAATGTTCATTTCAAATGAAAAACAAATTAGAATGCAAATTAGAAATGCCACCTTGGCAACTAACCAAAATAAATAAGTACTAAAATAAGTAATACTAAGACTGACTAAAACTTAAACCACAATTAAAATGAGAACGGAAAATATAAAAATGTATTCAAAATAGTATAATTGTATATAAATAACACTGATAAAGAGTCACTGGCTATTTAATATCTTCATAGACACCGAGACAGGAGCCACCATGAGCTAATAACCTGAACTGAAAGACAAACACACTGTGAGTGTGTGTGTGTGTGTGTGCGTTTTTGTGATTTATGAGGACACAAATTTGTTTAATGACATGGGTATTACACTGGTATTACGACGTAAACATGAAATATGAGGACAGTTCACGAGTCCTCATATTTCAAATAGCTTTAAAAACATACTAAACAATGTTTTATTTAAATGTAAAAATGTTTTCTGTGATGGGTATGTTTAGGAGTAGAGTTAGTGTAGGAGGAGAAAATGTACAGTTTGTACAGTATAAAAACCATAACGGCTATGGAATGTCCTCACTAAGATAGCAAAACAATCCTGTGTGTGTGTGTGTGTGTCATACCATCAGTGATTAGGGCTCTGCTGGTCAAAACCCTTCCCAGCATGAACTTGGCAACAGCAAGAATGACACACATGATGCCACTGACGATGGAAACGCTGAACAGGAAGTCATCCTGGCAGAGAGACAGACAGCAACAGAGACAGAAAGAAAAAGTGTTCACAGAAGAAATGAATCATAAACTGGGAGTGAAGGCACAGGCAATACCAATATGGAGATGTTAAAATCAGATCTCTTGAAAGCCAGTGGAAGTAAAGGAGGGATAAAAGTAAAACAATATAAATTGGTCTTTGAGCTGTGCATCTGTAAGCTCTTGAGGCGACGTAGAAATGAAGTGCAGTTCATTTTAAGCACAAGTGAAAAGTAGCCAACTTAATATTTAATAGGTAAATCGAAAACGCATGGCATGACAAGGATTAGACTCGACTACATAACAGGAAGACTCACAAAAAACTGATTTAAACATGAAGGTTATAAATACAGAAAAACTAACAAGTTAAGAGAACTATTCCAATGGCTGAGGAAAATGAACATGTCTGTATCAGAATAAAGACTAAACCAAAATACAGACCTTTATTAGAAAATGATATATGTGTAGACTGAAAACATCTCCAAATCCATTAAAGCATCAGACAAAAGGTAAAAGGTAAAAATAGCTACTATAAATAATAAAAATGCATAAATGTCTCTTATCAGTCCTTAGGACATTCTCAGGTGCATCAAATATGAACTACATCTGTTTTTGTCTCTCTTGTTTTTCTCTTTTCTCTCCAATCTGAGAGTGTCTGCTTTCCACCCACACAACATCCAGAAGGACTTCTCCTACATTTCTAATAACATTTCTCTGCTGAGTAACAGCTGAGAGACAATGAATGTGTTTAAATTCAGACTTTCATCTTTTAAGCTGTAGACCGTCTAGTTAAGACTGGCAATTTGGATGAACTGGACCACACAGCTTTCAAAAAGGCCACCTTAGAGATTCAATGTGATGGCTATTTGCCAGTGAAGGGTGCTGACATGGAGAGTCCAGGTCTAATGAATGTGAGAAAGGAGCTGCAGGCTGACAGAATGGAAAAAAAATGGACAGCGTATTAAATAAGGTGGAAGCCCATTTCCGAATCATCCATCCTAATGCAACAAGAAAGGACCAAAAGAATAGATGGCTTACGGCCAGCACAAATCCATCACTAAAGCTGCGGCGGTGATGTTTCATTAGCACTTATGGGGCAAAACAAGGCTTGAATGAAAATGAGGTAATCAAACTGTGTTGGCAGTTAAAGTTTACATCAGCTCAGTTTTTCAGGGAAGAGGTGACATTCACACATTCAGTAGTGAATGATTTATAATATGACAGTTTTAGCATGTTACTGAATATGGCAATGTTAGTGTATTTGGTCTTTGCGGACTAGATCACACAGACACGCTGCTGTGGGCATGTAAGATATGCTGCTGCTACATGAATAGACATACATAAATCCCATCGCAGATTTAGGCAGGTGGAGCTGGGGAGGTGGTAGATTTCAGAGGAACTCTGAAAGGACAAGACTACAGCAAACACTATTTAAATATTGAATAAGCAATCTCATTGGCTGCAGGATAAGCAGAGGCCAATCAGCTTGTGTTATGTGGTAATGATGTGATTGTTTGCAGATTGCATGTAAAAGACCTATCAGCCTGCGCCCTCTAGAGTTTAATGACTGAACTGTTGTGTTGAACACAACACTTCAATATAAATCACCTATCATTATTTTATGTACATTCTTACATTACTAATGTCTAAATGTCGCAATTTACCGGTATTCACGATAATCATGATATTCAAAGCATGAAATATCGACATTGTGTTAATTTAGGGTGCGACAATATACCGGTATTGCCGATAACCACAATATTTAAAATGAATAGGACTCTAATGATATCATGACACATAAATACTCCAGAGCCAGCTATTCTGCCCACAACTAAAAAAGTAAGCTTGCCAGTATGGGAGTTTTTCGGCTGTCAAGAAAGCAGCCCAATCTGTCTACAGTCAGTGAGGTTTTTACCCATCTCCATGTCCATCACCCTGCAGATTACACCATTTTAAGTTAGTTGCAATTATTTTACCAGTCATATTTTATAACCTGTTAACAGCGGTTTTCTGTGTTCATTTAATTAAAGGGTAATAATCGCGATTTTTTAAATAATTTTAATAATTTAAATGTCGCGTTTTCTTGTTCTCATCTTATTTTTGTGTTTTGTGTAAAACTAATCTAGAAAAACTGAGCGACCACACTGCTACATTAAAAAACGGTAAAATGTATGCAAAAGTTGGTCACAGTGCCATCATGCACTCATCTGCGGCCGTTCAAGGCACACATTAAAACTGGGTTAGCAGTTCGCTTCTGCATGACTTCATTGGCGACAGCGCAATGATGGGTTAAAGAGCTTAAAATACGGGTACATAAGTTAACAGGTTAAAGTATCAGTTTTGATGTTAATATTTATTCATCATACTGTTGAACTTGACAGTATTTTCTCACTTTTTAGCCCTAGTCTAGAGCTTAAAAACTACTATAATATGAATGATGTAGCCATTTAAATAATATTTTAATAATTAAATAATGGCAATGACAATTTTTTCTTTTTTATTTGACATGATGCAAATAGTCTTTAAGTTAGTTTTTACATTCAGTGCAAGGACTGTTATTTTAATATTATTAGCTTTCATTTATTTTATTTCAGTTTTATTTTTTGTCATTTTAGAACCTAAACTTATTTTGTTTCAGTTATTTGCAAAGGCAGCATTCCTGATTTTGAAATTTTGAAATTTTCCATATTTTCATCAAATATTTATATTTTATTTTATTTCAGATTCATTTCAATAAAAAAATGATTTAGTTAACAATAGCTACCCTGTACGTTAGTCATTCCACTCCAGATTTTATTTACTACCAGTCAAGAACTTAGCAACATTTTTCCTCTAAAAACAGACATATTTAATATGAGTTTTTTGCACATTACAGGTTCATCAAATAAATAGCAGAGGACATTGATATAAACTTAATCTTGACTCTCATGCTGTGCTGCTGGAGTGAAACATAACAGATCCCTGACACCTATTATTCCTGTTGTCAGTGTCTATGTCTGACTCCAGATTACTACCGTTTCCTCACGCTCATTAGCATTTCATAGTCTGAGAAGATGAAAAGAGTGGGAACTGCTATTTTCAAGCCAGAGAAATAAACACTGAGTGAAAACACTCATTTGCATTTAGATTTTCTTTGATTAGAGAGGTGATGGACAACAATGGAAAACAAAATATAGTGTTTAGATTGTCATTAAAATGAATAGCTTTTAGCTTCAAGCAGTATAGCCATTTTCTCATTCTCTACATCTGTTCCATCATTTTTTCTCCCTCCATGTTTCCTCATTCAACATGAACAAAGAGAGTATTTTGTAATAACTGGAAGTCTCTAGACCTGGACATTAATTAACATTTTGTTCGTAGAAGATCATGAAAATATTGTCCAGTAATGTCACATTAGGGTATGTATCAGTGCTCAGAGATTTATCAGTAAAAGAGATGAAAATAGACAGAGATTAAGTTGCAATACCATTAATCACCACCTCTGAAATTATTATCCCGCAGCTCTTTGGAATGGTGCCAGTCTTTGATTAATTAGACTGAACAAATTGCTGTTAGCTGTGACTGCTGGGAAAATCCCCATCTGACCTTTGAGATGAAATACTGCAGTGTAGAAAGTGTCGCGTAACCTAAAGCCAAGTCAACCTAACCTGAGTCAATGGTCAGAAGAGGTATAACTAGAACACAAAAGAAGATATTTTGAAGAATGTTGGTAACCAAACAGTTGATGGGCCCCACTGACTTCCATGGGATTTTTTTTCCATACTGCAAGTCAATGGGGCCATCAACTGTTTGGTTACCCATTTTCTATAACAATTTTAACAATTTTACTTTTGTTTGTTTGTTTTTTCTTTTTAAGTGTGTGAATAGGACTGTATTCCATCTATTTGTCTCAGTTATTCTATTCACTGTAGGAAAACTAACCATAAAATTATAAATATGACACTTTGGCACTGAACTCACCACTTCAGGAAGAAGTTTGGTGGCCAGATCATGGATGGCCTTCCCCAAAATACACAAAGACGACAAGATGAAAATCACTCCCAGGATCACACATGCTCTGTGGATGGAGAGAAGCAGAAAACTTTTATTGATAACATGATTCAATTAATCAAATCTCAAATTGACTATTTAAAATGTTTTGAGTATCTGATATGATGCATAAAGTATCTAAATTTAGAACAATATTTAGAGTCTCACAGTTCACCAGTCAGTAAGATTTTTTTTAAAGAAATTATTTCTTTAATTCAGCAAAGATGCATTAAACTGATCAAAAGTGGACAGTATAGAAATAAGGTTACAAAATAATCTGTTTCAAATAAAAGCTGTTCTTTTGAACTTTCTTTTTATCAAAAAATCCTGCAAAACAACTGCATCACAGTTTCCACAATAATATTAAGCAGCACAACTGTTTTCAACATTGAGAATAATAAGAAATGTTAGTTGAGTGCCAAATCAATATATTAGAATGATTTCTGAAAGGTCATGTGACACTGATGCTGAAACTTCAGCTTTGCCATCATAGACAACATTTAGATATTAATATATAACATATAATATATATATTATATTGTAATAATATTTCACAATGTAGCCTTGCTGAGCATAAGAGACTTCTTTCAGAAACATTGTAATATCTTAATGACCCCAAATGTTTGAACGATAGTATATATTAAACCTATTCTTTGTATATATGTGTAGCTGATATTGGTTTAAGGTTGAAGCAAAATGCTTTGATTTTTATAGTAAACCTAAAGAGACCGTATCCGCTCTGAAAAATATGAAAACTGCCCACAATACATGTTCATATTTTCTGCATGACAAGCGGCCACCGGTACACCTACAGAGACCTGCAATTCTTCACTAGTATTGCGATATAAATCTCCCACTCTGAGACATCGAGCAGGAAAGTGAGAGTCACAAGCTCACACAGACCTAGGATGAAACCAGCAGCACAGACCTTTATCAATGTAATACGTCTCAAATTGAGACAGTCAAGGTGGAAGCCAGAAACAAGGCAGATCACTCAACAGACTTGATAAAGCAACCATGTTTAGAATTTGGTCGAAAGAGACAGGACTTTGTATTCGAAGATGTTCTACCACAATCCCAAATGTACTAGCTTTACAAAGAACAGCCCTGCCAGTGAATTGTTGACTTATATTGGGATATGTTTGGAATGTGTTTTATGAATGTTGGTCACAGAGGAAGCATTATTCATCCTTTTTAGTGATTTGCTGCAGGTTTTCTGTACCATGCAGTGCCCTACATACCACAGACAGCTCATCTTTTGTTTACTTACATGTATTCTCTATGGGCAGAGTGCACTGCTGCAGCGTTGCTATAGCGCCACAGCACTATAATGGAGGAAAGAACATCTAACGTCGCATCAAACTGAAAAACAACAGTGATTCTTCAGTGCTATAGAAATGATGCTCAAAGCATCTCACTGTCACATACTGAAATCCAAATGTTTACTCTAATAAAACATTCCCAGAAGCAGCTGCCTTTAGCACAAGCATGGTAACACCATTTAATAATATTTACACATAGAAATGGTAACTGAATATTAAATACAGCAGCACAATAACAAACAGTTCCAGACATCTTTGCCTAAAGAATCAAATGTAATTCATTCCAGCATTAATGTAACTCTAATATGATCCCTGACATGCAGAGAGAATTATTTTTCATGACAAATATATGCATATATGCAATAACACTGAAAATTATACTTACAGCAAATCCAAAAGCTGATGCACTGTGTCTCATGAAGGATACAGCTATGGGAAGAGCAAAAGAACAGAGAAAAAGAAGAGAGAAAGATATAAGTCAAAGTATAAAGATTACACAGAACATTTGAACTCCTGTAAAGCAGCTTCTAATGGATATTAAGCTGTTTCTGAATTTTAGCTTATATGTTTATAATAGTGAACTAAAATTAAGTTGCTAAATTAAAGCTGCATGGTATTACCATTGTGTTTTGGAGATGGTACCATGAAAATAACATGTATTTTTTCCCATTTTTACAAGTAAATATCATCTATATTACATTATGTTTTATATTATATTCAGTTCAGTTCTATTCTATTCCATTGTATCGCCGCAGTACTTTTTTGGAAAGGAAAAAAAGCATGTCACTCAATAAATAAATAATTAAATAATGGTAACACTTTATTTTACAGTGTTCATGTTACACGTTACAGGTAGTTAATAACTATAAATTATGCACAATAACATGAAACTAACCCTAAACCAAAACACTATAGAAAGAACAAGTAGTTCATTAATATTAATAAGTATTTAAATTTATAAACTATATATATATATATATATATATATGTGTGTGTGTGTGTGTGTGTGTATATACTGTGTCTTTATATAAAAGGACACAGTATATATACAGCGTATATGTTATATACTAATTTTTTTATTAATTTTTTTTTCTATTTTTTTACTAATAAAATAGTAATCATTGCTTTTACATCACTGAGTTCTCAAAGCAAGAAGATGCCTTCTGTACATGTTCAGATCTGAGCCCAAACTGATGCATTGTCATCCACAGTACACGTCCATTTATAATGTTTTCACAGTACGGGTCATTCACAGTACAGTGTGTCTGCTGTTGTAATCAGTTGGAAGTGTAATTGTCAAATCCTCTGTTACATTTATTGGTATCAGAATGCAGAGCCGACCCCTCTCTTTACATCCATTAAAATGTGAATTGAAAAAGGCTGCCCACTGTGTTTTGACTTTTTTGACAAAGCTCCCTGACTGCAGAGATGTGAGGCTCTCCATTTTACCAACCGTGAGCTTGCATTTGAGAGGCTCTATTTGCTGCCCCCCTCTTGAGTGGAGAACTCTCACTGTTCTATTGATCTCTAACTTTAAAGACAGACTCGACCACCACGTGTCATAGCAACAGAGGGGCTGCACACCACATGATATCTTACACTGCCCTTGAAACAAAACAACAATTCTGCTCTAGAGCCGTTGTTATGTATGGAAAACACGTAGAGATTTTTAGATCATCAAAACAACTGATAAAAATAACAGAGCCCATAACAGTTGTCTTAGTCAATGAATTATGATATATAATATCCAACAGCAACAACATCAGAGTGGAAGCATCACAATTCAATATAGTTTGGCACAGATATGCACCCATCCCACTCTTTCTCTTCCTTTCCTAACTCTCGATCAATAAAACTGTGGCAAAACAAGAAAAAACACTACTACACTCTTAAAAATAAAGGTTCTTTATTGGCATCTAATGTATGGTTTCATGAACAATCCATGGAACCTTTCCATTCCACACAAGGTTCTTTATAGTGGGAACATTTTTAAATGTTCTTTACATGAAGGAAAAAATGGTTCCTGAAAGGTTGTTTAGGGAAGCAAAAATGGCTCTTCTATGACATCGCTATAAACCCCCTTTCCCCCTCCTCCCTTTTGGAACCTTTATTTTTATCAATGTAGTTGCACAGCAAAAGAAGGAGCTCTAGATTCCTTGAATTTTTACATTTAGCAGATCAACGAAGGGCCCAAAAATACTAGAAAGAACAAGCTCACAAGCTTAATTCTAAACATGTGCAATTGTTTGCTGATGGCATCTGTGAAATTGCCAATATGAACAGACCAAAAAGATATCATTCACATTCTTACTGACCTATATGCATATGAAACATTGCCCCAAAACTGAGCACATAGACAGGAATGTGATGATCAAAGAACCCAGTGAGTGTAGTTGCGGCAGAAGAAACATGCTTGAGGAAGTAGGTCAAAATAAGTGTGAATGTCTCGACTCTCAGGTCCTGCATTATATCCATAATAATATTAACAAGAAAAAAAAATCACAGCGTTATGTTTCTGTTTTGCTTATGAAAAATAGTTTTAAAATTACAAGTTCAACTAACACATATGGATGTGGTCTTCAGGTGATATTAAGTCCAAAGTATACTTCGTTTTTTACGTGAACGCTAGCATATGCGAACAGTCGAACGCCTGGTCTTTCAAAGTGTACTCCATTTAATAGCGTGCACAAACGCAGGAGGTTGACACATGCACTCTAGTTCCCTTTCTAGGGAACTTCGAGCTGCGTCGAAAGTTTGACGCAATGGGAACGCTTCGCGTGAGTGCGTCATGAAGCACATGTGAAATCCGTCCAATGGCGTGACTCGACGTCAGAGGCGGGTGACGTCATGAACCAGGAACTATAAAGCACGCTGAAAAACAGCGATCGCCAGCTTCTGTGTCTTCAGTCGCGCTTTATGTGAAACAGTCTGTCTTATTTGGTGTTGTCTGTCTATATATATATATTGTTCCACCAGTTATGGCTAACCAGCAGCAATTTAGAGTGTGTGTTCCTCCCTGCCCTCGTTATATTACGGGTGGGGATACACACACTCTATGTGTTGTTTGTTTGGGTGCGGAGCATGCACAGTCAGCATTCGAGGGTGCTGGCTGTGTACATTGTGAACAGCTACCATTGCGTACGCTCCGTACCCGCCTAGCAGTGTTTGATGAAGCTGCTCAGGCTCGCGGTCCCCTTGGTGCGGGTCCCGCTGCTGCTGAGGCACAGCGGCGATCTAAATCTTGGGGATCGCAAATGGATCTAACAGAGGGGTTTGAGACGGGCCCAGCCTTATCTCAGCCCTCACCTGCTAGGTCCAGCGCTTTATCCCAGTGTTCGGAAGCACGCTCTGCGGTTCCTTCCACTCTGGGTGAAGCGCCGGTGCTCCATATATCCAGCTCTGAGGAGCTGGATGTAGAGAGCATCGATGCTGGAGATGACTCGCCATCATCTCCTGCATATGAGGAGCTAACAGAGGTTGTGACTCGTGCTGTTGCTAAATTAAATATAAACTGGCCAGCAGAGAGGCAGGAGGTTCGTCCTAAAAGTAAACTGGACGAACGCTTTCTCCCTACACGAGCGCAACCTCTGCGTCGGGGCCTTCCGTTTTTTCCTGATCTCCACACCGAGGTGTCGAGATCATGGAAAAAACCGGCCTCCTATAGAGTGCATAGTCCCCAGCTATCTCACTATGCATCTATAGTTGGTCTAAAAGAGCATGGTTATGGGTCGATGCCTAAGGTGGAGGAGACGCTCGCGAGTTATCTCTCTCCCCAGTCGGCATCGGCTCTGAAGGCCCCGACATTGCCCACCAAACCTACAAGACAGACATCCGCTTTGGTGGGCAGAGCTTATGAAGCGTCTGGTCAGGCCGCAGCATGCCTCCATACTATGGGTGTGCTGCAGGCCTACCAGGCAGAATTGTTAGGAGAGCTGGATGAGGGCGGGGGTATTAGTCCAGAGGCGGTCAGTGAACTTCGCCGGGCCACAGATTTATCTCTCCGTGCCACCAAGGAGACGGCCAGATCTATCGGCCGCTCTATGGCAGCCCTGGTGGCCACGGAGAGGCACCTGTGGCTCAATCTGTGTGATATAAAGGAGAAAGAGAAAAATTTTCTGATGGACTCCCCTGTTTCACATCCTGGCCTCTTCGGCGACGCCGTAAATAATGTTGTCGAGAGGTTTCAGGAATCTAATAAACAGAATGCTGCTTTTCAAAAGCTCCTCCCCCGCCGCCCCCAGTTCTCCGGGGCTGTCCCTAAACAACAGCCCCAAACATCTAAAGCCAGCTCCTCACATCGTGCCACACAAAAGCAGAGCGTGGCTGCTCGAGCTCCCCCCCAAAGAGAAAGGGGACCGAGCCAGCGCGCTCAGCCCCAGCCTTCAAAGGGTAAGACGGACCTGAGGGCTGTCATTACTGCCAGGAAGGCTGCGGGGAAGAGGTCCTGACGCCAAGGGTGTCAGGTCCCTGAGGGCAAGCCCCTCCGGAGGGAAGTGGTGTTCACCTCTGCTTACGGTGCCCACTTCTCTTCGGTGCCCCCAGGGGGCCGTTCTGCCAACCCTGCCACATCTGGTGCTTCAGGGCGCAGCGGTCCTCAGCAGGCGAGTAGCTCAGTGTCCGCCCAGAAATGTAGCGGCACTGGGCTGCGCGCCCCCTCTAAGGAGGGTCTCAAAGCAGTCAGTTCTGGTGGTCCCTGCCGATTCTTCGTTTCAGGGCACCAGACTGATCGTTCAAGTTACACCAGAGGCCAGTCTCGAGAGGCTGGTCCCCCTAGTAGAGTTTTTGACAGCGTGGAAGCTACTGCCAAATATTTCTCAGTGGGTCCTGCGTACGGTCGAAAAGGGTTATACCATTCAGTTCGGGTCTCGCCCGCCCAGATTTATGGGGGTCCTACCCACGTTGGTGGGCCCAGAGCAGGCTCTGGTAATGGAACAAGAGGTAAAAACCCTGCTGGGAAAGGGAGCCATAGAACATGTACTCCCTCCAGACAGGGAGGCCGGGTTTTACAGCCGGTATTTTATCGTTCCAAAGAAGGATGGGGGGTTGCGTCCCATCTTAGATCTGCGACATCTGAATATGTCAGTAATGAAGCTCAAGTTCAAGATGCTTACACTAAGGCAGATCGTGTCACAAATCAGGTCCGAGGACTGGTTTGTCACGATAGATCTCAAGGACGCTTACTTCCATATATCCATCCTTCCACAACACAGGAAGTTCCTGAGGTTCGCTTTCGGGGGCGAAGCTTACCAGTATCGAGTTCTTCCGTTCGGCCTAGCACTATCACCCCGCACTTTCACCAAATGTGTGGACGCAGCGCTAGCTCCGCTGCGTCTACAGGGCATACGCATTCTCAACTATATCGACGATTGGTTGATTTTAGCGCAGTCACGTCAGGGAGCGATTCGGCATCGAGATGTCGTTCTCGCTCACATGGAAATGTTGGGGTTAAGGTTAAACGCAAAGAAAAGTGTGTTGTCTCCAGCTCAGAGCACCACTTTTCTGGGCGTGGTTTGGGACTCTGTTGCGATGCAGGCGCGACTCTCTCCTGCTCGCATAGAATCAATCCTTTTTACCGTAAATCGGATAAAGCTAGGCCAGTCACTTACTGTCAAACAGTTTCAGAGACTGTTGGGTCTGATGGCATCAGCGTCCAACGTGATACCTTTTGGCCTGATGTACATGAGACCCTTGCAGTGGTGGCTCAGGACCAAGGGGTTTTCTCCGAGGGGAAATCCTTTTCGCATGATCAAAGTCACGCGGCGATGCCTACGGGCTCTGATTATGTGGAAGAAACCTTGGTTCCTGTCCCTAGGACCCGTGTTGGGAGCTCCGTGCCGTCGCAAGATGCTAACGACGGATGCTTCCCTCACGGGCTGGGGAGCGGTCCTAGAGGGCCGCTCAACTCAGGGACTGTGGAGAGGGCACCATCTCTCCTGGCACATCAATCGCCTGGAGATGTTGGCAGTCCTTCTTGCTCTAAGGAATTTCCTCTCAGACCTCAGGGGCCACCATGTGCTTGTCCAGTCAGACAACACATCGGTGGTCGCCTATATAAATCATCAGGGGGGTCTGCGCTCGCGTCCACTCTGCAGACTGGCTCACCAGATCCTCCTGTGGGCTCAAGGGAAATTGCTTTCTCTCAGGGCAGCTTATATCCCTGGGGCCCAAAATTTGGGAGCAGACGTCCTGTCGAGGCAGGGGCTGAGGCCAGGGGAATGGAGGCTCCACCCCGAGGTGGTGGAGCAGATATGGAGGGAGTTTGGCCAGGCACAAGTGGATCTGTTTGCGTCTCGAGAGACGTCTCACTGCCCACTTTGGTTTTCCCTCACCCATCCAGCTCCGCTAGGGCTGGATGCTATGGTGCAGACGTGGCCGAGGCTGCGTCTATACGCTTTTCCCCCGATCGCTCTGCTCCCAGGAGTTCTAGAGAGAGTTCGCCGGGACCAAGTTCGGCTCATATTAGTCGCCCCGCGCTGGCCGGGCAGGGTATGGTTCTCCGATATAGTGGCCCTACTAGACGGTTCTCCTTGGGAGATTCCCGTCAGGAGGGATCTGTTGTCCCAGGGGGGGGGCTCGATTTTTCACCCCCGCCCGGAACTGTGGAAGCTGTGGGCTTGGCCTCTGAGGGGGCCCAGCTCATAGACTCGGGTCTGTCGACTGAGGTCGTCAGCACCATCCTTCACTCCAGAGCTCCATCCACGAGGAAGCTGTATGCTTTAAAATGGAAATTATTTGTTTCTTGGTGCAGTGGTCGTCAGTTGGACCCTGTTAGCTGCCCGGTTGGTCCAGTACTTGAGTTCCTTCAAGAGAAATTCACTGCAGGGCTGGCTCCCTCCACTTTGAAGGTCTATGTGGCGGCCATAGCGGCTTACCACATTCCTTTGGGTGGGTTATCCTTAGGGAGAGACCCATTAGTTACTCGTTTCCTTCGTGGCTCCTTGAGGCTGAGACCTGCAGTACGCTCACGGGTGCCGCCGTGGGATTTGTCCTTGGTCCTCCAAGGTCTTACCCTGGCGCCATTCGAACCCTTAGAGGAAGTGTCTGTCAAGTTCCTGACCCTGAAGACTCTATTTCTACTAGCTATCACTTCTCTTAAGAGGATAGGAGACTTGCAAGCTTTGTCGGTGGCCCCGTCATGCTTGGAGTTTGCGCCTGGGATGGTGAAAGCTTTTCTCCACCCAAGACCAGGCTATGTTCCTAAGGTGCCTACCAATGTGGCCAGATCCTTAGTGCTGCAGGCTTTCTGTCCTCCTCCCTTCCGGGATCCTGACCAGGAACGCAACAACCTGCTTTGCCCAGTCCGGGCGTTGGATGCGTATGTCCACAGAGCTGCCCTGTGGCGTAAGACGGATCAGTTGTTCGTTTGTTTTGGGGCCCCTAACTCAGGGTCCCCAGCATCTAAGCAGAAGATGAGTAAGTGGATAGTCGAGGCTATTTCACTCTCGTATGAGTCGGCCGGACTGCCGTCCCCTCTAGCAGTTCGTGCCCATTCTACCCGTAGTATGGCTGCCTCTAAAGCTCTTCTCTCCGGAGTATCTTTATTAGACGTTTGTGATGCGGCCGGCTGGTCCTCGCCGCACACATTTGTGAGGTTTTATGATCTTGACCTGAGCTCCACTGGAGCTAGGGTACTCTCCTCCTAGTGGCTTATGTTTCACAATAGTTAGGCATTTGTCACTATGGCGACGTGGGTATTAGCGTTCCCATTGCGTCAAACTTTCGACGCAGCTCGAAGTTCCCTAGAAAGGGAACGTCTCGGTTACGACTGTAACCTGGGTTCCCTGAGAGGGAACGAGACGCTGCGTCGCCCTGCCATACTGCCTGTATGCCTATCAGCAGCGACTTCAGACTTTGAGAAGCTGGCGATCGCTGTTTTTCAGCGTGCTTTATAGTTCCTGGTTCATGACGTCACCCGCCTCTGACGTCGAGTCACGCCATTGGACGGATTTCACATGTGCTTCATGACGCACTCACGCGAAGCGTTCCCATTGCGTCAAACTTTCGACGCAGCGTCTCGTTCCCTCTCAGGGAACCCAGGTTACAGTCGTAACCGAGACGATTCATCTTTGTCCAGAGTCTGCACAATTTCTCGAGAAGTTAAAGCTTTGTATTCTAAACTTGCGTCTATCTCATGAGCCCCTCACACAAGCACTTGTCAATGCGGGTGTCTGATGTTGTTGTGGACTCCGTGATTTTGTTGTTGTTTTTGTTCCGTCTCTTTAGTTTTGTTTTATACTGTGAAACAACCAGCTGGCCCAGTGTTGTCACCTTGTGGAACCGATTAGTCGAAAACAATTTCAATGCGCATGTGCGTTACAAGCGTACTATTCTAGTGACGGAATTACGCATAAAAAACGAAGTATACTTTGGCTTTTATGCTTAAGGTGACAGCAATTTGTTTAGCTTATCTTATAAAGACTCTGATGGAAACTAGAGCTGGGAAGTGTAGGTTTGTCCAGATCTTTGACAAATGCAGGTTTACTTGGGGAAATTCTTTACACTTAAGATTCTGAGTCAGAACACAACACGAAAACTCCCTGCAGGGGGTTTGCTAACAAGATACAAGACATCTATTAACAGGAGAAAAGTGGAGGCTGAGACAGAGGAGAGAGAGGGAGATGGCTGGCACATCTCTGATTTGCACTTTAGTCACTATTTCACTTTCAGTCTCTACCAGTCTCAGATGTATATACTCCAAAGTCAGGCATGCAAGACCAGATCCAATTTAGCTGACTGGTGAATAGCGAAATCTCCAAAAATGCTGGCCAAACTCACATTTAAATAATATATTTCAAATCAGCAAAGACTTCCCCACATAGATTTCACAACAGGTTGGTCACACAGATTTGTTGTGTTGACCATCAGAAAGCTGCTTCGTTTGAAAGCGACTTCTGTGAGAGCTATGCTTCATGCACTATTGACAAAATAAGGTGAACTGTTTTGGCTGTGAAAATGTCGTTGAAATTGAAGCCAACTTGCACTAGAGCTGGCACATTACGTGTTGCAGCAATACAAGTGTACCGTCTTCATATATATACAGTCTTTGATATGGTCTGTGTGCTTTAGTTAGTGAGCATGACTAAGCTTAAAGGGATAGTTCAGCTAAAAAAATTTTCATCACATACTCACCTTCATGTAATAACAAACCTGTATGACTTTCTTTCATCCAGTAATGTAAAAGTTGAATTTTTGGAAAATATCCTGGCCACTCTTTTCAAAAGTGGCCCAAACTACTTAATGTTATAATGTCATCTGAGGTTATATGACAGCTTTGTGTGAAAAAAAACAGTCCTCATTTTTTCAGTCAGTCACATAATTCTTTTGAATGAATCATTCTTGTGATTCTTTTCAATGAAAAGGTTGATCCAAGTTTTTGTTATTTGTTCGGAACTGGATCGATTTGGTTTTTGACCGTGTTCCACAGAAGAAAGGACAAATGAGGACATGAGGTTGAGTAAATGATACTATTCCTTTACTGAGATTGTCAATTTGGCTATGGATGGCTCAGACGTTGTCTGTCGTCTGTGGTGGGCTCAGGCTTTTTTCGTTCGTGCAGGGTGTGGGAAGCGCGTGGCTGAGCTATGGTTGTGGAGTGTTGATGGCAGGGTTTTCTTTCAGTGTGCAGACGGTGAAGGGCGACCCACAATTCACCAGCACCCACTCCACATTGATTGAGAAATTTCCCCCGAGGACCGTCCACGGGCAGGCGGACTTGAACCACTCGTTAAGGCTGGTGCAAAATGTGTCTATCTGGAGCAGTCCAGATAGGGGGTAAGGTACGCAAGATATAAAAATTCCATTGTGTGGTCCCCAAGTTTTGATCTTTCTGCTCCAAACAGAGCAACTGAATGGCAGGTAACTCCATATTGAAAAAAGAAAAAAAATCGTATCTGGGTTCAGTTTTCTGTAATGTGTGGCTGTAGTAAAGAGCACAATGACGAAGGAGATATAAACAAAAACAGTCTTTAATGAATAAATCCAAAAAACATAACACACTGGAGATCACTTGAAAAACAGAATAGTACAACCACTTCAACATAGACAAGACTGAACCACGAACAGAGGAAACTAAGGGCTTGAATACACAGAGTAATTAACAGCACTAAGAATAGGTGTGGAACTAATGATTAACCATGGAAAAGGTCGGGGCTTCATTCATGAAACATGAGAAGAACTCATTTTTGTTTAAATTTTTGTGTAAAGGGCAGATTTTTTTGTCATGAAAATGTTAGTTTTTTAAAAAAAATGTTAGTTGCTTCAAAGGAAATTTACACCTGCTCCCCACCACGAGGAAATGGAGCATAAAACATTTGAACGTTCTGTGTTCTTCTAGGCAAACTGATAACACTGCATTTTGATGCGCTGTTTTATATAATAATATTTCACGAGTTTGTTTGCCCTGTCTTTTTTTTTTGTAGCAGAGAGTTGAAAACTGTACAACTTTGAGTAAAACTGCTCATCAGAGTCGTCACTGTCAATTTTTACCCAGCCGTTTAATCACAGTAGAGGAGAGGAGGGACAAATACTACCCTTACCAATCATCCTAATTGAACAATGACCAAACAATAATGGAGAAGTTAATATTGCTGGTTATTACAACTTTACATTCAGTAACATTTTCAACATTAGATACTAGTAACACATTACTGCTGTGGATATTCCAAATCATAGCAACCAAAGCGTCTCAGCTGGAAAAATGCAAAACATTAATTGACACACGTTAAATGAATATTATTACTAGTCTCTTTTGCATTTATGCAATAAAATGGAGCCAAACCTGAAAAGGGATTCCAGAAGATTCCATGGTGTTCCTGGACATGTAATTTACATAGTTGTAATTCAAAGGCGGGGATTATGCCAATTGTGAATGAGCGTGCACACGCGTCCTATTTCCGAATGATTGGAATTCATTTACATATATGCTAAAATCAAATCTGATGTTTACGAAGAGTTTGTGAATCCAAAGGAGAGTTTTCAGGAAGTTCTGTTTTATGTGCAAATTACTTTGAATTTACTCATATATTTACGAAAGTTTGATGAACGAGGCCCACTGAACATACTCCTGAAAACGGAATGACAATGAGATTTTAAATTTCCTTCTCTAATGAAAGAGGAATGGTGGGAGAACCCCTCTCTCAGTGCTTCGGGTTGATAAAGACCACCGCTCCTGCTTTTCATCACACTAATCCCCATCTCAGAGGACCGGTGTTGACTGAGGATGTTGTTCCTCTTGTTAGACTGTGTGTGCTATGAATTTCAAAACAAGCAGAGACGTCAATGAAATAGAAAGCAGAATTTGCTGCTTTTCTGATCAGATATCAAAAGGCAGAACTGTTTAAAAGCTTTGAACTGTCACAGGTAATCCAGTGATTCCCTTTTTAATGACTTATTTGTGGTGCAGTGCAGCTAATTTGTCATGATTTTCTGAGTGGAAATCCAGTATATTTCTAACAGACTGGGTAAATCAATGGTCAGTGTCTCACTAATTCTACTGTAATCTATTTGAAATCAATTTTAGGAGCGCCTGAGAAAGCGACACTTTGAAAGAATCGATAGACTTAAAGGAATATCAATATATAACATGCTCTTAATATCGTTGAGTCAGGATAGTGACTGAGCCATCCCACACGGGCCTACGTGAATAATTATCATTTACCTCATAAGAGAGTCTGTGTATAGGTGCATCTCAATAAATTAGAATGTCGTAAACAAGTTCATTTATTTCAGTAATTCAACTCAAATTGTGAAACTTGAAGAAATTCAATGCACATAGACTGAACAGGTTTAAGTCCTTGATTCTTTTAATTGTGATGATTTTAGCTCACATTTAACAAAAACCCACCAATTCACTATCTCAAAAAATTAGAAAATGGTGACATGCCAATCAGCTAATCAACTCAAAACACCTGCAAAGGTTTCCTGAGCCTTCAAAATGGTCTCTCAGTTTGGTTCACTAGGCTACACAATCGTGGGGAAGACTGCTGATCTGACAGTTGTCCAGAAGACAATCATTGACACCCTTCACAAGGAGGGTAAGCCACAAACATTCATTGCCAAAGAAGCTGGCGGTTCACAGAGTGCTGTATCCAAGCATGTTAACAGAAAGTTGAGTGGAAGGAAAATGATGCACAACCAACCGAGAGAACCGCAACCCTATGAGGATTGTCAAGTGAAATCGATTCAAGAATTTGGGTGAACTTCACAAGGAATGTACTGAGGCTGGGCTCAAGGCATCAAGAGCCACCACACACAGACGTGTCAAGGAATTTAGCTACAGTTGTCGTATTCCTCTTGTTAAGCCACTCCTGAAGCACTGACAATGTCAGAGGCATCTTACCCGGGCTAAGGAGAAGATGAACTGGACTGTTGCCCAGTGGTCCAAAGTCCTCTTTTCAGATGAGAGCAAGTTTTGTATTTCATTTGGAGATCAAGGTCCTAGAGTCTGGAGGAAGGGTGGAGAAGCTAATAGTCCAAGTTGCTTGAAGTCCAGTGTTAAGTTTCCACAGTCTGTGATGATTTGGGGAGCAATGTCATCTGCTGGTGTTGGTCCATTGTGTTTTTTGAAAACCAGAGTCACTGCACCCGTTTACCAAGAAATTTTGGAGCACCTCATGATTCCTTCTGCTGACCCGCTTTTTGAAGATGCTGATTTCATTTTCCAGCAGGATTTGGCACCTGCCCACACTGCCAAAAGCACCAAAACTTGGTTAAATGACCATGATGTTGGTGTGCTTGACTGGCAAACTCACCAGACCTGAACCCCATAGAGAATCTTTGGGGTATTGTCAAGAGGAAAATGAGAAACAAGAGACCAAAGAATGCAAATGAGCTGAAGGCCACTGTCAAAGAAACCTGGGCTTCTATTTCTTCTTCTCCTACCAAATATTGAGTACATATATAGTAAATTAGCATACTTTCCAGAAGTATTTCCACAATTCACTAAAAATGTATTTTTCTGTGTGCATTGAATTTATTAAATATACAAGTTTCACAATTTGAGCTGAATTACTGAAATAAATTAACTTTACCACAACATTCTAATTTATTGAGATGCACCTGTATATCTGCAAAGGACATAATTAACAATTCCAATGCAAATGAATGCAAATTCTTCGACCTCACATAACAGCCACATTAGGAGACACTGGCTATCACAACAATGTTCTTCCTCAGCTCTGCTGCAATATGTTGTCTTTAATAATTCACAGCCTACAGTGCTGGGCCATTTGCCACATGCAGAGTGGAGTTTACTGCACTCCCACCCCTGCAACTCACCAGCACTGCCATCAAATTAAGGGAATTTGATTTGAGAAATGGTGGAGTTTAGGCTTCATATGAAAGATGACCATCATTTGGTGCAGGCCTTAAAAGAGAGTTAAAGTCATGCGCTCTGTGGGTGGGACTAGCATTGAATAAAGAAGCTTAAATGTTTACCTGGAGGCTCTAACAACTTGCTGTTATTTGAAACATTTTTCATATAACCTGATTTCTTGAAACTCACTCTCCACAAATAAAAATAACCAATCAACCACAGATCTTATTAAAAAATAAAAAAGTACTAATTCAATCAGAGGGGAACAACATAACAATAGCATAACAAACATAACAATAATATTATTATTTCAGAAGGATTAAGGCACTTTGCACATTCATAAAGCAAGCTGTAATTCACAGCATCATATTCCTTCAATAGAGTAGTTGTACTGTTAAGACCTTTAATCAAAGGACAAATAAACACACCGAATATAGTGAAGCAGTATATCAGTGACTTATTGCCCTAGTGACTTGACACTTGATATTACTGTTCAGCTAGGAGCTGCAGGAAAAGTGTGACTTTAAAATTGATGTGTTTATCCACAACAAGAATTTACACACTGCCTTATACACATTCATTTAGCATAGGCTTAACAAAAGTTGGAAGTGTATCTGTCTGCATTTCAAAAAACTACAAACCACTACACTTGAGCTTGCTTATAAAATTCTAATTTGGCATTATATGACACTTTAGATTTATTTTAAGTCATTGCTTAAACAATGCAAATAATTAAGAACTGATAAATATTAATCTCAATATAATATAATCTCAAATGACAATAATTAATAATAATGTTATTAAATTAAAAAAGCATATTTAGCTAGCTTTTTAAGCCATTGCATATACTGAATAAAACTCTTGACAGTTATTATCAGTATTATTATTATTTTAATAATCATTATGAATTGAGATTATATTATACTGAGATTTATACCAGTTCAAAATATAATACATTTAAATCATTTTATGTAACAGTATAAAACATGACATTTCAATGAAAATGCAACTTTTTCTGTGATTACTGATTATTAGTTATTTGAACAAGCTGGAGATGAAGATTTTATACCCTATCAAGAAAGAATTTCCCTTATTCCCAGCATTATTCACAGATTCCAGGTATTCCCTATTGTGGGACCCGCCACACGTCCGACCCGCCTCCTCTGTGGTACCGCATCCAGGTTCCAGAGCCCTAATCTAGGTTGATTTATTGAGGTCACACTCACAGCACATGCAGCTCACGTCTGAGCTCGGCTTCCAGGAGCCCCTTGAGACCAAAGCCTCTCAGCCAATATGGCCGGTCGAGCAGATTTGCTTGGCTGCCGTTTGTTAACAGGAAGAGCACCGCACCTGCTTTCTGCTGCAGAAGGCTATGCAATTTATATTGATATGGGCTTCAGGACATGCCCGACAGAGAGTGTTTTTAAGGCAATTTTATGGTTTGTATGTGTTTCAAGGCCTTTAAATTAAAGGCCTTGCGTGTGAAGCATGTGACAGGATTGGCATGTCCACAGACATATCTGATCCTCAGTCAGTGCTCACGCTCATGTAAACACCACAATGGTGTTCGGCTGACTGCACAACTGAATGACTGAAAAGGACTGAATGACTTCTGCAGGACTGAAAAGAATAATCAACGTCACTTGGATGTAAAATATTTTTGGGAAAAAAAGATGAAAATATTATTGTTTAATTGCTAAATACTTGATAGCTGAAGCTTCTGATTTTTGTTGCATGTTTAAAATAAGAATGAACAAATTAATTTAATGGTCACTGCTAACTAAGAGATAGTGGACAAAACATCTAACTGGACTGAGCAGTGCTTTTTACTAGTTTCAGCCCGACGCAGTTATCATTTTCACGTAAAGCGCACATGTTGTTTAAATGGTAAATGCACTCTTGTGCATCTGTTCACCCATGGGCGTGCTGCTCTGAAAATGAGGTGTGTTCACATGCATTGTTGGCGTGTTGCAAATTTGCATTGCAGTAATTTTGCAATGCATTTTCCCCTCGGGGCTTGCCGTGGATAGGGATATGCGCACTTTTGTACTGGAGTGTCGCGGGTTTTTCAGGTTTGTCCTCTCATATGTTTGTGATGCTTATTAAAATCGAGAAGTTCAGATGGCTCTCCAGTGTTTAGGCGAACCCTTCACGAACGAACGTTCCGTCACAGTGTTTTATTTA
This sequence comes from Zacco platypus, assembly GCA_038088235.1. Classification (NCBI taxonomy): domain Eukaryota; kingdom Metazoa; phylum Chordata; class Actinopteri; order Cypriniformes; family Xenocyprididae; genus Zacco; species Zacco platypus. The sequence goes on along the minus strand of CM076081.1, from coordinate 16,412,402 downwards.
CTGTTGGTTACTAGGTTACCAATAACACCGTCATCTGCTCGAACAACTTGTTACCGCACCAAAATTGCATTTGTCTTTTTTTGCAAACTTTAAAAAGATTCGGTTCACATTTGGATGATAACTCGGTTAATGGCGCAGTATTTTTTTGTGTTATTTACAGGACGTGTTAGAAATACGAGCCTATATGCAGGTGCACAATGCGCGTATTCTCTACTTATAACACTTTTGGACTATGCGCCTGGCACGCCGGCCATTTTTTCCATTGTTAAACAAGCAAAAGTGGATCCGGACATGCTCTATGTTCACCTCTGCTATGCGCTTCAGACCGTGTGCTTAGATCGTTAAAATAGGGCCCTAAAGGTTTCTGTTCAAAGTTTCAGTCTCCAGATGGCAAAAACAAGATTAGTTTAACCACGCTGTTTAAATAGATATGAATCATTATACCAACAAGCAGGTCCTATTACTCAAAAGCCTCTATGGTGTATTTTAAAGCATCTTATTAGACTGTGGCACAGTGGAAACTATAATTACATCACTAGATAAATATTTAACCATTTTAAAAAAACATTTTAAATTGAATCTTTTTTATTATTTAAAACAGTGAAACATTTTGACATGTAATTCTTTATGTTGAATTTGAAGGACTTTAGGACTATATACTAAACTGTGTAATTTCTGAACTAAATAACATCATCAAAAATTTTAAAAATTGCACATTAGTCTGCCATTGGTGAACCAAGCACATAGTTCTGCCCCAAAACTCATGACATTGGTTGAGTCAAGCTGGAAGGAGTGCTAAAATAAGTAATGTCGACAATGCCACAGAGTTACAGTACACTTTTCAAGGCAATCAGACCAGAATTAGCTTACAAATATCTGACTATATATTAAAGATAAAGAAAGCAATTTAACATTGAAAATCTAATTTCCTCTCAGGTTGAAAGCTGACCTGATGAGCTGACATGCTTTGAGAACACCTGCTCAGCTCGTGTTTGTGTGCTATAGGCTTTGTGAACACATGTCTAAGGCCATGACAACAGGCTTCCAGAGGAGCAGCTGTTCCTGTCCATATTTTAACATCAGCAGTACAGAAGTTCAGGTGAAATAGACTGTAATGTCCTAGTGTTAAATATGGTGTCCTTTCATGCATTCCTAAATCATATTTAGTTATATTTAGCTACCATTTGTTTAGGTTAACAGTACTAATGCTTTTTCACAGGCTACTATAATTGAAAGCGTATAGTAGTGCAGCTAACATTACTTGAAACAAAATTATTCAACCTCAGTCTAGGCTAACTAAACTGCACTAGCCAGGAGGAATTCAGGACCATGGACAGCAGACGTCCACTAGGTGATGATTACTACCTTAGAGCTAGAAAATGAGAACACATAGACCAGAAGAACATACAGGAGGAATATATGCACTGAATTCTGACAGTAATACTCCGTGGGTAAAGATCTATTCTCTGAACTGCCGGGCAATGATTAACCATTCTGTCCAAATGATCATATAAATAAATAAAAATGATAAAAAAGCACAAATACATAAATGAATTAGCAATCAAACAAACACATATGTATAGCATGTTTTGTAAATAAATTTATTTGTGAGAAAGAAAGAGCGAAAGAGCTTCCCGGGTCATTCAGGTATAGTTTCACAGTGACTGATGATGTGTCCCATAAACCCTAGCAGCAGGACACTGGTTCCATTATCAGAAAACCATTTTTGTAATGCCGGTAAATGGACTCGACGGAGAACTCAACACCGAGACTTAATGTGTTTAGACAGGTTCCTAATGGAGCAGAACGGCAGACGTCTGCAGTGCCCTGCTCAGGTTACAGGGCCAATACAATACATGCAACTCATTTAGCCAACAATTTCTTGATGCTTTAAGCAGGTCCTGCAGAGGGACAATAGCACTATATACTCAGCTTACAACAGCGGGCATGACAAAACTAGGACAAAACAATAAATGATCATCATCATCATCTTGTAACAACATGGTCAAAAGTCTCACACCTGTTTCACACAGGATGCGCAAGCAGTGAGGAGGCAGAAGCTGTGCATATGCAGAGCGGGAGCAGCACTCGCCCATTGTGCTTTCACACTGGCAGCGTTTGTCGCTCGCAGCAGTACCGCGGCTTGTGTACCACAAATACCGAGTATCGTCCATTCTGTCACATTTTCTTGAGTTCTCCTCCACTGTCTGCCATTAATTCAGCGTATCAAAAATAGAATCGTGCCGGAACGACCGCAGCACTGCCGCTTCTGCTCTGCGACGCAAAAGGCGACCGGAAAAAATATGCGCTGCTTATGCTCCGTTTACATGTGCGGTGTGAAACCGGCCTCAGGCTGCACAATGTGTTGATAAGGTGAGAAGAACATTCAGGGTGTGACTTCAGGTGAAATGTGTTGCTGCACTGAAAATGTCCTTTTAAAAGGTGATGTCACATCACAGTGATGATTCACAAAGGAAGTGCCTAATGATTTTCAAAGAGCTAAAGAGAGCAAGCATTAGTTAAAGTACTCGCAATGCATCTGAAGTAAAATGTTCTCCTGAATGCTTGGTTGAACTTGATATAAGATGCCTGTCAGCAGGACAGGAATAAAGACAGACAGCTGGGAATAAAGTTCAACTGCAGTGAATAAATCTTCTCTGTCTTTTGGCACCGCGTGCATGGATATAATCCATTACACCATGAAACTAATAGCTGTAGTGCGTGTCAGGACAAGGCTGATGAAGACAGTCCAGCGTAAAGATACAGCACTCAAACAAGACCCAACAGCATCTTATTGAAGCTGCTCTAATGGGGGATATTATTTTTCACACACTATTTTCATATCCCCTAATTAACTCTGAGCAGTGCTGTATGTATCTGGAGAATTTGGCCTCAGTTGGCTGAATGACAGTTCAATTAAACAATGTTAAATATGGATCTGCTGTTGCGTAGAATCCCATTTGAAATGTCATACGATATTTGATCTTTGTAAGTAACAAAATTTAAATGGAATAAGACACTAATGAGGTCGAAAGCATGGCGATACAGCACAACACGTTGGTTCACTAAAAAGGCTGAAATGACAAGCTAATGACTCACCGTTATCTTTCTCACATTCTATTTTGGTATCAAGCAACATGGGTCCACATTGGAAGGGCTTAATTAAAACGAAAACTCAGGGATCTAGTTATTATTCCACACATCATGACTTACACTAGAATACTGAATTCCCGTGAGTGCCAAATTCCTCCTGTGACACCAATGTTATCTCATTTTTTTTTTTTTGACTACAAATCCAGTTCTTCATGTAAAATCATTCAAAACTCAATTGCACACCTGACTACACATTGATGACCACTGACTCATTCAAGTCTATTTTAATTCAGGTGACACGTAACCTTATACGTACCTTTATGATATTATGGTGGGATTTTTTTTTGGTCCTTTTTATAGTATCTTCCCACATGGAATGATGTTCTAAAGCTGTTTATTTCTGTAGAAGCAAAATACTCGTTTGTAACAACATAGATTTTGAGTGATCCATTCCTTTAAAAAACTTCTTTCTGTTTTTACAGCTAATGTAATGAGCGAATGTATATGTAGCTACTGCAATATAAGAAATGTGACACTGAAGGAACAAGAGAGATGATAATTTGCATAAAAGGCAAATATTCTCTGAGCTCATTTGGCATTTAGCCAGTGAAAAAATCCAGAATTAAATAGGGCAGTGTTGCTGCACTTCATCTGAAACCAACTGCAAAATACTACTAGCCTATATGTTCCTATGCCCTTAACCATTAAAACATGCTACAGCTTGCTTTAAAAGTAAGGAATAATTGACGACAGGCTGTTGAATTATTAGAAAATGCATACCTGAGGTGGTAATGTGAAGCGAGAAGCGGAGGTGCCGTTACACCTCGGGTGTGCATTATTTTTCAATAATTCAACGGCCCGGAGTCAGTTATTCTGCTTATACTATGGTTACCACACCTCAAAACATTGTTCAGATGATGTATTTCAAGACATTTGTCAGAATTTTGTCCTTAAAAAGCTTGTGTGTAGGACTAATTTCTTACGCATCTAATCCCAAGCTAAACTACAGAAGAATACCAGAATACTGAAAAAACGAGAATACTGTTTGTGAGACTGACACGGACAAGAAGAAATTGTTGAATAAAGTCTTTTTTTGTTTTGTTTTGTTTTGTTTTTTTGCACACAAAAAGTATTCTTGTCGCTTCATAACATTAAGGTTTAACCACTGCAGTCACATGGACTATTTTAACAATGTCTTTACTACCTTTCTGGGCCTTGAAAGTGGTAATTGCATTGCTGTCTATGGGGGATTAGAAAGCTGTCGGATTTCATGAAAAATATCTTAATTTGTGTTCTGTTGTGTTTTAGGGGTTTGGAACGAAATGAGGATCAGTAATTAATGAGAGAATGTTCATTTTTTGGTGAACTAACCCTTTAAGGTAGTTGAAATCAAAGTTTTCACAAGCAACAAGACAACTTCTCCAGCAAAAAGGCTTCAGATGTTCTCAAATATTTAATAATTTAAAAATCATATAAAAGTGACATCAAATGTATTTAATTACTTATTTAACCAGGATGGTCCCATTGAGATACACTATCTCTTCTAAGACATATTAGAGGAAGAAAAGCATGTCTACCAGGAACAACGGTAGCCTATATATTACAGGCACTTATTGTCAAGTCACTGCTGGAGAGAGATACCAAATCACTACTCATGACAATAACTGATGAAAGCAGAATAAAATATCAATCTCTTTTGATGACGGTGCATTGCAGTGCAAAAAGTAATTAGGTGGTGGAGCTAATAAGACATGACATGTAGATAAATCTTCCTTAACACTACATCAGCCATCTTATGAAAGTAAAGCTACCCGGCCAATGTTGAAGGATGAAGCATTTCATTGACGACGCAAATCTTTTACGCAGCATCTGATCAAAATAACTGCACAAATATTAAACAATGCACATCTGAGATGATTTTAAAGTCATGACATCCGCAGCTTGATCATTTCTATCCAGCTGCCAATGAAAAGCATTGTTTAACTTTAATCATTTCTAAAGGCTGGCACACATATCATATGTTAAGGGAATGATAATAGTGCATTTACTTGCTACTCATTTTACTTGCTACTTGCTACTGAACTACTGAGCAAGACTGAAGTGGAGACTAATTTCTTTACTGGAAACATCATATATATATAATTACACTGAATCTAAAATAAGTACAATGGAAGACTTAAGTCTTTTTCACAGAAATACTGCCCTAGATAAGAGTTTTTCCAGCACTCATTAAAATATATGAGAGAAAATGAGACATTAAAGCTGAACAAGGGTCTTTTGCTTCTGTAGTGTAAATGTCTAACTTAAAGGATCAATTAAATCATGAAAAGATGTTTCAGATAATGTGTTTATTACAAAGGATATGTATTTTTTTTAATTAATACTTTCCTTAAAAGGTTTAACCAAAATAAAAACTTTTCATCATTTACTCACACTTTCTTTGAGATGTTCATAAGAGAAATCATGAAAAATATCTTTCACTGATCCAATTAACTAAAACATTCTGAATGATTTCATTACCGATACAGTTCTCAAGGTCAATTCACCGGTAAAATGATCCACAATGATCATTGATACAATGATACAGCTCACAAGACTAGAAGATTATCAGTGAACAACAACTTTAAATTTGCTCGTCACACAAAGCTGTTGTTTTAACATGTATGATCTGTTCTGGTTGCTTTTCATGGTGTTGTGGTTCTGTTTTCCCTGTTCCTGTTTGCCAGTGTGACCTTGGCTGTGTCTGAAATCACCCTCTATACTCTTAAATAGGGCTCTATTTGAGGGGACAGCCATTTGTAGTGGTGTCCGAAACCATGGTGGATATAATCAAGTGCCCTCATTCAATCCCACAATGCACCACAATAACGAGTGTTCAACCGATGAACGCTCAACAGCTAAAGAATAGCCATAATGAACTGTGACGGTCACACTGAATGAATTCCCACATCTCGCCAGAAAATGGCGTCTGCAGCAGAATTATCTATCCATTCGTCCATTTTCCAAACCGCTGGTCTAATGTGGGTACAGCATAATATCATACAGGTAAAAATTCTTTTTAATCGATTATTAAATAGTTTAATTAAGGTTTATACATGCTAGTTTCCATGACAAAGTTCAAGATAAATCTTTTCATTTCTACTGGAGCTGCCAGTTTGCTAAGTTTTAAATGATTATTAAACAGCAAGCACAAACTGTGCAAAAACAGCCACTCTTCCGGTGCACTCAGTGTCCGAATTCACTCACTCATTTTCATTCACTCCTTCAAATGGACTATATTAGTGGAGTAATGTAGGGAGGAGTGAATGAGTGAACACAGCCCTAGTTTCCTATTGTTTGCCAGTGTGTTCCCTTGTTTAATGATTCTGTTCACCTGTTGTTCAACAGAGCCTTTTCAAAGACTGTGATGATGCATTTTAACGGTCATTAATATCGTGAAGTTTTTTATATTTTAATTTTTATAAAAATGAAAGTATATTTATAACACTATACTTTGTATTATATTACTTTTGCATCAAATTACAAAAAACTATTCATCTTTCTCTATTCTGGCTGCCGTTATCAATCTCTATTTTTTCCTCTTTTTGAAAGTTGTGAAAACACTATTGTGGAGTTTTTCTTTTGCTATTTGTGCAAATGGAAACACAAAAAAATATATATAATGAAGTCTCTCGTTCACCACGATAAAAGTTTACCCAACTATGACGACTTCCGCTTTTGAGACACCCAAAAATGTGAAAAGGGTCTATTAATTTCATTTGGGACACTACAATATGAGAGGTTGCAATTAACAACAGAGGTATTAAATTCAGCTGCTGTTTATTTTCAGATATAATATACACTCAAATAAAAACTGTAATGTTTGTAAAAAGAAATAAGCACTTGTCTCCATGGCAAATTTACACAAACATATAATTAACAGTAAATAAGCTCCTCTTTCTCTCTAGATAGATAGATAGATAGATAGATAGATAGATAGATAGATAGATAGATAGATAGATAGATAGATAGATAGATAGATAGATAGATAGATAGATAGATAGATAGATAGATAGACAGTAAAAAACGGTTATTTTTTTAACCCAACCGTTGGGTTACACATGTTGGGTTATTTACCAAAAATGTTGGGTCATTTTTAACATCGTTGGGTTATTTTTAGTAATACCCCAATACGGATCCTGTGACGATTGAAGAATGAAAGAAATCAAATGAAATCATAAAATGATGTTGGGAACTAGGGTTGTTACTGTAAGAATGTTTTCATATTCAGTGCATCATATGATTTCCCAATTCACTTGCATGAAATATCTGGAAAAATGTATTCAGGCCAAAACCACTAAAACAAAGCTGGGTGTTCTTCTTCTAAGAATCGGAAGACGGTCACAAGCCCCACACCACTGGCATCACAAGAGTCATGATGTCTTTTCAGAGAAGAATGATTTTTTACAGCGAGAGTGTGACTGTGCGATAAGAGTGACAGAGTAGTGACTGCTGCCACATGCCACATTATTATGTCTTACAAAACACAGAGGGCAAGTTACACATGCTGTTTCAGCATGAGACGTTCAGAACTTCAGACTGCTCGTGGACAGAAGAGTCATGGGTTTTACACAAATGAAGGCTACGGAGGCAGAGAAAGTTGACTGGTACAAACTGAAGACACAGTCGATATTGAATGTAAAACCGGTTTTGCAGCTTTTGGAAAGTTCATGGTCTCCAACAACACAACTATACACTTTATCGCTGAGGACAACTCGTGATAAACAGACTGTCTGCTTTGTATGGGCCAAATGCCAACTTCCTCTTCTCCATTAAACATATTACGAAATAAAGATTACAAATAGACAGGGATGACATACTGATGTGTATAATGGGTGTTGTGTGTCTGTTTGTAAGGTGCAGGTGAATGATGCCTGCATTATAAGCTATGGGGATGAGAAATTGCTCCTCTCCTGTATTTGAGGGCCGTACCATAAATCTTCATTTCTCTGAGCTCACGTCTTCAGACAATTCTTCCTTTTAGAGAAAATTTGCCTGCGCTTTTGACATATTGCTCCAAAGCAGCTTTATATAGAAAAATGCCATACAACCTTTAGTGATTGAGACTACAGCAGAAATTGCAAGAAAGAATTAACAAAGATGGTTAAAATGAGGAGGAGACCTTGGCAGAAACCAAGACTCAGCTGGGGGAGTCATTGTCATTTGGCAAAAAATCCTGAAACATCCTTTCAACCTTTCGCTTCTCCTTCGCTTCCTCTTTGTGAATGTGCAAAAAGGCTTTATCTACATACACTCTTTATTGTGTTTCTAAAAGCACTGCATAAATATGACATATTACCCACATTCATTCTAATGATAAAATGGATGGAAAGACTTCTCCATCTTAGTGCTCTCTAAGGGTGTGAAGGGTGTGAAGACAGAAAAAGCATCAAAGAAACAAAATCTTCAGATCAGCTGTAGGTGTCAGAGAGCTTCAGCATTTTGAATGGGTATCTGAAGCACATATGTCACGCCTCCTTTAAAATGAGCAACATTCCTGGACTGCATCTTATGACCAGTTAAGAGGCTAATGTCAAGGAATATCAAGGAGCCCCAAATATGTTGAACCCACAGAGATGGACCCACCTACTAAATTACAAAGGCAGCTAATGTGTGTGAAAATAGTATCCATGATATAATAATTAAATCATTAATAATAAAATAAAGCTTTTTTTTTTTACAAAAGTTAACAGGATGTTTTTCTACCTAATATAAGAAAATGAGAAACCTTAGTTTTCAATATTACAAATTTTTATATATATATATATATTTCATAATAAATAGGTTCAAAGCAGCTTTACAGAGTATAGAGTTATACAAAGTAAAGGCAATCAAACTAAAACAACACAGAGGCAAGAAAAACAGCAGAAAGAAACAATGCAAACTATTATTACAAAAAAGGAGAGATGAATACTAAGAAATAAAGAGTGAAAAAATACAAAACTATGTCCATATTGGGTTTTTATATATTACTGTTACAACACAGTGTAATTTCTTAATAAGAAAGCCAAGCAATGTTGGGCCACAGCTAGCAATTGAATTATGAATGATTTACTTGTTGTCTCTGTGTTAACAGAGTTGGATCAAACGCACATATGAGCTTTAAATCGCAGTAGAGATGATGCTGTCTTCATTTAAAGTTTTCACCTGACAGGGTGAAACAGTCTTCTGCAAACTGCTGAAACATAAGCTGTCAAAACAGAGTCTATATTGGCAAAATAAAATTCTGAATAATTTATGGTGAATTTAATTTTTGAGAGTTTGCCCACTATGTGGTTTAACAGAAACTTTGTTTGCTACATCATTACAGTTGTTCAGTTACTTTATTGTATATTATATATATTTTATTTATTTATATTATTTACTTTTTTATTTTATTTCTTTGTTTGTATAATTATATAACTGTGTCTGTTTTCTACCTGACCCGAAAAACACAAAAATGTGTTTAGTTCTACTATGGCAGCAAACACCTACACTACACTAAATCTTTAACAGGAAAATATTTATCTTCAGTGACTCAAGAGGAGAGTTTTCATTCATGGCTTGTTACAGCAAAGACATACACGGATCATAAACCACTTCACATGCGACCACTAACATGATCAATACGCAGTAATGGAATAATAATAATTACCAAAACATATCCCAACTACAAGAAAAACCAATTTAACATTTAAAAGTTCTTAAATTCAAAAACATTTAAGAACTATAACTCAGATGTGCCAACATTTTTTACTGCCTATCCTGGCCACAGTGGTCAGATCTACACTATACTTGAATTTACTGAAGACTGCCTCTGCCAGTTCTACTCTCAACTAGCTGCCCATCCTGATGGATGTCTCACATAGCCCGGGCTTTTACTCAACACCATAAGGTCCGGTCCACATTGCAGCTTATTTTGGCCAAGAACGGCCCACTTAAACGGGAAGGGATTCATGTGCTGTGCAGTTTAGGGGCAGGTTTATATGAAATTTATTACACCACAAAAGAGTGGCATGAATTTTTTTTGCAACTAATAATTTTGGGACATCACTGCGAACAGTTGTACAGAAAATGTATAATCAGAGTAATCATAATTCAGTCAGCCAATCAGACTGGAGCTTGCCAGACTGAGAAAGTAGTATTTTCCAGTGTGGTGTGCAATAGGCATCAGACAGTTGGTGAACAGACTGTGGGCGGTCTGTAGGTGATTCAGACTAGATCTAACCGAAACTAGCTGAATATCCTGAAGGGTGCCTGCCACAGACAGGAAAAGCATCACCATGAACTTACTGAAAGCTGCCACAGCCAGGATGAGTGTCACCACAATGGAGATCCAGGACACCCACAGAGCTTTCTTCCTGTAACTCTGAGCCTCATGAGGCTTCAGGCGCATGCTGCTCTCTAAGAGACCTGTCAAAAGAGTAAATAAAACACTGGTTAAAGGCCATTATACAATTAAATTAAGTGCATTGTATGAGAACAAACAACAGGGGCTGATTATTTACTCACTGGACCATGACAGGCATTGAGCCTGGAGAGAGAGATATTAAAGAGCAGAAATGAATCTGCACTGTCAGAGGGGCAATGGCCCTGTGTTTAATTAGCAGAGCAAAAAGGTTTCAACAAGATTTAGATGCCCCTAATAAATTCAGTTTATTATATATCAAGTCACAAATGATATGGCTTTAAATGCTGTTTGCTAGCAGCCCTGTGAGATCTTTAGCTACTGGAGGATGAGGCCACGATGAAAGCCTGTTTCCTCCTCAGAGTAAAATAACCATATTAAAAGGCATTTATGACTTCATATTGTACAATGTACTCTAGCGTTCAAAGTCTTTTATTTGATCAAAAATACAGTAAAAACACTAATATTATGAAATATGTTACAATTTAAAAGAGGTGTTTTCTATTTTAATATATTTGAAAATGTAATTTATTGCATTTTTTGATTAAAGTATTAATATATATTTTTAAGTATATTACTAATAAAAGACTTCTGAACGGTAATAAAATTTTATATCTCTCACTATGACTTTGTGAAATAAAGTCACACTCTGAAATATGAAGTCGCAATTAAGAGAAAGAAAGTGACATTATTTCTTAATTTTAAACTTTGGCTCACAATTGACCCTTCTCAAAGACCCGCCCCCTTTAGTTACTGTAGCTATGTCCCACAAGTCATGTGATCTCACGCCACACATCATGTTCTCACACAGTGAAAAATACCGCGGAGCAAAGAGGACACTGACAACACGTCGACAGACATATGAAACAGTTTCATATTTAATATATCGTCATTTTTTAAAGAAGTTTAAACAATAAATAGCGTATAGCGTCTCTTTAATGTGTCGTGACAGATCGCTGTAGCTCCTTCAAGCGGCTCGTGAACCGATCATCTCTTCATACTAGTTCATTTATAGCATCAAATAAACGAATGAACATCAGAAGGAATGTTGTTTCAAGCGCAGAAAGACGTGAGTACACAAAATATTTGAAGTTCAAGTTCACCAACGTTAATCTACTAACTCCCCTGACTGCTTTGTCAGACAAAATGGCGGATTCGCGGTTGTGATTGGTCAGATCGCCTGTCAATCAAACTGTTTGAGAAGAGTCAATTAGGCTACCTTTTTATTTTTCACTCTGAGGCAGAAACAGACTTCCACAAACAACAGCTTAACTTACACAAGCTGATAGTTAAATGTTTAGTTGAGGTCTCCATCTCACACATCTCAGGACATGTAGATTCCAAAAGACGGTATGTACGAGATTATACATTTGCATCCCTCAGCAGTCTTTATCAGGGCATTATTAGAGATAAATACTACACCACAGGTCACAAATTTAAGCCATAAGTGTAATTATGAATAAGAATAAGAGAACCCACAGAACCTGTTGACTATCCATTGTTAAGCGTCCAAGCAATGTTGCTGTGTTTGCTAAAGAGGTAAAACTCAAATATGCCTTTGTCATCTGTTCAAAATGAATGGCAGCTATGTCATCGTGACAGTGGGAGGCTGTGTATATCTTCCCCCATGTACACCGAACTGATCTGTCGGTCTGTGGAAGTCACATGCTGAGGGTTATGAGCGCAGAGTCAATAGGTGGTCAGTCAGTGTGATTGTAAGAGCTGAAAAACAGAGCTGGGGAATGTGGCCACTCACATGATTTATTTCATCAGTAAGGATCGGGAGCATGTGTTGCACTCGCACAAATGTAACTCATAAGTTCCAAACTATTTCATTTCCAAAGCAAGAACACACTCCAGTCAAACTGAACTTTGTCCAGATCTATTACCACACAAACTTTTACACACAGTAAATTTGCTCAGTTTGTACTTCCCCATTATGCAAACTAGACTATAGGCACATAAAATGAGCCGAAACCCAATGTAAAGGGCCTGCCCCCACTCCATCCGTCTGCTAATCATGTGGAAGCAGGACAGCCACATGACCCAGCATTTCTTCCATGCTTAATAGGGTTTGCATGAAAGAGAGAGTAACATTCCTCTTAATGGCTTAAAGGACATCAGCTAAAAGATTTTCTTTTTATTCAACTTGTAGGAAAAACTGTAAGTGGAATCAAGCCATTTCAGAATTAATGATGTAACATAGAAAAACAGGATATGCTTCCCTTTAAAAACATATGCATCATTTCTGACAACAGGGCTGTGTTCAAATTTTAATCCATATTATTTTAGTTTAATAAGCAACTGTGACCACCTTTCATATAACTGCAAAAAAATTGAATATTTTCATAAAAAGTAGGCCTATAAGACAGTAGTGCCAACAATTCTGACTGCCAACGGGCCATGGTGGCTTGAAGTCTATACTTGCTTTATGTGTGCGAAGAATTTACTGAAGGCTGCCAAGTTCACTGCCAGCTCAAGAAACCCCAAGTCTTGAGAAAACAGATCTTTGACTAAATGATAAAGTTTGGTCAGCATTGCAGCTTAGACAGGAAGAGACTGTTTCGACATGTATGTGCATATATATATATGTATGTGTGTGTGTGTGTGTGTGTGTGTATATACATAGATAGATAGAGAGAGAGAGAGAGAAAGAGATAGAGAGCACTGATCAACAACAGAGTGCTACTTTAAACTAAAATTCCTGTTTCTGCTCTTTCATTAATTTGTCTTTTTCTTAGACTTCTTAGTCACATTCTAATGCCCGCACAATTTCACCAGTGGAGAATTGAAGGGTCTCATGAATAATTCAGCGGCTCAAACTCATTGCACAGGGGGGTGCTACAGCATACAGCACCACTCAGATCCTGCAGGTGCAGAGACTAATGCTGCTTCTAAGAGTGGAAGTGCTGATATGAGATATGATGCACCTCTGAAGAGCTCCACTTGAGGTGAGTATGAGGTTACTGCGAAACAAAAGTGGGCATTTCTGAATATGTGGGTGTTTTCAAACTGATGGGTGTTTATTAATCAAGCAATGAAAATGATGCCCTTTACCCGACCCCACCCCTAAACCCTACCCACCCTGTGATGTGGGCAAATCAGGTAACGATCTCAAAAACGCCCCTTTGTTTATGGCCTCGCCCACTGATCTGGTAACTCCTCTTACTGTCCTGCAGAGACCTGTACTTGCTTTAGGTGCGAGTCAGCTGTAAATTGGTTTGAGTATAGCAGAAACAAAGTTACTAGTCTAGGCTACAGCAGGACCGTAACCAACATAGATGGCCAGATCATAAACTATAACATTTGTTCCTCCCAAATCTTGAGATAGTGATTTGGGTCTGTTGCAATAATATGCAGGTTGCACTTCATAAGTGGACTGCAAAAGAAAATGTTTGTACAAAATTAGAATTCATGGAGATTTAATTAAAAAAAATAACCTACAATTAATTCATTCATTTGAATCACCTTTTGATTTTTATGCTTTGTCACAAACAACCATGCAAATTATATAGGCTTACTGTCAAAAAGCACAAGAAGGGCTAGTGTGAGGACATCAAACAAACTTCACATGTTCTTAAACCCCACAACGTAAGTAAAACCAGTAAATCTTGACATTGTGGGGACCTTTTGTTGGTCAGAATGTACAGTTTGTACAGTATAAAAACCATTACGCCTATAGAAAGTCCCCACAAAACACAAAAACACAACATGTGTGTGTGTATGTGTGTGTGTGTGTGTGTGTATATGTGTATAGATATATATATATATATATATATATATGTGTGTGTGTGTGTGTGTGTGTGTGTGTGTGTGTGTATTAGTTACACAGAAATTGATTAGAACTGCAATAACTGAGAAAATCGCATCGTGACGTAAAATGCATGCCGAGACACGTCACTGCTGACACCAACGTTGAGTTAAGAAAGTTTATGATAATAACATAAAGAAGGAAATAGATGCGACACCTAAAAATGTTCAAACATTAAATTTAGGAAGCCGCTTTGTAAAATATCACACACTCAATGCGACATTCTGAATTGAAGAAAAAAAAGTTTATCCATTGAAATGCAGAGAACATGTCCATCTATTCACTTAAAAGCTATTTACTTTAAACATATTTTCTTAAAAAATAACCTACTCTTGAACGCGCAAACCCAGAAAGGATGTTTAATCTCTGGTCTGTTTCTTAACTTAAACTGTGATTGTTTTGTGCTCACCTGAATTATTAATAGCTTCAAGAGCGCCTGCGTGCTCCTGTGGACCGCAACCTTTGCGAGCCTCCTGTCTGATTCACATCACACCCCAAATAAAATCTACTTTAAAGAATGTCAATGTCTTATAAATGCATTTCTGAAACAACTCTAAAAAAGTACAGCTCGGTCTGTCGTATGTTAAAGAGATGATTTGTGTTTACCTTGGCCCTCAACGCTATCTGTGATTTTCATCTCCTGGTCCCGGTCCATATTGAAGGGATCGCCCTGGCTCCCTCTTTTGGGTAGGTTCGGATCCTGGGCAGCGGCGCATTGTCCGTTTCGCACAGCCGACGGGTCCACAATAGTAGGATTGGGAACAGGGCATGGATCAGAAGTCGTACTGTCTGTCATGTTTGTTTGCTTTTTTTTTCTTTTTTGAAATCAGATGAAGCCCTCAGTAAATGATCTCACGTCGAACTGCGACGCGCAGCCATCCAGTGGCAGCATTGAGGGTAACGGAGCAGAGATGCGGAGATAAACGCAATCTGCCCAGCATCAGCAACGGACCCCCACCCCACCCTCCCACCGAGAACAACTCCAATCCGAGCGCAAGAACTGCAGCCACCCAACTGTAATTTGACATGGGGATAGTTTGGTTAAGATGCTTCCTCGCTCTCTAGTTTCAACATATCTTGACTTTTGTTCTGCACATCATCTGATTGGCGCGATGCAGCTCAGTTGTAGTTCCTCCTTCAGATTTGAGAAACGGTTTTGTTAGTTTAGCCTATGTTAAAGTCAGTGGCTGCCACAAATTGTCATCTCCAACCTTAATTTCGATAGTAAAGTTTGTATTAGTAATAGTTGTGTTTGTAAGCAATCACAACAGCACTTGCTAGTCTATTTAGTAACCTAATGTGATAGGCTATCGCTTCATGTATAGTGACCATTTTCATTTAAATTACTGACAAAAATGTCCAGTTAAAGTCACATTTACCGTTGTTCGGCATATTTTTGCGGACGAAATCCTGTCATTTCAATTTGACCCTTCGCAAAGCCCCGCCCCCTTTAGTTACTGTTGCTATGTCCGACAAGACATGTGATCTCACGTCACACATCATGTTCTCATACAGTGAAAAATACATGAGCAAAGAGGACACTGACAACACGTCGACAGACATATGAAACACTTTCATATTTAATATATCGTAATTTTTTGAAGAACTTTAAACAGTAAATAGTGTATAGTTTCTCTTTAATGTGTGGTGACAGATCGCTGTAGCTCCTTCAAGAGGCTTGTGAACCGATCATCTCTTCATAGTTCATTTATAGCATCAAATAAACATGAATGAACATCAGAAGGAATGTTGTTTCAAGTGCGGAAAAATGCGAATACACACAATTTTCAAGTTCAAGTTCACCAACGTTAATCTACTAACTCCCCTGACTGCTTTGTCAGACAAAATGGCGGATTCGGGGTAATGATTGGTTAGATCACCTGTCAATCAAACTGTTTGCGAAGGAAAGGATGAAAATTTTTCCCCGTGTCGATTTTGCAACAGTTTTGGAGTTGGTCAGCCGGTGACCAACAGAAATCTGTTGAAAGTGTTTTCTGTGTGAGCTGTGCTTCATACATCTCTAACATTACACCTTTTCCCGCAAAATTTGGCTGCATATGCATTTATTCTGAGGAACGAAAGCTCTAAAAGAAATCCAAAAATAATCTCAAGTTTCCGTCTGTGCTCGTAACCAAGCAGGATCTAAATCAAGTGGAGTTGAGCGACAGCAACCTTCCCTCCCTGCCCACTTTTTTTTTTTTTTTTTTTTTTTACAGTTTATGGCTCAAACGTTTCAGGATGTCTGCGACGCAGCTTCTTATTTTAAAAATAGTTTTTTTTAAAAGGTTGAGGTTTTCATAAAATTATTTCACCTATGTTATTTTGCGATATTTTTTAAACTCGATAAATATTACTCATTAGTAGCCTAATATTAAAATGGCAATAAGTGGAAAAGCTGGTTCAACTTTATTTACAATTTTTTGATAGTGGCGTCTGACTTACTACCTCCAGTAACCGCTAGAGGACACTGTTGTGCAAGATGGAAAGTTATTAGATAAGACAGGGCAAATGTTTCCTTAATTTATCGAAACAGACATGAAAATCGTTCTTGCAGACAGCAGCCTCTCCTTATATATATTTTTAAACCTTATTTTTATATTTGTTTTTTTTTTAACCATTTGTATATTATGTAAAATTTTGCCATAGCATAAGTTTCAAACATGAATTTGTTCAGCAAATTCATAAAATATAAAGAGATATCTATTCGAGTTATAATAAGCAAATACTGGTTGGTGTCTATCTTTCAGGGGTTTTCATTGGGCAAAAGACAGGACTCAGGGGTGGGAATGTTTGTTTTCTCTTTCACACACTGCTGAACATTCACAACTGCACAGGAGTGAACATTCAGTTTCCAAAGCTGTCAAACCTTTTGACTTTGAATTGAGCTCTTAATGTCAGCAGAATGAAGATCGATATTCATAATCATATTTTACCAAAGGAATGGCCCGATCTGAAACAGGTAATTTGCATACATTTTGAAAGTTATCTTTAGTTATGGGTTTTCATAGTCTAACCGAGATTTATATAACATAGTTGTCAATTTTTCAATGATTTTACTTGCCAGTTGACTTGCTTCTTTCAACAAGCCTCTAAATTGCCCCTGCTGGATTTTGATATGTTTTGGTCACATTAAAGTTAATTTAATATAGGCCTATAGAAAATGATCCTATCCAAATATAATGAAAATTTGCTTGTGCAATTTTTAGAATATCATGTTAAAAAAGGTCGTTTTTTTTTTTTTCAGTTCTAAGTGTTAAGCAAGTCACGGCCACAGTTTTATTCTTAAAATGCATGTGCCTGTTAAACATTAATGAAAGAGATTTATCACTAACTCTGACCTTTATTGCTTGTTTTTCTGAGCAAGCTGAGGAAGATTCTATTAATCATTTCTCGTCTTGACAAGCAAACTAAATCTCAGTTTATTCATTCATTCATTGCCATAGCAAAAGATATTTTGTAGTGTGAAATTACATTATAAAATTGACCTCAATATTGACATTTCATGTTTCACAGAGGTATGGATATGATGGATTCATTCAACTCCACCATCACTGCAAAGTAAGTTTAAAAATGCAAATATCTGCACTGGGACATGAGAGATGTTTTCCTAATACACTCTTTCATAAATGA